>CM057828.1:36893159-37564409 GCA_030068075.1 Paguma larvata | reverse complement strand
TCTCAACACAGAAAGAAATTATAATTATGTGACATGATAAAGGTACTAGCTAATACTACTGTAGTCATCATACTGCATATATAAATGAATCAATCAAATAAAGAATTAGTTTAAAAGAACCTAAATGAGTACAAATTGAATTTATATAATTGAGTACATAGCCTCCCTCTTTTTATATTAAGCAGAGTACTCTTGGTTTCACCATTTACTGGCTTTATGGCTTTGATTTATTTTTGCTATACTTTACATTATATGTAATATATAATATATACATAATGATTATATATGATGTACCTAAGAGGTAGTATAGGATAATGGTTAAGAACATAGTCTCTGGAGAAAAGACTTCCTAGGATCAGATCTTGCCTCCACCATTTATAGAACTTGTTTGTGGTTTGTTGGGACCTGGGGCAAATTACTTAATCTTTAGTTGTCTTTGTTCCCTTATTTATAAAATTGTGGTAATAGTGGTATCTACCTTAAAAAGGTGGTGATGCATGTTACATGAGTTCATGTGTTTAAAGCTGTTCATATTACAAGTCCTTATATAAGTGTTAATATTTAGTCTAACGACCTTAGTTATAACTGGATTCAATACAATTGGTATGGGAAAGACTCCTTCATGATTAGCACTCTGTAAATGTTAATTGCTGTGGTTGTTGATATTTGGATCTAGTTCCAGCTCTGCATTGACAGTTGGTAGGCCACCTTCGGATTAACTTTATTAAAGTAACACTATTGTCATGTTTTACTTATGCTAAACCCTTTGTAGCTGCCTATGACCTATAGATGGTCCTTTTCAGACCATCTCTGCCCTAATTATTTTGATCTATTCCCCAGGATTGCCTCATATGATCACTCCACATAGGTAACTAAGATTTTCTCATTTCTCATCAGAATTGTGAGGAGTCTGAGATTTACTTGCAGACTAACAAATTGGCCTGCCACTCTCATGGATGCTGGCAGAAGACATGAAATTCCTGGGTCATTGCTCACAGCAGAGCAAGGAGCATGAGCCTCCTGTTTGCATTGGTTGTCCTTGCTGCAGAAGTCCCCTGCTGGGGGGGATGCAGAGGTGCCCAGGTAGGTGTTCCTCATGCAATGGGCTTGTGTCATGGCTGAGGAACTCCAAACTTAGGGTGCCTAATATTCTCTGACTGGAAATCAAAACTCAATAAATGGTAATTTCATAAAGCTTAGTTGTAGTGTGGAATCTGAAACCACATTTGCTACTATGTTGCACTAAAAACTACTGGTCTATCTTGCATTTTGGATGAATCTTGAACCCATGTATGATTTTGTGCCATCATAGACTGCTCATTGAAAAATATTAACTCCCTGAATCATGTAAATATTATAAATGTTGATACATTTCAATATACAATATTAAAAAAATTGTTAATACCGTCACTGACCTCAACAGAAAAATCAAGTATTGGGAAACAGTTGGTTTCACAGTATCAGGTACAAGATTTCCAAAATTCTAATTTTCCTAATATTTTAATTAGGATAAATATTATACTTTTTGACTATTCCTTGAAAGAAGTGTTTTGAAAATTCAGCTTGCAACTCAAACTTTGACATAATTGCTTTTCTTTGAGATAAGTATCATTTCAATATGTCAGAAGCACTTTCTGTGTACTTTCCATTTCGTCTCATACATTATTTAAGAGGTTTGTACTCAAGAGTAAAGATTTTGACAGGCACCTGGTTGGCCCAGTTGGTTAAGCATCCGACTCTTGATTTCAGCTCAGGTCATGATCTCAGATTTGTGGGATTGAGCTCTGTGTCAGGTTCCATGCTGTCAGCCTGCTTGGGATTCTTTCTTTCCCTCTCTATGCCCTTCCCCCACTCTCTCTCTTTTTCAAAATAAATCAATAAACATTTTTTTAAAAAGTCAAAATTTTAAAAAAGTAGTAATTTTTACTGCTTCTTTAAAGATATTCTTAGTTAATGGTGGTGAAGAATGCAATAGTATTCTAGCATAGTTGGCTGCCCCTAAGTCATCGTGCTAAGTCACCACCAGCTGAACTACCACCACTGGGTTTTTTTTTTGGCCCAGTAGTGCAAATGTTAACACAGTGAAAACAGCATATAATATCTTAGTATTACTCTGAAAATAATTTTGACCTTGTGGGCCTCTGGGAATAATCTCAGATAGTGCTGGATGGTCTTGGACCATTTTTTGAGAACTACTGGATTAGCAAAATCTGTTAGGAAGCTGTCATAAAAGGAAATAGAAAGGAACCTGAACAGAGAATATAAAGCATGGAAGAAGTGCAATTTGAGAAATGGAGCACACTGATTCTGAGTTGTCTGCAAAAAGTTTGGGTGTAGATATATGGTAGCCATTAATTAATGAGACTGAATATAGAATGCTCTGATTTAAGGATTTATGTGAAGGAGGCATCCACACATGGTTTGAGGTCATGGGAGTGTGCATAACATAGTGGTTTAAGGCATGGTCTGCCTTGGTTCAAATTTCAGTTCTGCCACTTTCTTAATCTGTTTGTGCTTTGGCTTCCTCATCTGGGAAATGGTAACATCTACCTCAAGTGGTGGTTTTGATGATTACATGACTCGATAATTGCGAAATGTTTAGAGCAGTGCTTGGCACATAGTAATACATCTACATGTATATTAATCCATAGATATGGAAACTGTAGATATACATGGTATATACACAATTTTGCTAAATAAATGAAGTAAAAAAATGGAAATATATGAGATTCCTCTGGGAGAATATTGGGAGAGAAGAGAGCTGAGGGTTAAGTGCAACTGATAGGAACCTTGAAAGGAGACAATAATGAGGGACGCGGTGGGGGTGGGGGGGGCGCAACTCTGGAAAGGGGTATCTTGAAAGTCTAGGAGTAGTGTGCAACAATGTGGAATTCAGGAAGATATATGACCCATGAGATGGCAAATGGTGCATCTGCTTTGTTCTAAGCTCAAATCCTTGGAGTTAGCCCAGTACCTGATATATAGTAGATGCCCAATAAATATTTGGTGAATGAAAATGTTTTCAGAAGTCAGAGAAGATAAGGGCCTGAATATATTATGTTTAGCAATAATAGGTCAGTTGAACCGATGAACATAGGGGAAAAGGAAGAAAAAATAAGGTAAAAACAGAGAAGGAGGCAAATCATTAGAGACTCTTAAATACAGAGAACAATGTGAGGATTGCTGGAGGGGAGATGGGTGAAGGGATGGGCTAAATCAGTGATGGGCATTAAGGAGGGCACCTGTTCCGATGAGCACTGGGTGTTATATCATTTGGGGGCTGAGACCCCCCCTATATAGTGCGAAACTAACATTAGAGTTTGAAGTGAAAATCTTAATCTGTGCTTTAACTCCTAGAGTTACGTTCTCTTATTACCATTGTCTCATTATAATTTTATAAAACCAGCTTGAAATCTCATGTTTTAATAAGTAAATTCTGCCTATGATCGCCATTATATTTTTGTTCTTTTTTTTTTCTAAATGGCAAAATTAGTCATTAGATAGAAGACCTGGTCATCACCCAGGCCACTGGATGACTCAGATTCCATCATTTGACCTCATATTGAAAATATGAGAGCCAGAGTTTGTCTGATGAGTAACAGTGTGGCTGTGTTTTGTGCTTTTTGGTTTTACTGTACAGTAAAACAGAGTCAGATCTAAATTACTGGTTTTTCTTTTATTTGGGCCAGTGGCAGTATGTTTCTTTTCATTGAGAATGGTCCAGTTATAAAAATCTCCACTGACCGAATACCAGCACCCCATTTTTCTGGCCTGCTTAGACCAATGGATTCCATTAAATGGTGTCAGAATGAATTTCTCTAATTATTACATTAATTTTGTCACTTCCTTGCTTAAAAACTTTCTGTGGAGTATACGTTCAGCCTTTTTAATCTGTCCTAATTCCTTTTTCTGTGTCCCCCGCAGAAACTCTGTATTACACTTATACTGGTCTACTTTTTTTTCTTTTCTTGAACTCTTCATTCCCCCATTTGTTTATCTTTTGCTAGATCGATTCTTAGATATCTTATAGTATTTGTTTTGAGTGGAATTTTTTTGTTATATTATCCAATGGATTATTACTGGTGCTTAAGATTATACCATCAATTTTTGTATGTAGACCTTTTAAGCATAAATCTGCTGACTCTTTTTAAATTGAAATGGCTGAAGTTAGAGACCATTAAATTTTCTGTGTAGACAACCATATTTTCCACAAATACATAACAGTTAGGTCTCTTCCTTTCCAATTATTATGCCAAAGAATTTTATTGGCTTTCATTTACTAGAACCAACACCAAAATGTTTAATAGAAGTAGTGATATCTGGCATGCTTGTCTTTTTCCTGACTTTTAAAAGAATGCTTCTCAGATTTCATCATTAAATTCCTTGATGAATAATGATATATATGAGTCAGCATTCCAAATGGTTAAGAGCTAGGACTCTGGACCAACTTGCCTGGGTTTAATTTCCAGCTCTGTCACTTACTGCTGTGTTATATTGGATAAATTAACCCTGGCTTGGTTTTCTCATGTGTAGTATAGGGGATGATAGCACCTAATCATAGGTTGTTGTAAAGGTTCAATGAGTTAATACTTATGAAGTACTGATACATAAAACTGATACATAGCAAACACGACATAAGTGTTTCTTATATAAATGTATTGAATTGATCATTTGAAATTTCTCATTCAGTATACTGCTTTAATTTATATTATTATATTGAATGGCTTTTATGTTCCTAAAATGTCATATTTCATAATGAGTTTGGCTCAAATGTGAATTTAAGAAACAAAACTGATGAACATAGGGGAAAAGGAAGGAAAAATTAGGTAAATACAGAGAAGGAGGCAAATCATTAGAGACTCTTAAATACAGAGAACAATGTGAGGATTGCTGGAGGGGAGACGGGTGAAGGGATGGGCTAAATCAGTGATGGGCATTAAGGAGGGCACCTGTTCCGATGAGCACTGGGTGTTATATGTAAGTGATGAATCACTAAATTCTACTCCTGAAACCATTACTACACTATATGTCAACGAACTTGAATTTAAATTAAAAAACAAACAAACCATGATGAGTTAAAAAAAAGGCACATTGTTCATTTCTATTCATTATTGTACTGAAGGTTCTAGCCAAGACAATTAGGCTAGAAAAAGATATAAAAGACATCTAGATTGGAAAGGAAGAGATAAAACTACTTGCAGATGACACGATGTTGTATATAGAAATCCTAGGGAATTTTCACAGAAACAAACATGTATGTGCACACACACAGACTATTAGAACTCTTAAATTCAAAAAAAAAAAAAGAACTCTTAAATTCATCCAAATTTCAGAGTACAATATCAATATACAAAATCAAATGTATTTCTCTATACCAGAAGTAAACAAATTAAAATGGAAATTAAGAAAATAATTCAATTTATAGTAGCATCAAAAAGAATAAAATATTTAGGAATAAAGTTTAAAAAAGTTACGTGCTGAAAATTATAAAACATTTTTGAAAGAAATTAGGGAAGATATGAATGAATGGAAAGATATCCCTTGCTCATGGATTGAAGATGTTTTAATAAGATGTAAATATTCCCCAAACTGACCTACAGATGAAATATATATATATATATATATATATATATATATATATATATATATATATAAATACCACTGCCTTTATAAAAAAGTGACAAACTAACCTTAAAATTATATGTAAATGCAAGGGTCCCAGACTAGCCAAACCAATCTTGAAAATGAACAAAGTTGGAGGACTCACATTTCCTGATTTCAAAATTTACTACAAAGTGATAGTAATCAATGCAGTGTGGTATTGGCATAAGGATAGATACAGATCAGTGGAACAGACTTACGAATCTAGAAAAAAACCCTTCCATTTAAGATCAATGGCTTTTTGACAACAGTGGCAAGGCAACTCAGCAAAGACAGACTAGTCTTCTCAACAGATGGTGCTGTGACACCACGATCTCTACATGTAAAAGAACGACATTGGGGGGCGCCTGGGTGGCTCAGTCGGTTGAGCGTCCAACTTCGGCTCAGGTTATGATCTTGCGGTCCGTGAATTCGAGCCCCCCATCATGCTCTGTGCTGACAGCTCAGAGCCTGGAGCCTGCTTCGGATTCTGTATCTCTCTCTGCTCCTCCCTCACTCATGCTGTGTCTCTCTCTGTCTCAAAAATAAATAAACATTAAAAAAAATTTAAAAGAACAACATTGGGACCCTACCTTACAATATATACACAACTTAACTAAAAAAGGTTTAAAAGCTAACAACGTAAAAACATGTAGGATAAACCATAGAAATAAATCTTGTGACCTTGAATTAGACAATGGTTTCTCAGATATGATACCAAAGGCATGAGAAACAAAGGAAAAGAAAAAAGGGACTGCATCAACTTAAAAACTTTTGAACTTTAAAGCACATTATCAAGAAAGTAATAAGATAAACCATAAAATGAGAGAAAATATTTATAAAGCATATATCTGATAAGGGATTAGTATACAGAATACATGAAGAACTATTATACATCAACAATGAAAAAACAACCCAAATAAATGTGGGGATAAGATTTGAATAGACATTTCTTTAAAGAAGATATACAAATGGCTAGTAAGCACGCAAAAAGATGCTCAAAACCATCCGTCATTAGAGAAACGCAAACTATAATGGGATACCTCTTCACACCCACTAGGATTGCTATAATAAAAAATTAGGCAATAACAAGTGTTGACAAGGATGTAGATGAACACTTACACATTTCTAGTGGGAAAGTAAAATAGTGCAGCTTTTCTGTAAAAGAGATTGTCAGTTCCTCACAGCATTATATGTAAGGGTTACCATATGATCCAGCAATTTTACTCCTAGCTATATAGACATTGAAAACACAGGCCCACACAGAAATTGTTCACAAATATTTATAGCATCATGATCCATAATAGCTCCGAAGTGGAAACAACCCAAATGTTCATCAGCTGGTGATGGATAAAAAAAGGTGGTATACAATCCAATGGATATTATTCAGCCATAAAAAAGAATGAAGTACTGATACTTGCTACAACACGGATGAACCTTGAAAACCTGACAAAGGAGAGAAGACCTTCACAAAAGATCAGTCCCATATGATTCCATTTATAGTGAATATGCAGAATAGGAAAATCCATAGAGACTGAAAGTTAGATCAGTGGTTTCTAGCGAGGCACAGGGAGCAGGGACTGGGAGTGACTCATGGGTATGGGATTTCTCATTGGAGTGATGAAAATGTTCTGGAAAGACTGCACAACTTTGAGAATGTATTAAAAACAACTGAACTGTACACTTAAAAAAAGGTGAATTTTATGATATGTGAATTATATCTCAAAAATGTTTAAAAGTGCATGGTTGATTTAACTTTCTAGTATTTAATTCAGGATTTTGCGTATATGTTTATGAGTGAAATTGTTCTTTGCTTTTCTTTTCCTACACAGCATTTACTTGGTTTTGGTGTCTGGACCCAAATGATCAGACGTCTCTTTTATTCTTATGTAGAACTGTCCTTGTTTCTCTTTAGGTCTAATTCCACCTTAGCACTATTTCCTAGCCCCTCCTGCCTACTTAAGGACTTAATTCCAGAAAATTCTCCCTCTCTTCCTTGTCTTGATGATTTCCCCTCTCTATAATCTCCTTGATAATTCTAATAAGTATTCAGAAATGATGTAATACCTCTTATTGTGAAAGTACTCTCCCTTGGCCCCACATTGATCTCTGCTGCTACCATGTTTCTCTGTCCCTCATGATAGCAAAGCTTACTGAAAAATTTATTTATGGTCACCAGCAACTTCTTTTCCTTCCATCCTATCTTGGATCCATTTTATTTTTATTTTATTTTTTATGAGAGAGAGAGAGAGAAGAGAAAGAGAGAGAGCAGGGGAGGGGGCAGAGGGAGAAGGAGAGAGAAAAACTCAAGCAGCCTCGATGCCCAATGCAGAGCCTGACGTGGGGCTTGATCTCATGACCATGAGATCATGGCCTGAGCCAAAATCAGGAGTTCGATGCTTAACGGACTTAGCCGTCCAGGTGCCCCTCTTGGATCCATTTAAATCAGGCTTTTGTCCTCATTTACACACTAAAGCCACCAGTTAAATTCTTATGGTCAGCTCTCTGTTATCATCTTACACGAACTACCAGAAGCATTTGATTAAGTGATAACTCTCTTGCAATATTTTGGATTTACTTTTGGGATGCCACTTTCTTAGCTGTATGATTGAAGGTCATGGCTTTTGCTAGCTGTCGGGTCCTACAGACCATCACAATTCCTTGCCATATGGGCTTCTCCAACATGGCTGCCTGACCATGGCTTGATGACCATGTCATCAAGACCAAAAGGAGAGTCTGGGACCTTAAGAAGACCTCGGCCCCCTATACTGTCAGACTTTTCACCTGATTAAGTCAGGCCCACCAGGATAATCTTGCTTGTGGTTAACTCAGAACAAATAGATTTGGGACCTTAATTACATCTCAAAGTAACTTCACCCTGGCCATATTCTATTGGTTGGAAGCAAGTCACAGGTCTTATCCACATTCAAAGAGTGTGAATTCTACAGGGCATGAAACACCAAGGGTAAGAAAAGCATAGGGGTCACCTTAGAATTATGCCTGCCATACTCCTTATCTGTTTGAGCTCTAAAATTGGAATTCCTCGAGATTCAGTTCTTATGTGCCTTTGTCCATTGTGCTGAATATCTTGTGCCTTTCCACATTTACTTTCTCCTTTCTCTTCTTTGATTTCTGCCCTAAGAGGTGATTTGAATGCACTATATCAACAGATTCCCTTGTCTTCATCTTCCTGTTGGAAGTTGGGAAGAGGGCAAAGTTGGGCTATTTATTACTCTAGACTCCTAACTGCTGTGTTGCTTCCCTTGACTAAAAGTTATAGCTCTTGTCAGGAGGCCCTCTCCATTCAGCCACCTCTTCTGTGTTCCCGGTAACTTCTCCCTTCCCTTACTTCTATAAGTTTTCTGCTGTTGGGGGAGTGCATCTTCCCTTATTCTTTACCCTAAACCCTGTCACACCGCTTAAATGGACCCTTTGTTGGACTCTTCTCAAGGAGTATACTCCCTGGACTGATGGACAAGTTTACATGCTCATCCTTGCTGATCTCATCAAGTCTTATGATTTCAATTTCATTATTCCAGTTATGACTCGCAAATTTTTACATAGCCTGGACCTCTTCCTTGGGATTTCTACTTGAAATTTCCACTTGGATATGTTCTATATATCACAGACTTAATATGTGCCAAACCTCTCAACTCTGATTCTCACCCAACTTTCAACCTCAAGCCTGACCTTTCCACATACTTTCCAGTCTCAGTAAATGGTAATATCATTCAGCTATGGAGGCCAAAAAGTCTGGAGTTATTTTTGACTTTCCTCTTTCACATTCACCATTTGATCTAATGATCCTCTTCCCTCCCTCCTTCTCTCTTCCTCTTCAACCTATATTCAGATTTAAACCACTTTTTACCATCCCCACTGCTGCCACTTTGGCCCAAGCCATCCTCATCGCTAACCTGGATTACTTGAATAGACTTTTAACTGGTTTCCTTTCCTCTTTCCTTTCTCCTCCCATTTCATTCCTGTCTTTTATGAATGAGGCTGTCATAGTGATCTTCTCAATACATAAGTCACATCTTGTCTCTTGTCTCCTCAGAATCCCCAGTGGCTTCTCACCTCACAGGGAGTAAAAGCTTAAGACTTTAAAATGGCCTGGCAGGCTCTGGGTGATCTGGCCTTCTGCTACAATTCTGACTTTATTCTTATTACTCTTCTTACTTACTCCACTCCAGTCTCCTTGCTGTTTCTTGAATGTGTTGTGCATGGCCCTGCCTCAAATCCTTTGAACTCTCTGGGACACTTGTCCCTTACATATCTATGTGTCTGGTTCCCTAAAATAACATCTTTTTACTAGGTCTTCTCTAGCATTTTCTATAAAACAGCATCCTTCCTTCCACTTTGGTGCTCTTCTTCCTCCTCACCCTAGTGTATTTTTTCTTCCTAGGACTTTGGCCCTCTGATATACTATATATTCTCTTGTTTATTTGTGATCTGTTTCCCATACTCTCCCCTCCCCTGCAACTAGAATGTAACCTGAATACATTAGGGACTTTATTTTGTTCACTTAGTTTTCTCCAGTACCTAGAATTCTGCCTGGCATTTCGTGCTGCCCAATAAACAGTCATCGAGTAAATAATTGAGTCAATTGATGAAAAGGTTTGTGTGATTAGGTATTAACACTGGTTTGGTAGAGAACTCCTATCAAATCTCTAGAGTTGTTTTGTTTGAGGACTCCTGATCCATGGTAATGCTGGAGACAGGGCTGATACAGTTCTGGTCTTAAGACTGTGTCATTTTCCCTCGTATTTGCTCAGGTCCAAGACTTCCTAATAAAACATAGTCCCTAGCAGCAAGTCAATTGTTTTTTAAGCCTCCTCCATGTTTCTGGTAGTCCCAGTGCATCTGCAGGCATCCTGCCTGGTTCTGGCTACTCATCTGCCCAAGCTTTGCGCATTACATTGCCTCTCTGCTCTGTTTCTGGTCTGTGGAGATATTTATCTTGATTTCATACCCAGCTAATGTCATAGGGCTTTTATCTTTTTAGACATTTCCAATCATGACTGAGGGTTTGGAACCGAGAGGGTGTGGTAATTTATGAACTCACTAAACCATCTTGACTAGAAGTCCCCATGCACTTCCAAACAATGTCTGAATCATTGCCAAATTTTAAATCTAGGAGATAGCGCATAAAAATTCAGGTTTACAGTTTATCTTGAAAATTTGTAACATCTGGCAACACTCGGCCTGCATTTCTGCCTGTGACAACTGAGTGGAGGTAAGTAAATACTGAGATCTTTCGGCGGGTCATGTACTCTGCAAGTTGCCAAGTTCTCACCACTGCACATTTTCTTCAGCTTGACAGGAATGCTTTCGCCCCTTCGCTTTATCTGCCTCACCCCTGTAGGCATTTTAATTTGTGAGTGCTATTTTGGGTATATGATGAGCTACAGTCTCAGGTAATTTAATAAGAGGGAAAAAAATAAAAGTCAGCAAAACCAAACACATACTCTTTATTTTGAATAGTATTATGAAGTGAGGAGAGAGAGAGATAGAGATAGAGAGAGAGAGAGAGAGACAGACAGAGAGAGAATTCTATGTTTTTTTCTCTCTAGTGTGAGTTTTTTCTCCTATCTCTTACAGTCCAAAATTTCCAAACTTACTAAGCCTGCAACTTTTTCCTCTTAGGCCAGACTTCTTCCCTTAAATAATTTTCTTTTGGATAAAACTTTATATCAGGGAATACCCTGGAATTGAGTGATGCCATCGCACAGTGAATAACACAGCATTGAGAATGTAATGTGTCTATAAGATCTCTCTGATTCAAGAAAGAACTAACTCGTTTGATGACCCTGACAAGCTTTTATTCCTGAATCGAACTGAGCCGTTACAAGAAACAGATGTATATACGAATCTAGGTGATCAGCCGCTTTCACCCAACTACCACAGATATTCTTCCCAGAATTATCTGTGGTCAGTTTCAAGCATTTTTATACTTCTGGAATTAGAAATTTCTGGTTTATACTAAATAGTGACTTCTGTTCCCAAATGTACAAGTTTGCACAAGAATGGAATGTACATGGGATGAACATTTGCCTAGTTTCTGTGATTTGCAGAATATCAGAAAAACCTGCTGCTCCCCGTTTTCCCCACCAGTGAGTCATGTGTTAGAGATGATGATATTTCTCATTTATTCAGGTCGGTGCAATTAAGCCATTGTTGAATATCAAATAAATCCTCTTCTGTTTGTGCCATTTGTCATCTCATTATAGAATTCAAGTTTGCAAGGGTGCTTTACACAAGGTTACTTGCTTTTTCCTGAATACTCTGCCAGAAAACTTAATTATTACTTGTTACTTACATACTTACTTATGACTTATTGCTTACCTGTGCCTAGGTAAAGAGGCTTCTTTGTAATTCAGAGAGTTTAATTTTTGAAGTATATTTTTGCAGTTATAATTGTACCCAGGTTTTCTGTTCAATCATTTCCCTTCCAAAAGTTAGAATTCCTTCAAACCAAACATTTACTAGTGTTTAATCTCTACACTTCCAAGGAAGAGTCACATGGGACAAGACTGAAAGTAAATCAAATATTCAGCACAAAAGGGAGTGATAAAATTAGATGCTATCAGTATTGTCTAATCCAAGTTTTTTTTTTTTTGCCTAAATTTGAGTTGCATCGATTCACCTTGAATCACAAATATTTTTGTATATTTTTAAAATCATTTTGTTGTTGTTTGAATACAAGTCTTGATGGCCGATTTCATTCAACATTTGAAGAAATCTTTAGCTACTTACTCAGGAATTAGAAGGCAAGTTACAATTTCCTAGGAAGGTGCGGTTCACAGAACAAGATAGGAAACTGGACTTTGTGGACCCATCTATACCACCTGAGCCTAAGGTTAGATAATGATTCTGTTTGAGCTATCTAGATTTAAGAGGCTCCTTTAAGTCAGAGTAGGCTCTTTATTTCCAAAAGTTTGAACAATTTCCTTTTCCCTTCTTTACTTGTGTTTAAAGCCCAAAGTCCTCCATGTCTTTTTTTTTTTAAGTCACCCTACAAATTGGGTTACTGTCTTTTGAGGCTCTGGGATGTGTTGGAAGTGCATCTTAAAATTCCAACTGCAATAGAATTATTCTTAAAAAACAGCCGTGCCTTTTCTGCCTCCCTAGTAATAGTGTGGTGGGTATCCCTTCCACACTGAACTTCAACCTTCCTAAACAGGACCTGCAAGGCATCTCCTTTAGTTAGATTTCTCAGGTGGCCAGGACAGAGAGTCACTCAGGTAACCTTACATGAATGGGAATATTTTGTAAACACATGAGGGCATGAACGGCAACAGAAGAAGCCTCTTAGCAGCTGGAGGATTCCTTCACAGAATCCCATTCATCATTGTTCAGCATTCAGCTACCACAGCTCAAGTGATCTAATAGCTTCTTTGGTGACCCAGCCATTTGCCTGCTCTCAGAAATGGGCATCCATTGCTCCTTTTGAATTCCAATACCTCAGCTTTCCTTTAGTTCTGATTATCTCTTTTTCTGTCCACTGTTTCCACCCCCCTTATCACTTCTGCCTTCTTCTACTCTCTCCTCTCTTTCATTCTTCAATTAAAAAGTACTTTTTATCCTATTTGAACTTCTAATGCCTTGCTACTCAAAGTCTAGTCCTTGGCTCAGCAGCATCAGCATTAACTGAGAACTTGTTAGAAATGCAGAATCTCAGGTCCCCCTTCCAGACTTGAATCATATTCTACATGCTCATAAGATCTTCAGATCTAGAGAAGTGTTGCTCAGATGTGCTAAGCCCTTAACTTTCTCCCTGCCCGCACCTTCAACCTTCTCATCTTTTTTCATGCTTTCACCAGGATCATTTAATTGAGATCCCACTGTCCATATTTGAATGATATTCTCACTGATAGTCTTAACTCCCTGTCCTTTTGTCACTTAAACATTTCTCCCCATTTATCTGACAAAAGCCCAACTCTGGATGAATGGATCTATGTTTTCTCTGTGCCTGTGACTGAACAACTTTTTGGCACTGCCAAAAAAGTCACCCATCAGGGCCAATACACTGGGCCCTTTAAATCTACCCATTCTTTGCTCGCCTGGTGAATTCTTTCCCTCTGTTTTCAAAAATTGTTTTAAGCGTTCTATACTCTAGTCAAACCTCAAATATTCTTAGCTTCTTCTCAGTCTCAGCAGATGACTTTACCTCCTACTTCCTGAAGAAAATAGAAGGCATCAGATGGGAACTCCCTCAGCTTCCTGCTACCAAATTCATACAGTTCCATCTGTATTCATGTTCTTCTCTTTTCCTCCTATTTTAGTATAGGATGTAGTCTTCTGATTATTTAAGGCCAATGTCTCCACCTGTGTTTTAGATTTCTCCCTTCATGCCTTATTAGGGATCTAACATTATCGATTCCTCCTTTTCACCTCCACTCTGCTGTTTATTCTACATATCCATCTCAGTCGAATTATTTCCAATCACATTTAAACTTGTTCATATCTCTTCTCTATTAAAAACAGCCACCTTTTCTTGACTCCCACTTTCCCTTCCAACTCCTTTTAGTTTTTCTCATTTCTTAAAATCTAAATTTTCTAAAGGGCTTTCATTATTTGCTGAGTCCATTTTTTCACCTCGAACTCACTCCTCAACTGTCTCCATTTTGACCATTGTTTCTAGTTCTGCACCAGAACCACTGTGGCTTAGGTCACCAATGACTTCAATAATTTAAACTAAGTGGATGGTTACCACTAATTTTTTTCTGATCTCTGAGCACTCTTGCCTATTCTGTGTTTTTTGTAATGTGTTAATTTTGGCTCCCAGTACACAATGCTATCCAGGTTTTCCTTCTTCCTTTCTAGCACTTCCTTCTCTGGTACTTTGCAGATACACTTTTCTCTGTTTCGTGTATTCTGAGCACTTTCCCCTTTCACTTTATATCCTGTTACAGGTTGGGATCTCCAGATCAGATGTTGTTGTGACAGAGTTTGGGGTGCAAAGTGTTCATCATGAATCAACATCTGTGGAAAGAAGGCAGAGATGTGAAGAAGTTGAAATTTGATGCAGTCCCAACAAAGCTTTGGCCAATCTGGGCACGAGGATGGGGGCATTCTGAATCACGGGCACATCCACCATGAAATCAAAATGGCTGAGCCTTCATAGACCTGCCTTAGTCTTTCAATAGATGTGGGGTGCCCAGGAAAGGCACGGGGTCTTGTGTGGAGGTTCTCTTAGCTGAGGCAGATGCTGAAGGAGCTGAGAGCTGAAGGATATCTGTTGGGAGATGTGAGTGGTGGTGCATCTTTGTGTGTATCACATATTCTTTCTCTAGGTAGTATTTTCCATATGCATGGCTCATTTTCATTGAAAGGCTAATGATTCTCAGATTTATACCTCCAGTCCAGACCAGACCAGATCATGCACCGAATTGCCTATTTGATATCTCTACTTGAGTGTCTCAAAGAGTTCTCAAGCTCATGTCTAAACCCTGTAACAGATCTCCTTAATATCCTGTGATCCTGTGAATTTGTTCACCTCTCCCCTTTCCTACCGCTATTACTCTAGTCCACACTACCATTTTCTCTAGCCTGAACTCTAGCAGAGTCACTCTATTTGATCTTCTCATATCCACTCTTACCTCTCATTAGTTCATTATTTTTAAAATTTATTTTTATTTTTTATTGAGAGAGAGAGAGAGAGAGAGGGAGAGAAAGAACACATATGTAAGCCAGGGAGAGGGGAAGAGTGATCCAGCGTAGGACTGGATCCCATGACTGTGAGATCATGACCTGAGCTGAAATCAAGAGTTGGATGCTCAACTGACTGAACCACCCAGCACCCTTCTTATATCAGTTTATTATACTCAAGTATAATTTTGAGTATGTTACCTCCTGTCTGTCTTTGAAACCCATATCTTGATGGACTTAACATTGTTGTTTTAGGTAGAAACCAAAATGACAAATATAGCCCTCTAGGGCTTCTGTGGTCGGCTCCTATCTAGGTCTCCAGCCTAACCTTAATCTACTCTTTTCTTCAGTCCTGCATTCCAATGGCACTGATTTATAACTTATTATTATTTTTAAATTTTCTCCAGTGGCTTTACAAGAGTCTCACAATATTGTTCTCTCTACTAGTAATGCTTGTAATTACTCTCTAATTCTTCAGCTTGTTAGCTCTGTCTCTTCTCCATTATTTCAGCTCAAGCCTCATTTTTTTTCAGGTTAGCCTTCCTTAAGCCTCCCATGTTAGGTCAGGCTCTGAAAGTATTTTGTTTTATTTCTTCTTAGCACATGTGTCAGAATGTAAATGTATGCACATTCATGTGATTATTTGACTATTGTTTGACTTTTCCATTAGTAAGCCTCAAAAGTACAGCAAACCACTGTCCATTCTTCAGTGTATGTAGTACTTAGTGCACTGTCTGACTCACAGTAGGTTCTCAATACATACTTGTTGAATGAATAAAAGTGTCCTAAGCTAGAACACCTAATAGAATTATTAGCTACCATTTAATATGGAGTCCATTTTGCAAAATTTTTGTTCCAGGCTAACTAACAGTCTCTTATTTCAGCTTATCAGTTGCCTCTGTAGAGGAAATTGGTTGAGGTATGTGTAGTCCAATCACATGCAATCAACTTCAACAAACCTTGCATTAGAAGTTACATGTGATTGCTTTCTTGGAAGGTGCCTATGGGTATAAGAGGTCTTGGAGAATAAGAACCTCATCTCCTGGTTAGGCTTCTAGTTTATTTACATTAGAAATTAGATGACATTAGATCAGAGTCTTTGGTGGATATGAGAAACATAAAACCTACCCATACTTCTCTTCACTGACTGTTATATATAGTACCATTATAAGGAAATACTTAGTAAGCAAGTCTATTGAATGTGCTATTAATTCTGATTGAGTAGAGTAGGAAAATTACCTTAGGAATGCTAACTGTAGCTAACTGACATTGCACAAAATCTAAACATTTTGTTCATATAAGTGCACTAATACTAATGGCTTTCATTCGACTGGAAAATTCTTAAAGTGATTTGCTAACACACAAAGTTCACCAATACCAACCGGGTCTGAGACTGAAGCTGGGGGCAGCTGTTTAATGCTGCATGATTAAGCCCTTTCAAAATGCAAATTCAAAAGAACACCTTATTCAACTGCAGCTTCCAGGGAAATTTAGAAAGGCAAATGCAATTAGGCAAGTTGGACAGCTGCCAAAGAAGGAGTTGGCCAACATCTTTAATTTTGCAAAGAAGGTCATTACCAATTTTTATATATACATCTCCATCTGCCCCTGGAGAGATAATGAGTCCTCTAGGGTACAGAGCGAAGAGATGTTTTTCATGGAGAATCAGTAATACGTAAACAATAGTCCTGATGCCAGATACATACAGCATCTGCTATCAAATAGACAACTATTCTGCATATAATCAGACAATGCTAAGTAGACACCAAAGTATAAAGTTTTCATTTTGCATGAATTTTTTATGAGGTATGTGTTGTGAACAACTGTCTTGTGATATTGTACACAAGATAAGTATGTCATTTATCATCTTGTCTCTCAAAAAATGGCTTAGAAGAAAATCTAGCAACATTTAGAAAATAAATGTTGGTAAATACTTACTTCTGATTTTTCTTACACCCAAAGTAAAATCTTGAGCTCAGTAAAAAATCTTTTAGTATAATTTATAGTCCTCTTTCTTTCTTGGGAAACTAAGGAATCAACTGAAAAGAATTTTTTTTATATCAAGAATTTATAAATAGATTGGTTCATTCAAAATGTATTTGTTTTATTGGGTGCCAACAATATGCAAGGCAATGTATTGAATGTTAGAGATACAAGTGGGCAAACCTGACGGTCCCTATCTTTCTTAGCAGTTATAATGCAATGGGTAGGGCAGACTATAATGAAGAATTCACACAACTATAATGCTTTGACTGTGTCAAGAGAAGTCAAGATTTCAATGCTATAAAAATTGAAATTAATCTGATAGATGAATTGATGTGGTCAAGGAGGTCAGGGAAGGATTTTCTTTCTCTGAAGATGGGAACTTTGAACAGAGCTCCAAAGAATGAAAAATGAGAAACTTGCCCAGCAAAAACAAGAGACTACGAGACCTTCTGTGTTGGGAGGTTGCCTATTATGCAGGAAGGACTGAAGGAAGACCAGTGAGGCTTCAATGGAGCAAGACCAGAGGGGGTATGACATAATGAGGGGGTAGCAGGAACTGGACCTGCTGGGCTCTGCACCATGTTAAGGGTTTTGATCTTTTCCTTCAGAGAAATGGAAAATACTAAAGGGTTCTGAGCAGAAAGAAATGAGATCCAATTTGTAATAACTCTTAGTTTAATGTCAGTTACATTTAGATTGCCAATATATATTCACTGAGTTATCTGTGGAATAATATATGTGTGCAGTCTAGCCACGCATTTTACTTCATACTATGTCTTTAAATATAAGGAGATATGTTGAAAATTAATTTTGATACCCATCAGTATTTTGAGAATGAGTAGTAAATTGATTAAACTGAATTCATTGAAAAAATTAAAATAGCTTTGCTTTTTAAGTATTGAAACAATTTTGGTCAATGAAGGATTTTAGAAAGTGAAGATTAATAAGTATTTTGAATGTAGATGAATAGAGGGTGAGACCAAGGAATAGAATGATGGGAATGTGTAGAAGAGAAAGTGAAAAAATAAAATATTAAGCTTGGGTATTCAGAAATATAAGAAGTATAAGTTTAAGTCCAGTTTAAGTCTGGGCATTAAAAGGCACTGTTTAGTCTGAATGCAAAGGGGACACTTGGAAAGTAAAATAACCGAAGACCTGGGACATGCTTTTAAGCTTTTCCTTTTTATCTCTTTTATCAGCCTTGCATCTCTTCCTTTTGGATAAGGATTCCCTCATACACTGTTAGCCCATGTGGCTTAGTGGAATTTACTCCACCTACCAGCTCCAGAGGGAGCCGCTCAGAGTATTCCATTGTTTAGGCTGAAATGATTGATTCAGGGATAGCCCTGTGATACAAGAAGATAAATATGAGTTGTTTCTGTAATAATTTCTGAAGGTAATGGGAAAGATGTGGTCTCTTTTTGAGGGGGATGGCTACTGTAATGATGGATTAAGTTTCAAGTGTTCTCCTTTACCACCAATAATGAAGAATTTTTCTGAAAAAAAGACAACAAAGAGGAAAACAGAGTCAAGAAATGCAGAAAAAGACAGTGACAGTGATTAACTCTTGGAACCAGATATATTTTAAAATTTCCAGTTATATAGCCTCATCAATTTTCTTATGGGTTTAAGTGAGTTTAAAGTTCGGTTTCTGTCATTGAAACCATGAATCTTTCCTTTGCACCGAACTTTCAAAAAACTCATATCTGGATCAATCTAGCAATCTGTCATCTCTGTACACCTGGGATCTTAAAAATAATTGAGGAGTCATTACAAGAATAGCTCAGAGTTGCAAAGTACTGCTGAACTTTACATTAGCTACCAGGTTAATGGCACCAGGTTGGTGCCATGGAACAGTCATGGTTCACAGCATAGTCGGGACCTCAAAACTACCTGGCAATATTTTTTGTGTATCTCTGGTTAAGTTCATTCCCATTTTACTCAGTAGTTTTATTTTAATTTAATTTAAAAAAATCTGTATTCTACCAATTCTACCTTTACTCTCAGTAGATGATATGCTGCTTTTTACTTCACTGAGAAAATTGAAACCATCTGATCATATTGTCTCCCTGCCTATTAATGGCTCAGAATCTGGACTCATCCTTTCTTCTTTTCCTCTTGGCACACAGGAAGAGATGTCTTTCCTCCAGCACAAGATAATTCTGTCTTGTGCCTTGGTTTCCATTTTCTTCACCTCACTGGGGACCTCGGTTGATCTTCCCGTCTCTTGTGTTATCGATCTCTGTCTATTGGTTCTTTATGTATATTCTTGCCAATTAAAAATAATCCTTAATTTTATATCCTTCTCTACTTATGGCTCACTCACTCTTCCTTTCTCCCTTCCTTCGTTTGTTCGTTCGTTCGTTCGTTCGTTCGTTCCTTCCTTCCTTCCCTCCTTCTCTCCCTCTCCGTTTCTTTCTTTCTTTCTCATTGCCACACTTCTTGAGCAAGTTGTATATCTCCATTTCCTCACCTCTCCTCTGTGCTTTAACTCACAACAGTCCGACTTATGCTCTTACCTTGGTTCAGTCTGCTCTGATAGAGGTCACCAAGGATTCACTACTTTGGATCCTATATGCCTAAAATAAGACTATTATTTTCCCAGTGGAATTGAAAGGTTTTCATTGATCATATCCCTTACATACACCTTTTACCCAGAGTTATATTTACATGTATGGAGATGTTTTTATTTGTTCCAGTCTCAAGATTTATGATTATATTGATTGAAACCTTATCTCCTCATTCACTCTCAAGGATAGAATCTTATTCTGAGTAAATTTTTTTTTCAAATGTAGTTTGTTCTCTTTTCTTCTTATCCACATGCCATGGACACATCAGGTTGAAGTTGCTACATTATTGTGTTCCCCCAGATGTGGCTGCCTTTCTTTTCTCCATGTTTAAACACTGTTCATGGACATAGTAGTTAAAGATATCATAGTCCCATCCTTTTGCTAAACATCTTTCCTTGGGGGGTGGGCAGAGAGGATTTTGCTTCAGTCAGGGCCATAGCAAGTGATTAGTGCCACAGCAAGCAATTATTGTTACACAGTGCCCTAATTGTCATTTCTACTTGGACCAGCTGAATCAAACCCTAGAAAATCATGTGTGATGGAATACATACTGCTAACCCGGTGGTTTTCTGTCAAGGAAGCCCATTGTGAGGACTAATTTTCCACTGTACACTTTTGAATAAAGTCTCTCTCATTCTTTGAGAGATTCCTCTGTCCCACAGATATGCATAAGTTAAAGCTCGGCATTACCCAGCTACAATGTTATGTGAACATATGCAAGCAAAAATGCCCCAAATAATATACCCATGTGTTTGGCTGATTTGTATTTACTTCTTGCATCACTCATGCTCCAGCTGTTTCTTCTACCCATTTTGTCAAGTGAAGACTCGCCAAGGCATCCATTGCTACTGTTGTGTCAAGGGAGGGAACAAAATCATCTATGTTTTATTCTTCTTACATGGGATTCCTCATAAACAAATAAATAAATAAATACATTTTTATTGAAATATATTTGATGCATAACATTGGGTAAGTTTAAGGTGTACAACATATTGATTTAATCCACTTGTATTTTGTAATATGATTGCCATTGTAGTGATAGCATCTATATTATATCACAGAATGTGGTATAATATAAGACCTCTGGGGCAACTGGGTGTCTCAGTCGGTTGAGCGGCCGACTTCGGCTCAGGTCATGATCTCACGGTGTGTGAGTTCGAGCCCCGCATCAGACTCTGTGCTGACAGCTCGGAGCCTGGAGCCTGCATCGGATTCTGTGTCTCCCTCTCTCTCTGCCCTTCCCCTACTCACGCTCTGTCTCTATGTCTCTCAAAAATAAATAAATGTTAAAAAAAATATAAGACCTCTGTGGAAATAATTGAGGTCTTAGCAAGTTTGATGATTATGAGACAATATCATTGCTTATATTCACCATATTGTGTGTTAGATCTTTAGGATTTATTTAATAGATATGTATTATTAAGCAGTTTTTAAGTAAATGCTCTAGAAAAATATAGTTTATGATCTCTAAACTCTTGGGGAAAATAATCTTTTGTTGAGAATGAATGCCTTAACTTAATATATAGACACTGCACCAAAAAGAATAAAATACCTAGGAATAAACTTACCCAAAGAGGTGAAAGATTTGTACTCTGAAAACTATAAAACACCGATGAAAGAAACTGAAGATGAACCAAACAAAAGGAAAGATACTCCATGCTCATGGAATGAAAGAACTAATATTGTTAAAATTAAAATGTCTATCCTACCCAAAGCAATCTACAGATTCAATATAACCCTTATCAAAATACCAACAACATTTTTTTCCTGCAAAACTAGAACAAATGAATACTAAAATTTGTATGGAACCACAGAAGATTCTTAAGAGCCAACGCAACTCCAAGAAGGAAGAACAAAGCTGGAGGTATCACAATTCCATATTTCAAGTTATACTACAAAGCTATAGTAATCAAAACAGAATTGTACTGACACAAAAAAAATAGACTCCTAGATCAAAGAAATAGATAGGGATCCCAGAAATAAACTCACATATATATGGCCAATTAATCTATGACAGGAGGCAAGAATATAAAACAGGGGAAAAGACAATCTTTTCTGTAAATCATGCTGGGAAAACTGGACAGCTACATGTAAAAAAATGAAACTTTTTAACATCATACACAAAAATAAACTTAAAATGGACTAAAGACCTAAAGATGAGACCTGAAACCATAAAAATCCTAGAAGTGAGCACAGGGAGTAATTTTTCTGTTATCAGCCACAGCAACATTTTTCTAGATCCATTCTCCTGAGGCAAGGGAAACAAAGGTAAAAATAAACCATTAGGTCTATATAAATAAAAAGCTTTTGCACAGCAAAGGAAGTTATCAGCATAATAAAAAGACAATCTACTGAATGGGAGAAGATATTTATAAATAATATATCTGATAAGGGGTTAATATCCAAACTATATAAATAATTCATAAAACTAACATCAAAAACAAAAACAAAACACCCAAAACCAATCTGATTAAAAAATGGCAGACGACCTGAATAAACATTTTTCCAAAGAAGACATACAGATGGCTGACATTCATATAAAAAGACATTCAACATCGCTCATCATCAAGGAAATGCAAATCAAAACCACAATGAGATATAATCTCATGCCTCTTAGAACGAGTCAAATCAAGAAGACAAGAAACAAATGTTGACAAGGTTGTGGAGAAAAAGGAACCCTCCTGCACTATTGGTGGGAATGTAAATTGGTGCAACCACTTTGGAAAACAATATGGATGTTCATCAAAAAATTCAAAATAGAAATACCATATGATCCAATAATTTTACTATTGGGTATTTATCCAGGGAAAATGAAAACACTAACTTGAAAAGTTTATGTTTATTGCAGCATTATTTATAAAAGCCAAGACATGGAAGGAACCTAATGTCAATCAATAGATGAATAGATAAAGAAAAAAATATATATGTACATATATACATACATACATACATATTCAATGGAATATTACACAGCCATAACAAAGGATGAGTTTGTGCCATTCGAGACAACAGGAAAGGACCTAGAGGGTGTTATGCTAAGTGAAATAAGTTAGACTGAGAAAGACAACTACCCTATTATTTACACTCAATAAATGGAATCTAAAAAATGAGTAGGTGAACAAAGGCAGAATTAGAACTATAAATATAAAGAATAAACTTATGGTTGCCAGAGTGGGGGGGTGGAGGGTTGGGCAAAATAGATGAAGGGGAGAGAGAGATGGGAGAGGGAGATAGAAGCCTCCAGTTATGGAATGACGAAGTCACGGGAATAAAAGCAGAATATGAGGAATACAATGACGTTGTAACAGTGATGTAATGGGGCAGATGGCAGCTCTACTCATGGTAAACATAGCAAAGTGTAGAAAGTTGTCAAGTCACTGAGTTGCACACCTGAGACTAATGTAACATTGTGTGTCGGTGTTTAGATTCAAATGAAAAAAAAAAACATAGGGTTGCCTGTGTGGCTCAGTCAGTTAAGTATCTCACTCTTGTTTTTGGTTCAGGTCATGATTTCATGGTTCATGAATTCAAGCCAAGCATCGGGTTCTGCACTCTCAGCACAGAGCCTGCTTGGGATTCTTTCTCTCCCTCTCTCTCTCTCTGCCCCTCCCATGTCCTCTTTCTCAAAATAAATAAGTAAACTTTATAAAAAATATATAGAGGTATTGTGATGTAACACACCAGCGGTCAACATTTAGAGTTCCATAAATTATTTTTCTATATAAATAATGTCGAAAATAGGTCTCTAGAAGTGAAATCACTTTTTTTCACTTTTCACCTTTTAAAATTAAGCTTAACATTCACATTTACTGTGCTTCTGCAAGCTATAAGAAGCAAGACATTTTATGAATTAATATGTGACAAATTCATTTTCTTTAAATGCTAAAATACTGGCTCAAGATAGCCAAAGTGACAAAAAGCCAGAGTTAGGCTTTGACTTTGGTGGTTTTTGTGTAGGTTGAATTACTCATGTCTGTTGATTAGTCCATGATTTTGCTCTTTTAATTTTGCATGCTGTCACCGGTACCTAATATTACCTGTGTTCAAAGAAGTAAACAGCAAATTAAAGGAATTTCTTGCAATTGTATTATTCACTTATTTTTTAAAAAGGATTTTTAAATGCTTATTTTTGAGAGAGAGAGAGAGGGAGGGAGGGAGGGGCAAAGAGGATCTGAAGAGGGCTCTGCACTGACAGAAGAGAGCTCCATGAGGGGCTTGAACTCATGAACCCTGAGATCATGATCTGATCCAAAGTCAGACACTTAACCGACCGAGCTGCCCAGGCATCCCTATGTTATTCACTTCTGTTTGTAAGTCTAAATATTCTCTCTTCATTTCCTCTCATCCTTTTGATAAGTTATTTGAGAATCTTTAGTATCTTCCTCAGTATTGTACTTGTGAAAACTAAACTGTTTAAAAGAGTTTCTTCAGTTTCATTCAGAGGGTAATATTTTCTTCTTTTTTATATTACAATTTTCCTGAGTGGGTAAAAGCGTTGCAGACAAGTTTCCTTGGATATCCATGGAGTCAGGCCAGGCTTTGGAGATCGTCTGTAGTCTCTTGATTGTTGTGTCATTTATGTCAGGTAGCTTGAATCCATCAGATTGCTCATTGATAAAACAGCAACTATATAATGGCTTTTATTTGTTGATCCAGGGACTATTTTATGGATTTTATATATATTAACTAGTGTAATATTCACAAGAAATCCTGTGCTAGGTACTAGTATGATTCCTGATTTGTAGCAAAAGGGAATATACTATGATTATCTCAATTTTCCAAAAATGAAATAAATAAAGGAAGAAAGGAAAGAAATGAACTTGAGGCCTGGTCACGTTGAGGTTAAGTTTCATGCCCCAGAAACACATCTGGTAAATGGCAGAGCTAGAAGTTGAGTGCAACTCTACTGTGTTGTCTGTTACCTGCCAGATCATTTCGTGAGAATTAAAAGGAACAATTCTATTAAAACCATCACTGGGAGTGCCTGCGTGGCTCAGTCGATTGAATATTTGACTCTTGACTTAGGCTTAGGTCAAGATCCCAGGGTCCTGAGATCGAGCCCTGTGTCAAGCTCTGTGGTGAGCACGGGGCCTGCTTGGGATTCTCTGTCTCTCTTCCTCTGCCCTCTGTGCCTCTCCCGCACATGCTCTTTCTCTCTCAATCAAAACAAAACATAACAAAACAAAAAAACACCTCACTGTGAACCTTATCTAATTAACTGCTCAATAAGTGGTGATTATTATTATTTTTATTGAGACAGCATGACCATGAGAATGGAAGGTAAGGTGTCATAGTCACTGTGGGTCTCCCTAATTTGGAACACTGCTGAATGCAGTAATGAGTGCTCTTAAGGCAAGATTAAATTAGACATAATTGATAAAAAAACCATATATAAAGGTACAAAGCGTTCTAAGTGTATCATAAATGTCCTTGTGGTTTGTTTTTATAGTGACAATAAAGTTGAGAAAGGATTGTAGGAATAGGAGAAATGAGACTAAAAAAATCCTTAGGGGGGCCTGAGTGGCTCAGTCAGTCAAATGTCCAAATCTTGATCTTGGCTCAGGTCATGATTTCACAGTTCATGAGATCAAGCCCCATTTTGGGCCCTGGGCAGAGCCTGCTTGGGATCCTCTCTCTCCCTCCCTCTCTGCCCCTCCCCCACTTGTGCTCATTCTCCTTCTCTTTCAAAATAAATAAATAAATATTTAAAAAATCTTTAAAAATGCTCTTACAACAATTTTATTAATATGTTTTATTAATTGTGATTATAGTTACTAGCAAAAAAAAAGGAATAAGAAAAGAAACCCATGGTAAAATGCCACTTTGTTGTAAATTTGTCACATCTAAAAGAGAGGAAGCATATTCTGTGATTTACTGGAATTAAAAAATAGTGATTATTCAATCTTTGGGAAATTTCATGAATACAAAGATATTTCAAATTACTTTTTTGAATGAATACCAGAAACATTATTAATGTAAAATTTTTGTTAATTCATCTCTTTTTGAGAAGAAGGAACATATTTACTCCAATTATATATATATATATGTACATATATATATTCACACAAATCTTTTTAAAAACATCATGGTGTTTTGTTATTCTTGACTCATAATATTCAAATATCTTATTTTAGTAAGATCTAGTAATGATTTTAATAAGTCATTCTTACTAAAGATAAAAAGGTGACACCTCAGCATTAAAATAAGCAGGGTCTCCATATTAAATTTCTTATAAACCTGTTGTGGTTAAAATTTTTAATTCTTGGGGCACCTGGGTGACTCAGTTGGTTAAGAATCCACCTTTGACTGTGGCTTAGGTCATGATCTCACAGTTTGTGAGTTTGAGCCCTGCACTGGGCTCTGTGCTGGCAGTGTGAGCCTATTTGGGATTTTGTCTCCTTCTCTCTCTGCTCTTCCACCGTGTACTCTCTCTCTCTCAAAATAAATAAAAATAAACTTAAAAGAAGTTTTAATTCTTGAACATTAGATATACTATATTATTGTGGCCAATAATATTTTAGGTTAAGAAAACAGGCTATCAGTTTTGCAAAACTGTATCCTTTTGGATCACATTCAAAATTTTATACATTTTTAAAAGTATAAACAAGGTTTAATTCTAAATAAGAAATATATATAACTGTATGGTTATGATCACTTATTTTTAAATGGTGGTTGGAATACTTTTAAAAGTCAAATTTGTTTAAATGATTGTAGTTGCTAGAGACAGATTCTACTTGACAAATTTCTGCTTTAATTATGTCTCTAAAGAAAGAGGAAAGCAGACATTTGCTTTGCTTACTAGTTTCTACCATGGCTAACAACATACAAATGTATGTTCAGTCCTCAACTTGGTGGCATATATACCATGCATGCTCTTATGAGCATTTTTAATGTTTATTTATTTTTGAGAGAGAGAGACAGTATGAGTTGGGATAGGTCAGAGAGACTGGGAGACACAGAATTAGAAGTAGGCTCCAGGCTCCAAGCCTTCAGCACAGAACCCAACACGGGGCTCAAACTCATGAGCAGTGAGATCATGACCTGAGCTGGAGTTAGACACTTAACAGACTGAGCCACCCAGACGCCCCATCTTATGTGTATTTTAATATTGGATTCAACTAAAACATCAGAAAGAAAATGTTAGAATTAATAGAACTTACAGTTTCATTTTCTTTAAGACAAATTAACTACATAACATTTTTTTAAAGTTTATTTTGAGAGAGAGACAGAGGGAGAGTGAGCTGGGTGGAGGGGGTGGGATTGGTTAGAGAGAGGGTGAGAGAATCCCAAGCTGAGAGCACAGAGCCTGAAGTGGGACTCAAACTCACCAACTGTCAGATCATGACCACAGCCAAGATCAAGAGTTAGATGCTTAACCAACAGAGTCACCCAGGTGCGCCACTACTAGTCTTTTTAAATATCCTCAAATATGGATTAAAAAAATTAAAATTCAGTGTTTTTTTAGTGCTGACAATTTGTTTTTATTTTTTTATTTAAGTACACACAAATATTAAGCTAGTTTAAATTCCCAATGCTAAAATAAACAAACAAATAAATAAACAGACAAATTCCCAATGCTTATGATTCTTACATGACCAACAAAACTAACACACACGTACAAACTACAAAATCAGTAAGATATAAATTAGCAACATTAATTTAATGTGATCAAAGAGGTTTTGCTGAAAAGAAATTGTTCCTTGTTATGTGAATACTGACCATTGAAGGGCAGGCTCTTTGGAGCTTTCTATGTCTATAATATGACATATTTTATGATCACTTAATTTTGTCACCATGTTTACAAGTTGGACTATAAAGAAATCTTTGTACAGCATGCCATGATATCATTGGTCTTCACTTGGTACGGAGTCATCATTTAGGTATTCAGTCCACGACTATTCTTTTCTCATTAACTAATGAGAAGACTCCCAAGGATCAGTTTGAGACAATGATTTATAGAATGTTCCCTTCAGAGATTATAGATGTCCTTTAAACTCATTTTATTAAAATTTATAAAAACATGTTTGCTAGTCATTAAGGTGTGATGGAGCAGAAAAAGAATGCACACTTTGAAGAAAAAAAATACGCATAAAATGGATTTCCTGGAAAGATTGCTGCTGATTATGGACATTTTAGAGCTGATGTAATTTTCTAAATGGCCATGATTTTACAAATACTGTATTACAGTAGTTTTAAAAGGAGGTGTTGGGTATATCAGGATCATCACAGGCACCATAATTCTTAAGAAATTTAAAGATTTATTAAAGTTCTTATTATCTTGTTTAATTTTGATCCCTGTTGCTGCATTTCTTTGATAAACCAAAAGTAAACTCAAATTTTATAAATAAAATGAACCTTTAGCTGTCTCTGAACAATTAGCAAGATACTCAAGTTTTGATTTTTCTATGAGGATCATTGTAGACTTTCTTTGTCTAAGTCGGAAAGCCAAAAAATAAAACTTGGATAAGAAAATTAGAATCTTAACTTGCATTGTTTGTTTCTTGCTAGATGGACACTACCACTAAGAGATATATTCCAATGAGAAAAAATAAACATTTAACAAAACAAAGCATCAGCAATTTCAATATCAATGTCATTATCAACAATACTCCCTAGCAGCAGCTAACAATTATCGAGTTGTTGCCAAATGACAGGCGCCATGCTAACTGCTCTATCTGGATTTTCTCATTTAAGCTGCACCCTAACCCTCTGATTAGGTACTATTATTGTCCCCATTTTGCAGATAAAGAAATGGAGTAGTTAGCCTGAGGTCATGTGGTCAGTGAATGGTAGAGCTGGAGTTTGAATCTGGTAGTTTAGTTTGACTGTGGAGCCTGTTCTTGTGACTTTAGGTTGAGAAACATCACTGAATAGTTCACTGGTTGGACCAATATGGACAAGCAAACAAATTTTTCTGTCCCGTTAATGACCCCCTTCTCAGTTTGAATTTCTTACATGGTTGTAGCTTAAATAAGGCCCTTACCTGTTATTTTTTATTTAAAATACTGAAAACATCATTGCCAATGAAGTATATAAAGTGGAATTTATTTCTCCTATTTGCTAAATTGACAGTAATTGAGAATACTAATTCTTAATAAAAGAGAACTATTGCATAAACATGGCAAATCAAAGTTCCACAGAGAATTAAATGAGTCAATTATTCTTTAAAAAATTATTCTAGTATTTTGTTAAAAATTTACAATTTTAAACATTCACTTTGGACGCAATGAACTCTCCTGTGTGTAGAGAATTCCTCCCTTGCTTAAACTGATGCCTAATTAAAACATTAACCAGAAGCATTGCAATGTTGAATGCCAAAAGCAAATAGGAATGCGTATATTTCATATAGTCTAGCAAAGAAATCTTGAGAAGACCAACCAAACAACTAAATAAGGTGGCATTGAAAGCATTAAGTATAATGTATCAACAGTGATTTTGAATTGTCTCATAGAATTCAGGCATGGAAATAAACAAGTAGAACGTTGTGTCTGTTCTGCTGGTGAACAGGTATTTTTAAACAAATGGAATGAAAAGGAAAAACAAACAAACCAAACACTGTATATTCTTATCTAGGTTTTTGGTGTGTGTGTTTTTTTAAGTTTTTGTTAATGTTTACTTATTTTAGAGAGAGAGAGACAGAGTGCGAGTCGGGGAGGGGCAGAGAGAAAGAGAGGGAGACACAGAATCTGTAGCAGGCTCCAGGCTCCAAGTTGTTAGTACAGAGTCTGACACGGGGCTTGAACCCAGGAACCGTAAGCTCATGACCTGAGCTGAAGTGGGACCCTCAATCAACTGAGCCACCCTGGAGCCCCTGGGTTTTTTTTTTTTTTTTCTTAACCTATGGGAGATGTGTTACCTCTTGAAGGTGATGAGATAATAGAAAGGAGGGCAAACATGAATGTTATATTAAAAACATTATAGGGGAGCTTGGTTGCCTCAGTCAGTAGAATATGCAATTCTTGATCTCAAGGTCGTGAGTTTAAGCCCTGTGCTGGGCATAGAGCTTACTTAAAAAAATTACATATTTTTTCTGTTTATAAAGGTAAACTGTGATCCTCGTAAAGAATTCTAACAATACAGAAATTTTTAATTAAAGAGCAAAAATCTCCTATAATTCTATTTAGCTTGTAAAATATTCTTACAGATCTGTCTTCTGCATATAGTAGCATGAATAGAATATAGCCTACATCCATGTTACATATTTTATTTATGTTATATGTATATATGTACATATATTTTCTTTTCACAAAAATTATCACGTTATGTATGCTGCTTTGTAACTGACTTTTTTTCACTTTAAGAGTATATCTTGGACGTCTTTTAATGTCATTATGTGTTTCCTCCCAGTGACTGCACACTATTCCATTGTACCATAATTTAACCAATGCTTTATTGATGATATTGGAGTTGTTTCTAGTTTTTCATCATCTCTGCATACTATAAATATACTTTCATATATTCAGTTAGAAATCGGTGACTATATCAGTTAGGATAGGCCAAGTTATGCCTCGTTAACAAGCAAACCTGAAGTCTCAGATGCCCGATACAACATAAACATATTTCTTGTTTAGGCACTTTGCAGATTTAGGCGATTCTTTGAGGTAGTTGTCCTACATGGATTGGCTTAGCCTTATGAGATTCTTTGATCTTACAATACATCCTTATCAACAAGTACTTTTATGATCAGTGTGACAGGAGAAGACTGAAATAGAAAGTCAAACACTATCAATTAAATCCTTCTATTGCAAGGTAACTTTTGCTACCATTTTTATGGACCTAACGAAATAACATGGTCTTGCCTCACTTCATAGGATAGAGGAATGCAACTGTTCTGTGTGGCCAGGAGTAGAGGAGATCCGAGTAGTGCCAAACAGAAGAAATAACTGCCGCAGTGATTAACTCACTGATTGACTGTGAGCAATTAAACAGTCCAAAGTATCCGAGAATTTTGGAGCTTAACTAGTGAGCATAGGAATGTCATTCCTATGAACTTAGAGCTCGGTGACTATATTATATTCCATTCTTCTTGGAATGATTAGTTATTTAAGATGAGATAGAGATTGTGGTGGGGGTTGGATACACAATTATACCTGCTCCTGAGCTGGAAGAATCGCCCCAGCAATTGCTATCGACAGAGGAATTTCATTCTGCAGAACAAAATGCAGTGTTGAAGGAGAAGCTGTAGTTTGGGTCATAGATCAGGTAAATAATTGGCAGCAACAAAAAAGGTGAATTTGAGCCCTGTTTTCTGAGTAGGTAGCTGCAGACCAGGACTGGGAAAGCCAGAGTTGGCGGCACTTGGTGTTCCAGAGTCTTAGAGTTGGCCTTGGAGAGTGATACGGTTCTAGATGCCAACATGGGATTCAGGATCGGAAATGCAGTATCTGTTGGGTTTATCATGACATGACAAGACTGGTCTAGTAGTTCTCAATATTTATGAGTTCACAGTATACTTTGTAATGTAGAAAAGATAAAAAACTGAATGGCAGTTAAAAAAAAAACGGGAAATCTTTGGAAAATTTAAAATGTTATACAGTTGTTACTCATTACCCTAGGTGTGCTTTCACTATGAGGACCTGTTTGAATAGAGCTGTCTATTGTCGTAAATGTCCTCTCTTACAGTAAAATTCTAAAGAGGCATGCGGCTCTTCACTACCCTTTCATTGTGACCCCATCTGTCATACCCTTTACAGACAAGTGCTGTATTGATATCTAATTTAGCTATCTCTACTTCTTTATCTTCAGCTCACATTTTTGGGGGAGTTTAATACAAAGAGAAGATTTAAAAACCTTTATTGATTTAGATATGTAAGGCCTTGATTAACTAATTATTCTTTAACATTAACCAACTTTTGATCTATAGTCACACACCATAAAATGCCCACTTTTAAAGTACAACATTCAGGGCGCCTGGGTGGCTTAGTCGGTTAGGCAGCCGACTTCAGCTCCAGTCATGATCTCACGGTCTGTGAGTTCGAACCCCACGTCGGGCTCTGTGCTGATGGCTCAGAGCCTGGAACCTGCTTCAGATTCTGTATCTCCCTCTCTCTCTGCCCTTCCCTTGCTCATGCTCTGTCTCTGTCTCTCAAAAATAAAATAAAAAAGTTAAAAAAATTTATAAAAAAATAAAGTACAACATCCAGTGATTTTTGTATATTCACAGTGTTGTGCAGCCACCATCACAATCAATTTTATAATAGAGTAGTCCCCTCATTGTCCATGGGGATATGTTCCAAGACCCCTAGTGGATGCCTGAGACCCCCGATAGTACTGAACCCTGTATATATTATGTTATTTCCTGTAATACCTACCCATGACAGTTTAATTTATAAATTAGCACAATAAGAGATTGACAACAACTACTAATAAAATAGATTATAACAATATATTATAATAAAAGTTATGTGACTATGACCTGTCTTTCAAATGTCTCATTATATTGTACATAGTCAACCTTCTTCTTGTGATGATGTGAGTTAATAAAATGCCTACAGGATGAAAAGAAGTGAGGTAAATGACACGGATATTATCATGTACTGTTTGGCTATTATTGACCTTCTGACATATTGTTTCCTGACTGAAGTTGCCCACCTGAAACGAAGGGAAAGCAAAATGGTGAATGCAGGGGAGGGGCGTGTACTGTAGGTGGACAGAAACTATTCCTGTGAAAATGTGGCTATGACAGTGGCTAGCAGTCAAAATCTCAGGAATCAAAGTGTGAGGTCTTTTCTGTTTTGAGCAGGCCTTGATTTCCAGGTGCTCTATTTTAGTAGAAGAGGAGTAAGAGTTTCTCGGAGGTAAGGAACCTATATTTATTGATTACCTATTATTTTTATGGTGGGTTCTTCATATAATTTATCTTATTTCTCACAGCAAGTCTATGAGCTGAATAGAATTATAGTAGTTTTGAGGAGAAGGGTGGAAAAATGATACCCCAGAAGGTGATTCAGTCGTTTAGCATCCCATACCTAGTAAATAGTGGAGTTGAGAGTCAAGCCTGGGTCTGTCTGACCCCAGAATCATGCAGTCACAATAAATGTGGTAAGCTCCTCTGGTTCTAGCAGGTTCTATTCAGTTTCAAGCACATGTCAGCCTGTGGTGGAGAAACCAGCACTGTGTTTGGTCACATGCCCATGGAATAAACAATGTAACTCTCTCTTTCACTTATGCCTATTTTTCAAACATATGTGGTTGACTTTATGATTAGAAATTATAGGGGCGCCTGGGTGGCTCAGTTGGTTAAGCAGCCGACTTCGGCTCAGGTCGTGATCTCACGGTCTGTGAGTTTGAGTTCTGCGTCGTGCTCTGTGCTGATGGCTCGGAGCCTGGAGCCTGCTTCAGATACTGCATCTCCTTCTCTCTCTACCCCTCCCTGACTCATGCTCTGTCTCTATGTCTCTCAAAAATAAATAAAAAACGTTAATTAAAAAAAAAAGAAATTATAAACCAACTTATACCTTTAACAAATTTAGAGTTTCCCTTTGTCATTATATAGTAACAGTCTGAGAAAGTATACTCATGGGTTGAAAGCAGTATTGTGCGATGGCCAAGAGCCCAGGTTCTGGAGGAAGAACACTTTACATTTGAATCCTGGCTTTGCTATTTATTCTCTAGCTAGGTGACATTAGGAAAGTGACTTCTCCAGAGCTCAGTGTCTTTCCTGCAAAAGGAAGATATCATTAAATTTATAAGATTGCTATGAGGATTAAATAAATTGATGAATGCAAATTACTTACACAACACTTGGCTCAGACTAAACACTTAAGTTTTAGTTATTATTATAACTTCTCTCCTACAGTGAATTTAGAAACGTTCTGATTTTAAGAGGGAAAATACTTGAAATGGGTAAGAACTTCTGCAGTTGAGTCCAATTCCATCCCTAGAGACCAATGACTTTGTAAAGTTACATAAACTTTTTTGTATTAGTTTTCTATAGGGTGCTTTAACCATTATGATTATATGTGGGTATATATATATATATATATATATATATATATATATACACACACATACCCATATATATGTATATACACACATATATGTATACACACATGATGATATATATATATATGTATATATATATATACATACACTTATATATGTATACACACACACAGACACACACACATATATATATATGTGGCACTAAATACAGCCTGTGAGACAAATTGTAAGTGCTCAAACATGATAGAGATAAGAAATATGATAATTATGATTTAAACATTAACCAGAACTTAAAATGTACTTAGATTAAGTCACTTTCCAAAATATATCTAAGGAAATGTGTGATGAGAACAAAAATAGCAAAATCTCAATTTTTCAGCAAGGTTTATGGACCTGTCTCTGTGCTAGACAATATTATGCAGTAGAAAGTGACGAGGTTCCTGACTATAAAGGAACTTGTCATCGAATTGGGGGATGGGTCCTCGACAAATGGGATCCTATTTGTAAAGCTCTCAGTACCCTGTCTGTCACACAGTGGGACCTCAATCACTAAGAGCTGATATTATTATTATTATTTTATTAATTATCCAAAAGTATATAATAAAGAGCTAAACAGTATAATATCAATGATCAGAGTCTAAGACCATGTACAATAAGGGGCTATGAGTTTAAGCTACAGTGAATTCTTATTATTTGCAGTAGTTATAATATATGAAGTTGCTGAGAACACTGAATTAGGGAATACTGAAGCTAGTTGCTTCAATAATTAAGCACCACTTTTAGGGAAAGTACAGGGTTAGGTTCCTGTGAGTCTCTGGTCACAACATTTTCAACAACCGATCAATACATAATCTTGTTCTATGTGTGTCTCTGTTTAAAGACCTTTATTTAATATACGTTGTTGATTCATCGACATTGACCTCACAGCCAACAGCACTATAAATCACATCTGATGAAGATTATCTAACACATTCTTTCTCTCTGTAAGAAATCACAGCTTACTTATGCTTGGGAATACTTGTCAGCACTTCAGCACTGTGGGCGGGGGCCATTTTAAACAGCAAAATCTACAACAGGAAGCACTAACATGCAAAAGACGTAGTATTGAAGAGATGACAAAAAGGCCACTTGTTTACAGTGCAAAAGCTGAAACAAGAGGGTATAGAATGTTGTCTGGTTGGATTTTACCTGGGAAGGTGTGCTCTCCACTTACTTGTGAGTGACTGGGAAAGCACCATAACTACCGATTTTTCAGGGCTAGAGATACAGTGTAGCCAGTAGGTGAATTTGCAAAAACTGTAAATCTGGAGGACTGGCTTCCAGGAAGAGGCAAGTTTTGAGGTAGGCCTTGCAGAATGAGCAAATAAAGGTGAGAGAGATAGATGGGGAGAGACAGCAGGCCCTAAAGGGGTGTAGTCTCACGTAGATTCTTACCTTCCTGCCCACAGACTGTTTGCTAACTGGGATACCATGCTGTCTCCCAAACTGAATCTTTGAGTTTACAGTTTCCTGTTTATTAAAGAAGCAGTTCAATAATTAAACACAGGGAAGCATTTAGTTTACAGAATAAAGTATTGCTAGATGTCTTTCCATAACTAATGTAAACTTCATTTGTCTGTGAATGAAAACAGTATGGAGATTTCACACTTAGGGATAGATACCAATCAAAAAAAAGCGCTGGGTTCAACCTGCAATTAAATCTGCATATCAGGACAGATCATTCTCCTTATTTTGCTGTTGTACACCCATATTAGGCAACGCAGAGATAGAAAACTGGGCAACAACTAAGAAGAGACTTTCGAATCTTATAATGCTTTTCAATCCCTGAATTAGCTTATGTTGTTTTTGATTGCCTTTAAGTGGAAAAAAATGATTTTCTCTTAATCCATAATTCAAACATTGCTTCTCAAAGTGATAAAAATAGCATGTAGGTATTAGTCAAAGATTTTCTTTTTCAAGATTTGGCTGAAAACCAAACTAAAACTTCCATGTGCTCCAATAAACCCAGTGTTTCTCATAGGTTGCTATTTCTAATCCCTGTTTCCATGGAAATGGACTTTTTACATCAGCAAGATGAGGATGAGGTACTGAGTGATTTATACCTACTGTTTGATATTTTAAGTGATTCACCACTGCTCTTTTTCTTTACTTTAGAAAGTATATAAGGATATTTTTCTTGTAGGGCTCTTAGCCCCTTAGCAAAGGAGCTCTCGAGATAAAATCTTTAAGGGATAGAGTCACAGTCAGTGTACTCCTTATAAGATGGAGACTGCAGTGGTTATGAGAGAGTAAACGTACAAGACATTGTAGTTTGCTGCTCTACTCAAAATGGTTTAAAGGAAATGGGAGATTTATAAAGCATTTATAGTATATCTGCAATATAAGCTAGGGGATAGAAAACATTTAAAAATTATTATTTTTTAATATTTTTATTTGTTTGAGAGAGAGAGAGAGAGAGAAAGGATGAGTGGGGGAGGGGCAGAGAGAGAGAGAGAGAGTCACAGAATCCAAAGCAGGCTCCAGGCTCTGAGCTGTCAGTACAGCGCCTGACATGGGACTTGAACTCATGAACCGCTAAAGTCAGATGCTTAACCGACTGAACCACCCAGGCACTCCAAAACATTTAAAAATTATTACTAAAATCAATAGCTCAAGAGTGACCTTCATTCCCCACTGCCTCTTTAGGGTATTTTTCCTTTTGATCAGTCTAAGATTAGAACCCTTGGCTGTTCAGTCAGTCAGAAGGATCTGTGATTTGGTTCTGATTACCTTCCAGAAAGGAAACTGTGTAGGTCTGGACTGTGCCCTGTGGCCATTGATGTTGCTTCTACATTAATGGGAATAATTCATTAGCCAAAAAGTCAGTTCTGAATGGGTCAATTTGTACATATGGCTCCTGACAAATTCTTTGCTCCTGAGCTAAGCTCCCATTTCCCCACAGCCTGGAAAGTGGGGATCCCTTCCACCTATAATTGATAGATTGACCCTTTCAAAGTTTATCTAAAAACTCAGGAATTTTAGTTGTCCTACCTATTGGTAGCAAGTATTGTTATTTTAAAAATGTAGTTTATATGAACCTTATTAGTAATGAAGTTTCATGTAGATCCATGCAGTTGATTTCAACTTTTATTTTTTATTAAACAATTTTTTTAAGGTTTATTTATTTTCATCTGTATGTGAGAGAGAGAGAGAGACAGTGTGTGGGCAGTGGAGGAGCAGAGAGAGAGGGAGACAGAATTCAAAGCAGGCTCCATGCTCTGAGCGCTCATCACAGAGCCCAACGTGGGGCTTGAACTCACGAACTGTGAGACCATGACCTGAACCAAAGTTGAACGCTTAACTGAGCCACCCAGGCACCCCAGTTGATTTCAACTTTTAAAAACATACTGTTTTATTATTATTATTTTTTTAAAGCTTATTTATTTATTTGGAGAGAGAGAGGAGAGAGTGAATGGGGGAAGGACAGGGAGTGAAGGAGAGAGATAGAGAATCCCAAGCAAGTTCCGCACGGGGCTTGAACCCACAAACCATAATATCATGACCTGAGCTGAAACCAAGACTCTGACACTTAAGCGACTGAGCCACCTAGGCGCCCCCAAAAACATACTGTTTTTTTAAACTGCTAGAAAGTATTCGACTGAATTCATTATGTTAACCTGTGTTTAGGTGTTATGGAAAATTAGTAACAAGCTCATTATTTTACAGAAGTTAACCTCTTTCCCTTTTCCTTCCAGTTGGTGTTGGGGGTGTGAGCTATTCTTACAACTTTAGAATGTTTATGCAAAGGAAGAATGATTCAGTCTGGCTGTAGTCATTGTGCTAAGATGAATAAATCTTTTCCTACTTTTGTTTTTCCAGTTCCTCCACTTTCACTTTTTCCTCCGTGGCTGCTTCCCATTTCAAACAGAGAAAATAACAGTGCAGTAGACGACATTTCTTTTCAGTTATCAAGGCAAATGTTTTTAAATCCCCCTCTCCAGCATGGAAGCTTCTTGATCTTCAACAATTATTAAAATTTTCTTTACATTTCTATTCTTATAGCACTAGGTTCATACTTGGCACTGATCAAACATCAAAAGAGCTTGAAGAAAATTTTTATAATTCCCGCATGCTTATGAATAAACATTCAATGAACAGTAAAATGGAAAGCCCCAATTTTAAAAAGTGAGTGTGTCTTGCTGTGTTCAAATGTTTGCTTTAAAAGCACTTAAGAAGTTCCTGCAGAATCTCTTGCTCTCTCTTTTTAACAAATCCTACTTGCTCCTCCTACGTGAAAGGTTGATGTTACCACAGGAGTTCAAATAAAATGGTGTGGTACAAGTCCACACAGGCCAAGTGCCTCTAAGTTCTTTTTGTGGTGGTAAGTGGGTGGAATACATATCCAGTTTTCTTAACACAAAGAATTCTGAGTACTTTCAATATTTTAGTATAAGGATCAAGGTAGTCACACACCTCTTCATTCTGGAATATTTTTATTCTTGTAATCTTCCCCAACAGATGTTAAGGCCCTTGGATGCTTGCCAAAAATACAAGGCTGAGTGGAGACTGTTCTCAACCCTCCTTTACAGTCTACACTCTTGTACAACTGCATTATGATCCAATTAATGTAAAATAAGGAAACTATTTACATTACAGTCTTGCCATAACATATCCATCAGGAGGCCGTTGGAGAGATGGTAGAAGGGGGTGCCTGGTCCTGTATATGTTATGTCACCGAATCACTATATGTGTGAAAGCAGTTGCTGGTTTTTTTTTTTTTTTATCCTTATTTAATAGATGAAGAAACTGAGTCTCAAACTGGCAAAGCAGCTTTTTTCAAGGGCACAGAACTAGTTATAAGGGAAACCTGAGGTTGGAATCCATGTTTATCTGAGGTCCACGCCGTACATGTAAAGGGGGGCGGGGAATGGTACGGGGTTGATGTCCTCAATGCAATTAAACAGAAAATCGCTTGGGAAGCGATCCAAAATTAATCTGCTCCACTTAAAATTTTTTATTCTGGAGAAAGGTTATTTGGTCTTCGAGGATCAACTGAAATTAAGTGATGTTCTTAACTCTGCTAACACAACCTTATGTTCTCTTACGTAACAATGTATCCAGCCAGACCTCAATTAATTCTGGACCTATGAATCTACTTGTTTGTGGCAGACTGACCCCAGGGGTACACGGAGGGCAAGGAAAGACCAAAGAAAGAGGCAGACCACTCCAGGATGCTAGGTGGCGGTTTTAAAAAGCAAGGGAACAGACACAGGAGGCTGGTCTCCTGTGGTGTGAAGACAAGCAGATGTCCGTACCTGTTGGCCTTCTCAGAATCTTAGAAGTTTACCTAGAGCTCTTAGCGGAGTTCAGTCACTAGACAGTTCAGAGAGTCTCAACAATACATTGCTCTCTCCAGGCTGTGTCCTTGATTATGGCTCTGACTGAGAGAGTGGTGGGCGAAACATACATTCCAAGGACAGGATTGGAGGTGAGGAGCCTCCTATCCTCTGGGTCCAGCTCATGGGTCACATCTTCTCGATAACCTCCTCAAACGCAGCTGATTGATAAATCCCCTCAGACGCCTCCCAGGCACTAAAACTCCATACCAGTAGGTTGTTGAATATGCATATAGCGGCTGAGGGATGCTAGCCTCCCTGTGCCTCTGCCTTCTCATTGGTAAACTGAGGATTGTATAAAATCTATCTGATGGACTTGCTATGAGGCTTTGGGAAAATAGTGTTTACACACACACACACACACACACGAAACCATACCTAGAACAGCATCAGGTGCAGAACTACTGCTATGTAACTGCTTGTTTTACCATCACCCAAATAGCCTTATTGTTTTTGTTCCCCAGGCTAGATGTCCACATGTGTTCCTTGGGTGACCTGCCCTAGCATGCAGTTGCCTCATGGTCCAAGCCAGAAGCCTGGGCATCAGCTCTAATTCTTTCCCCTCCTTCCCCCTCGTGTTTAATCAGTCACCTATTGCTGTGGATTTTAGCTTTAAATCTTTCATGAATCAACCTACTTCTCTTCCTCTCCACCATCGCTTCACTAGTTGGAGATACAGTCTCTTTTACCTTGACTATTTGAATAGCCTTCTTGAAGATCCCTTCCCTTTCATTCCCTCCACTCCCCTGCATCTGGTTTTCTCACTGCAGTCAGAGTCATTTGAAAAGTGCAAGTCTGGCTGTGTGAGTCCTCAGCTTTAATCTTGTTATGATTTCCTACTGTTCTTGAGGTAAGTGCCACAATTTTCATTTTAACAAAGTCCTACTGACTGACAGTCTTTTCAGAGCCGTCTCTCACCACTCGGTCTTTGCTTTCTGAATTCCAACCACGAGGGCCTTCATTTGTTTTCTTGTAGGCGTCACCTCCTTTCTGGCTGTAGGGCCTTCTTACTTGCTTTTCCTCATTCTAGAATGTTCTCTTTTCTCTTCCCATAGTCACTTCCTATTAATCCTTCAAAACTCAGCTCAGATGGTAGTTCCTTGACCCTAAGACTGGACTCAATCCACCTGTTATATGTTCACACCACTCTTACTTCTCTTTAATAGAATTTATTTAAAATGTGATAAAATAATTAATTAACAATCTTGTGTGCTAGAATGTAAGCCCCAAGAAAGCTGTCTTATCACTACTGAATACCTATTATCCAGCAGTGTGCCTTGCACATATTTGGCAATCAATAAATATTTATTTAATGACTTTATTTAAAACTCAGTTACAGTGGAATAAATGGAAGTACTGTTAGTATTTTAAAAAGCCTACACTTTTTTGGGGTGCCTGCGTGGCTTGGTCAGTTGAACGCCCAACTCTTGATTTTGGCTCAGGTCATGATCCCAGGGTTGTGAGATCGAGCCCTTCTTTGGGCTCCACACTGAGTGTAGAGCTTGTTTGGGATTCTGTCTCTCTTTCTCTCTCTGCCACTCCCCTGCTCACATGTTCATGCATGCATGCACTTGCTCTCTCTCTCTCTTAAATAAATAAATAAATAAATAAATAAGTGCCTACATCTTTGAAAACTATCATACAACTCTTTGCAAAAAGAATGGGCTTATGATTGCAAAACTGGTTTCAACATAATGTTATATTCCAGGCACCTGATAAACTATAACTTTGCCTTGCTTCTGAAGAGTCATCAGTATTATTTCAAGTCTGAGTGACTTTTTCTGGCCTGAAGTTTTGAATTTGAATTTAGCTCATATATGAAATAATTTGATACTTTGTCTATTGATTTATTCTAATCACCTATTGAAGTTGAGCCATAAAGGGAATAATTGCCAGGGTTCATATTCATTTTAATCCGACAGTTATGAAGTAAGCATTGTTAGGAGGGAAGCACCCTGCTCGATACTGTGAAGGACACAGCGCTGTATGAAGCAAAGAACTTACTCTGAGAGCAGTTTACAAACTGGGAAAGGAGACGAGTAAAGCACTTGAATATCCAAATTCAGTAGATCTGTGGTGGGGACAGGATTCTGACTTTTATAAAATCTCCCCGTGTGACTTGCATAGTTACACCAGATGGCTTGGGGGTTAGTATTGTATGGCTGACATTTATAACACTCTGAGTCCTATATGTAACATCATCCACTGGTGGGAAATGTGCCATAAGATCCAATTATTTTGCAAGTAAAACAGTTCTATCCTGAGTATGCAATGCAATAAACACTTGTTGAATCTTTATAATTTTATCCCTTTGATATTGTGGTAAATAACCTTTCAATGGGGCACAAGACAAATATACCATGTGGAAGATCAAGCCCAACCCCCACCCACCAAGAAATACCTAACCTCACAGCTCTTCCCCCACTCGGAATCTGTTAGGGGGTGCTTAGAAGAGCCTCAAGCTCTTCCACTTCTCAATACTTGCAGTTCATTGTCCCCTAGGAGCTCCAAAAAGTTGATAGTTGGGCCCCAGTCAAGGCCAGTTAAATCAGAGAGGCCAAGAGGGGCCTATTTTGTGCTATCTGCAGAAAGGAGCCCTTACCTAACTTGGGGAAAGACCCAACTCAGTTGGCTAGTTAGGGCCAGGGATACATTTAATAATAAAATAGTTACAGTGTCTTAGTTCTTCATTGCCTTCCTTATTCCTTTGGGATTTGTTCTAATTAAGATTGTTTTCTATCGGGAAAGCAAAAATATTTTAACCTAGCCCATATAAATGTTTGAAGATATATATAAGGAATAGTAAGTGTCATGAATCTTAATGCAAAAAGTGAAAACAGAACTTTTTTGTTTCATCCCCTAATCTTGTCTTCCCTTACCTTACACCCCTTTTCCTACCCAGATGTTATGGTTCTGGATAAGAAAAGGTAGATTGATATCTGTGGTATGACTGCTTTTCATAACTATTGCTGAAGGTGGTTTATGGAAAAGTTGACAAGGCACTGGAACTTTGCTGTCAATATATGAGGGTGTACCCAATGGAAATCACGCATGGCTTGGCTCCAAAGGTGCTGGGAAAAATAACATTGACCATTTGTAGATACAAAACATTTCCATCAAAACATGAGCAGACTGTTTTTTGGATATGTTCAGAGTTAATTGTAGGAGCAAATATCATATCATTAAAAATGAAAGGGAATTACTCCAAGATCAACAAGGAATGGATGGGTACCAATCATAACTGCTGGGGTGCACTGATGAAAACATTTGCTGGCTGCAAGGCTATGGAGCCTCATCAGCTGTTGTATTCAGATGTCATCAGTCAGTGTCTGTGTGTGGCAAAATTTACATGTGAGATAATGAAGGAGGATTCTCCCACTTTTGGTAGCTTCATCTTCTCATGAAATCATCACTTCTTCCTACTTCTTTTAGGACAGAATGGCCTTTATGTTACCAGGAACCACCTCCTCCTGATGCTGTTGCATCTTTATGATCTTCACAGACTATGTCTGGGGTCCCATGTCATTAAACTGGTTTAGGTTTAGCTTTATGTCCCAGTGGATTAGCAACCACCTTTGTGTTTGTTTTATCTCCCCAAAGACTGAATGTCTACTTTATTTTGATTTATTTATCTTTCCTCTTCTCTTCTCTTCTCCATATTTTTATTAATTCCTTCTGTCTCTTTCTTTTCCATATATTTCCTAAGCTGATGCAGCGTACAGGATGTAAGAAATAGAATATTTCTTATGATCTTATATCTTCCTGATATAAGGTATAACATATATCTTATATATATAATATAATAAACTTATGATCTTATATCTTTTGATATAGGAAAATCCAAAAGAGTTTTTGGATTTTCAGGCAACTAGAACACATTCTATAGGATTTTTTTAATAGATTTTATGGATTTTTGTAGCCATTTTGTGAAAAACACATATGCAGAAGCATACACACATGTACACACACAAATATACACATAGATACACAAGCAATCCTATACTCATTATACACAATACTCATTATATGCAGTACTCACGAGTACTCATTATATGCAGATGCTTTGGAATGAATTATTCCATATTTTAGAACACTTTGGCTATATTCGATTAATCCTTGCTATACAGAAGGCAATATATAGTGGGCATTAAACTCTTTTATGTGTAGTTTCTATCTTTCTACTTAGTTTAATTGATTCAGCAGTAAAATGACAATATTTATTAGCACTATAATGAAAATAATGTTTTCGAAGCATTTTGTTTTACTTCAGTGAATTTGCTAAAAAATGGTGTTCACCAATTTGACAAATATTACCTATTGTTTCAGTTTACCAAAAATATCTTTTAAATGTTGGTAATTGTTATAGCAAGTTATAATGGACAGGATGGTTTAACATTTGCTGATGTTGGCTGGGCTTGCTCAAGTGAGCGTCATCAGAGGGTAGCTCAGATGTAGACTATACAATGGAGATAGCAGAATGGTTTATTAGTTTACTATTCCTGCTGTAAAAAATTACATAAAATTATTGAAATGTTATTCAAATAGTTAAGAGAAGCAAGACTTTGTTAAATTGCTAATATTGGGGAATTGGCAAATGGACTTTTTAAATTTAGTCATTTAGCTAATTGAATTGGCTTTAGAAATTTAATCTTTGGCATACTGACTTGCTCCCATTTCAGATACATTATATCATTTGAGCTTTACAGTAATTCTGATTTGTTATTTTGTAATAATTCTAAGTATTTGTTCCTTATGTAGTGGCAAGCGGCTAGAGTCATATCCAGTTTTCTTAACCCAAATTATTCTAAGCACTGTGAATCGTGTTAAAATGCACACATCATGTCAGTTTGTCCCATGACTGGTGATGTGAAATTTGATAACTTAGCTAAAGTTATCCCATTGCTAAATTACTTTTTTTTCTTAAAAAAAGTTTTTTTTTTTTTTAACATTTACTTATTTTTGAGAGACAGAGAGAGACAGAGCCTAAGCAGGGGAGGGGCAGAGAGAGGGGGAGACACAGAATCCGAAGCAGGTTCTAGGCTCTGAGCTGTCAGCACAGAGCCCAACGCAGGACTAGAACCCATGAGCAGTGAGACCATGACCTGAGCCGAGGTTGGATGCTTAACTGACTGAGCCACCCAGACACACTGACTTTCTTTCTCTTTGTAAGCCATAGGAATTTAAGTGAGAGATACAATGAGAATATGTAAATATCCTATATCTCAACAAACTTTCACCCAATGGTTTTAGCATCCATTCATGATTTTTGCTTAAATCGATGGTTGCCCAAAGTTGGTTTCCTAATTCTAACATTCATTCTACATTTATTAGCTGGCATTCTCCTATAAAGAAGTTCTCTTTCACCCCTTTTTCTTTAGTATCACTTTGGACACATATTGTGTTTTAAAAATTCACTATCATCATTATTTTTTCTCCTACTGAAATTAACCCAAATTTAGCCTTAAGATAGCGCCTGTGTCCTTCTGACTAGTCTCTATCAGTTTTTGAGCTGCAGGCTCGTTTTGTACTTTCCCTGTCACAGATCTGGAACCATTAATTTCTTGAAGGATACTGACGGTGGAATGGTGTTTAGAAACAAAAATCTAGCACTGAGTGTTTTCATTGCTACTATGCTGTTGTTGCTTCTAGGCTCTTGCAGAGGTCAGAACTAGAAATATATTGAAACTTAAAAAATGTGTTCATATTGATATCTCTATTTTAAATCAAGCAACATAAGGTTCTTCCTTAACTTCTTTCATTCCATATGTGCATCTTCCTTCTCCCTCCGTGAGAACTCTGGTTTCCCAAATATTAGTATATTTATTCACTTGCTTTATCATGGAATTTTAAGTTCAGAATATTTTATTTTTTATCTCTGTGTTATGCTGTAATCATGCACTGTAAGGAGTTTTATTTATTATATTTTTATTGATCTGTATAATTTTTTAAAGGATGTTCAGAAAAATTTGGATTTAAGAAGACTTCATTATTTTATGGGGACACAGAAAACTGCACACTGCCTTTTCAAGCATTTAAAGCTTGAGTGATCCATGCTTTCAATTCACATTTCATTATTGCTCAGAAAAACACCTGACTGGCCATGCTCAATTTCAAGGGATGAGAGAAGTGCAAATCTACCTTGTGCCTAGAAGAGTAACTGGAATACCACTGGTAGCTGTCACATTAATCTCAGTGACCAAGTGTTTGTAAAATAAATAACCAATCGCTCTTCATTAAGGCTTTAGCTATTCTCTTAGACTAGATACCTAGGTAAAAGCTTACATGAAACTTTTTATTAGGGGATACAGGAGGCTGGCGTGAGTGAAAAGGAGAATGAGGCAGAGAAATTGCTAGAGCCAAAGAGGGCAATATTCAGGCCTTGGTACCAGCTGGTGTCAAATGCAACTGATTACTCATCTTGAAGGACCTCCTTCCAATAGGCCATACTAAACTACTGCATCTCTGAATCGTCCATCTTGAGAAGAAGCAATTACCCATAAGCTTTTATCTCCCATTATTCAAGGAGTTATTTCGAAAGTGTTAGCTTCCCCGTGTTTTGGTTGTGTATCTATGTGTCCTGAGCAAGTAAGATAGAGTTTTATATCTCAGTGGTATCAGGGAAGCCCTGGGATTGAAGATGGAAGAGGTATGCATTGGAATGAAAGGTGAGGTGCTATTAGGCATACCTGTTGGAGCCCACGTAGAGTTGGTTGTCAAAGTGAAGGCTCATGTGGACCAATTGGGCAAAGAGCCTAGATACAAATGAAGCTAAGAGTATTTAGGGTGGCACTTAAGAGGATCTGACAAAATCATTTTTGCCTCTAAATCTTAGTTATCATCTATAAATATATATAAAATAGAACTCATCATGTTTTCTCCAAAACAAGTTGTTTTTTTTCTTACTCTGACTTTTCCATTAATGACGTTTGAATTATTCAGTTAATTTAGAGTTGAGACCTTGGAGTTACCTATGACTCCTGCTTCTTCTTACTCTGTAATCACGGTAAGAAGCCTATTTAGATAGAATCTAATTCCACAATTGCTCTTGAATCTGTTATGTCATTTCTATTCCCAATACTGTCACTTCAACTTAGGCTTTGAGTACATTTTGCTTGAAATAATCCCCTCTGATGTTTTCCCTACTCTTTGCCTCTTCTTTGTCTTGTTCACTCTGAAACTGCTTACCAGAATAAGCAGATGCTTCCTAAAGCATCTGATAATGATTTTTCTTCTTTATATAATATCAGCCTATTCCAAGACTCTACCAAATTAAATTTATCTTTTTTTTCTGTAGAATCTAGAACAATCCACACATCAATAAACTTACCTTATCTACCTGGTTATGTTTTATTGTTATCCATGCACCCAATTGCAGCCAAATTAGATCTCACAAGTTTTCTTGGACACACTGTGCTTTCTTGATTTAATACTTTGCTCATATTTCCCTCAGTCTTAAATGCCTTTTCTACTACTGCTGTTTTTCAAAATATCCCTGTTCCTTCCAAGCTCATCTTTTAAATGATGCCCTCTTCAGGAAGCCTGCTGTTTTCATCACTATCACTAGCCAATCTCTTGCTTTGCTGTTCCTCACTTCTTATTTGGGCTATTTTTAACCCTCCTGTAAAGAGGTGTGTGTGTGTATGTGTGTGTGTGTGTGTGTGTGTGTGTGTGTGTGTGTGTGTGCGCGCGAGCACGCTAGGGGAGGGGACAGCTACTCCACTATTGGAGCCCAGGAACATTCTGAGTTGCTGTCTAGTTTAAGAGCTTCCCAAGGCAGGGAAGAGGTGAACTTGGCAGCTCAGATGAAGGACATTAGAGGTAATTATGCTGCAAAGATACCCACATTCTGTACTCTTAGACTAAACTCCTTGACCATAGAAATTTGTAGAAAGTCCTTTCTCAGCTGCCATCAGGCTATGAAAGCTTAATTGAGATAGATCGATGCCAACCAATTTTGCAAAGACAGTTAACTACAATATCTGCTGATTTGGGCAAACTGACAAGACTGGGAGGGGGGTCTTCTTGTGGCTTAGGAAGGTGACAAAGACATTGAATCTCATGTGCACAAAATGTTTAATTATAAACAAACCCTGAATTCAATTACATTTGCAAATTATAGTGAACAGTAGCTCAATCAATAAATCTCTACCACAGCTCTTTAGAGTAGTTTAAAATATTGTTTAATAGACATCATTTCATATACTCAGATATCATTTGCTTGGTTTGGGTGGAGTTATTTTTACTAATAACAAAATTGGGGAGAAACGACTCTTATTGCATTAAGCTGACATTTTGTACTAGTGAGAACATATTTTGGTAGGAAAAAGATGAAGGCTAAAAATAGTATCCTAGAGAAGTCATTTTTTATCAGGCAGTGTCTGACTGAGAGAGGTCCTAAAACTCTTGTCTTAAAAAGTGTTTCATCTTTGATCTGTTTTTTCGGTCATTTTAAGAAAAAGAACAAAATTGTCTGTTGATATTAATACTAGATATTAAACAAGGTTTCTGGTTTCAAAGTAAATAGAGTTTATTTATTGAGAAGAAGCCTGCTTATAAGGAAGAAGCTGGCTAATTTTGGTCCTTTTCCCTGGAATCACAATTTCCTATCTGATGGGACTGTAAGGAGCATGATTGTTTATGCTCCAGAAAAGACAGTGGGAAGAAGAGAGGAAATAGCATCAAGGGATTGACCTTTTGGCCCAGTTGACAGCCACAGAACCAGGATTTTAGAACTAGGATCGTAAGGCCTCAGGGGCATAACTTTTAAGGCAAATGAAATGTGATTGTGAATTCTCTGAAGAATGCAGGACTCTCTCCCAACTCTCTCTTGAATCTGTTCTTTTCTTTTCAACATTTCTTCACAAGATAAACTCACCAGCTTCTTAGCTGGTCTCTTGGCCGTCAGAGTCACCTGGCTTCAGTTCTTCCTGCAGTCTGCTGCCAGCATTATATCTGGAGTGACAGAGATTGTCTATTTTGCTCACTAGGCAGCACCTGGCCATAACAGATACGTGAAAACATTAAAAAAATGAATGAATGGAGCGTTTTCCTACATAACAAATTCAAGGAATGCCACTCCTTTCCTTATAAGCCTGTGTTTTCTTACTATTATTGATTACAGGAAAATGTCAAAATCCCTAAGCTTGACTCCTCCCATCAGTTAGTAGCCCTTTCCCTGCTCCCAATGCACCGCGTCACTCTATTGTGGTGATTTGTTGACATATCACTCTCACACCTGAACAGTGGGCTCTGTGAGGTGGAGATTATGTCTTATTTATCTTTACATATTCAAGACCTTAATATATATATTTTTGCCACATGGTAGGTACTCATTATATTTTTCCATTTTAAAATGCTAGTTGGTAAACACAGTCTTGTTCACTGTATTCATACAATGTATTTCAATTCAGGGAATATCTATTGAATGCCTGTTATATGTCCAGAATTCCCTGACTCATGATTCTGTAGACATAATATTTCCTTTCACCAGCTCTTTTTAGAGACCGAGGTTGGTTTTGTTTGCTTATTTTCCTTTTACAAAAGTTTTGGTCTTCTCTTATAAGCTATACTTCAATTCTTTTGATCTCATTAAATGAGTCTCTTCAGACCCACCAACCAAGCAACAAAAAGCTCACAAATGCTGGGGGTTTTTTTTGTTTTTTGTTTTGTCACATTTTGGTCTTTGGCTTGGTTATATCACTGCCACATTAAGCCAATCATAGGACGGAATAGCTATGGTGATGACTTCTAATTATCTTCTTATTAACACCTTTTTTCAGGTAGTGAAAAAAGATGTGTGCCAAGTTATATCAAAGCAACGACAAAGGCTTAGTGACATAAATGATAATGTGTATTATTTCTTTAGTGTTTTTAAATATACAGGCACTATGCTGAATCCTTGCTGGATTATTTTATCTAACTTTCATAACAACCTTTGAGTAAGCACATTTTACAAATGAGAGCATAAAGGATTAAAAAAGCCACTTAATTACTTTCTCTAATGTCACCCAGTTAGTAAGAAGCAGTACATGCAAGATTTGAACCTAAGTCTCTCTGATTGTTGAGCCCAGATAGTTCCACTGCCCATTGTTTTGTTTTTCTTTCTATTTTTCCTTCCTTCCTTCAACTACTTTATCTGAAAATCCAATTAGTGATTTAACATCATGGTCCTTTTCTTGCACAGGTAATTGACGGGGCCATAATACAGCTAAGAGCATTTCTTAGACTTTTTTATAGTGAATAATGTACAAGTTCCTTGCAAATAATATCATAAGGATCCCCTCTTTCCTAAGGATCTCTCCCCAAATCCTAGTTTGAGAAGTACTGATTTAAGAAACTGAATTTTTGGGGTGCCTGGGTGTCTCAGTTGGTTAAATGTCAGACTTAAGCTCAGGTCATGATCTTGTGGTCCATGAGTTTGAGTCCCATGGCAGGCCTGTGCTAACAGCTCAGAGTCTGGAGCTTGCTTTAGATTCTGCATGTGTCTCTCTCTCTGCCCCTGCCCTGCTCATGTTCTGCCTCTTTCTCTCTCTCTCAAATAAATAAACATTAAAAACATGTATATTAAAAAAGGAACAAGTTTTATTCTATGAAAATGTTCTTCAATTTGAACTATTTCTACAAAAGAGAAGTTTTAGATTTCAACAGGGTAAGGTGAATAGTTAAAAGGTTTCCATGAACATAAAATCACAAACTTCAAAACTCTTACATGTTCACAAGTTTTTTTCTTGGACTCTGCCTGGGATTCCTAGAAAGTGAAGAAGAAAGGATCACTTGGGGTTAAGGAAAGGGGATTGCCTTTGCACCCCTACAATTTTCATTATCCACCGCTGTCGTGGACACAGTGGTGCATTCTCTAGGTCTTGTCTTTAGCACCAAGACCCTCATCCCCCCAACAGGTCAGAAGTGTTGGCTGCTGGGGGCTCACGGCTGATCCCTCCCCCAGGAAATTCTTTTGGCTGCCAAGCTTACATCTCATTCGTGCAGCTGGCATATTTCCTTATGATGGGTGAGATAAGGGTGAGTGGTGGTGCGAAGGGGGAGGGGCACAAAGGTCCAGCTCCTTGCTTCAGTTCAGCTCAGATATGAGGGGCCACTCCAGCTTCAGAGAACTCTGTGGGAAAGGCTGACATCTCTGTTGCAACTCTATTGCAGTTCAACTTCTCCCTCTATCCTGTCCTGCTTCCTTTACTCCCTTATAAGTGTTGTTCTGGAAAATCCCCCACAATAAACCACCTGTATGCAAATCTTTGGCTCAAGAACCAACTCATGACAACCTTTAAAGCCACCTCAAGCCTTTAAGATGAGGCTCTTAGGCTTACCTTTAAATCAGACTATTGCCCCTTATGCTCCTCCATCAGATACTCTGGAAGAGAAACTCCTGACTCTAACATGGTACAGGTGTAGACATTAAATATCTGCAAAAACCTCCTTATCGCTAGAAACCATCTTATAGAAGTCTCTAATTCATCCCTGAAGGGAAGTATCTTTTTTTAAAATAATTTATTGTCAAACTGGTTTCCATATAACACCCAGTGCTCATCCCAACAAGTGCCCTCCTCTGTGCCCGTCATCCACTCTCTCCGCTCTGACACCCCCCTCACCCCTCAGTTTGTTCTTAGTCTATGAGAGTCTCCTATGTTTTGTCTTCCTCCCTCTCTGTGTCTTTTATCTTTTCCCCTCTTCCCCTCCCCCATGGTTTTCTGCTAAGTCTCTCAAAACCCACCTATGCGTGGAAACATATGGTATTTGTCTTTCTCTGACTGACTTATTTCACTTAGCATAATACCCTCCAGTTCCAACCATGTTGCTACACATGGCCAGATTTCATTCTTTCTCATTGCTACACAGTTTTCCATTGTATATATATACCACATCTTCTTTATCCATTCATCAGTTGATGAACACTTATTCTCTTTCCATGATTTGGCTATTGTCGAAAGTGCTGCTATGAACATTGGGGTACACGTGCCCCTATGCATTAGCACTCCTGTGTCTCTTGGGTAGATTCCTAGCAGTGCTATTGCTGGGTCATAGGGTAGCTCTATTTTCATTTTTTTGAGGAACCTCCACACCGTTTTCCAGAGTGGCTGCACTAGTTTGCATTCCCACCAACAGTGTAGGAGGCTGCCTGCTTCTCCACATCCTCGCCAGCATCTATAGTTTCCTGATTTATTCATTTTAGCCACTCTAACGGGTGTGAGGTGGTATCTCAGTGTGGTTTTAATTTGTATTTCCCTGATGATGAGTGACATTGAGCATCGTTTCATGTGTCTGTTGGCCATCTGGATGTCATCTTTGGAGGTGTCTACTGAAGGGAAGTATCTACACAATACAAAGAAAATTCAACCACTTCAGGTAATAAATAAATAAATAAATAAATAAATAAATAAATAAATAGCAGTAGCTTAAATGATCTTGTTCAGTTTTCTAAATTGAGTAAATAGAATAATTGACACTAAAACTTTTTACTTGGCATCATGTAGATGGTCTAATATTATAAGACAAGATTTAGGCTAAGGGAATTTAGCTGACATTATGAGGATGATAGGATACTATATATCCATAGCGGAAAGTTCTCTGTGGGTTTATGATGGGGCTAGTGATCAATCCTTTCATCCCTCAGTAACCATAAACAGGAACAATTTGTTTTGAGTTCCAGTAACTGGAGGTGTGCCTGAGTTGCTGAGGAGTAAGAATGTAAGATATGCACACAGAGAGTATATGGGATGACACACACTTACAATCTGTACTAGTTTCCAAACATGATTTTGTAAGCATAGAGAGATAATGCAAAATCGTCGTTTAGCTAATATAAAGTATTCAAGCCAAAATCCACCTGAGGCTCAAATGACCTTTGAGTCATTTTAGATTGATTAAAACGAACAAACAATTGTCAAAACCATTCCTTTCCTCAAATTCCTTTGAGTTGTGTAGATATCTAAAAAGAAAAGTATTTAACATCACATTTAAGCTTAATATACAGACATGCTTCTACCTTATGAACTTAGTTCAAAGATGCATTCTGACGTATAAACAGAAGTGCATTGTCACCCAACACCAAAATAATGTAAGTGCCTGTGTTCCTTTGCATGGCCATCAGGATGCCTTGATAATCAATGGAAGGCAAAAATGATTGTCCTTGTTCATTTCACAGGGCCATGGCAAAGTGGAAATGAGGCTAGCCGTCAAGGAGGAAGTTAGAAGGAAGGTACTTCTAACGTACAAGGTACACTGCAGGGCTGATTGCTAGCATTAGTATGTAATGGAAGAGAAGAAAAGTCTCCTAGCTGGTCAAGATGTGGCAGTAGAGAAAAAGTCCAGATGTAGATTCAGATGATAATTTTTTTGCATAGTCTCTGCTGACTGTGTTTATAGAAGTAAATTTCAAGGTAAGCTTGGCAAGGGAGAAAAGAGATGAGTCACAGTTCTCCAGTCTCATTCCTGAGATGCTATCTTTTTACCTTTCTGAGTAGGCCCAAGTCTGGCACTGGGTTTCTGCTCCTTTATGGGAAACAGCATGCAAACACTCAAATAAGAGCAGGACAGTCATTTTTCATATATGCTTTGTTTTCATTTCTATGACTTGGAAAGACCAAGTTTCCAAATGCAGAAATCCATGTAGTTGCTCTGCAACTCGAGTCCTTGCTTGCACTCTGGACTTTATAAAGCAATTAGTTTCTCTTGGAATAGAGAGTGCAGGCTTTGAATTAAAAACGTTTTCTCTGGATCTCGTTTCACATCAAACAAAACCAAGTTAATTTAGAGAGTAGAAAGGTAGAAATAAGACTGGTTAGTACCTCAGTCTTTTTGTGTTTTAATTATATTTTTTTCTGTTTCTGAAACAGTGTCTATGTAATCAACTATTATGTCCTAACTAGCTAAGCCAACAGGTGTTAACAGCAAGAAACTGTGCCAGTCCCTTTTAGAATACGATGACTTTTAAGGTTAAAAATCTTGACTTGTGGGGCACCTGGCTGCCTTAGTCGGTTGAGCGTCTGACTCTTGATTTTGGCTCAGGTCATGGTTTCACAGTTAGTGGGTTGGAGCCCCACATTGGGCTCTACATTGACAGTGTGGAGCCTGCTTGGAGTTCTTTGTCTCCCTCTCTCTATGCCCTCCCCTGCTCTCTCTCTCTCTCAAAAAGAAATAAAATAAACATTAAAAAAATCTATAAAAATCTTGACTCATAATACTAGCAGAAAAGACCATTAGAAAGTTTCCTTATAGCTTTGTAATGAGGCTGGGATCACCCTTTCTCATCTTCAACATCTTCAATCATTGTCTCATTTTTTGGCTTTCTTTTCACTTCCAAACTTCCCTAAAATAGTTGGTATTTGTCACCTCTATTTCCTACCTATTCATCTTTATTTTGTTGAGGTCTGAATTCAGTCCCATACTCTCCTGAAGTCTTTTTCATAGTCACCATTGACCTTTTAGAAGACATATCTAAAGTCTTTTTCTTTTTTTTTATAACTGATGACTTTCCTATAACAGTTGCCTTGTTGATCGTTCTCACTGCCTTGAAATTCTTCCTTTCTTTTCTTAACTTTTGTAAGGGTATATAAGACAGTTTCTCAGAACCAGCAGATACTCTCTGTTTCTCTGGTTTGGTCATGGATTAAAACCAGAAAGTTATTTTTGATTCACCTCCATCCCTTTTCTACTAAGTCTTGTCTATTTTTCCTTTGTCATATTCTATTCTTTTTTCCTTCCAAGTCCCACTGTTACCACCCTTGTCCAAGTCCTATGTCATACTTGTTCTCAACCAGTCTCTTTGTATTCAGTTTTTTCCCCATTCCAACTGTTACTAAGCTACCGCCAGATTTTCCCCCCAAACAATTTTTTTTAAACAAGTCACTCCATCATGCTCTGTGCTTGAAAGTGGCTGGATTTAAGCCAGTTGGGAATGTATCTGTTCTGAGGCTATATTTCCCTTAACACTAGACCAACATATCCAGTGATGGGGTAGAGAAAACACATTAGTGGTTGTCTAGGATGTAGATGTTAAAGTAGAGCAATTTGGTCTGAAGTCCTGGATTGCATGAGCTAGAGGTCAATGCAATCAAAGGCAATTTGAAGGTAGGTTGTTGAAATGGAGCCAATGCAGAAATGTCTTGAGGAATATTAGGGACTCTAGGGGTGCCTGGGTGGCTCAATCCATCGAACATCTGACTCTTGATGTCAGCTCAGGTCATGATCCCAGAGTCGTGGGATTGAGCCCCTCATTGGGCTCTGTGCTAAGTGTGGAATCTGCTTAATTTAAGATTCTTTCTCTCTCCCTCTTAGCCCTTCTCCTCCACTTGCACACTCTCTCTCTAAAAAAAAAATGAGGTACTAAAGAACAAGACCCATCTGAGGACAGATGAGGGTAGACATTATGGCAGGTGATCAAAGGAAAGAATCAATCAATGGATTAGGGTAAGCAAATTTTGGTTGTTAAACTACTAGAGAGATGTGGAGGTGCCGAGGGTAGGGAGGGAGGTGGCTAAGCTGAGTTCTATGGGTTCTGTTGTGATTTTTGCCTAAGGAGTAGAGTAGTTCTGAATGGGCTTAGGAATTGTCTAAAGAGAGAGGGTGAGGATTTCCTAGGCTGATTTGCTGGAGAGTGGTTTTTCCATGATTCCTTTGTATCAACCTCTTGTTTTAATCAAATGAATCTGTAATTTTCCTGAGCTCATTCCCAGATCTCTGCCATATTCACTATCAAACAATGATCTTTCTTCTCTTCTTCCATGAATTTTACCTTTCTTTGAAAATAAACTCATGTTTTATTTGCTATCAGTTAGTTCTTGGTTCAAAGCAGTGAAAGAGGACGCTGGTTAATGTAAGCCCTACCTTCCCTTCTGCCACAAAAAACATGATGAGTTGGAGTTTACTAGAAGGATTCACCGAATTCACAGGAGATTAGAAGACCACTGGAGGCTTGGGGCATCTGGAACCAGGAAAACTCTAGAAAGTCAAGAAGGAGGAGACAGATGGCAAGCATCTCAGGGCAAGAAAAGTCCGTTAAGGACTTGGTCCCTGCCACTGTAGCTGTAGCTGCCATGACCTTGACCTCTGAGTATTCCTATACCTTCCATTCCCCTCAGAATTCCAAGGCCTGGCATGGAGCATCCAGTCGGCCCAGATGAAATCATATGTCCATTTGTTTGGTCCAGTTTGTAGAAAGGAGCTCTGTTTCCATAGTGTGCAGAGAACAGTAGCTCCAACCAAGAGTATGCACACTGTGGGCTTTCCCAAAAGGGAGAGTGGAATACTGTTAGGAAAAGGACAGTCAGATGCTGGAGAGCCCCCAAATGAGAAATTCCACTATCCCCCTCCTCCATGAATCATTCCTTTGTACCCCATCTCAGAATGACTGCAGCTGCTCCATAAAACTTTCTTTTCCCTCAGCCATTAGTTCGGGGCATAGTTCCCAATAGTTAACACTGTTTCTCTATGTCATTTTTCCTTAGGAAGATGGAAAGACCTTGAGGGTAGCTTTATCTTTGTATCCTAGCACTCAGAAAAAGACTTTGCATACACCATGTGATAAAGGATTCTTTTTAAGGATGACATTGACCAACTATCTCATTGCCAGTGAATGGTGTCCAATGAGAATCAGTTTTATGTTTTATTTCCTTTAATGTAGGATGAACCAGGGGTGGGTAACTGGCATTTACTGCACACTTATTGTGTGTTAGGTACCATGCAGAGGTGTATTTTCTCTTGTAATAAAAATGATAACAATAACAAGTGGCATTTATGTAGCTTTGTTATGTGTCATGCATGGAGTGAAGTGATTTACATGACTTCATTTCATCCTCATAACAGCCCTGTGTGACAGGTCTCATTATTTTGGTCTTTCTACGGATGATGATATTGTTCATTAGATATGTTTAGTGACTTTCACAAAATTTCACAGTCGATCAGTATAGAGCTGGAACTCGAAACTGTTTTAGTTTGATTCCACAGCCTTTTTAATATTTTGCATTGCTTAATAACATAGCAAAAATGAAGTTTGAGCAAATATGCAATTTCAATAAAGATTTCATCTGCATCACTAACTACTCCGGTTTCTTAGTCTCACCTGGGAACTTTTTTGAAATGCATATTCTCAGGCCATGCCACAGACCTGCTGAATCAGAAACTCGGGAGGTGGGGCCCCAAAATCTCTTTTAGCAAAAGTGATTTTTACATTGCCTTCTCTTCCAAATTTTGTTGGAGTATCAATAAGGATGTCAAAAAATCAATTACAATTCTATACCTCTCAAACTTGCTTATGATTCATTAAAAATCTGCCCAGATTTTCTGCTTACTACATAGCAATTACATGTGACCCTCTCTTCTGTAAGACATATAATTTTCTGCTGATCATTTCAGCCACTACATTCTTCAGGACCAGGTATGTATTCCAAATGAATGAATGTTTCTTACCCTGCTCCTCTCACCTGCATATCAAGCATATTGAATATACAGAGGTGGTTTTGAAGATAATGTTGGGGTTTGTATATGTTTTCTCCCACTTTCAACAGGAAAATGAGTCAGAAAGGGAGATGAATAGTTAATTTCTCTTCTTGTTATTCATCTCTCCTGTTGCATTTATATTAAGAATGCATTTTACTTGGTCCCTTTTGTCAGTTCATTTATTTTGATCTTTGAGTTTAAAATACAGGCAAAGCGACTAAACCCATTTAAATTACCAAGCTTAGGTTTTAGTTACTTCTTTTTCTTGTCTCTAAGGAAAACAACCCTAATGTTTATTACTAAGATCTTGCTTCTGTATTTAAAATTTGTTTGCAAAAAGGTTTCCTTTCTTTATTTCTTCCTTCTTTCACTTTAGCCTCTTCTTCCCTCTTCTCTCCCCATCACTTCTCTCCCTTCCCCCCTCCCTGTCCCTGGCTCCACTTTCATTACTAAGAAAGACAGAAATAAAGATAGACAGACAGACAGACAGACAGAAAGAAAGAAAGAAAGAAAGAAAAGAGGGGGAAGGGAGGGAGAGAGAGAGACAAAGGAAGGAAGGAAGGAAGAAAGAAAAAGAAAGAAAAGAAAGAGAGACAGAGAGAAAGAAAGGTCAACAAACATTTGCTGAGCACTTACTCTGTCTCAGAAACTGTACTTACATCTTTAGATATTTTTCCCCAAGCTATTTTCTTGGTAATCCTTCTTACATTAAACCATCTCTTTCCACTGAGACTTTCATTATTCCTTCCTCATAGTTTCTTACCTAGTTCTATTGATTCAACTTCACAAACATCCTTTAAATATATCCCTACCAATTTATCATCACTGACTTATCCATCGTTCTTTTTTAAAATTTTTTTCAATGTTTCATTTATTTTTGAGAGAGAGAGAGAGAGAGAGAGAGAGAATACTAGCAGGGGAGGGGCAAAGAGAGAGGGAGACACAGAATCTGAAGCAGGCTCCAGGCTCTGAGCTGTCAGCACAGAGCCCAACACAGGGCTCAAACTTGTGAACTGCAAGATCACAACCTGAGGTGATGTCAGACACTCAACCAGCTGAGCCACCTAGGCACCCCTGACTTACCCATCTTTCAGCCTAAGTGTCTAAATGATCTTTGAATCATTTTCTTCAGTTTCTAGTACATATATTTTCTGTCACTATTATAATAATCTTTCCAATATGCAAATCTAGTCAATGATTCATTTAACAAACATTCATTGTCTATTATTTTTCAGACACTTTGTGCTGTGAATGCTTGGGTATGAATACGAGGCTTAAGACCTCAAAATGTGACCTATTCAGTAGAGGATGCAGGTGTATAACTGGACGATTAGTCTAGAATGTGATTTGTAAGAGATAAAAATATACGTATAGTATTAAGGAAGCACTAAAGAAAAGTATAAGATTCTGGGGCAGAAGTTGGAGGAGGGACACAGGAAAGACTTGCTGGGCAAAGTATCTCCTGATATGAGTCTTGAAAGATTAACAGAAGATAATTTAAGGAGAAAGATGAAGGTAGGGCTGGGCATGGGTGCTGGAGGAAAAGGACATTCTGAACCCAGGGTTAATTTTAAGCAAAGGCAACAACCACCACCACAATGAAATAGCGTAAACTGAAGAACTAAAGAAATTAAGTTTTGGGATAATTTATTATGCAGAAACAGATAACTAATGCAGTAACTGAAGCACTTTTTATAAAAATAATACAAAGAATCTGAACTGGATTGGTAGCTATAAGAGATGGGGAGGATGATATAGACTTAAGACACTCATAGGAATTAAGATCTTTAGAAAATAAAAATTATTTGGAAGGCAGTGAAGGTGAGTAAGAGTAAAGAAAATCAAGAATGACTCTACAGAGAAGTTCCCAGTTGAGCATGGCATAGATATCAATCCTTCTCCTTAGAACCCATTCACAGTTCCTCATTATCTTAGAGGATATCATGAACTACTCTGACTCCTATAAGCTGCCTTACTTACTGACTTTATCATCATTTGTCCTCCACCCCCTACCCTCCCCCTCCATGCAGTTGATACTGGAACATTCTCTTGCTTTTAAAATAACTTTGTGCTTGCGATGATTCCTTTTTTAGGGATGTCTTTGCTCCTCAACTCAACCTCAATCGCTCTTCACACATACCTCAATTACACAAAACACTCTCTCTCAAGAATTCCACGTCCCTACCACCCCCTCACCCACCCCAAGTCAAAGTTAGCTATTCTCTCTTCTGTTATGTCAGCATTTTAGACTTATCTATATTGTTACATTACATTGTAATTATTTATTTATAGGTCTGCCTTTTCTTCTGGACTACCAACTCCTCAAAAAAGGCTCATTATCTTACTTATTTTGTGTAGGTGCCTATGCTGGCACCTGGTATATAGGAAGTGTTTAATCAATGCTACTGAATATATGAATGAAAGAGCATCCTCTACATCAATGAAGTATTATATCTTTCCTGAATTTGTAATTTTTTCATTTTGAGATTCATACTGGAGATGCTTACACTTGGAATTTACTTGAAATTAATGTAGCTTCAAAGAATCTGTGACCACCTGTCATTGGTCTCTCCACAGACTAATCATTCAATCAACTTTTCAACTGGTTTATTATTTTTTCTTTTCTTTATTTTTTGTTACCCAGAGTAAGACATTTTGCATTTCTCTCATTTCTTCTATTTCCAGTCGTCCAAGGGAGATAAGAAACACATGGGGGCAGCCTTAGACCCAACTTACAACTTGGATCTAAGCTGGAACAAGCCCAGAATGATCAGCCAAACCCTAGACAATGCATTGATATCCGATCAAGAAAAAAAATACTTTTTTGGGGGCCACCGAATTTCAGCATCGTTTGTTAAATGGCATTGTTGAAGCCATAGCTGACTGGTACAATCAGGGTTTCATTTTTTTCTTTCCCTTCCATTCTCAATGCTACCTTTCTATTTCTTTCACTATTCACCTGGACTATTGCTATAGACCACCAAGAGAAGTCTTCCAGCCTTCAGTTTCTTTTCATCTCAACTTATTTTATGTTCCACATGGGATTACTCTTCCTGTTCTAAAACAGTCAGTGATGTTATTCTTTAAATAAAGTTCATCTCCATTTATTGAAATTCTATCCATCCTTTGATGTTCATCTCAACTGTTACCCTCTTTGGAGATCTGCTATCTTCCTCCTGTTAGAACTTAGAATGGCGCGGAAATAGAGAAAAAGGAGACAGAGATCAAGTGAAGGGAACATCAAGAGATTTTATTGGGGGGGGAGACCAAAGTTCCCGGGGGAGGTTCCATGACTCCGGGGTAAGGGAGTCAGGGAAGTCGCGCCGGGGAGGGCGGGGGCAGCTTTTAAGTTGCGGCAGCTCCAAGTCGTTCCCGGCTGGGGTTGGCGCTAAATATGGTGCTTAGCTGCGTTGTATCCTTGTGATTGGCTAGTAATGGTTCCTCTTGGAGTGCCCGCTGAGGCCACGCGACCCCGCCCCACTCAGCTCGCGGTAGGACGTGCACCGCCCCTTTTCACTCTCGTTGCTGCGCGTGCACAGGGGTTTTTCTCCTTGAGACATCTCTGGTGTAATGGTGCAATCAGCAGGTACCTGGGGCAAAGGCGGGAAAAAACCTTCCAGGGCTAGGAGGAGGCTAACACCTCCCAAATGATGAGTTCTCGTTTTCCTATAGATTTTAATGTCTCCCAATCCCCCTGTGCCTTAGCCCGTCGTAATCACCATTCTAATTTCCATTTCTATGAGTTTGGCTTTTTTAGAATCCACATATAAGCACTAACATACAATATTTGTCTTTCTCTGTCTTGCTTATCTTGCTAAGTGTAATGCCCCAAGGTCCATCCATATTGTAGAAATGACAGGATTTCCGTCTTTCTCATGGATGAATGATATTTCATTGTATATATAAACCACATGTCCTTTATCCATTCATCTATCAATATCTCCAACTTCTAAATATTGAAGTTCTATAGGCTTAAGTCAGTGAAAATATTCTCTTTATTTTTTTTTCTTTATTCGGCTTAGAAATTAGTGGTCTTCTTTAATCTATGGATTAATACATTTCATTAGTTTTAGAACATTATTTATTATGACCTCTTCAAATACTGCTTCTGTCCCCTTGTTTTTGTGAATCCTGTTATATATGTCAAACTTCACAGTGTGCTCTAGCCCTCTTAACCACACACTATGATTTTTCTCTTCTGGATTATTTTTTCTGAGTTTTTCCAGTTCCCCCTTTCTCTCTTCAGTCAGATATAATTTGCTTTTAAATCCTTCCATGATTTGTTAATTGTGGTAATTATATTTTTAACTATTTTCAAATTTGCTATGATTTCTTTTTATAGTTTTCAGTTTTCTGTTTCCATGAATAAAGTAAGCATGGTTGTCTTAAAATCTAATTTTGGAAATTCCAATATCTGAAGCCCCTCTGGACCTCTTTCTATTGTCTGCCATGTCTTCTTGGGTGCCCAGTTACCTTTGATTATTTTTCAAATATTACAGTGGGAAATTGACTATATAAATACCTTGAGGTCTATACATATATTCCTAAATAAAGGACTCTTTCTGCCAAGTTCCTGGAGGCATTAAAAATCTGTACCACGTTAACTCAGTTTCAGATTTGAGATTTTCTGGACTACTCAAATGATTTGAAGCCCGAATGATCTTTGATCCTTTTCTGAAGATATGAGTATTTTTATATTTAGTTAAACATTTAGTTTTTAACAAAAGAGTTGTTCTGAAGTATTTTGTCTACTTTTTTGCTATTCTCACTCTCATGCAATCTCATAGAGCCTCGCGACTTTAAACATTCTTTCTCTATACGTTGATGAAGACTGAATTTATTTCTTAGCCTGGACTCCTCTCTTGAATTCTGATCTTGTATATCCAGTCTTAATTTGGATGTTTAATAACATTTTCAAATTATACCTGTCTTAAAATAAACTTCTGCTTTCCCCCAAAGCATGCTCTTCTTGAAGTCTTTCCCGTCTCTGTTGATGGCAATTCTATCCTGGATACTTAGTATACCAATCTTAACATCTTCCTTCTTTTTTTCTTTCTTTCACATTCCAAATCAAATCATTTGGTAAATCCTCTTAGCTTTCAATTTAAAATATTTTGAGAGTCCATCGTCTTTCATCACCACTATTTTGGTCCCAGACAGCATCTTTTTTATCTGGATTAGTATAATAGCCTCTTACCAGCTTTCCCAGCTACCACTTTGTTCTCATACAGTTTATTCTCCACATAGAGTATAGTATAAGACCCTTTTGACCTCCAAAGTAACCTTATGATATATTGTTAACCTCTTCTACTACTCAGTGCCTGTTTTTCTCTGTTTCTTCTATCCTAGCTTCTTTGCTGGTTTTCAAATATTCAAGGAATGCCTTAAGCTTTTGAACTTGCTCGTCTCTCTACCTGGAATGTAGTTTCTCCAACAAATGAATAAAGCTGTAGGTCTTTGTTCAAAAGTATCCTACCAGGGACACCTTTTCTGACCACTCTTATCACAGTTGCTATCTTCACCCTACTTCAACCCATCTAGGTATCCCAACATTTCTTGTGATTTTTCTTCTGTTTTATTTTTTAAAAAACATTTATTTGAGTTCATCATTTAAATAACACTTATCTCCATCTGCATACATACTATGTATTTAATTTGTTTATGTTTATTTCTTACGTTTCTGTCTCTCCTCACATTCCACTAGACTGTAGGCTTCACAAGGATGGGGATATTGATCTGTTTTGCTTACTATTTTACTTGCAAGACCAGGAATATTGCCTGGCACAAGATAATTGTTAAATGAGTGTTTGTTGACTGGATCAATGTTCCTACTCACAAGAAAAAAGAGTAAATTGTGTACAATTTCAGTTATGAGATCTTACTGATGCAAAAAAAGCTGTTTTTTTTTTCTTTTGTAGGACAACAAGACAGTATTGTTTAAAATATAATCAACAAGTGGGGTGCCTGGGTGGCTCAGTTGGTTGAGCATCAGACTCTTGATTTTGGCTCAGGTCATGATCTCAGGGTTGTGACATCAAGCCCCGCATCAGGCTCTACACTGATAATTCAGGGCCTGCACGGGATTCTCTCTCTCCCTCTCTTTGCCCTTCTCCCACTCACACAAGCATTTCAGGCACTCTCTTTCAAAAACAAACATTTAAAATATAATCAACAAGAAATATTTAACCTCTCAAATTTTATTCTGTTAAGGCAATTGTAGCTGTCTAATTTATAATGAAATTCCAGTGGTTACTATAATTTCAAGTTACAAAGAAATTTTTAGGCAACAAAGAAATAATGTCCCTGAATTGCTATTTTAGTAAAAATTCGATTACTCTCTAGTTCTTCATGCTTCCTGCACAATGAATTGTGAATACTTATTTTCATGTTTACAGAGTGAAAGACATTGGTATAGTGTTTCAAATAGATCACTTCCTGGACAGTTCTTTAATGAACTTGTGGGAAATGGATTTTACCAAAATCTAGTGCCAAATTAGATATTTGACCCTGGAGACATCAGGACACTGATTTGGAAGTTTTAACATTATTTTACTCAGTGCTCAGACCTTAATATGCTTTCAAACCACTAATTATTGCTGACCAAATTCTGAGAACTTATTTTTAATCCCGATTTTACAGATGAGGAAGCAAATAGAGAAGAAGTTAAATGGCTTATTTAAAGCCACATCACAAATTAACAGCAAGTAGGGACTCTGTGCCAGGCACTCTTGTCTCATGTTTCTAGGTTGATTAATGCCATGATCTGATGCCAAGATAGTCATAGGAACCTGGACCCGGGAAACATGATTTATTTTCTGGGGCTGCTGTCATGATGACTGGAAACTTTTCCATTACAATCTGGGACAATACCTGGTTCAAGCTGATTAAAAAATGGAGCTCTAATTTGTATTTCTCTTCTCTAGGGAGAAGTATCTTCTTGATGACTTTAAATCTTTTAGATAGAGGTGCTAATATAATAGGCTCAATGAAAACAACAGAGTTTCACATGTTCTGATATTAGTACAATGGAGTATTACAGTTGGAAAGTAAAATTAGAGTTAAAGTTTCCTTTTCAAAGAAGATAGAATTAAGTTAGATACCACTTTCCTAGACAACCACACACTTATTATAGATGCGGAGTAACTTATTATGGATAAAAATGTATTACCTCGCAATCAAATGTATACCTTATAGGTATAGGGGATTCTTACCCAATCTTGCCCTTGGGCAGGCACTTCCTCCCTCCCTTCCCCAGACCTCCCCTTCTCTTTTTTTTCTTCCTTCTTTCCTTCCTCCTTCCCTCCTTCTTGTTTCCTTTCTTCCTTCCATCCTTCCTTCCTTCTTTCCTTGCTTCCTTCCTTCCTTTTTTTTTCTTCTTTCTCTTTCTTCCTTTTGAAAATGTATTGAAGGATAGTTAACATACAATGTTATATTAGTTACAGGAAGGGCTCTTTTATGTTAAAAAGAAGGGCTTAGAAACATAATTATACTTGCTTAAACTGCCAATTTTTGAATAGAATTATTTTATTCTTTCATATTCTTAGTTTCCTCATCTGTAAAATAGTGATAATCATAGAACCTCTCTAATAAAGTTGTTAGAAGAATGGAAAGAAGCTAAGTTGAATGTTTAGCAGAGTGCTTGGCACGTGGTAAGCACTACAAAATTGTTAATGCTATTTTTCTCATTTTCCTCCTCCTCATTTTTTTAGGGTGTTGTATTTGTAATTTTTAATGAGGTCTAATTTATTTCAATAAAATAAAGATATTAACAAGTGCTCAAGGATTTAGATTTGACCATAGCACACAGCCTATCATGGGAAAATAATATTAAAAAATCAGCACTCTTAGAAAATGACACTGTAAATGAAACAAATTTACAACTATCTGGAAATAAATTGGGTAGTTTTCTTTCTATTATTATTATTATTATTCTATTCAAATTTTTATTTAAATTCTAGTTAGTTAACAAACAGTGCAATATTGATTTTCGGGAATAGAATTCAGTGATTTATCACTTACATACAACACCCAGTGCCCATCATAATAAGCGCCCTCATTAGCACCCATCACTCATCTAGCCCATCCATCCACCCATTTCCTGTCAAGCAATCCTCAGTTTGTTCTCTATGGTTTGTTTCCCTCTTTCTTTCTTTTCCTCTCTTCCCATATGTTCATCTGTTTGTTTCTTAAATTCCAAACGTGAGTGTAATCATACAGCATTTGTATTTCTCTGACTTTTTTGCTTAGCCTAATGTACTCTAGCTCCTTCCATGTTGTTGCAAATGTCAGGATTTCATTCTTTTGAACACTGACTAATATCCCATTGTATGTACATACCACATCTTCTTTTTAAGAAAATTTTTTTATGTTTATTAACTTATTTTTGAGGGAGAGAGAGAGAGAGAGCGAGTGCACACAAGCAGGGGAGGGGCAGAGAATGAGAGTGAGACACAGAATCCAAAGCAGGCTCCAGGCTCTGAGCTGACAGCAGCAAGCCTGATGTGGGGCTTGAACTCATAAACTATGAGATCATGACCTGAGTCGAAGTCAGAAACTCAGCTGACTGAGCCACCCAGCCACCCCTATACCACATCTTTATCCATTTGCCAGTCAATGGACATCAGTCAATCCCTTTCCATAATTTGGATATTGTCAATAGTGCTGCTAGAAACATTAGGGTACTTGTGCTCCTTCAAGTTTTTATTTAAATTCCAGATAGTTACCATACAGTGTAATATTAATTTCAGAAGTAGAATTCAGTGATTCATCACTCACACATAACACCCAATGCTCATCACAAGTGCCTTCCTTATTAACCTTCCCCCATTTACTCACTTTAAACCAAACACTTCCCAAACTGTATTCACTATCTATGCCCTCAAACATGCCTTTTTTCCCCTGTCCCCTATACTAATGAAAGAAGGCATCTTCATTCTCTTAGCATCATACAAGTCAAGGCCCTGAGCAACAATTTCAAATATCTTTTTTTATTGGATCCATTCAGTAGTAGCCAAATCACCTCCACCTACATTCCATCTAAGTTCACCTGTCCCCTTTCTTCAATTCCTCTGCTACTAAATTTTTGGTCTTTATCATTTCTCACATGGACTATAGTCCTGATCTTCTTCATACTACCACACACTGGTCTTGGTGTAGCAACTCTCACATTTTTTTAAAGTTGTTTTTCAGATTTACTAACAATTTTCTTTATTTCAACTTCAGGGTCAGTGCGGGTACATATGATTTTCAGAGGTAAATTACTGGTGTCTATGGAACATTTTGAGTGACTGTACTTGGAGTTTAGTCTTAAGGTAGATTGATTTCGATGTCTGCTTTGTTTAGTGTTTGTGCTCAGTTTTGTCAGAAGATGTGTTTTCAGAAGTTTTAGTATTATTAATTAAACAAATAACCACATCAAATGTCATTATTTATTATTAGTTATTATATTGTTAAGAAGTAGAGCACAAGGTTGAAAAGGGAGGACTCTGGAGTCAGACTAACTGGTTTGGGATCACCCCAGATTCTGCTACTGATGGTCTGGTGACCTTGGGCAAGTTCCTTTATTTCTCTTTCCTTCAGTTTCTTTACTTGTAAAGTGTGGAAAATAATAATATTTCCCTCTGAATATTGTTGTAAGGATTGAATAAGTCAGGATATGCAAATGCTTAGAAGGATGCCTAGCACTTAGTCAAAATATGGTGTCAGGTATTGTTTTTACTCTTTATTAAATGTGAATTTGAGCTTTTAAAGTATCTAAATGATGTGAAATTCCAACTAATAAAGAGAGAAGGACTGGTATCTTCGGGAATATATACGGACTTCAGTGATTGTAATAACTGAGTGATTTTCTTTAATTGAGGAAATAAATGTATACAGGATAACTTTTTAAAGTTCACCTAATTTACCAAATTTATCTTCAGAAACATAATGTACAAAGATTGAATTGTCCTGATACCTGTTAATAAAAAAGTAGCAAGCTCCACAAGAATCATAAATACCTAGTGATATCTCTATATCTCTTGCTGATGTTTATTGGAACATCATGGTCTTTTCATTTTGGTACCTTTTTAAAAAGGCAGGAGTCGGTAATTATATTCTGTCACATTTCCTGAGTTCTTAAATCATATAAAGTAGGTTGGTGATTTCAGGTAAAAAAGGCAAGATATTTTTTATTAGCTGTAAGAATAAAAGTAGGCTGTGAAATGATCTTTCTCTTTTTCTTGCCTTTTAGATTAATTTTTGGAACTTAACATCTGTTGTAGCTTATCTTTATTTTTCTTCTCTAATGGAAAGGTGATATAAATGACTCATTTTGTAACCATCAAGATACACCATCAGAAAGTAACAATGTTCAGGTAGGGGAATATAAGAAATCGGGCACTTATTTATTGGCATTCGATGTCCAGGAGAGAAGAATATTGCCTCCGGGAACTTGGGTGTGCTGAGCACCTACTGTCCAGTAGGTGCTCTTTTCTAATAGCTGCTTAGTACATGTGCACTGAGTAAGTGAAGGGATATTTCCTAACAGCAGGCAGACTTGTTTCATCAGATCTTGCCATGCTCTGAATGCAATCTCCTTAAAGGGTGTCAACCTCCTATTGTTTTGCTTCCCAATCTTGAGTTCTTGGAGACTCACGTAGGGAATCAGCCACCATTCAAGATTTTTCACGTCAGTTCAATGGAGACGTAAAGTCAAAAATATCAGGTGGCTCAAGTTCTTTAGAGTTTTCCAAGTTAGTGACTGATAAATATGTTTTCCTGTGTAAGTCGGTAGTAGAAAGATTTTTCTATTTTAAGGTTAAGAACACAATTTGTCTTTGGATAAAAATAAGCTATGTTTAAGAAAGTACCCTAGCAGCCACTCTGAAAATGAAATGGGAAACTGTCCCCCGTACTCTATCACCCTCTCCTCCCTCATTTTCAAGTGGGCTTGGCCAAGGTAAGATAGACAGATCAGGAGGGGGCCGTGTTGCTTGCTTAGTAAACTGAACAGTATACCGGACTTTTGAGTTTTTGAAAGAAGACTGAAAGGGACTCTTGAGAGGGAGGAAATTAAGAGATCAGCAGCGTCCATGAAAAGCATGATATGAGTCATCCGTATACTTTTTTTTGTTTATTTATTTTTGAGAGAGAGAGAGACAGAGAGACAGAGAGAGAGGATGCAAGCAAGAGAGGGACAGAGAGAAAGGGAGACACAGAATCTGAAGGAGGCTTCAGGCTCTGAGCTATCAGCGCAGAGTCCGACATGGGGCTCGAATCCACGGGCTGTGAGATCATGACCTGAGCCAAAGTCAGAGGCTTAATTGACTGAGCCACCCAGGCGCCCCCATCCATATACTTTTAAATTTTCTAATAGCTAGGTTAAAAAGTAAAAAGAAATGGGTGAAGTTAATTTTAGTGATATTTTACCTTGACAGCATGTCCCAATTTGCACTAGCCAAATTTCAAGAGCTCAGTGGGCACATGTGGTTAGTAGTTTACTAAATTGGACAGCACAGAAAGAGTGAGAGGAACCCCAACATCACAGCCAGAGTCTGGAGTCCTGTGAGGAGACAGGCAGTTAGAGTTCCAAGTGGTGGCAATGGGTGAGGGCTCTGAACTTAACATTTTTCATTTGTTTTCTGTGTTGTGCCGAGATGTAAGATACCCCTGCCTCATCGTTAATCCTATGTCTTTGGTAAAATTCTAGAATGTAAGATATTTTCAGTGAAACTTTTTCATATCTGTTGGTAGGAAGCACTACTCCTAGGCATTCACCAAAGCCAAGAATGTAATGTCTCTCTTTTTCTGGGAGCCTATAGAGCCAAATCTCATTCATTCTACAGCCTCAGCACCACCTGTATCTTTCCTCCTGTCTATCCCCACTTTGCTTTGCTTTTATCGGACACTCAAAAGAAAAGGGTTGTATTCCATATTTGGATCATACAAACAGAAGACACCAAACAGACATCAGAAGCCAGATATGAATGAGATGGAAACTCAGCTGAAAGGACAAATCAGAGAAGGCTTGGAGATCTGGCAGAGTGGCTGGCAGGAAATTTCCCACTCTACATTAGATGGGAACTTGACTCATTTTTATTCAAATATTAAATGAAATCCAGAGAACTTGGGGCCACTCAAGCAACTCGTGATTTCTGTGGGAAGGGCATGGGTGTGAGAGCCAGGAAAGAGTGCTTGGAATGAACATAGTAGGACTCCATCTTGAAAGAACAATTTGGCGGCAAAGGCTGATTGGGTCTATAGGCCTAATTGGGCCTAATTGGGTACAAACCTGGCATGCATTGACAAAAGGATATTTCTAGTCTTTGTTTTCACATTTAGGTTGAGTATTCATACATTTCATAGCAGATATATCAATGTATTTGATAATGGAACCCCACATTGGGTGTTAGCTAACATAAGGTATATGTACTCTTACTAACTTTGTGAATTCCAAAAAATTTAGAATTCCAAATTCCTGCTGGCCTCTTGGGTTTCCAAAAAGGGGCTGCGGATTTGAATTTGGATTGGAGGTGGTATGGGAAAGGGGGAAAGATGAATGGGAAAAACTTTTCTAGAACACTCAAATCACAGCCCAGAGGTCACTGCTTGAGTTGCCTCTCTTTAAAGTGATCGCTGCTGATAGACACACCTCTTCTGTATCATTAATTGAACAAATGTTCTTTCTCTCCTTCCCTTGCCAGCTTTCATTTCTTCCATTCTTCATTTTTTCCTCTCTACCTTCTGGAGTCCTGTAGGGTGGTGTGTAATTCCCAATGTAAAATTCTAGCATTGTTGGGTGGTAGGGAGAACCTCTTGAATCTAATTAAGGGATGCCGTTGATCAGAAGTTCAACTCAGAGGATTCTTTTCTTCTTTTTTGAACAGAAGAGATTTGATTCAGCTTGATCATGTTTGATTAAGTGCATTGCTTGCTCATACAGGAATGAAGAAGGAGGAACATGGGTAGTAACTATGTGCTCAGAGTTTCGCATCTGTCACTATTTTATTTATAGCATAGTGATTCTGATCTTATCGGAAGAGGAAGCTGCTTATGTGGTATGCTCTTCAGGTGTACTATCTACATCCTATATCTAGAGATTCTTTCATGCTAAAAGAGTTAATGGTGCTATAAATAGGGCTCAATTTACCCTGAGAGAATAATTTAATTGGCTGGAGAGAGGTGTCTATTTCTTCTGTGTGTTCAGAGGCATCCCAAGTGCTCTGACACTTTGTAACTCCTTTAGTAAAATGTCTGACAAAAACAACAAAAAGAATGAATGTCAATAACTATAGAAAGGAGCTTGCTCTCTCTCAAATAGAAAATCCTACATGACCAGAGTTCATTGTTTCTCATAAATCTCTCCAGAATATTTTTTTCTGTTTATCTCACTGAGCCAAACTTCTTTCAAGAATTATATCTCTCCTCTATGTGATATTCATTTTGAAAATGCCTCTCTTTCTATGCAGCTTTGACAGAATAATGTGTTCCCTGCTGAACAGAATGCAGAGTAATTTCTTATCCAATAAAAATGAAAGAAGAAAGCTGTTCAAAAGAAACTTCCAAACTGCCCTGCAAAGAAAACTCCAGAGAGATACCCCAGCAAGTTGGGAGATCAAAAGGTAACACTCAGGGCTCATCCATTTGCATTTATCATTCATCTGAGCAGCTTGCGATGTACCAGTCACTCGCTTTTTGCTGTTTCTAAGGCAGCAAACAAATACAACAATTACTGGAGAAAAGGCCTGCAGCTTCATGGTAGATGGAAGAAAACTCGCAGTAGGTCTTAAGGTCACAGACGTCCATTGGTATAGGTTTTCACTCAGGGGTCAAGGAGGGCAGTTGTTACTCACTTTGGTTGAGTCATGGATCATCACTGAAGAGTAAGGACCCTTTCTTCAGAGAAAAGAATGCACACACAACAATTTTATATAATATAGGGAAGAGTATGGATCCTCTGAAGCCTGTATCTGTAACGTGGGTGAGTCTAAAAAGAGACAGACATAGTCATAGATGCCCTTTATTTTTTTTTAACTTTTAAAAGTTCTGGTTCTGATAATTATGCTTTGTTTTATATTTGTATATGGAAGAAATTACGAAGAAAAAAGACAAAAAATGTTCAGTTATTTAATGATAGAATTATGTGTGGCTGAAATAATAGATAATAGATAACAGGATTCACAATAAGATTGATTTCAGAATCTTGGCAAGACTGAATAGGCCAAAACAAACCATCTTAGGTTTCTCTAAGGTCTAAAATATAAGTTTGTCAGAAGAATTCTATCTAAAAACATTTGTGTGAATGGGGCCATTTATTTGTACCTAAATTAGTATTGCTGTTTCGGAGCATGGAGACATTTGCTGTCTCCTTCAGATGGACATCTCATGGATGGTAAAGGCTCCAGGATAGAGGGAAGGATGGGGATGAGATGTGGGGAAAGCCGATAACCAATCACTTAGATCCCTGTGAATGGCTCTCCAACTTACATGACATTTAAAAACTAATATTAACTTAAAGAGCATCATGAATCATGTGCCTTATAGAATCCCAAAATATGTAAACATTAATTTGCTATTACCTTGAAATTGACTTTGTAGGCACTTATCACAAATATTCTCATATTTAAGTTTTCTTTACAACCATGTATGGTAATTGTCATTACCTTTCTTATTTTTTTCATTGAGGGAATTAAGGTCAGGGAGGTCAAATAACTTGCCCCTCCAATCCCAATTGTGATGGATCTGGGACTTCAATCCAAGTTTCTGATTTCCCTTCTTTTTGCTCAATTAAGAACAGTACATTCCATTCAGAGTCACCTAGCCCAACAGCATCTTGGTCTGACGATCACTATCAGGGAGATTTTGTGAAATTAGACCAATTTCTTCTAGGACCAGAAAGCACCAGGGCCGTGTGAGGTCTAGACTACTTGTCAGAGAGAAGCAATAAAAGGTGGGGTGTAGAGAAGAGCAGGGGATCTTGGGAGTTGGGAGTCTGGTAGCAAAGAATGAAGAAAATAGGCTTCCATACTGCTCAGCCGTGTCAGAGCAATCTGACAGCAAAGTTTGATGACAATGAGAAAGAGGACTTTAGGAATGAGAAGGAAAACAACAAAAAACCAGCAAAGAGTCAGTCAACTTTGTGCCACATTCTTAGTTAAGGAAGATGCTAAGAAGATTTTCCCTCCCAAATTCCAGCTTGAAGCTGAAAGGTCAGAGGTACCAGAACAAATAGTGACAAAGGCACAGTATGTTCTAAACCTAATGACAAAGTAGATGCAAATAAATATAGCTGGAACTGGAGGGCACTCATCCAAGGGGAGAGCAGAGTTCTTCCAAAGGAACTCAAGAGTAAAACAGTCTGTGAGTCTATAGCAATTTATAATCACACATGACCCTTGAGTGTTTCTATGACCTGAGGACAGACAGGTAACAAATCCCATCCCCTATTACAAAAATCCAGTGTTTGTCATTAATTTGTTTTTCCTTCTTTAAAAAAAAATTAATTCACAAATGTTCACTGAATATCTAGTGTAAGACATTATGAAATAATTATGTGTTTTACTTTTCAAATTGCTTTTACTAGATTTCCAGCAAGCTCAAGGAATACTCAGAATCTGCACAAAAGTCCTTATAGACTTAGCAGGACTTTTGTTAAAATTTAACACCACTTCTTTAGGGGAATACAATCACAAATCAATAGCCCAAACCTATAACACAGTTGATAAACAACACTACTTAGGAAAATTAGTCTCTACTTAAAGCAAAAAAGCAGAAACATGCCCTAGGTTCTTAGCATAATTAAGCCTACAACAAAGGGCTCTCACTAGGCTCAGACAGTACTGTCAGAAAGCAGGCAAAGAAGTAGTTTCTAAGGTTTGTTGTCCAAATTCGTCTAGTGTTTTCTTTCAGGTAATTTAAGAGATGATGTTTTATTGACTTATTCTAAATAAGAGTCATAGTTTTTGAATGAGAGTTATAGGAAAGTATATGTTTATTTGTTTGCTGTCCTGCTAAGCTGGAAATCGTTCCCTAGAATTTCTATAGAAGGGTAGAATGGCTTTGAATTGAAACTTCCAAGTACACAGACTTAAGTTTTTTTAGGTCATACTTTTCAGTCAACCTGCAGAACTACCAGAATCAGGGAAGAATTTTGATATAGGTATTAACAATAGAGACATTTACCTAAAGGAAAAGCAATATGTAGGTGAAAGGCATTTATGCTGATTGCTGTAAAAATGCAACAATTAAGGTAATGTGTTTTTGTAACTATAGAAATTCCAAATTTTTTTTTTCTCTTTAAATCTGCTGACTTGTAAAGGAAAGCTAGGTTTCTGCTCCCTCCTCTACCTTTCCATGGTACTTAAACATCAGGAGGAAGACAGGGGACCTATAGAGAAGAAGAGGGAAGGAAAGAGTCACACTTGGGTATTCTTAATATTATTGAATTCTTAGTACTGTCCCTCTAACAGTTACTGGGGACCAACATAGCAACAGTCATAAAAGGCTTTCAACATATCTATGTATATTTTAACTTTAGGAACACATTTTGTAGCTGAAGAAGTGAGTTTTCCCATTTTTTCTTTCAGTTCTTTTTCTCATTGGCATTCTTTCTATTCCCCCCCCCCTTTTTTAAATGTTTTTTGATGTTTATTTTTAAGAGACAGAGATACAGAGTGTGAGCGGGGGAGGGCAGAGAGAGGGACACACACAGAATCTGAAGCAGGCTCCAGGCTCTGAGCTGTCAGCAAAGATCTCAACATGGGGCTTGAATCCACAAACCATGGGATCATGACCTGAACCAAAGTCAGACCCTCAACTGACTGGGCCACCCAGGCGCCCTTCCCCTTTTTTTATTGTAAAGAGAAGGAAATCAGACCTCCTGGGATTAGAGGAGGGCTTGCTTGACCTTCCCAAATCTTATTCATTCTGAGACTTGCATTTTATAGGCAGCAAATAAATAAGGTTCTTCTTATATCTACCCATAAACTATTGCTGATTTCTGAGCGAGAAATTAATATGCTCCTCAGCAGTTGCCACTACTTATCTGATATTTTTTCTCACACAAAATAAAGAGTTGACATTATGTCTAAATGTAACATGAAGGTGGCTTTATGAATGTGCTATTAACTGAATCTGTTGTCAGAATTATGAAGGGTCAACAGTTGTTTTTTTCTGTTTTATTCTGAAATATTGGTTGAGCTGAATAATGTTGAGTTAGTGTTCTAACTTCAGGCTTTCAGCCATATTTGTATCTCTGGACTCTACCTAGGAAATGCCCAATAAAGAAATATCTTGAGTATCTACTCAGTTGCAGGACATCTTCATGTTTTGGAGGTTAGGCTCTGGGTATAGAATTGGGTTCGCATTGTGGTCCCACTGCCACCTAGCTCTGCAAGTTCCTAACCTCTTTGTATCTCAGTTTCTTTATTTGTAAAAGATAATAATAGTGCCTTCCTTGTATGGTGTAAGAGTTAAGGAACATACTGTTTCAGGCTACTTTGGGATTGTTTGTATTTGGATCCATTCCTCGCCCTTCCCCAGCTCTACTTTGTGTCACAGAGGGGCTGACTCCTCAGGTTGCATTCCCCAGGTTCCTTGTCAACAGACTTCTGGCTGGCGGAAAATCAGAGGAGTGGAAAGAAAGGAGAAGCCAGGGCATATTTCCCCTTTCCTCGCTGCTTGGGGATATTGTCAGGCAGTAGCTGCATCTCCTCCATGACACTAGCTCCTGCTGGACAGACTCACCTTGCTTCCTGCTTCCTTCAGGTGTCCCCAGCCCCGGGGCTCCTGCAACATCACCTCCTCCTTTTGTCTCTCCATTGTAAGGGTGACAGTGACTTCCTGCTATTGCTGCTGTTTGGCTTACCTCACTCTTCCCTGTTTGGCTATCAGTTCCTCCAGTTATTTGTACGAGCAAATTGCCTGGCTCAGTTTCTCTGTTGTAAATTTTTGGTTTCTGTGTTCCCGGTAGGTTCCTTATTGGTGTATATGTATAAAATATTTAATATAGTACCTGGCCAATAATAAATTCTCCTTATATATAGGTATGACCAAATACAAACCAAGTAGAAATTAGTAAATATGTAAGCATTTTAAGTATGAGAAAAAAACCCCCACAATTCTAAAATCTATAAAGCTCTGAAAACTTGAGTTCTTAAAAAATAAATTTGTGGGGGCGCCTGGGTAGCTCAGTTGGTTAAGCATCTAACTTTGGCTCAGGTTGAGTTCAAGCCCCGCATCGGGCTCTGCGCTGGCAGCTCAGAGCCTGGAGCCTGCTTCGAATTCTGTGTCTCCCTCTCTCTCTCTCTCTGTCCCTCCCCTGCTCACTCTGTCTCTCTCTGTGTCTCAAAAAATGAATAAATGTTAAAAAAATTAAAAAAAAATAAATTTATGGCAAACTCATTTAATCGCAAGTTCTGACTTGAATTGACATGACATTACCTGTAGTATTTATTTATCCCAATTTGGTGTGATTTTATTTATGTTTTATTGCATAAACATTGATGTGTTTGATCTCAAGAAACTGATCAGGTTCTAGCGGGGATGTTACATTATAAATGGAAAGGGAACATATTCTCTGTATAAACTTCCAAAGGCTCTAAATTCAGAAATCCATTGGTCCCAAGTGTATGGAACGGAGGAGTGTGTAGCTACATACATTTTAAGAAAAAGGAAAAGTTATCTTTGAAATAGACCTTGTAGAATTGGTAGAGATAAGGGCATATTGAATAAAAAGAAAGTTTTGGGAGAGAGTGTGGAAAAAGGGGAAAATGAGGTGAATGTGAAGAATGGTAAGTAGGAGTAGGAGGAAGTTAAGAGAGAATAAGTTGGATACAAATCATAAGAAACCTTAAAATGTTGGATTTTTTGATTGAGATATGGAGAACCCTTACATTTTGTGCAGAGGACAAACTTAAATAACTGTGTTTAAAGGAACATTAAAGTAGATAGGTTGACATAAAGAAAAAGCTTTTAGAGGTGGAGATACATTCAGTAGGCTGCTTTGATAGGATGAGCAGATGGAATTGAAGTGGGGTGCAGTGGTTCCTCCTTATCTGCAGTGTCTGTTACCCACAGTCAACAGGAATCTGGAAGCAGGTAATCCTCCTGACGAATCATCAGAAGGTCAACAGTAGCCCAACACTGCATCACGATGCCGACGCCACCCACCTCACTTTGTCGTATCATGTAGGCATTTTATCATCTCACATCATCACAAGAAGGGTGCCTACATTACAGTAAAATATTTTGAGAGAGAGACAATATTCACATGACTTTTATTATACTATATTGTTATAATTATTCTATTTTATTACAGTTGTCAATCTTATTGTGCCTAATTTATAGATTAAACTTTATTATAGGTAGTATGTATGGGAAAAACATAGTGTATATACGATTAGGTACTACCCGTGGGTTCAAGCATCCACTCCAGGTCTTGGAATATATCCCCTAAGGAAAGAGGGGGGACTATTATAGTGGTGTGCAAAGCAAAGTACAGATATAGACTCTAGAACTCGAATGAATATAGAAGAAGAGAAAGTGTGATGGTTAATTTTATGTGCCAATGTAACCAGGCTAAGGGATGTCCATACAGCTGGTAAAACATTATTTCTGTGTGTGTCTGTTTCTGGAAGGGATCAGTATTTGAGTCAGTTGATGGAGTATAGAAGATCTCCCTCGCCACTGTAAGGGGGCACGTCTAATACACTGAGAGCTTGAATAGAACAAAAAGGCCAAGTAAACACAAATTTGCTCTCTACTTGAGCTGGAAGCCCCATCTTCTGCTCTTGTACATTGGCAATCCTGGTCCTCAGGCTTTTAGACTTGGACAAGTACTTATCTATTCCCTTGGTTCTCAGAACTTTGGACCGGCACTACAGCATTGGCTTTCCTGAGTCACCACTGGCTTTCCTTGCAGATGGCTGACTGTGGGGTTTCTCAGTCTCTGTAACTGTGTGAGCTAATCCCTCATAATGTATCTTTCTATGTATCAATATATATCCTATTGGTTTGGTTTCCCTGGTGAACCCTGACTAATACAGAAGCAAAGAAGAAACAATTCACTTTCCCAGCATGTATGCCACAGTTCCAGAATTAAAAATTCAGTGAGTACACACTTACAAAAAAATTTCCCAAGTGATTTTTAGGGTGTTGACTTATTGTGAATTTAGAATCACTCTAGAGTGATCTGAAAATTTTTATTCTGCAAAAGTAGTTTATTAAATAGAAATTTATCTCCTTCGTTTGTAAAATGTCAATCTCCAAACCACAGTCATATTTTTATCATTGCTCAAGTACCACTGAAACTGCAGTGTCATAGAAACAGATGCACTTCTCTAATTATAAAGTGTCCTGCTTAAAGGCAAATACAGTTTTCAAATTTACAACTAGTTCCTTTTTCTTAAAGGGATCTCCTTATGACCAGAGTGGAATTACTTGTGGTAAGCGTAAAGACATCTGTATTAGTTTGCGAGAGCTGCCGTAACAAAATGCCACAAACTGAGGGGCGTTAACAACAGAAACTTAAACAACAGTTCTGGAGGCTCGAAGTCCCAAATCAAGGTTTCAGCAGGGTTGGTTCCTTGTGAGGTCTGTAAGGGAAGGATTTGTCCCAGGCCTCTCTCCTTGGCTTTGTGGATGGCTGTCTTTCTATGTCTCTTCATATTGTCTTCCTTCCATGCACATCTGCCTCTGTGTCCAGATTTTCCCTTTTATAAGGATATCTGTCATTTTGGATTAGGGTCCACCCCTAGTGATCTCATTTTAACCTTATTACCTCTTAAGGATTCTATGTCCAAATAAGGTCAAATTCTGTGGTCTGGGACTTAGGACTCCAACATAACTTTTTTTTTGGGGGGACTGTGATTCAACATCACATCATAGGTGTGTCCTTATGACCCATGCATCCCTAGGCCCCATCGCAACATAAGGAAAGGTTGTGGGGTGTCTTGAGAACTGGGTTGAGAGTTAGCAGCTGAGAAAATGTAGCTGATAGGCTGGCATAGATAGCTCTTTCAAAGAGAAAACTTGCTAATCAACTGTAAGATGATTACTTGTTTACTAAGTCCTCTTTATTTCTAAAATGAAGATATTCTCTCCAAAAAACTAGAGCCTGAATACACCATAATTGTCTACCTATAAGTAAAAGCAATTGCTATGAAAAAATTTTTTAAAGAAATACTTTTATTTTATTTAGATATTTGTCTCAATTAACTTTTACTTACTTAACTAAATACAACAGGGCTGATAACAGGGCTTTGTTTTATGTTCAACATACAGTAAGTTTGTCAAATGAATGAATAAACTAATGAACAAATAACTTTCTGTTATATGCCATTGCATTATCATCTAGGGAGAAGAAATAGAAGAGGAAACAAATAATGGAATGACAGAATTCCCTATAAAAAAACTGAAATACGATCATGGAACATTAAACTTAGAAACTTTGGAGACCTTTGAAAGAGAAGGTCAGTTTCTCTTTTACAGTAGAGATTGAGGTTCAAAGAGATCAGTGTTTCTGAGATCATAGGATGAAGTTCGTATCCAGCCTAAGAATAATGTAGTGTAGTAGGAAAGTGGGCATTTTGATATCAGAGTTGTTGTTGCTCAACAGTAATCATATATTCTGAAGATCTGTAAGTCAGCTGAGGATTGGTTGCTCTCAGCTGGCTTGGAAGATGTCTCTATGGAGATTATTTGGGCTTTTCCATGGGCCTGGGAGCCAGCTGATCTAGACCGGGCTTGACTTTGACTTGAATTTGCTCTCTGTGTCTCTCATTCTTCTTCTGGCACCACTGGGCCAACTCGGGTATGTCCTCATGGCAATGACAGAGGAGCAAGTGGGCAAGCCCAACTGTGCAAGCTCTTTCCAAGCTTTTGGTTATGTTGTTTTGCTAATAGTCCACTGGTAAAGGCAAAGGACCAAACCAAAGGTGAGGGATCTGTGTATATTCCCCCTCTTTATTTAATTAGAGAAACGATCTGTGAAGTTGTATGGCAAAGACCATGGATGTGGAGGGCAGGGCTATGAAGAATACGAGGTTGTTAATCTACCACAAATAATGAATACTGGGGAGTAGGAGATAGAGGATGGGATTTTGCGACTTTTTTTATGGAAAGTATATGGTACATTAAATCTTGGCTTTATAGCATAGCTTTCAGAAAATTGGCTGTCCTCATTTTCTTCACCTATGATCAGAGATTAGTGGTATCTGTATTGCTGGATAATTGTGAAGAATAAAGAGATGGAATTTATAAAACATTTGTCGTTTAGTATATTTTGAATTTATGTTACATCTCTTTCCTCTACTCCTTCAGAGGGCTATTTCAGGGTGTAGATACCTACAACCAAGAAGGCTATTATAAAGCCAATAAATACATACAAAATACAAAACACAATAAAAGCAAATAAATTCATAAGGATAGTGTGCACTAATATAGAGAAGGAACATAATGAAGGAAAATTTTCTTGGCCTGAAGAGGATTTGCAATGAAGAGTAATGGAGAGAAATAGAGAGGGTATTCTTAGAGGGGGATTTAAAAAAATGTGGAGATGATGTCAAAATGAATAGATTTAGGTCATCTCACAATAGAGCCTTCCCCCCTTATGGGAGACTACAGAAAGAGGCCTGTACTAGCTGAGTCCTTAAAAATGTGGAAAAATATCTGTTTTCTTATAGGATTTTTTTTAGATATTTGTAAAAATGGAGAGAAGACCCAAGGAGGCTGAGCTTAGATATGCTTTGCTTTTCTCTTGCCTTCTGATTTTTTCACTGTTTATTCTAATCCTTGCCAAGAATGGATGTGCTATTATAGTTTTATTCATTAAGTATTTATTAAAGGCTAAGTATGTGCAAAACTTTATATCTGATGCTCAGGAGAGATGATGAGGTAGTGGTGGTGGGAGGTTTGTGCTGAGATGTCTGACAAAGATTTCTGCTATCAGTAGCTCAATATTCTCCATTTCCCCCCACATCCACTAATCTCCACTCTTTTCCCCTGTGCTGTGTCTCATTTTGGTCTCTATGAACGATGTCAACTAAGCTCTATTGCTCAGTTGTCTTCCATTAGATTTCAGTCAATGGGACACACCAGTAGGTTGTTAAGAGACTAGGAAGTGAGGGTTAGGTTTGCCCTGTAGCCTTGACAATTGGCAATGGCCACAATTCTAAAAGTCACAGTTCCTATGGAAGCTGTTTCCTAGAGCTACAGCTACAGCTTCTCCTGAGTTCTGGTAACTGCTCTCTCTCTTGGCCGAGGGCTGATAATAACTTCCCAGTGTTGCTATTCCTGGGGCACTTCACTAGTACTTGTTGGTTTCCCTTAATCCACCCATATCTTAGCAGATAGCCCCTTCACTAAACCTTCTTCAATGATCCCTTCTGATTATGCCATCTGTGTTCTGTCAGGACCCTGATATAACTTCCGACTGTAAAGTCAAAATATACATTGAGGAACAGGTGGTGCTAATATGCTTTCTTCTCACATGCAAGCTTTGCTGGATGAGCGAGTGATATCCTATTTTTTAATGTATATTTTCATACATTTACCTTTTTGTTTGGAAAATGATTTTATCAGCGTTAGAGTTGCTTTTTTAAATTTTTTTTTAAAATATTTTTGTTTTAATGTTTATTATTTTTGAGACAGAGAGAGACAGAGCATGAGTGGGGGAGGAGCAGAGAGAGAGGGAGACACAGAATCCAAAGCAGGCTCCAGGCTCTGAGCTGTCAGCACAGAGCCCAACTCGGGGCTCAAACTCACGGAGTGTGAGATCATGACCTGAGCCGAAGTCAGATGCTCAACCGACTGAGCCACCCAGGCGCCCCTAGAGTTGTTTTTTTTCTTCCCCCTTCTTTCCTTCTTTCTTTCCTCCCTCTCTCCCTGTCTTTCTCCTTGTCTTCCTTCCTTCCTCCCTCCCTCCCCTTCTCCTTCTTTCTTTCTTTCTTTCTTTCTTTCTTTCTTTCTTTCTTTCCTTCTTTCTTTCTTTCCTTCTTTCTTTCTTTCCTTCTTCCTTCCTTCCTTCCTTCCTTCCTTCCTTCCTTCCTTCCTTCCTTCCTTCCTTTCTTCTTTCTTTCTTTCTTTCTTTCTTTCTTTCTTTCTTTCTTCCTTCCTTTCTTTTCTTTCCTTCCTTCCTTCCTTCCTTCCTTCCTTCCTTCCTTCCTTCCTTCCTTCCTTCCTTCCTTCCTTCTTCTTTCTTTCTTTCTTTCTTTCTTTCTTTCTTTCTTTCTTTCTTTCTTTCTTTCTTTCTTTCTTTCTTTCTTTCTTTCTTTCTTTCTTCTTTATGGTTACTTGCTATGTGCAATCAGACAAGAAAGACATCTGAGATCTGAGCAACATTTGGACAAAGCTATACAACTAGTGTTTTGAGGAAAGAGATTAGCACTAAGTCCAGATATTTTGGTGCCCATTTTATATTAGGAAAATTTTAAATTCTGGCATTTCCATTTATGTGTTATACTTTTTCATGACTTATACTTCTAAATATTGAACTCTCAATAACTCCCCCCCTTAAATCCCTACTGTACATTCCTCTTTAAATCTTTTTCCACAGTGTATTTGAAATAGACAAGAGTTCATTAACTTGAATGTATAATGGCTTAATTTGATTTTTTCCTCCATAGCCAAGCTCAACTTAGCTTATGAATCATATTTACAATTTTGACAGTAACTCATTCTTGTTAATAAAAGTTTAACTCATTACATATGCCATTCCTGGATGAACAAGAGCCTCCCCCAGGGTCTGGATTCTGCCTACTTTGTTTCCTGTCTAATTCTCTGATGTTCTGTTGCTGTTCACATGAAGTCATGTGAAACCACCTGTAGTTCCCCAAACAATATGTGTAATGCTTTTCCTGCTGCTGTTTTCAGACATGTAGTTCTTTTAGCTGGGTAAACCACATTCCCTGTACTCTCTCTCCATCTTACTCACTTTGTATGAATATGTAAATATCTATTCTCTTTATTCGACTTCTCTTTCAAAGCATTTGATAAGTACCTAGCTTACAAAAGTCTTGTGATAGTAAGATCATTCCCTTCCAAAGATAAGGAAACTGATGTTCAGAGATATGCATCAAAAAATTAATAAATGTATTAGTTGTTGAGTTGGAATTGAAATTTCTGTTTCTGATTCCAAATTTTGTGTCTTACCCTCTACTTACCATAACCTAGCTATTTATTCATACAGGAGATATTTTTGGAATTCCTAATATGTACTAATCACTGGGATACAGGAATAGTTTAGAAGTTCTCATGATTCATTGGGAAAGGGTTGTAAGCAGAGAGATAGGTATAACATCATTCAGAGAAGAGTTAAATGGCAGTAGAGTTAGAGGCAGAGAAGAGTGACACCCTCTTGTGAAAGCAGGAGAATTTCCCTTAGACAGATAATATTCAAGTTAGTTTTTGAATATAAGTAAAATTTCCCTAAGCAGAATGAGATTCAGGAGGGATAATTGATACTGTCTTTACTTAAAATTTAGATGTTTATTATGATTTTTTTGCGTCGATTTAGATTTTTTAAAAAGTATTGCAATACTTTTTAAAAAGTATTTGTCTTGATTCCTGAGTTTTTAGTGCCCTCTTTAAACTTGATGTTTGAAGCAAGTGACTCCCATTTCTCATTCTAGTCCTTTTCTTGTGAGTCAAGGAGTTGGAAAAGGTATAACTTTTCCAATACAAGGTGATAATTTAGCCTTGGTAGAGTGAGGGGTGTGAGTTCGTGGCAGTAGTGACAGCAGTGATTGTCTAAAGATAGGGCTCCTGCTGGATTGTGAAGTGGCTGAAAAACAGAAATTTTGGTTTTGATTTTTTAAAAGAGTCATTGGAAATCTTTTTTAAAAAATCAAGAATGGTAAAATCAGATTATATTTTTGAGAGATCTCTTTATAGAATACTGAGTGGATTTAAACATGGCAATAAACTAAGAGTTTGTTTCACCAAACAAGAAATATTGGAAACCTAAATAAAATTAATAAAGCTAATTATTGTATTGGGGTAATTTGATCTTATATTTAATTTTTTAAATAAAAGTTTCTCTCGCTAATTATAAAATTAAGTTTTTTCTTCAAGGAATGCTTACTTGGACAAGACTTTTTTTTAATGTAGTCTTCTACTTTTTAATATTTTACTTGTCTCTAGTTAAGCTATACCATGCTAGCGAAGTGCAACTTTACACCTCCACCACATAGGACCTTATCTGACCAACTTTGCTTTTGTTGTTCTCAAAAAATCAGTAGCGAGAAATCTCAAGCTTAATTTTGTTTAGCATGTCACCACCTAGTGAAAAAAAAAAAAAAAAGCAAAATAAGTACAAGAAGCCCGAGCAGTTGAAAGTATCTCCCAGTCACATGAGAATTGCCTTTCATAATACTTTACAAACTGTTTTCAACCCTAATAAGGAGAAAGCTCCTGAATAAATGTTCAACTCATTTTACTTTAGTTTTTTCATCTGTTGACTTAGCAACAGCCTTTGACCCTGAGAGTTTTTGTTTTTTAAATTATAGCCTATAAGGTGGAGGGATTGATTTACGTAATGAAGTAAACATCCTTGGAAGATTATTTGTCCAAATATAGGGCAACCAGGGTCATGCCATGTTTCATTAATTAAATTGTGCCAATTTTTTTGAGAGGATCTCAGAGTAACTATACTGGGGCATCAAGATATGAAAATGATAAAGATCAGTTGCAAATAGCATTTAATGTTCCTGATCGGTTTGCACCACATCATCAACAAGAGTCATAGCTATAAAAGTATGAAGTTAAAAAGAATGGAGCAAAGGCTATAGTAAGTTCTGGAAAAATATGAGTTACTTTGGGAGGCAATAAGTAACTTTATTTTGGCAGGGACTCCTGGCAGAGTTGGAGAATATCATTTAATAGATTTTTTTGAGTATGTTCCTAATAGGACATCTTCGTTATGAAACTCAATGCCAAGTGCTTTATCTTGGAAGTTATTATTTCTTCTCTCAGTGGACGGAGAGTTTTTGAGGAGGCTGTCTTCAGTTTGATGAATAGAACCTTTTCTAAGCAATTAGGAAAATGAATATGTATTTGTGGCAGATGTTAATTAGGATTCTGTCATCATCTTTCTCTATACTTTCTTTCCTTCCTTTGTTGTCTTTTACAATGTTATAGTTTCACATTTTATATTTAGGTCTATGATCCATTTTGAGTTATTTTTCTGTATAAAGAGTGAAGTATAGGTTAAGGTCAATTTTTTTTCCTTCTTTGGCCTACAGATAGTCAATTGTTTTATGCCATTTGTTGAAAAGAAATCCTATCTCCATTGACTTGTTTTCACACTCTTGCCAAATACCAACTGATGATATTTGTGTCTATGTTTTTTTAGGTTCTTTGTTCTGTTCCATCAATTGCTGTCCTTTCCCTAATACCACCCTGTTTTGATCACTGCAGCTTTAGAGTAAGTCTGAAAAAATCAGATACTGTGGGTCTTCCAACTTTGATCTTCCTTTGGATTTGAATTCTTTTGGTTATTTTCATGCTTTTCCTTTTCAATTTAAACTTTAGAAACAGGTTTTTATATATTCTGGGAAGAAGAATCAGACTTTTGGGTTTTTGATTGGAACTTCATTAAATCTATAGGTCATTAAGGGAGAATGGACATCTTAGTAATATTCTGTCTTATAGTCCATGAATACTATATATCTCTCCATTTTTTTTTTAAATCTTTAATTTCTTTCAACAGTTTTTGAAGTTTTTGGCAAACGTACCATATATGTATTTTTGTCAGATTTACACTACAGTATTTAACCTTTTTTTGAGCTGTAAGTAGTCTTTTTTAAAATTTCAGTTTTCATTTGTACATTCATAACATATAGAAAAACAGATGAATTTTTATATTGATATTATATGGTATGATCTTGTTAAACTCACTTAATAGGTCCAGGAAATGTTTCGAATATATTCTGGGGTTATTTTACATAGAAAATCATGTCACCTGTGTATAGAGATAGTTTTACTTCTTTTTCCAACTGAGTGCATGCTTTTTATTTTTATTCTCTTGCTTCATTGCTATGGTTAGAATCTTCAGGAATATTGAAAAGAAATGGTGAGAGCAAACATCCTTGCCTTGTTCCTTATGTTAAAGGGAATACATTCAGGTTTTCAACATTATTATCTTATTTGTTGGTATTTTATAAAGTCCCTTTGTCAGGTTAAGAAATTTTACTTTTATTTTGTCTTTTTAAATTTTTTTTTAATCATAAAAAATTCTGAATTTTATCAAAGCCTTTTCTGCATTTCTTCATATGATCATGAGGTCTTTCTTTAATATTTTAATACGACGCTTTACATTGAGTTTTGAGTGTTGAGTCAGCATAGCATTCCCAGGATAAACCTGGCTCAATCATGATGTATTATCTTTTTAAAACATTCCTAAATTAAATTTGCTAGTGTTTGCTTGACGAAGTTTGCTTTGAAATGTTTGCTTTGTGTCTCAATTTATGAGCAGTATTATTCTGTAGTTTTATTTTCCTGTAATTGGTATTAAAGTAATGCTGGCTTACTAAAATTAATTTAAAAGTATTATCCTCACTTATATTTTCTGGAAAAGATTGTATCAAATTGGTATTATTTATTTCTCAAAAGTTTAGTAGAATTTTCTAGTGAAACCATTTGGGCTTGGAATTTGCTTTCTTGAAACATTAAAACATTTTTTTTTAATGTTTATTTACTTTTGAGAGAGAGAGAGAGAGAGAGAGAGAGAGACAGACACAGAGACAGAGTGTGAGAGGGAGTGGGGGAGGGTCAGAGAGACAGAGGGAGAAACAGAATCCAAACCAGGCTCCAGGCTCCAAGGTGTCAGCACAGAACCTGACACAGGGCTTGAACTCACAAACCGGAAGGTCATGACCTGAGCCAAAGTCAGATGCTTAACTGACTGAGTCACCCAGATGTCCCTGAAAAATTTTTGAATTTGATTTCTTTAATAGATATATGACTATGTAGGTTATCTATTTCTCTTGAATGGGTTTTAGTAGACTATCTACTACAAGATAATATAAAGTGTAATGATTTTATAGTTTTTGTCTTTTATGTTATATGTAAGAAATCTTTGCAAAAACCAAGGTAATGAAGATCTTCTAAGTTTTCTTCTAGAAATTTTAGCTCTTAATTTAAGGTTTATGGCCCATTTCAAGTTAACTTTTGTATGTGCCATGAGTTAAAGAGTGAGTGTATTTCTTAATTATGTGGCTATTGTTCCAACATAATTTAGTAAGAAGATTATGATTTCCCTATTGAACTGCATTGGTACCTTTGTTGAAAACCAATTGACCATATATGTATAGGTCTATGTCTGTAGTTGCTATATCATTTTGCTGATTTCACTGTCTATCTTTATACTAATATCAAACTCTATTAGTCATTGTAACTTTATAATTTTTGGAATCAGAAAGATAAATCCCTCAATTTCATTCATCTTTATCAAAGTTGTTTTGTTGATTATCTTTCCTCTTTTTAGATGATAAACTTTTATTGTTTCCTATCTTATTAGATTTCTACAAAAACATACACCTAACTTTATAAAGTTCTTGTGGATTGATATATTATTAATATTCTATTATTTAGTTTAAAAAATATTCCACTTTATTACTTGTCTTTTTTTTATTTCTATTTTAATTCCAGTTAGTTAACATACAATGTTGCATTAGTTTTAGGTGTATAATATAGTGATTCAACACTTCCATACGTCACCTTGTACTCATCATCACAATCCCTATCATTTATTTAACCCATCCCCCCACCCCTCCCTCTGGTAACCACTAGTTTGTTCTTCATAATTAAGAGTGTGTTTCTTGATTTGTCTCTCCCTCTTATTTTTCCCTTTCTTTGTTTGTTTTGTTTCATAAATTGTACATATGAGTGAAATCATATGGTATTTGTCTTTCTCTGACTGACTTATTTTGCCTAGCATTATACTCTCTAGCTCACCAATGTCATTGCATGTGGCAAGATTTCATTCCTTTTTATGTCTGAATAACATTCCATTCTATCTATCTATCTATCTATCTATCTATCTATCTATCTATCTATCATCTGTTCATCTATACATATGTGCAGCATCTTCTTTATCTATTCATGGATCGAGGGACACTTGGGCTGCTTCCATATCTTAGCCATTGTAAATAATGCTGCTATAAACATAGGGATGCATGTATCCCTTTGAATTGGTGTTCTTGTATTCTTTGGGTGATTGTCCTTTGAACTTTTACAAAAAAACTTGTTGGAATTTCATTTGGATTGCATTTAATGTATGAATCAATTTGGGGGAAAATGACATCTAAACAATATTGATGACCTGATCCATGAATATGGTATCTGTTTCTATTTGCTTAGATCTTTAATTTTTTTTTACAGCATTGTTTTGAAGTTTTTACAGTATAGGTCTTACACATATTATATATTGTCCTTTTGAGATTGCTTTTATTCTTTGTGAGGATGAATCATAGCAACCTTTAGTCTAGTGTTGTGTTGCTTCACTACTGAGGTAATACCCTTCTGAATACTTTGCCTCACGCCCTATGAATTACAAGGTTTTCCGATGTGACTTATTAGAACATGAATGATTCCTAGCCCTATATGAAATTTAGATGTTGTTACCTTGGATCCTTTCTGGTATTTTTGTTTGTTTTTGTTTCTTTGTTTTCTGTTTTGTCAGCATCAGGTAGTTTATGTGTACATGCATGTACTAATTAATCAATACTTAAGTGACTATTTAAGGGGGACTTTCTGCAGACAGCAGAAAGGGGGAGCTTTCTTTTACAGCCCTCCAGTTTTCAATACTGCACCTTGCAAACCGTAGCTACCTTGGCCTCTTCCATTTCTCTACCTGTCTCCTCAACTTAAAGGGATAACCAGACTTTTTCTGAGGTCTGCCCTCTAGACAAGGAGTAACCTGGGCCAACTGAAGTGCTCACCACACTCTTTCTTCTCTCAGTGATCACTGTTCAGTGTTTCCTGATGTCTGATAGTGAAAAGCCACTGTTTCACATATTTTGCACAGCTGTTTTGTTGTTTCACAGGCTTTAGTTGTTTTAGTTCATAAGTTAAATCTGATCTCTGTTTACTCCAACTTTGCTGGAAGCAGAAATAATATTAATTGTTAAATCTTCCTTCTATTTTTATCTTTTTGCATGTATATGTTTGTATTTTGAAAGCTACTTTTCTCTACCTAGTGTGAAAACTATGACTCTTTATTTTAACTGTTGCTTTTGAGGTAGAAGTTGCAGATATGAATGTGATTCTGTAGACAATGGAGATATAATATAGAAACTATTGTGGGTGTGAAAAAGTTTATTACTCACACAATGAGGCTTTCTAAGGAGACCAAGGCAGGCTTCCAAGCATATCTGAAAATAGCTTGCAAGAGCAAGGGAAAGGAGACTGGCTTGGCTTTTACTGTGATTATGGTGGCACGGGGGTAAAGTACCATCTCACTGGGGCAGGCTGACATGGTGTGAACTTCCTCCTGGAGCTAAAGGAGAGAACTTTCTTATCAGCTTGCTCACATGTGGGACATAAGGGGAAGTGGGTGTGGTAAGGCTTGAAACTGTCAGCAAACATCAAAAGTGCAGTCAGACTCTTAATTACAGCTCACCCCTGATATTTGACTGGTGACTGAAATGGGCCATGTTTCATTTAATTGAATTTGAGCTTGTTTAAGTGTGTCATTATGGCACTCTATAAGACCTATAGCCTAAGCCTAGTAAGGGAGGTGAAAACTTCACTAAATGTATTTTTCAAAAGCTCAGAATTGTGTATTTTGTGAAGTGAAATGAATATCTTGCTCACTTTTTTTAGTAATGTTTGGAAATTGGAAGGGCATAAGACTTCTCTTAGTGAATCCTTAAATTTTAGCTTTCATATGTGCAGAGACATATGAGATCTTGATTTATATTTTGGGTATCTATGAAACAGAAGATTCCCAGAGTTCTTTGCCCTAAACAGGGTAATGTCGAGTAAAGAATTGTTGTTGAACTAGATGGACAAGCCAATGACATTGGCTCAAGAGTCTGTAAAGATGTGCAAATGGTGCTGGTTGTTAGCTAGGGCAACCAATGCATGAAGTTTGGCCCCTTGTGTTAACTCTTTGTTCCCATCTCTGATCTGTGGCATCCTAGTTAAAGCAACTGCACTCCAGTGAGCATCCATCATGTGTTGGTGGTGCCGTTATCCATAAAATATACAAACTCTCTTTGCATTTCACTTAGTTGCTCCCAAGGGGCTCCCCAGGCAGGCAAGGGGTCAGTGAGAGGGGTGAATTTCTACAGGACAGAGGCATCTGACAACAGGGGAGACTACCCTCTCCAGCAGGTGGGGTATACCAGAAGGCCCAGGTTTGGCTCTCTCCTGTGGGTACTATTTCTACTTTAGCAAGAGGACATCAGTAGCCTTGCTGAGCTTGTAAGCCGTTGCTTTTAAAACCCAAGTCATTATAAGCAGCTAGGTAAGGACAGTCACAGTTAAAGCCTGTGATAGCCTATGTTCCTGCGATGACACAGTATGGGGTCAGCAATGGTGCCTCTAATGGCATACAGTGTAGTTAGTATATATATATATATCTGATAGTACATAGTATAGCTGAGGAGGTCAATTTTTTACACCTGAATCTGTGGACGACTTGTAACCATCATGGATAGTCCATAGACATCAACAGGTATTAGAGGAGGTTGCTAAAGCCTCTACAATAATGAAGTCTCTGGGGGAATACTAAGGAAATTACAATAATATTGCAATTTGGACAGATTCTAGAGGCTTTTGTTGTAGGAGTCTCATTCAAAGTGAGTCATTTTGTGAGAAACAGCATAAATAGGCTTAAGAAAACTTTAAAATGAGGAATATGTTGCTTTTGGAACACAAAAATGCCTAAAAGATGTTGAGTTTGTTTTAATGCTGTGGGTGCTTAGAGAATCAATAGCTGTTTTATGACAATGTTAGGCGTGGAGTGGTCTTTAGTTTACAAATTGATTTTCAGGAGTTTAACCAAGGGGCCATGTACAAAGTATGGCTCAATGGTCCATCTTTTTTTTGTGTAAACTACTTTGTGACTGTTTATATGTCCTGAGCGGGAATACCAAGTGAATCTCCTTGGAGGAGGATGTCATCAGTATGTTGTGACTATGGGGAATTTAGGAAGGCAACTTTTCTGATGGCTAAAGTGAGGCATATGGATTTGTCCTCTATTTTTTTAAGTTTAGTAACTCTCCTAAGAGCATAATGTGTATCTTCTTCAAATTTATTGCTATCTCCAAGTATAACTAATTTGAGCACTGGTATCAGTTAAGGTCATGAAAGTTTGGCAGTTGGTACATTTCAGTAGATTTTAAAGGTAGTTTAGATCCTCTGGTGTAGAGACACAAAAGCTGATCAGCACCCTTTTATCTTTCTATTGTGTAAATTCTTTTAGGTTTGCATTTTGGATTTCTAATTGGGTCAAATTGTGGGACTCTGTTTCATTTTATTATTTCCTCTCCCTCTATGTCCAAAGTCCCCCACCCCTTCCCTGTGGTTATTGCATATACTTCAGAGGAAATTCTCTTCATTTTTCTACCTTGTTCATATTTTAAGTTTCTTCCTCCAGAGAGTCTCTAATCAGTGTCATCAGGATTAGTGGCCTCCTCCTTGGCAACGGTTGCCTTATAGGATTTAAGGTCTCCAAATTTAAGTTGAATTTGAATTAATACCATGGTTGTATGATAAGAGTGTCAAGGGTATTTTCTGTATAACTCTGAGGATCAGGACTCTTTGGCAAGAGATGCACAGGCTATAGCATCAGAAACAGCATTTTTTGGGGGTCTTAGTGAACCATCCACTTTTAAGAATGTGAGAGTAATGTACTACAAGGTAACTGCATAAGTGACCAATTTTCATATAAGTGACTAATCATAAGTGGTCTGTACAAAACAAAAGTGAGCCTATATATTCCACAGGATATCAGCCTTTATCCTGATCTTTCTGTAGATTAGAACCATGCCTGGTTGAGACATACACCAATTGTCACAGGGTAGGAATCATTCTCCTGACTTAGCCTCAGTCATAGCTTATGCCAGAACTGGACACGTGATTAATCTGAGATACACAGGTAGGTCTGGTCTAGGACATAGGACTTGAGAACCATTTTAAATAGGGCCCCAATCCCATACTTCTGTCCCTAAATGTTAGTTATCAAAACTTCCCACTTAGGTCAGTTATATGACAGAGGCTCAGTAGGACTCAGCAAGTACAGCACAAAGCAGGACAGCTCACAGTGCAAGCTTGCCAGCAGGCAGTGACATAACTCAAAGAACATATTAGAAAAATGGCAGTAGAGCCAGTTAGCTGAGTGTTTGATCCAACAAATTCTCTTTGTACCAATTTACTTTGCCATAGGAAAAGAAAAGATAGGTAGTACATGGTTATACTAAACCAAGGAGCTCCTAGTTAAGTATGAGTTCAGTTAGAAAGAGAGATAATTGTGTTACTGTGTGATTGGCCAGTGTAGAGGTAGATCGAAGGCACAAAAGAAAGTGCAATCATTTTTTCTAAGGTAAAGAAGGAGGAAGAAGAGAGGGATTCAAATACTGAGCAAGTTCGGAAGGAAGATTACTTCAGGTAGAATGGGGTGAGGATGGGTAGACTGGTATTATAACCTGAAAGAATTGCTTGTACAAAGATGCACAATGGTGCATTTGAATAATTGTACAATCTCAAGATGATCAAAGCAGAGATTCATCTCAGTAGGTAGGTTGAGGCAGAAAATGGAGATCTTTGTGCTCCACCGAAGGAAAATCATGATAAAGTCTGCATTTGGAAAGATCACTATTGTAGCAGTGCCGTGAGTGATTTGGAGGGAATGTCTAGAGCTAGGGAGACCCAAGTCTACTGTTGGCTCATATGGAAATTTTATGCAAACTTAAAAAGGGTACCCTGGGGCGCCTGGGTGCCTCAGTCAGTTGAGCATCGCGACTTCGGCTCAGGTCATGATCTCACAGTTCATGGGTTCAAGCCCCGCGTTGGGCTCTGTGCTGACAGCTCTTTGCCTGGAGCCTACTTTGGATTCTGTGTTTCCCTCTCTCTCTGCCCCTCCCCTGCTCACACTCTGTCTCTCTCTGTCTCTCAAAAATAAATAAATGTTAAAAAAAAGGGCACTCTTTCTCCAGGTACTTTATTTATTGCAAAATATTCATATCATTGATTATAATAGCTATTTTACTATAAAGTGAGAAAATTTTTGTAAAAAATATAAATCTATAATGTTCATGATGGAAATTAAATGATTCCTTCATTAATAATCTCAAGTGTGGTGACTGTGTAGGCCACAAAGTGTATAAACATGTTTTTCTGTCTATCTATCTATCTATCTATCTATCATCTATTTATGGTTTATGTATCTATCTGTGTATCTATCTATGTATCTATCTATCTATCAAACAGCAGTAATCAGGATGATGCAATCCAAGGGCTTGGTGATCTATGATTATTCAGACTCAAAATTCTAGTTATAAGATTTGAAGAAGTAGTGGGACTGTTAAGGTGATGATTTTTTTTGTTCTGGGACACTGGGTAGGTAATTATGTCATCCACTAAAACAGGTAATAGAAAAAGAAAGAAGATAGTGGTTGGACGGAGTGTCTTAGGAGATGAGTTTGGTTTAGTTTAAAAAAATTTTTTTAATGCTTATTTACTTTTGAGAGAGAGAGAGAGACAGAGTGCTAGTGAGGGAGGGGCAGAGAGAGGAATCACAGAATCCAAAGCAGGCTCTAGGCTCTGAGCTGTCAGCATGGAGCCTGATGTGGGGTTCAAACTCACGGACTGTGAGATCATGACCTGAGCCGAAGTTGGATGCTTAACTGACTGAGCCACCCAGATGCCCCTGGTTTAGTTTTAGATATGCTAAATTTGTAGTATTTGTGGGCTTATTAGATATATTAGGCAATTAGATGTATTGATCAGGAACTCAAGACAGGAAAGATTGAAGCCTTAGGCTTAGTAGTCGCTAACATATTGGCAGTTATAAAAGACATGGGAATGTTTAATTATAGGCAAATTGGGTGGCTGAAAGAGCCAAAAGTAAGCATGGTTCCTTGGTCTCTGTCATTTTTTTTCTGATATCTTGAGAGGATTCCTGTATGATTTCATGGATGGAGAAATTGAGTCTCTCAAATGATTGGCATGGGACTGTTACTCTTCAAACCTGATGTGTGGGGTTCAGAGACAGAATTAGTTCAATTTTTAAAAAATGGAGTAATGTGCCTTTTCATAAACCTACTAATTCATCCTCTACGCATGGAGGCAACAGTCAGTGCTTTCTGGTTGAAGACACTGGCCCTGGAGGCCAATGTTCCTTCAGCATGAAAAAGTAGCATCACTGTGGAACGTGGAACAAGGAGAGAAGAACCAGGAGAATAGAGATGATGCAATGGTAAGGGCAATCTGGACAGGAGGCAGTAGGCAAGGTGGTTAGGGACATTGACTTTGAGTTTGGGCTGCTTGGGTTATATCAATCTTTGCCTTTTACTTGCATCTGTACTTGCCTCTATATTACATGTTAATTAACCTCATGGTGTCAATTTCTTTATCTATAAAATGAGATACTAATGGAATGACCTTGTAAGGTTGTTTTGTTAATCATAGGATTAACTTAAATGATATGCAAAAAGCTTTTAGTTGAGTGCCTTGTATAGTAGTTTTCTGTGTTACTGACATGCCTTTTACTTAGGGAATTTATGTGCTACAGAAGGATGTCTTTAGAGTCTGTATAGAAAAATGTAAGGCACAAATTAATTAAATGATGCTTATCCCAATTTATTCACAAAAGGATCTGAGGTAGTTCTACCATAAGACACAAAGATAAAGTATAATGAAGGGACAAGTAAACTGAGTCATATAAAGCTAAGAGTACGTAGAAACACAAGCCTAAGGTCCAACACTATATCTGCAGGTGGGCCATCCATTCAGGTGAACAAAACAGACAGTGGAGGATATATTTTGGGCTATTTCTTCTTTCTGAGATAGTCCTTGAGGCCATGACATTCCTGTATTTCCCTCCTGCACCTCTTCTATTTTGGCAACATAATGTTAACTCTGCCTAGAGGAAAAATGTTTTCAAAAAGTTCTTTTCTCCTGTCTTTCCAGCTTAGGTTAAACTTTTTACCATATGCTCAACTCTCAGATGTAAAACTGGAATTTTCTTGGTTCTTCTCTCCTAATATCTACTCTACTAAAGACATTTTTTTCCTCCTTTGCAGTTCCTCTCCTATCAAGTCTCACCTTTCCATTTGTGCCACTATGCCTCTGGTTCAGGCCTTCGTCACTTCCTGGATATTCTTTGTATTATTTTCGTATTAACTTTTCTCCCTCCTCTTTGGTCTCACCCAATTCAGTCTCTCCAGTATATCTTTTTCTGATGTATCTTCCCCAAAGAATTCTAATCATATTATTCACTTGCTGAAAAGTTTCGAGTGAGTGGCTCCCCAATGCACTCAAAATCAAGGTTAAATGCTTAATATTTAAGGGACCCTCACAATCTAAACTTATTCTTTATTTCCAGGTTTATCCTTCACCACTTCCCGACTCACAGCTATGTTCTGCTTCCCCAGTGCTTTCTTCTTTTGTGATTCCTGCATATTCAAATTCTTGCATGTCTTCTTCATCTCTGTATTCCACACAACACCTTGTGCAGTGCCGTGCTTAAGGTAGAGTTCAGTTAAAACCTGAAGTTTTGCCTCCTGTGAATTCAAAACCCATGGAGTGCTGCCCTCTTTTGGTTAAAGTAGCCCAGAGTCGAAACCACCAAATAGGGAATGATGCTGAATGACTCATCTTTTCCTTTTGGTTAGAACCCTCATGGAAACAAACAGGCAGGGGGAAATAATTCCGTCCTCTTTTCTCATTTCATCTAGCTTCAAAGATTGTTTGGGGAGATAGAAAGTAGATAAAACTCTGTATAGAAAACTTGGAACTCTACTGATTCGAATCATATATTACACGTACACTCAGAGCTGGGGTAAAGCCAACAGTTAATTTGAACACTTCCAGAGCTCCAAAAATCTTCAGGCCTCAACACGGACTTTTATGTAAAAATTCAGAGGACGAGCAAAGAACAAGTATTCACTAAAAGCCCTGTGAGGTAAAAGACAGCTTCTTGATCTAAGCGATACTGAGGCAAGTGTCAAGGTCATTTTTTCACGCTGGTAACTTGGTATTTGGTCAAGTAAGAAATGGAGCTTGGCCTGGAAGTTAAAGTGTACTTCCGTAGACCTTGCTGGGTCCTGGTTTGTGCCTCTTCCTGAACCATTCTTTTTTTTTGTTTTTAAATGCATTTCTTTTTTTTTTTTTTAATTTTTTTAATGTTTATTTTCTGAGAGAGAGACAGACAGAGCACGAGTGGGGGAGGGGCACAGACAGAGAGGGAGACACAGAATCTGGACCAGGCTCCAGCTCTGAGCTGTCAGCACAGAGCCTGATGCAGGGCTTGAACCCATGAACTGTGAGATCGTGACCTGAACCGAAGTCAGACGCTTAACCGACTGATCCACCCAGGTGCCCCTTCCGGAGCCATTCTTGAAGATCCAGCAGAAGTGGAGAGGTGGGATGACCTGGAGTCCCGGAAGAGTAACGGTCTTGTTTTTAAGAAAAGATGACAGCATGAGAGATGCACAGGAAAAAAAAATCCCAAGTGCATGAGGTTTCTCGAATATGAAATGAATGTCTAGGATTAATTTTAGAGCTTTTTAACCATGTCATTGTTATGAATCACGCTGAACCTCACTAGGTACAAAGACAATGAATAGTAAATAGGCAGGCACTATAAATAACAGGAAAGCTCAATTAAGGCAGACCTTGAGCTTTATCGCGAATGTCAATAAAAGCAAACTTCCTTGGATCTGAAAGGGAAAGGCATTCTAAGACTGAAACTCAGCGGGCGACAGGATGCTCCACACCTCTTGCTGGAGGACGGGAAGGTTTGTGGGCCGGGGTCTGATGCAACCTTGGCACCATTTTTGATTAGGAGCTAATGTTAGCAGAAAGATCGGGTGTCAGTCGTGACCAGAGTTGTTCTCTACTATCTTGAGAAGGTCACCGGATTGCTGCCCCTTCTTTTTTGAAACTTGATCTGGGGACCACAAACAGCCACAATGAGTTGGATCACCGCCATAAGCTCTAAATTGGGCTGACAAGGCTGACTCAGTGCCAGGAGCTGACACAGGATGCAGCTTGAAATATTCTGATGGGGAGAGGGTTGAGTTTTCTTTTTCATTTTCAAGAATGCTATTTGATGAGATAGGATCGTATATGAACATCAAAGAGTGAATTAAATGAGGTTTGTCCTACATTTGGATAGAGGGCATCCATACAAATCTGCAACTTTCCTGTGTTAAATTTTGGGCTCTGGATTACTTTGCTGTATCGGGAGGCTGCTGTTCCTTTTCAATGTGGTGGGCTATCTCTTTAACGTTGTAAATATAAAATTTGTTTAAAGGTCCCTAAGAAACAATGGAAAATCCCTCTTGTGAGTTAGGGTATGTACACATCCATAAATATGGGTTCTTTCATTTGTGTGTGAATCTGCAAGCAGCACCTCACTAGAGCTGAACTTTTGCTGTATAAATAAAACCATCTGGTGTATCCAAAGAATTTCAGTCTCCAGAGAACAGGATCATAAACAATCGATCCTCCACAGACCTTTCAGTATTTTAGTTTGAGCCAAGCTTTCCCACAGCACTGCTTTGATTATTTTATATGTTTTTAATCTTCTAAGGATTTTATAATCTGGTCTCTTTAATCTAATGTCTACATGTGGGTCCATAAGGAAAAGTTCCACCCCATCATTTTTGGCCTCCTTGAAGTTATTTTGATGAATACAATGCATCCTTGAAGTTATTTTGACGAATGGATCGCAGATAGATACTCAGATTCATAGAGAGTTTGGAAGAAGGAAGTACTGAATATTATTCCATTTTTTCTGATGGGAAAATGAGACATAGAGTGATAAGTTCAAAGACCCATGTCCCACAACTATTAACTGCTAAACATGAGCCAGATTTGGTGAATCCCAGTTGAATAATCTTTTTACCCAGTACCGTCTTTAACTTAATGTTTATTTTCTTTGAAGCATGCTTCTTAGTAAAACAAAGAAAATACAATCTTTGACCGATTGACCAAACAAGACCCAGCAGCTGGGAAATTGGTTAAGTCTCATAAGATTGCAACAGGCTTTCTTCTGTTGTCCTTTTTCTCTTTAACCTCTCTTGCCTCCTTTAGCAAAAATCATTTAGTGTTAATTCACTTTTTGGAAGAAGCAAATTTCTAGGCAGCTTCTGAAAATGGATATGTTCATGCAGATGACCCAAAAGGGTTTGATCACAAAAGTCATGTCAAAGAACATTGGTCAGGGTGTCTACATACACAAAGCTGAATTAGAATCACTTGGGGGCGCTTAAAAACAAGGTATTAGTACCTGGGTCCCGTACTCTGAGAGTAGCATCTCATTCATCTGGGTGGGGCTCTCTAAGGTCCTTCTGAATGTGCAGGACGGATTTGGGAAGCACTGTTTGATGCACTTGGACCACATTATTCTATAGGGAAAGCAAGCCTATGGATTATCATCTTTCTTCTAGGGTGGTCATTTTTGTTTAGAAATAATTTTAAGAGAGGCTAAGAAGTCAGATATCAGTATGGGAAGGAGTCTTGGGAAGGATTAAAAACAGCTGCAATGGGAAGACTCACCAAAAAAGGGGTTTCTACTTTTTCCTGAGGTTTAAGTAGACCTCCAGTTTAGCTTAGATGATTGGGAGTAGGGAACATAGGTTGATAACGTCTCCTGACCTTGGATCCTGCCAGAGCTGGCCATATCTCCTCTGGCGCCTTTTTTCATAGCAGGTTGAAAAATCGCAGTTTCTGCATTTTAGCTTGGATGTATAACAATGCTGTGGTTTCTATGATTTATTTAGGCATATAATGGCATTAAGCGAGTATCTTCACTGCAATTTTATTTGGATGTGACTTGTGAGGCTGGCTCTCTCGCTGCACTGATATTAGCTGGGCTCTTTGGGGACAGGATGTGCCCTGCATCTTAAATGACCCATGAAAGAGCCTTTCCGGTTCGTAAGATACATACTTCAATTAGTAAAGTTTTATTTATTTTATTTTTTAATGTTTATTTATTTTTGAGACAGAGACAGAGCATGAGTCGGGTAGGGGCAGAGAGAGAGGGAGACACAGAATCCGAAGCAGGGTCCAGGCTCTGAGCTGTCAGCACAGAGCCCGACATGGGGCTCGAACCCACAGACCGCGAGATCATGACCTGAGCTGAAGTCGGACGCTCAACCTACTGAGCCACCCAGGCGCCCCTAATTAGTATAGTTTTAAAGTATTTTAATGCTTCAAAGTAATAAAAAGAAATTCAAAGAAGCATAAATAATAATTCAAGGTGATGTCTGCTTTTTCTTTTAGGTATCGAGGTATCACTGGCATCAAATCAACGTTTGCAGTTTGGGAAGAATCGACTCACGAATTAAAGTTGCCAAAACTGTGGGCAAAGTGAACCCTTGTGGCTCAGTTTGAGAATTAATTCAAGCTTTGTTTAGTGCTAGTATTCCTAGTGGTTCTCTTTTTAAAAATAGTTCTTCCTTTGTTTTGTAGTTCATGCTTTTCCCAGGCTAGTGTGGGGAGCCTTGGTCAGGCTGCAGCAAACACACGCGGCCCTTTCTCAACCTCACTCAGGCCCCGTTCTCAGAGGTGGGAGACTTTCTGTGAGCATAAGACAGTGGGCTGGGAGGAGGCTGGGTGATCCCATCGCAGGCCTGCGGCCACTATCTCCATCTAAAATAGGCCCATCCTGGCTGTTAAGATGCCCCTTAAGTTTGTTTTTAAATAGTGACTTTAATATGATTGGATATTGCCCAGAGACTATTTTGAAACAAGGCAGGGAAGCACTAAGCGAATTTTAAAAACCATTTTATGTGTCTCTTAATATATTCAGAGTTACCCTGAAGAACCAAAATATCGTTACAATTTATAAAGTTTTATTTAGTTTGTTGTTTCTTCTTCAAACAGTTGACCTCTTCCTGAGAGAGGATATTAAGACTTTATTGACAACCTGCTCCATAGGGCTGTGGTGTTTTATAGTAGTTTTATAACGATTACATTGTAACAGAAAGAGTGATGGTTCAGGGTCAGCCAGTGTGAATGAGTTCTCGTTCCAGCTCTGCTACTCACTGGCTCTGTGACATTGCAATGATCTTGAACTCTGTTTAGGTGGTAAGAGAGGGCATAGAGAGCTCTTATTGTGACTTTAACTATTATGGCCACTTAAACAAGATTTGCATTTCAATGAAGAAAATCTAAAAGGAAATTTCATCCAGATTTACTTTCAAGAAACCCATCTCTGTGTGTAAATTATTACATTGGCCATGCCTTAGGAGGACCACCATTTATTCTCAAGAATATGTAGCAAATTGTGAGAGAGGTATTGAGACTAATACCCTGCCACCCCTACTCTTTCCTTCTATGGGAAAAATCTACTCCCGTGGTTTATGTATCTTGGAAGTTCCAATACATTATTTTGTCTCTAGTGGATACCCTCAGGGCATATGGTAAATTTTTGATGAGACCAGTATGGCAAGTCAGACCCCAGAGCAAAACTTTCTTGAAGGTTGCTTCCGTTCTCACAGAACTTGGTGTGCAGTTGGTTTTTTGTTTTGTTTTGCTTTGTTTTTAACCTCCAACACAATCAGTTCAGTAATGCGAGGGCCCCACTCTGCTTGTCATGCTATGGTTGGTTACCCTGTCCTGGCCAAGATGGCCGCAGTCCAAGATAAGCCAGTCACTCCCCACTCCTCCACCCCAAAAGTCCCTCCCAGATTCTTATTCCTAGTCCATTCTTCTTTGCTTTACCATATGACCTGACTTTCTCACAGAATTTTATGGGAAAATACAGGCCATGTGTATGCTCCTTTTAGTTAAAAGTGAATTTCCACACTAGAAACTTTGCTTTCACTAATAAGGTCCTGAATTTCATATAAAAAGAAAGTTTCTCCAAAATTTTGTGACTCATTACCCAACTGAAACTCTTGGTGCTAAACATAAAAATAGCATGTCTTTTTGAAAGAAAATGCTGTGTAATTCTAAGTGAAAAAAGTATATTTTTGTTCACTGTATTATTTAAAATTTTTATCTGTCAAATTAAAAAGAAAAGCCTCTGATAATTGGTAAAATTATTAAAAAACTAGTAAGTGGTTGTTAGGAATCATACTAGATTTTTCTAAACCACAAAACTCTCAATAGTAAGCAAAATAAGTTCTTAGTATGTATTCAGGTATTTTATGAATCAAAAGACAGTTATTACTTCAACACTCAGTTGAAATTGGGAGACAGGAATATGTCTTCTTCGCTGATACACAGTATAGGTTTAGTCAAATGTTTTGAAAAACATATTATCTAAGTTTTAGAAAATTGTTGGCAGAATTATCACAGCAAGATTTAGAGGATTAGACTTCTCTAAAGGAACCTCCAACTCCCTCAATCTGGAAAATACAAAATGTCCTGTAGATGGAGCACCAAGCCTTGTCTTTGTTGAGTTAAATACATCTTATTTTTGTGAAAGAACTTCAGAACTTCATTTTAAATAGAAAATAAGTTAAAGAAGCTTACTCGTAGCTTTGGCATGAATTACTCTGAACACCCACTCTTTAATGGAGCAAATGCACTCAGACAGCAAGACTTATCCTCATCTGTACTGGAGTAAAATATATTTTATTGTCAAGTTCTCCAAGTGAGATCCATTGAGTTCTGGAGACTTCCGGCATGTGAAAAGCCTCAGATGTCTTCTGAAGACTTCGTAGAACTGAGATAGAGGGATGGTGAGGACTGAAGACCATGAGGGTTCGGAAAGGTCCCTTTGTCTAGATGGAAGCGCTTCCAAATGTAGCCTCAATGTCTGTCTAGTTAGTCATCATGAATGTAAATACAGACAATTTGATCTCTTTTAATACACTCCTTTCATTTTATAAAAGAAGAAACTGAGACCCAAAGAAGTAGCTGTCTTTCTTTTGTATTGATGTAGTTTTATGGCACTGACAAAATTAAAGAAGCAGTGTAGCAAAGCTTTGTTGTTGTATTTTTTTTATTTTTATTATTATTTTTTTTAGCTGTCTAGCATCCATTCTCTCTTTCTCATGACACTAATTTTCTTTTGGGAGTTACATTCCCCCAACTGTATGGAATCTTGGAAAACTAGTAATGAAAGTTGAGGTATCTCATGAAATTCTTTCTCTATAGTCAAAGGTTAGGCATATGACCCAATCAATCGCTCGAGGGACCTCAGATCTTAAACAGAGGTTTTGTAAAGAATATGAAACAGTTGGAATTCCTTTTTCTTTAAAAAAACTTTTTTTAATGTTTATTTTTGAGAGAGAGAAAGAGAGAGAGGGAGAGAGAGGGAGGGGAGGGGCAGAGAGAGAGGGAGACACAGAATCTGAAGCAGGCTCCAGGCTCTGAGCTTTCAGCACAGAGCCAGAGGTGGGGCTCGAACTCACAAACCGTTAGATCATGACCTGAGTGGAAGTCGGATGCTTAACTGACTGAGCCACCCAGGTGCCTCTGGAATTCATTTTTCTTAAGTGATAATCTGATATTCATTGTACTAAGCATGATTTCCCCTCCAGTTTTATTATTGAGATATAAGCGATGCATAACATTGTGTAAGGTTAAGGGGTAAAACAGAATGTTTTAATACGTGCATATATTGCAAAATCCAAGTGTGATTCTTCAGTCTTCCTATTAGTTCTGTGAGATCTCTAATAACCTTCTGATAATTCTCCTCTCGCTTACGTTGGCCAGAGTTAGTTTCTGATACTTGCAACTAAAGAGCCTTAAGTGATTCCAGCAACCAGCATCTACCCAACAATCAAGTAAGACCTTCTTATTAGAAATTTAAATCACCCAATGGAGTCACTTTAAGTGACTTAAAGTAACTTAAAACGGATTCATATACAGGAAAAATAAACTATGTCAAAAGTGAGCTATGACACTAGTAAGAATAATGTGACAACACTACTGTAATAAATATTTGTTATCTAAGTAAAAAGTTTTCCCTTAGATGATATTATACCAGAGAGTACTCTAATTATATTTTAGTATAGCATTCATGTTTATTTTTTCTGATGTTAAAAAGTAATACTGATGTTTTTTGCTCGAGTATTTTTTTTTAATCTTAAAAATTTTTTAAACGAGGGGCACCTGGTGACTCAGTTGGTTAAGAATCCAACTTAGGCTCAGGTCATGATCTCATGGTTCATGAGTTCAAGCCCTGCCTCGGGCTCTGCAGAATTCTCTCTCCTTTTCTCTCTCTCCCTCTCTCTCTGCCCCTCACTCACTAACTCTTTCTCTCTCTCTCAGAAAAAAATTTTTTTAATGAATAATAAACTGTTGTTTGTTTTCCTCTTAGAGGTAAGGGGAAAAAAATCTTCCAAACTGGTAAAGAAGTCTAAGCAAGAAAGCATAGAAATATGTGAGTCAGACTAAAATAGCAGTGAAATAATAAGTCATTTAAAATTATTTTCTCCATTCAAATTCCTTCTCAAAAGCTTCTGACTTAACCCTGCTATTTAGAAAATGTGTTACAAAAACCTCATTTTTCTTTATAATGTAACTCCATTTCATGTACCCAGCAAGTAGACACTTATCCCCCTTTCTGTATCTCAGAATATAATTTTTAAAAAGGAGTCTGATATTTATAAAAGTTTCTTTAGGCTATTACAACTAATCTTGGAATAATGCAGTATGATATGATTTATAAGCTGACAAGTCTCATGTTTTAACAATGAAATCTCCTAGAAACAGTTAGGCCATTCTTATCTTAACGACATTTTAAGGCAAAATTTGCAGTTGAGCTCAGCTTGGCGAAGCAGGGGAAAGGACTGCTCTAAAGCCTGAAAGCGAGCACACTCGCTTTCAAAAGTAAGTCAACAGAGGGCTTTTCTGTGATTGTGGCAAGTGCCTTGTTATTGGCAAATTCATAGAGCAACTGAAGAAAAATCAACTTATAAAATACCAACTCAAGTTAAAGGGAAATCAGTGTCCTGGATATAAGCTAGCTTAAATAAAAAGAAAAGAGCAAGGCTGGTTAGTAGAATGAAATTTATGTGATTTAATTCAACCTAATAATTGACGTTAATGTAACGTTTTTTTGGAAGGTCTTAATGGGTGTTGATCAGGTAGAAGGGCAGATTAAAAACTCACCAGTTTTGGGCGCCGCTCGAATTAGAGTTTGATATAGACAGTGCCTTATCATGGCTCTTCAACTGGGTCGTAGGAGAGTGGTGTGCTGGGGCCAGCTCCTCCTGGCTCGTGAAAGCCAGTCACTAAGCTTGCAGACTTCTTACCTTGAGTCAGTTGAGATCACATTGAACTGCAGCCCCTCTCACCTTACTCATTGCTTATTTTCTCCCTTCTGGTCTTTCGCAGTGTGTGGTAAACGCAATTGTCCCAGGCACCGCCGCAGTTCTGTCTTCTAGAATGATACAGCTTTTCAGCTTCACACCTTATGGGACATGTCTCATTGTTGACGTAATATTATTGTTTTTTATAAATGTGGTGGGGCCTGCTATTAACTAACGCTGCACTCATGTTTACAATTAATAATAACATTCTTTGGTTTTTTACTGTAGTTGACCTTATAACTACCATCCACTGCTCTATTTTGGATGGCTTAGGTAAATGTCCTTCGGAATTCCCGTACCTTCCTTCGCTGGCATCTAGGTGTCAGGTGGGGTGTGGTCCACTTCTTTTTGTCTGTCTTTGGGAGAATGGCTTTCCCAACAGTGTTTTCTGGAGGAGTACGGGTTCTTGCAGCGAGTGGCTGGTCTGAGCTTCTCCTAGGGCCAGCCACTTCTGTCTCATCCCTAGTGTCTTATCCCTAGTGTTCTGCTGATGTTTGCAACTGCTAATGGAAACTACTATAACTTCTACTTTGTTCTTCTGGTTATCTTCTCTGATGATTCCAACTTCAGTTCTCACTGGCTTTGTGGGAACTTCTGTGGTCTGTCTGTGAGTCACAGGCCACGAAGTCCAACCTACAGACTTTCTGCCAGCAGGGTGGTTCTTTCTGAAGAGAATGGCCCTCTTGCTAGCTCTGAAATCAGATTCCCATGTACCTTCCACAGCATTTCTATGGAAGCACGTGATCTCCTCTGTCAAGTGGCATCTGAGGGCTGCCCCGGAGAGCTGAACTCAGGTCTTCCCTTTCCTTTTCCATACTTTGCATCTACCTTTAGCACGCCCTTGGCAGAGCCGTCTTCTTTCCTTCCACATCCCATCTGGCTATGGGTGATGGGCTTTGACTAAATCCTTCGTCCTCTTACCTCACTGGGAACTCCATTACATAGAACTTCAAGATCCAGTCCCTCCATCCTGCTTCTTAATATATAAGAAGGGGCATAAATAGTATCAAAAATCTCCTTCCTTCTTGGAAAAAAACTGACTTTGAAATTCATTGTCTTTCTGAAGACAAAAAAAATAACATTTCGTATATTCAAAGCTGAATATTATATTTCCTTTTCTCCTCTTTGTTTCCTGGATGAAATAACCTAAATCTCCAAGATAGATGCATGCCTCTTCTAACTTGGGAGAAAGTCATACACATGAAATCACAAAAAAGAAAAACATATTGGTTATTTTTGAAACAGTATCCCCATTACATGTACTTAATTTCTCTCACCCTCTGGGTTAGAAGCTTCTTGAGAGGAAGCTCTCCTACTGGTCAAGAACTGGTCTAATTTGAGCAGCCTCTTATGTTTGTATCTTTGGTAACTACTTCTCTGTGGTATCTTTCCTTTCAGCTTTTAAATAAGTACCTGCATCTCTGTAAATAAAGGAACAAAATGGTTCTCCATGGACTTCAGATCTGTTCAAACCTGCTCTTTCTCCAGAGTTCCCCGTTTCGGTAACAGATGCCACCACCCACTCAAGTAGTCATGCCAGAAAACATCATCTTTTACATCTTGTTTCTTCTCATGCACCATATCTGGTTAACTAGGAAATTCTGTGACTCAGTTTCTAAATATTTCCTGAATTAGTTTCTTTTCTCAAGTGCCACATCTTCCATCCTAGTCCGAATCACTATCATCTCTTGGAACCATCTCTGGCTGTTTTTCTGCATTTACTTTTGTTGTCCTTGCATAGAGAGTAATCTTAAAACAAATAGATAAACATACATAACTGATAATATGCATATGTGTATGTATACATAAAGTACATATGTGTGTATATATTAATATATATTTATATATGTGCATGTATATATACTATGCATATATATATATATACACATATACATACGCATATATATAAAATCCTGTTTATGTTACTCCTTTGCTTCAAACTCTCCACTAGGTTCTGTTCTTCTTGGAAGTAAAGTTCAAAATTCTGACAATGGCCCAAAGCATTTGAATGACTTCATTTTGCTGCTCCCACATCCCAGCCTTGCACCCTTCCCTCCCGAGCTCACCCTGCTCCAGCTGCACTAAGCCTGTATTTCTTCAAACCTACCAGGCTCCTTCCTTCTTCAGGCATCTGAATAAGCTGTTTTCTCTGTTTGGTAAAATCTTGGTTCTCTCTTGCTAACTCCGATTTTCATTTCAAAGTAAGCTTCTCTTAGAAGTTCCTCCTGACCCTCCTCTCTCCTATAAGTTGCAATTAAACACTTAATTTTGTAATTATTTTTCATGTCATTGGCCTCACTGGATTATAATCTTTGAGGAAGGAGGCTATTGTATTCATTTCTCTATTTCCTCTGTCTACACTTAGATTACCCATCAAATTAGCTTAGAAGACGGTATGTTTAATCTTCATACCATCTAATGTAATACCCTAGTAAGTATTCTGGAACTTATACAAATAACTATTTATAATTTTTACTATCTCTTATTTTTTTTCCCTCTGCTTGCTTCGAGGGTTTCTGTCTTGTCATCTGTATGAAAAGGAGAGCTTTTTTGTGAGATATTGTGTGAAGATGAAAGCAACTAAATTCAAAGAAGTAAGCCAGATGTTGGATTCTGAAATGTTGAATTCAACTTCATGTAGCATACTGCTATCAAAGAGCTTTTTAAAAAAATGGCCACTGGAATTTCTAACAGATCTTGATTGCCTCCAGGAGCAAGTCTGTTGTATTTAATGTAGAATACAAGGCTTTCCATGATCTGGGCTTTGCCTTCCTTCCTAACCTCATTTCCCGTCCCACACCATCCCGCCCTCTAATCCTGCCCATCAAGCTCTGTGAACATATCAGGAGTAGGAGACGATCATTAACATCACTATTGCCATCACCACTAATGACATTCATTAAGCATACATGTATATCAAGGAGTGCATGAGGGCCTGTGGGGGCATACAGGCTTATAGCTCTCAATCACCTATTCATCTAGCAGAGGTGATAGGCGTACTCATAAAAGATAAATAGCAATATAAATTAGTAAAATAATAAGTGCCAAATAGTAGTTGAGAGGGGGAGTGCAATTTCCTGAGAGGCAAACCAGTGCTCTGCTTTAGTTTTATGTTTCCACAAATAAATGTGGCTCCTGGGAAGCAAGAAAAGGGAGGGAAGAGATATTTAATGGTTTGCCTTTCTCCATGAAAATACGTCCTGTGATTTATCCATTGCTCTCTGCAGTCTTCCTTCTTTCTCATCTTCAAAACTGTTGGAATTGTGATCTTTATTCAGAATTCAAAGGGACAGGTATTCGTCAATGACTGAGAACCCTCATCCGAGTCTCTCTGAACCCTGGGCTCACTGACTTTACAAACTCAAATATGTTAGATTGACCTGTGGGGACAATGCTTGAATCCATCCACCTGGAGGCATTTATCTGGCCCACTGGATGTGGCTGTGCATTCAATAAGCAAAAGAGAAGAGCTTTGAAAACTCTACTCCCACAAGGGTCTTATAGCAGCTCTAATGAATATTTTTTAGACAATGAGGAAAGGTAGAGATTAAGATGAGTCCCATGCTATCAAAGATCCACAGTAGGTGAGACAGACCATAAAGAAATATACATATGACACATTGTGCTGAGAGCAATGACAGTGGGATGGATGAGCCATCGCAGAAAAGGCTGAGCATCTTGAAGTTGGAGAAGGGCTGCACGGGAGGGGTGATGTAAAACTTAATCTAGAAGATGAGCAAAAGTTAACTTTGCTGTACCAGAAAAGAGTAGGTATTAGTTCTCCTCTGTCTACAGAGATGCTACAATCCTGTGCCTTCTCCCATCTGTTTTCCCAGAAGGAGTAGTCCTTGGGTATAACCTGTGAAGGAAGGCCTGGTGAAAGACCACCCTGAAGAGAAAGCCTTCCTGAGTGCTAGCCTGAGTGAGTCCATGTCACCACTCCTAACTGCCCCACCTGCTGGAGCACTAAGTCTTCTGAATCTTCTAAATGAGTCCGGTTGATGCTCCAATAATGTTTAATATAACTAACAACCCCAAATCTCAATGGCATACCACACATTAATTTCTGGCCCATGGGAGTCGGCTCTTTGAGGATCTGTTTTAGCCTGGATTACATGTGTTTCCTCATTCTTCCTGGACTAGCAGCTACTCAGGACATATTCTTCTTCTGGTAGGTAGCAGAAGTGCAAGAAAACAATCCAAATCTCTAAGGCGTATTTAAAGGCTTTGCTTAAGTTGGGCCTTTTAAGAGAAAGGCACGTGAAAAATTTAACCAACAACATGGAGGAGAAATACACTTTTTTCTACTTCGGGGGGAGGTATTGCAAAAAAGCATATAAAAAAGGGAAGACATATAATTCTACAACAAGGAGAATATGAACAAGGAGCTGAGAACAATAATCTAATCTAGCCAACAGTGTTCATGCCTGCCGTTGTCCACATACTACCAGAGAATTCTTAGATGAAAGTCTTCATTCTAGGACACTCAGTGTCAAAAAAGGTCTCCCAAATTTCCATTCTTATCACAGATTCCCTGTCATTGAAGTCACCCTGACTCCCATCAATGGGGTACTGTAATAGAAGTCTAACTTACAGGTTCTCCTGGATCTGGCTCTTGGGCAGCAGAAGAGTGAGCTAGACTCACAACAATGCTTAGTGGTAATGAGACTATTTCACAATGCCTCGCCTCTGGTTTTCTTGGGGTTCTTAAATCTTTCATCTTCCCTCTTATCTAATACCTTTCAAGAGGTTTCCCTGGGATAATTTAACATCTTTTTGTATGTATATATCATAGTTCTCCAGTTTTTCTCAGGTCTCAGCAGATTATCTGGGACCGTGGAATAGTAACCCCCATCTAATTTATAGTATCCCTTAGCAGAAAGCCATTGTCCCAAGATCCACAGTCAGCAAGCTGGAGATGGAGAAGAACCTATTGTTTGGTTCTTGTCCAAATCTGAGTGAGTCTGAAGGCAGGAGAAGATGGATGTCCCAGCTCAAAGACAGTGAGGCACAGACAGGGTATTCTTCCTTACTCATTTTTTTTTTTTCTGTCCATCAGTGGACTAGGTGAGACCTATCCACATTGGGAAGGGCAATCTACTTTACTCAGTCTACCAATCCAAATGTTAACATCACTCAGAAACACCTTCACCAACATACTCAGAATAATATTTAACCAAATATCTAGGCACCTTGTAGTCCTGTCGAGTTGACACATAAAATTCACCATCACAGTCATCCTCCTTTGTCTTAGTTCCTCTATATATGTATCAGTCATGGATCATTGCATGTCAGGGAATGAAATTCTAACCAAATTAACTCAAATAAAAAGAAAGTTATTGGATAGATATGATCATGGAAACCAGAATGTGGTGAAGTATCTTCTCCATTGTGTGTTTCTTTGCTTCCCTCTAAACATCTGCTCCGTTCTTCACACTTCTCTTTGCAGAATATATTCGTTTGCTTATTTAACTGTATGTGTGTGACTGAAAAAGAGGTACCCTCTAATTCTGTGTGACCACAAAGCTCCAAGGCCCACACCCTTATGACTACATGTGACTTTTATCTCTGTGATTTATATTTTGATACCTGAGAAAGAGAATTGGATCATTTGTAGGACAATTATACATTATTTTACTTAATGTCAGGTGCCTATCCCTGGTGGCTAGAGAATGTGAGTGTATTAGTTTCCTATTGTTGCTATAACAAATTATCACAAATTTAGTGACTTAAAACAGAAATTTATTGCCTTATAGTTCTGGAGACTGAAGTCTGAAATAAGTTTCACTGGGTTAAAATCAAGATGTTAGCAGGACTGAATTTTTTTCTGGAGGCTCTGGGGAAATATCCATTCCAATGCATTTTCTAGCTTCTAGAAAATCCCTGAATTCCTTGGCTTGTGGTGGCTTCTTCCATCTTTGAATCTCTTTTTCACTCTGATCCTTCTGACTCCCACTTTCATTGATAAGGATTCTTGTGACTACATTGGGCCCACAGAATTTAAGTTAAAGGAATCATCGACTTAATTATATCTTTAAGTCTCTTTTGCCATCTAAGGCAAAATTCACAGGTTCTTGGCATTCGGACATGGATGTCTTTGGGGGCTATTCCACCTATCACAGTGAGGGTCAAGGTTTTTTGCTTCTGGAAGAGGTTTTCTGCATAAAGAGCATGAAAAGAGTAGGAAAATTAAATAAAATCACTACTTTATTTTCCCAAACAAAGAGTTGTTCACTAGTAGGTAGTGAGGCTGTCCTCCTACCTCCACTTAATTCTTCTAGCCTCTACAGCTTTCCCCTCCAATAGGATCCGTTTGTGCTCCCATATTTGTAATTTACTTGCATTCCTCTTTCCTGCTGGAATGCACTAGTTTGGTATGTAATTTCTCCAAAGCTAGATTCTCTATCACAATTCAGATGCCTAATCCACTTAGACTCATGGATCAGAAAACATGGAATGTAGTGGAGGTGGATTTTAAAATCTGTGCTTCCAATACACTCCCTAGTTGATTCTTGCACCCACCAAAGTTTGAGAACCATTGCTGTATGCTAAGGTAATGCTGATAAACCTATCTTGTTAGAAGAGAAGATTGAAGAAAAGCCTCCAAGAGAAGATTTTGTTTTTACTGCAGCTTTTGGGAGATAATGATAACAATTTTGCTTGTAACTCAGTAAGACTCAAATTCTGGCAGTCAGGGAAGAGGGCATGTCAAGATAAGTGGGGGGAAGCATTTCTTTTGAGATTATCCGACCTGTGTGTGACTCTCAAATAACAGGAAAGGGGTTGGTTTCTTCTAAGTTGTTTTCATACTGATCTGTGGTATGCTGTAAACCACAATGATGCTGCGTCTCCAAAGGCAGCTTTCTGTACCAACCTTGCCAATTTACAAAAGGTGGAAGATTATAAGCTGATGTTTGACTCTCTAGTGACTGTTGCAGTAGTTGTCACAAATCAGGTTGTCAGTTGTCTAAGTTGGAATCTCGAGATGATATGAAGTCATCTGACTATGACATTTAAATATTTGACAGGTTTTCTTTATATTTTAAATAATGTGATCAAGTAGGAGATGTTTTGATATACTTTCTTTATAAACTTATATTTGTTTGTTTTGAATAACCTGGATAAAATTAGTAGAGTTGAACTAGATAAGTATTTACCTGTGAGTCATAGATGGTTCCATATCACATGTTTGTAATTCAGCTGTGAAAGTAAGTGGTAAATATATAAATTAGTCACTTAGAATATATGATCATGTTATTTTTGGCAGTTGGTGGCTCTGTTTTTGGCAATATGGCAGTTAAATGATTTAAATGTTTGCCAGCTATGAAATACTTGAATATGCTGAATAAAATAAAATAGTCTTCCATTTAAGTGGTTGGATGAGTTCACCAGAAGGTAAGGAATGTCACCACCAGAGGCCAAAAACAAGGAAGAAACTAGACTTTGGTCTTCCATTACTTTGGGTTTGGGATTTGAACTTATACTCTGTAGTCTAGGAATCCTCAAACTGAGATGAACTGAAATTTCTTGGAGCAGCTGACAGATACAGACACAAAATCTTTTTTAGAGAGGCCATTCTCAGCTCTGGAGTAGAAGATTCACATAGAAAACACCCTACAGACATGGACCAAAACCCATGAGGTAATTCACCCTAAGCATGAGAAGAAAATGCAACAAACGGCAGGGTTATATCTCTCCTCCTCCTGAGAAATTCAAATATTCCTAAACAACTCTAAAGTAAGAACATCTAAAATGGTTGAAGATATAACATGATATTGAACATCTGAGAAAAAAATTAATTTATATTATTATATTTAGTGTGTTATATATTACACCATATAGTGTTATGGTAATTCAGGGAATGAAGAGAAATGCAGGAAATACTGGTATTATTTTTTACATTTGGTTTTAAAATATTGACAAGAAGAAACTGTAGTTGTAGGAATGTTACTTCTTTCAAGATATCAGTTAGATATGGCAAGTGAATGGCATCCTAGAAACCTGAAAAATGAATGTCCCTATAAAATATAACACATTAACTTCTGGGAGTGAGATTTAAATTGAAATCATGACACATAATCATGTCTTTATTCAGAAAAGCTAAGAGAGATCCCATTTGTAAATTAAATTATATGAAACATCCCAGAAATTGCCAAGCAACACACCCCTGAGAGCACAAATAGAATACTGCAAAACTATCTTACAATAAGGGAGTTAAGTTCAGAGTGGTTAAAATCACGTCGAAGATATAGGATTCTTTTTGTTTGCTCAATGATAACAAATTCCGGATAAAATCACTGAACCTGAAATGTGCTAGGTTTAGTAAAGCAAGTGAGGAATAATTGCTCTTCACTGGTAGAATATGATATGATGGGAATCAAATGTTATCTACTTTAGATTTGGTCTCAGTGAATGAAAAATGAGTGCTCTATACATCACCAAAGACATTGCTTTTTCCCAAGGATAATGAACTTCATTAAAAATACACTCCCCCCTTTTTTATTATTGATGTTTAAGGCTGACATTTTCCCATTTTTGCCAGTTGTTTTTAATGTGGCATGTTGAGGCCAATAGGCTGTCAGGTGTCGACTTTCTGAAGATCATATTCCATGTGGGAAAATGTGCAGGGCTCCTGTAGCAGAAAGGGAACTGTGTATTCCATGCATTATGTAGTCTCCTCAGACTTCTTATGAACTTAATATCTCTTCACAAGCTGCTAGCTGACTCACTTTTTGCCAAAGTTCCTTTGTCACAGTAGAATGAAATATAAAAGCTGTCAACTAAATTTTGACAGTAATAACTACATGTAGCAACAGTCATAAATTCCTTTTTTTGTGGCTCTGGGTCTAATCTTTTATCTAAACTCTCTGTTCTATTGTAGCTATTCATGGGAGTCTATTTTGCCTATTTTCATGCAGCCTACCATCTAGCATAATGAGTTCATAATGTAGGTAGTTGAAAAAGACCTTGAGGGTGGGTTGTATTGTTTTCTTTGTCACTGTTCACTCTTCTTTACTAATCTCCTACCTACTATAAGCCTGGATGGAGGCGGAACAGAAAAAAGCACCCCTTAAAACTCTCTATATAAAAGAATGGTCACCCTGAAATTTTCTGTTTTAATTTCTATTATTTTCTTTACCAGACAAAACAATTTATAGTTTTTAAATGCACATAGTTCAAAACAGAAAAACAGTAATAAAAATGCCAGATAATATAGACTCGGAAGTTTCAACTTTAACCAGTTAAAATGGCTGTGATGTTTTTGAATCAGAAGTTTAAACATACTGTATGAAATTTGAGATGAAAAGTTCAGAGTTGTTACATTTGAATTAAGAACACAAAATATCCAAGTTTATATTAGAAATAAATACTTTTTACTCGGCTTTACATTGCTGTTTACTAACCCTTTCTCATCGAGTTCTGATAATGTTTGAGAAAAATTATGAGTATTTAGAAATGTTTATTTTTTTTGAATCATCAAATTTAACTTCGGTTTCCATTTGGGATTTTCCCACATGTGTGTCACTTGTGAAAAATTTTAAGTTCAAAGAAAAAAGTCAAACAACTAATAGAGTGGGAAAAAATCCTAAAGTATGATTTATAGATTCTCCGTATTTTAGATTGACTTACATGGGAAACCAATAAGCAATAGTTTCTTGGGATGAAGCCAAGAAAAACTTTTGTAAATTAAGGAGGGGACTTAGTAGTGTGTATTTGTTATGTGCAATTTCTACCCTTTCCAGAAAGAGTCAGTAAGCATTCTGTATAAATGAAATTGCTGCTCTTAATTTAAAAATTTATTTGGAGGAAAATTATTGTTCTCTAAACAAATTTTTTTTTCTTTCTTTCTTCTTTTGTGTGCCAAAATCTGGGATTGAATCTAAACAAATTTCAAGCTTAGCTTTTAAAATTACATCTTCTTAGTATCTAGAATATTTTGTAATTTTGATTGTGGTTGAGTAGATACATAGTTTTAGACAAATAGGGTGTAACCACAAATAACAAAGCCTATCTGTTTAAAATTATATTAGTTCATTGTCTCATTAGTTTAAGAGTAATGACCAACAACCTTTCAATAAGTATTTATTAAACACATACTATACTTAAATTATTTAAAACTATCTATCAAAATTTTAAAATGGGTGTACATATGCAAGGGTGTGTGTTTGTGTGTGTGTAGATAGATGCATAGCTATTTATAATTTTAATGAATTATGTAATGTGTTTTCATGCTACAAACATGAATTTATAGGCAAACATCATCTCTTGACTCATGGAATTAACAGTCTTGTAGGCAATGGAAAGGAATTCAAATCATTTAGAACAAGAGTGAAAGATCATTGAATTTGGGACACAGGCAAGGAACTGTTTACGTAATAGATGCTGGGCATGCAGTATATTAGAATGTCAAGGACACTGCACAGAAGACTGGAAATCCATTGCAGAAGAGGCGTCTGAGTACAACAAGATGTTAAGAACTAACTGCTGTGTTTTTCTGTCTCAAAGATAGTTCCTGTGGTCAGTCATACTGTGTCCCCATCTGGTAAATGAGTCTGATAATAGTGCAGGCAGTGGATGGAATCTTCTATAGGGAATGTGTACCCTTTGTATAAGCATGACTTTCACTCATTTAGGAGGTTTAGATCGTCTCTGTAAGGTTCATCATGAAATATTAGAGCTGTTCTCTGATGCCCACCTAGATAGTCAGGCAATCACTTCCAGAGAACGGTGAGCTGACTGCTGGAACGAGAAGCCCTCTTTTGTTGTCTAATTGGATACCTGTCATAGAGGATGGAAAAGTGGGATGTGAAGGGAGGGTCTTCAGGGCTTTACTTTGGTTTCTTTGTAAAGTCAGATATTAGAATATCGTCTCTTTGTGTCATTTCTACTTCTGTTGTAGAATGTTTAACAGAAAGACCTGTGGGCACATGAGTATGACAACTTAAACTACATTGTAATGGGACTCGAGTTGCAAACATATGCACATAATTTTAGTTCACTTTTAATTTCTAAAGAAAAAGTTACGTGAACATCTAGACATTCTGGAAACGATTGATAAGGTTTTATTTCACCTTTTTTTTTTTTTTCCTCAAAGGGCAGGTAATTATTTTGTGAATAAAACACAGATAATAGATCAACAATTAGCAATCGTGGTTATCTTCTGGGACATCAGGAGATAACAACAGGCTTTTTGTGTTTTTTTGATCCTGCTGTCTTATTTAGAAGTTGTAAAAGACTAATATAGGCCAAAAAGGCGTACGATGTGCTGGAGCTGGGTAGGGTGTAACTAATACGGGCTCAGGTAAGCAGTTGCCATGCATCGCTAATGAGGGACTCAGCCAAAGGGTTGCCTGCAGGTTCTAAGGCTTCAGATGCTGTATGTGGTTAGAAAGACTGGAATTTCTCTTTGAATTACTTTATTACAGAGTTATAATTTATAAGAATTTGAGCACTCTACGAATACGCATACTTCTAAGATGCCATCATAGTAAAGACCAACAATTTGGTTGCATTTCAGGGAGAAAGGCTCCACTGAAATGAACATTGTGAGGAAACTCAATTTCATGATACCTTGGAGTATATTCTTGCTTCACCTACTGTTGTCATTACAAGGTAAGAGGTTATATGAAAATTTTACCTTATTTTATTGTGTTTTAGTCTTTCTCACAACTGATATGAACAGTTTGCCCTTATAAGACACTGTGAAGTCATTGGAATGAATACATACTAAATGACACCTAGATTATCTTTTTGAATGTTCTCGGTAATGTAGATATTTTGGGACTTTAGTTTTTATTTGAGTCTCTTCTTCAGGTGTTAAAGTCACGCTTTTATCATCATAAGCAACTATACTGGAAGAAACTCTAATTTTTTCTCTTCTAAAAGATGATTTCAAATGGTTGTTGGTATAACTTAAACATTTCAAATTTTATAATAAATAAAGAGAAATGGAGTACTTAAACTTTCTTCATGCCATCCACCAAAGAATGGTGAAAAGTTATTGTAAGAAGGACTTTATTGTTTGGGGCTAAAAATTGATTTTCAATTATTTTTATAGCAATTTTATTTATAAATTAATATTTATAAAGTCTTTTCATGGAGAAAACATTTATTTACATTCACTTGTTGGTTTTTAATCCCTGAAAATAGCTGTATATTTTGGAGCTTGTAGGGGAAGTGGGAGAAATTACCGAAGTATAAGACTAGAGAGGTCATGGACTCGATCTTCTAATCCTGTAGAGACAGAAATTCCAAGGAGAAAAATGTCATAGAGTATTGAGAGCTGGAGGGGACTTTAAAGATGGACTTGTCCAATACTATCATTTTTTGATGTTTTTTTTTCTCTCTTGCTTAAACTTGGCATTTACTAAGTGGGAGGACCAAGAGTAAAGTTTGGATCTCTGACTCCAAATCTAGTGCTTCTTCTACACTATTATGTCTCTGTAATCGAGGTACACTGTTCCTTCTCTCTGGATTACCAGTGACTTTGATGACTCACAGGAAATTTGCTGCTCAAAATCCTCTAGAAAATGTAAAATAACTCCCAGCAAAACTCAGTCTAAGTTTTAGAATTTAGGTTCCAATGATCTGTTTAACCACCAGAACCTAGGACCATATTTAGATAATTTGGATAATTTTTCCCTATTCTTATATGTATATATTTATCTCTGGCAGGATATATTTGTGCATCATCCAACTCGACGAAAGTATCAAAGTGAGTACTTGTTCCTTCTGTCCTCTAAAACATAAAGTTAATGGGAATGAGCAGAGCTCAGCAGATAAATGTATCTGCTTTTGAAAAAAAAATTAAATATTTCATAAAATAAGGGCATGAGGTAGCTCTTTAAAACATCCTCACAACTTAAAAATTCTCAGGCATTCGTCTCCCTATTTATGAAGAAAAAGGTTTTCCTTTCATTTTAATTATGAGTTTTTGGTGGGGTCCAATGACTAGATACTAAGGAGGTATTACTTTCACTTCAAAGATTTATAAAGAAGTTATGTTCAATAATCTCCCCTTTTATACTCTTATGACTAATATACATTGTTGATTATAAACATTCTATATCTTAACATCGAGTAAAACAATTTTAATGATAACAAATAAAGTTGTTCTGACAGTACGTAATGAAAGTCACTTTTTGAGCTAAACTGATCTGCTTGATGAAAAGCAGAATTCTATTCACCATTTGCTTTTGATGAATTACAGATTGATGTGCTTATTCGCTCTAGTGTTAATCTGTGCTTTATGATGTGGAAAGGGAGAGAAGTAAGAATTATGTGTGGAAAAAGTTAATGTGCCCTTGGCGAATACTTATCTCACGGATTTTATGGTCATGTGGAGAAAATGTGTGTGCTGGTGCTACGATATTACACTATTTTGTTTACTCCTCTATCTTCAAGTTCCTTCCTAAAATTCAGTTTACATCAGAGACCGGAGAGATCTGGGGACACTCTTGAATTTTGTAAAGTGAGACAGCACCGCCACCCAAATCTAACCCCTCGAAAAGGGGAGGGGGACCTTTCAACTGTTAAACCAAGAAAGACCTCTTTGATAAAGTGATGGAAATCAGGAGGAAAACATCAGCTCTCTCTTGGGAAAGGCTTGTTCAGGTTGCCTAGGGGCCTTTGACTATACAAGTTCTTTTTGTTTTCTTCCAGAAACGGGCTTAATGAAAATCGACAGAAAAGAGCTCTTTTAGCAGCACAGGTAGGTTATGCCTCAGATGGAGAGAGGCAGAGAAATAATCCATTCTGCTTCGGGCCTCTGCTGTCACTTGAACAATGAGACCTTTGTGAAGGGGAAAAAATGCGAGAAACAAGACAGGAAGGAGAAGAGGCAAAGTAACTTCTCTACTGCTTTTCTACAGCCCTCAGATTCATGCTTCGTTCACGTTTACTTGTTTGGCTGACTTCTTTTTTGCTATTAGCTCAGTTCCCTATGGATAGGCTCACCGCATGAGTGGGAGATTGAATCTCATCTACATGCCAGAAATTTTTAATCATTTAAAAGATTAAGCATGATAGCAGGGCGATGACAATCAAACAAATACAAGTGAGCAGGGGCAGAGAGGGGAATACACGACCTGAGTTAAGTACTGCAAAAAGGCATCAGAGGTGTCCTGATGTCCTGACAGACAGCTTTTATATTGTCTGACAAATCTCAATGACAGACACCTCTGGAGAGGTGACCTTTATTTTTGGAGGGGCAGGTAGCACCGAATCTGAGGACGCCCTTCTGCTTGGGTCCCCTTATATAAAGAATGTTGGGTAACGTAATTACAATATTTGCAAACTATGATTGGAATGTTCAAACAGGTGAACATTTCTCTATAAAAGATGGCTGGCAAAATAGAGAATCCTAACTTAAAGGCATTTATGGGAAAAGTAATGTGATTTGAATGTTTATATAGCAAATGGCTTATATCTTCAAGGAGGCCTTTGTCAAATTCCAAATTGCAATCAGTTCTGCTAGTATTTTCTGGTAAATACCTGAATTTTTACATGTTTTGGTGTTAATTAAAGAGAACTGAAGATGGATTCGATAGGCTGTTGGTGTAAATTTACAGGACAGAACTAATTTACTCTTAATCAGAATTTTTTTTTTCCTGATACTGAGATTAGGGCAAAAGATTGTCTTTGGAATGGAAACACTTTTTTTTTTCCTCTTAAAAAGAGTGTTTTATGTACTTAAGTACTTATGTATCATGTGAAGTGGTTAATATGAGTTTCTCTGAGAAATTTAACTACGTGTTGGTCAGTTGACCATGTAAACCACAGAAAGACATCAGCATGACTCAGTAGAAAATCTAATTTTGAGAAAAACTACATGTTGGTGAACCACTAGTTTCAAAAATCTGTGAAATAGATCCCAAAGTTGTCCCATGAAGTGACCTATGGATAGGATTATACTATTGTTCACTCAGGTATTTTAGAATTTGTATAATTTGCCCCGCAAGAAGTTGTCTCTGGTTAATAAGTGAGGAGCACACTTACCCTTGTCTTGGATTCCCACTTAGGGAGAATGAAGAGCAGGACACCACACCCGCCCTTCTATTTCCTGCAGCTAGAGAATGTGCATCGAAGTTATTTAACATCTGAACAGGTTTTAAAAGAAGAAATGCTGAAGAAGGGCCGTGAGGTCATAACCTTATGCTGCGTGAAATTTCATCTGTCGAAAGGCCAATATTGCCCGCTGATTCACAACTCTTGCTCTAGGAAGACAGCATTGATGGATAGATACCTGTGCGAATAAGGATTCAGAAATATGTTGGCAATGATGCGAAGGGCGAGCAAAGAAAGAGTAGATGCAGACCTCTTTCAATGGTGTATCTGTACATCACAGTGATTTCTCACCTAAATTCTGTTTCTCCGTGCTTCCCGTCCTCCTATGGGGATGTTTGCAGCAAGGAGGAAGAACGGGCTGGCGTCCTGGATCATTGTGTGAACATATGCACCCACTGTCAGGACTTCTGCATTTGCATTATGTTTCAAAATGTTTATCCTGAAAGCAGGTGCTGAGACAGAGACTTAGGAGCAGCCAATTTATTTAGGAAGTGAGGGAGAGAGAAAAGTGAGACCAGGAAGGGAGAAAATCCCATAGAGTATAGAAAGGAGGGGCTTTTGGGGCTCAGTCTTGGCGGCAGTCCCCTGAGGAGCTATGTAGAATGTGTTGAAGATTGGTTTCTCCAAGGGATGAGGGAAGCTGGATACTTACTTACGGATTGCTGTCTCTCGTTGGTAGAGGGCGGTTTCTGGGGGGGCCTTATCTCCCCTGGAAGTCATTTTCTGAGGTTGTCCTGCTTAGATTCTGCCCTGAGGCAGAGACAGAAAGAAGCCAGTGCTTGAAGTTGGAGTGTCTTGGTGTGCGCAGAAACCCAGACACAGGTGGGGCTGAGAGGATGTGGGGGAAGGGGCATCTACAAAATCTTTTCTGTAAATGTTTATTTATTTATTTGAGAGAGAGAGAGAAAGAGGGAGCAAAAGCAGGGGAGAGGCAGAGAGAGAGGATGAGAGAAAATTCCAAGCAGGCTCTGTGCTGCCAGCACAAACAGTGAGATCATGACCTGAGCTGAAATCGAGTTGGACTTTCAACCGACTGAGCCACCCAGGTGTCCCCAAATCTTTAATTGTCATAGTTCTGAACTGGCTTGGGAGGCAGATCATTCCCATTTGAATTACGACTATTTTCAGTTCAATTGGTATTTCTTGATGACATACCAGGGACCATGCTAGAGACATAAAATGAATAGCAGTGCTTATTGTCTAGATACTAAATTCTAATGAAGGTAGAATTGTAAAGAAGTCATTTTTGGGGTGCCTGGGCTCAGTCAGTTAAGAGTCCAACTTCGGCTCAGGTCATGATCGCACAGTTTATGGGTTTGAGCCCCACATCAGGCTCTGTGCTGACAGCTCAGGGCCTGGAGTCTGCTTCCGATTCTGTGTCTATCTCAAAAATAAATAAACATTTAAAAAATTTAAAAAAGAAATCATTTCTGTGTAACTTATTCATTGAATCTGACACCATCAATTTGCATTATTTATATGACTTAAAAATAAAATGCTCTCGTTTATAAGTGTAGGATTTCATTCTGCATTTAGGTTGGTTAAAAAGGTAAAAGCTATGTATGTGTCTTGTCTTAGCACTGGTTAAATGTAGTATGATGCATAGAATGTGTGGTAATTAGGATGCTTTTGTAACAAGGAGGCTGGTATGCTTAAGCAGTTGTAATTTCCATGGAGTATATATACCATGAGTTAGGCTAGAGGATATGCAGCCGATATATATATATATTGTCTAGATACTAAATTCTAATGAAGGTAGAATTGTAAAGAAGTCATTTTTGGGGTGCCAAAATATATATCTTCTAGCTTTGGTCTTTCTTGTCTGGTGCATTCATTTTTTGCCTAATAATGAAAATAGGTAACATGTTTACAACCCTTGTTCTATGCCTGGCACTACTCTTGGTGCTTTACTTATTTCATTGCATTTAATACAGTTCTTATTCCATTTTATAGATTTATAGATTATTCCATCTTATAGATTGGGAAACTGAGGCTGAGGAGGTTAAATAATTTGTTCAAGCAGCTTCTGGGTGGCTCAGTTGGTTAAACATCTGACTTCGCTCAGGTCATGATCTCATGGTCCATGAATTTGAGCCCCACATCGGGCTCTGTGTTGACTGCTCAGAGCCTGGAACCTGCTTTGGATTCCGTGTCTCCTTCTCTCTCTGCCCCTCCTCCACTGACGCTCTCTCTCTCTCTCTCTCTCTCTCTCAAAGGTAAATAAACATCAAAAAATTTTTTCAAATAATTTGTTCAAGGTTATAAGCCTGTATGAGTCAGAGTTGAAACCAGTAGACACTGTTAGTAAGCATCAGAGATCATTCATTAGAGCTGAAGTAAGAAGATTTCAGTGCCCAGGAATATTGGTGGCTGTGCTAGATGTGGACAGTTGGAAATGCTATGGCTGCAGAGAGAATAAAGACTTGCTGTCCTGGGGGAATCAAAGTCATAGACTTGTGAATTTAACTTAGTTTGAAGACAGAGGCAAGGGCAAAACGGGGAGATGAGCAGTGAGGATAAAACTCGGGAGGAATGAGAATAGGAAACAATGGACTTGGAAGCATAGCGTGGCTCAAGGAGTTTAGAAAGGAGTGTTGATGTGTGGGAGAGAGTGTGTGGGAGTCCTCTTTCCTGGAATGGGGAAGATTTGGCTATTAAAAAAACAAGTTCTTTACTGGAAAATGCCAAAATAAAACTCCGCATGTGGGAAGGAAACCAGGATCTGTTGAGGTAGGACTTTGTACCTGCAGTCACATTCCCTCTCCCCACTTTATTCTTGTCCATCACCCTTTCCAGTTTTCCTAACATCCGGTACTCAATTTGACAATTATGTGGAAAATTTTTGGAGGGCGTGTTCTTCTGGTGAACATAGAAATGCTATTGGAAAAGACATGGCCTCAGACTGTACACTAAATTATCCTTGAGTTTGAATAAAAACCCTTAAGAGATTAGGCTTAGTAACCCACAATTATTTGCTTGCAAGCTATATTAACCCCCTAAAATCTTAAAGTTTTATCTGGGTTTGTTTATGTTAATATAAATCTCTTTATTCTAATTGTCTATGTATGAGGCACTATGCCGGAATTTTTACATACATCATTTTAATTTATTGTCATAGCTGCACAATTAAGTAGGTACCATCATCCCCATTTTATAGACAAGTAAAAGAAAGCACTAAGAGGTTAAGAAACTTTTTTTTTTAAGAAGTTAGGAAACTTGCCTATGAGTATGTAATGGCAGAATCAAGACTCTCATCCAGGTCTTTCTGATTCCATAATTCATACTCTTAACCATTACCCTAGAGTAGCTGGGGATCTATAAAAAGATATATTTAAAAGGCCTATGAACTTCAAAGTGTCAGTTCTTTGGAGATGGAGGGTGACACACAGTGCTACAGCAGAAGCTTCCGCGGATGGTGTCTTCGCAAATGGCTCTGCAGGCAGTGTAAGGCAATCCGTCTGTTGATCCATCAGCCCCACGCATTTTTCTCCAGACCAATCTGCACTTGGAAATATCAGAGAAGAGCTACTTCTGCAGGCAAAGAAGTCAATTAGTGCAAAGACTAGACTCCACTCAGGCTCTTTTCCAAAGAGGAGAGGGAGGCAGGAGACACAGTGAGCTCAGACAGAAGGAATTAATCAAAGTCAGGTAAGAGGCAAAACCAAAGGTTGAAGTCACGTCCTCTAACCACAACCAAGGAGCCCTTTCTGCCTCATTGAGATTGCCTCCATAAGCCAAAGACATAGAGTCAGCACTTTATGATTTCTGTATCTGTCACTATTTCCCAGCGTTTCTAATTTGCATGTTTGGCTGGAATTAAATAATTTAACTCTCTTGAATTCTTATTTCTTTCTTTCAAAGTCTGAAGCAACATCTCCAAGATATTTCTTCCATGAAGCTATTAATTGGGGGGAGAGCAAAATAAAAGGTCGGTATCATGCCTGCATTTTTCTGTTTGCTTTCTTAAAAGACCCCTTTGAGAAATATATTGAATTAACTATTGCCATTTAATGCATGGAGGAAACTGAGCCAAGGTGGTAATAATACTCATAGTTAAGTTCACTTATGTGGAAATTTGAATGATTTTTGTAAATTAGCAGGGTTAAACAATTAGACAAAGCTGATAGCTACATGATCAGGAAAGATATCACTGGGTATCAGCAAATTTCTTTCTGAGGCATTTACTTGTTCCTTCATTCCTTGATATCTTTACTTTGGCTTCTCCATTTCCCATTTCCATTAAGCGTAATGCTGATGATAGTTTGAAACTTAATTCAAACTTTTCCTTTTATTTAAAATAACAACTAATCCTGTCTCATTTTGACTTGATACTTATTTTCAGGAAAATAAACAGGGCGGTAAATACATTTTTGAAGGAGATACATTTGTTTCTCTGTATATTTATTTATTATACAAATATAAGATTGTGTTCTAAGATAGGGGAAGTAACTGCATTTAAATTTGTGAAAAACATAACTTTTTACCTATATTTATGATCAAAATGGAAACAACTCGTTTTCCTTCATTAAGATATAGAGAGTTATAGGTCTTTAAATGTAAAAAGATTTTAAATTGATGGCTCTTAAAAGTAGAATAATAATAGGGTTTTCTTATTCTTGACTTTGGCAGAATTGTGGTTAATTCATCACGGTTCGTTAACTGCCTTCCATGAACTTAACATATTCCAGAAAGTCTCAGTCTTTGTTACTTCTTTACGGTGACTCAGAAATGTCTTCTCGTTCTCTTAATGTGTTACTCAGATTCTTCTGGCTTCAAATTTGCCAATTGCTCCTTGTCCTCTCTCCTTTTTAGAGCAAAAATGTTCACTGTGGTTCATTTGCATTTTAAAAACGTACTCAGTAGCTCATAGTTTCTTGCCTCCTCTTTTCAGCATAATCCTTTGAGACAATTTTTCTTTCCACTAAAAAGAGTATTTTTGGTGATGGCCAGCCATGGCTTTGGTTTATACCCCAGTAAAATTTAGTATGAGTCAGAAAGAACGTACCATCTGTAATTGAACCCGAAGATTAATTAATATACACACTTTGAATGAAGTGTTTAATTCTTCTCTTCAAAAATGGGAGCTTCCATTTGAGTTTTTTAATGCTTCACCTGATCCCTCAAGCTAATGATGGGCACTATTCTTTAATACAACACTTGTGCCTGGAGATGGAGACCGCTGGACGTGCAGCCAGGGCCAAACTCCGTCAACAGAATCATCTGCCGTTTGTGTATTTCTGGTTCTCATCATCTGGGACAGGGATTCCTTACATGGGAACTTGACCTTTCAATTGCTTGAAGGAAGCTAACCTTTGCTCTCAGGGTAGTTTGAGATGTGAAATCCTGTCTTTCTTGTTTCACAGCACACATAATGAAATGAACTAGATAGAGACTTGACAGGCTTAATTCTTTAGCTCATCAAGGCAAGAGGCCCAGGGTTCTGTTTGAATTAATAATGGTTACAGTTAGTCCAAGCTAAATCTTGACATATTATGTTTATAAGAACTGATGCACGCCAGAAGATAACTAATTTTTTTTTGCCGGTCAGGTTCTTGTCCTCATGAGTGCCTTAATGGAGCTTTCTGTTCTAAGACTGGTACATGTGACTGTCAAATATTTCAGGCACTTGGGACACGGTGCCAGATTGGTAAGTTTCAGGGATACTTGAGAGAATTACAAGTCAAGGGTAACTTTAAGGTATAATTTGCTGTATTAGTGTTCAGTCACTGGGGGTTGGGACAGTCATATTATATACTAACTAGAGTGTCCATAATTCGTTCCTCTAATTTAGAAACAATGTAAAATAGATACATCCACTTCCCCTTCTCACTGATCTCTACAACTTCCTCAAGAATTTTTTCTACTTCAGATTGTATTAGTCTATTAAACTATGTTTTTATTCATTTCTCTGTTGCTTTATAAATCAGATTCGTTATTTGGAACCCTCATTCTTTTTGACTTTGAACTAACTGGACATTCTATACATAAAATAGAAACAAATTTGGGAGCTCTTCAAGGCAGAGGGTTCTTTAAAAATAATTTTATCCACAGTGTCTAGGATAAGCTCTGACATCAATAATGATAAACATTAATTTGTTTAATGAGTATTTATGGAATGTCTACTAAATCCCAGGCCTGGCACTGAGGATACAATAGTGAATAATATAGACATGTTCCTGCCCTCCTGGAGGTGACAGTCTACAGGAAGGGACTGATGCACAATAGATTAATTATACTATACCACAGACTATAAAGGAAAGTGTAAGATTCTATGAAAATATGCATCAGAGGCAAGGCATACTGTCAGGGAAGACTGAATAATGAATCTGTGTTTTTTTCCTGAGAAGGCCAAAGTTGGTCAACGCTAAAATATTTAGGTAAAATTACAAAGAAAAGGCACAATGATTGTGCCTTATCTCTATGCTCCCTATAACATGTGTTAAAATGTTTTACACTGAGTGCTGTGTAAAGGTCATTGACTTCCATATTATTCTAGAGGGAAGGGTCTAGAAAATAAAAATAGAATAGAGGATTATCACAAGGAGAAGCAGGGAGGTAGACATGAGGACAATGAAGATGAAGTTGTACAATTCAAGATGATAGCTGCTAAAGTTTGGCCAGTTTGAGGTCATGAATTCCTAAATTCCAGCATACTTTGGATGACTAATGCTCCCCACCCCTAGGTCTCAGACATGTAAACATGATTTTTCTTTTGTCAGTGGTTATTTTTCTCTGTGGACAGTATTAAGATATATTTTTTAAAAATTGCAGAGTCTGGAATACTCTAATGCTGCTCATGCAAAGTTTTAGGGCACTCAGTGGGACATTTCTTTCTTTTCTGGGCCATTATATTTGTTTGATCACTATTACCTTCTTTTACTGTATCGTCTTCCCTACTCTTCTCTTCTTCCAGAGTCTTCCTTTGGAAGCAAAAATTAAGGATGCGTCTAACATAAATCCTGTCTTCTAAACAGCTTGGAAACCATGTTTTCCTTCAGGAGAGTTTAACAGTTTTGAGAGCAACTCATAATTTTATGTTAGTTCTTTCTTTCTGTGACACTGACTGCCAAAAGAAAATATTTATTTTACTACAAATTAGAATTACCTACCATAACTGAATCCTGCCAGGAACAGGGTGTAATTTATTTTATTCTACTAAATATTATCCTATTTCTTTTCAGTGCCAAATATGGGCAGTGGCAGAGATGGGATTTGCAAAACCTGGGGACAGTACCACTTTGAAACTTTTGATGGCATTTACTATTATTTCCCAGGAAACTGTTCCTACATTTTTGCAAAGGACTGTGGTAATTTGGAGCCTCGGTACACTGTATGGGTAGGTGATCCTACGGCATAATTAACTTAAATATTTTTTTTTCTGGCAAAGTCTGTATTTTTAAATACTGGGCAAATGGTGGAAAATATATAATAGTCATAGCATGCATACTTAGGGCTCCGACTGGGGAAGGAGAAGGATTGGTTCTTACTGGGATGGACTAAATATGTAGCTAAATTGGATATATTCTATTAAGATGGAGCCTTGCACTGGGAGAAGAAGGGAATATCAGCTCCAGTTAATATCCTTATTCTTCAGATTTTATGTGAATGTTTTGAAGAGGGAGTGGGTTTGGGCACCAACCAAATTGCTCATACACATTTCCTTCCTGACACCTCCACTGTGATGTACGCCTGGATTAAAGTTTCTCAAAGGCACCCTTTGGTATGAACCGGAGCTGGACATTCAGGAAACAGAACGTAAGCACAGGCTCGAGGCATGGAAACAGGCGGCTAATTACTATGTAGATTCATACTGTAGGATTGAGCTCAGAGACTTAGTGCAAGTTGAAGAACTCTTGATTCAGTAAAATTCTGTTTTTTATAAGGTTATTCATTTATTTTGAGAGAGAAAAGAGAGCAAGTGAGGAACCTAGTATGAGTGGAGGAGGGGCAAAGAGAGAGGGAAAGAGAGAATCCCAAGCAGGCTCCACACTCAGTGCTGAGCTCAATGCAGGGCTCAATCTCATGACCATGAGATTGAGATCTGTGCCAAAATCAAGAGTCAGATGCTTAAACGACTGAGCCACCCAGATGCCCCAATTTGGAAGAATTCTTAAGAGACCTCTCAAAATTTAAGCTGCCTGGGTGGCTCAGTGAGTTAAGCGTCTGACTTTGGCTCAGGTCATAATCCCATGGTTTGTGAGTTCAAGCTCCAAGTCAGGTTCTGTGCTGACGAGCTCAGAGCCTGGAGCCTGTTTTAGATTCTGTGTCTCCCTCTGTCTTTGTCCTTCCCCTTCTCTCTCTCTGTCTCTCTCTGTCTCTCAAAACTAAATAAAAACTTAAAAACAAATGCAAGCTGCAGAATGACTCTAGTTGAACCAAGAAAGTCAGGGACCTCTTTCCCTGCCTCACTATCTTCCCCTGAATTTCCAGCTCTCTCAAAGCACAGTCAGGAAACTGCTGTGCTATCCTATTTCAGAGCTAAAATTCTTCACAGGCATTATTTGTTTCAATTTCTATATTCTTTTTTCCTCCTAACTTACGTCAGAGTTGCCAAAATTCTCCTCCTCTCCTAGGTGATGCAAATGTTAAAAAGCAGGCCCTGAAGCTTTTTAAGAACCACAAATCCTTGTGACCCAGAAAGGAAATGAAATCTATTGAAAGTTAACTTACCGGGCTTAAGGATAAACAATCCTGTGTCTTGAAGTTAGTGGCATGCGTCTTCAGTATTTACAGGGATCCTATTTTCAGTCACTTATTGTCTGTTACTCCTCCACTCTCTCTCTGAATTTATCACTCAAACACTTTCTGACTCCCTCATTGAAATGTTCTTGTCCAAGGTCTCACTCTTTTGAAGAACAAAGTGTCAACTAGATACTCTATCCTTTGTTAATACCACACAATGCTAAACTGCTCCCTGAGTTAATGTTGTTTCTCCTTGGCTCTGTTTTGGATGACGGAAATTTTTTTCAAGTCAACAAATCCCTTTGCTTTAAATGTTATCTTCTCCCTGATGATAGAGGTTAGTTCACTTCTTTTGTAGAAAACTTGAAAATTTCAGGTAAGTCTAAAAAGATAAAGTTAGAAATACCAGTAAGAGTGACCATTGCTAATGGCTTCACGTATTTTCTTCTACTCTTTTTTCTCTGAATTTTCTTTTTTTTTTAATTTTTTTAACGTTTATTTATTTTTGAGAGATGTAGAGATAGAGTATGAGCAGGGGAAGGGCAGAGACAGAGGGAGACACAGAATATGAAGCAGGCTCCAGGCTCTGAGCCGTCAGCACAGAGCCCGATGCGGGGCTCGAACCCACAGACTGTGAGATCATGACCTGAGCCGAAGTTGGCCGCTCAACCAACTGAGCCACCCAGGCACCCCTTCTCTGAATTTTCAACACATTTAAAATCTTGAAATTGTACTATGTCTAATTTTCTGTTCTGGATTTTCATCTGATATTATGTCAAGAACTCTTCCATGTCAAATATTCTCGACACGCCAATTTTTTTTGTTGTATTTGTTTCAATTTGTGGAATACTCAAATTATTTACTTATGCCCTGTTTTAGAAATTTAGGTTTTAAAAATTATTTTCGGTTTTTAAATAGATGCATTGATAACATCTTTATGTATATATCCTTTTTTATATTCCCGATCTTTTTTCTTTTCAAATTTAATTTTACTTTTACAAAAATAATATATGTATACACTTTAACAAATTCATGTAAGGCATGTGAAGCAAAAATGTAGCCCCTGCTTGCCATCATTCCCAACCCTAGCTAAAATCTGGCTTCCCAAAGGGAATTTCTCTAGCTCTTTAAGCTGTTTATTCAGGCTTTTAATATGCCAAAATATGCTATTATTTCTTTATCTTTCAAAGTTAGGCCTTACTCATTCATTTCCTGCTATGAAAGATGGAATCATCTTTGTTACATTATCTTTCCTGCCCCTAACACACACACACACACACACACAAGCACACACACACACACACACACACACGCTTTCCTTCCCTTCTCTTAATAGAGTTATATCACCATCTTAGGTTAAATGATACTTGGTTTTTACATTATTGTCATTTACATATTATACCTTTATGAATTCATATAAATATTGTTTAGACATGAGCCCAATAGGTTATTATTTTATTTCTATTCTTTGTACATTTGTACATAGTTAGCAGTTACCCCATTTTTTTTTGTTTGCTATATTCTCTGTATTCCAATCATTAATGTTTTGTAAGTTGATTTATTTATTTTGAGAGCTAGCACGTGAGCAGGAAAGGGGCAGAGAGAAAAGGAGAGAGAGAGGATCCCAAGCTGCCTCTGCACTGTCAGCGCAGAGTCCAACATGGGGCTCAAACTCATGAACTAGGAGATCATGACTTGAGCTGAAACCAAGAGTAGGGCGCTTAACTGACTGAGCCATCCAGGTGCCCCCATATTTTTTTTATTTCAAACTCTCTATCTCCATAAATTTCTTCTCAATATGGTCAGACATTTATACTTTACTTTTTGAATGTTTGAAATTAAAACAATGGAATAGGGTAAGAGATTCTAACATTCCTCTCCTTCCTTTTCTTCTCTTCGCTCTTGTTTTCTTTCTTGTTTTCTTTTCTTTCTTATTTTCTTTTTCTTTCTTTCCTTTTTTCTCTCTCTCTCCCTTTCCCTTCCTTCCTTCCTTTCATCCTCCCTCCTTCTTTCCCTCCCTCCCTCTTTCCATCTTTTTCTTTCTCTCTTTCTCTTTCTTTCTTTCTCTCTTTCCTTCTTTCTCTCATAAACTAATTTTCTCATCAAGGTTCGAGAAGCAATCTTTGTCTTCCCTAAAATATTATTTTATTTTTTGAGCAATTTTATTTTTAGAGAGGTTATAGTCACTTTTTGCAACCTGTAAGTATCGCATTGTGTAGGGCTTCATTTCATGATTCTCTAACATGACACAGACGTGAAAAATACAAATGTTTTTCTTTGTGGTGCTCTACTGTCTTCCTCTCAGAACTGATTTTTTTTCCAGTACATACCATGTATCTTTAGAATATTGACACTCAACATGCAAAGATTTAGATCATTTAAAGAATATGCTGAATTAACTTGTACTTTTTAAAGTTAATTTTGCTGATTTCTGTGGTAAATATTTTTTTTTCTCTTGGAAATCCTAAATGTAGTTGTAATTTTGTGACGTGTCATAAGACTAACGGTGCTATAGAATTGTAGACAGGCATTGTGGCTTTGGTGACCTGAATGAAGGCCTACATATCTGTTGCTGGTTCCTATGCTTTCTTTTCTTTTCTCTCTCTTTTTTTTTTTCCCTCAAGGTTCATAATAGCCCTAAGTGCCATGGTTCAGTGTATTACTGTTATCGATCAATCAGCTTGTTCTTTTCAGACCAAGAGGAAATTCGAATTTATGGACATGAAATAAAAAAGAATGGAATAAGGTAAGATATGATAAATGATATAATAAAAATAACACCATGGATTAATAGATTTCCAAGCATCTTGTGCTTGGAAGTGAATTATGGAGAGTAGAAAGAGAGAATTTCTTTTTTTTTAACGTTTATTAATTAAATTATTTTTAATTTACATTCAAGGTAGTTAGCATATAGTGCAATAATGATTTCAGGAGTAGATTCCAGTGATTCATCCCCTATGTATAAAACCCATTGTTCATCCCAACAAGTGCCCTCCTTAATTCCCCTTGCCCATTTAGCCCATCCCCCTCCCCACAGCCCCTCCAGCAACCCTCGGTTTGTTCTCTGTATTTAAGAGTCTCTTGCGTTTTGTCCCCACTCTCTGTTTTTATATTATTTTGCTTCCCTTCCCTTATGTTCATCTCTTTTATATCTTAAATTCCACATATGAGCGAAGTCATATGATATTTGTCTTTTTCTGACTGCCTTATTTAAGCATAATACCTTCTAGTTTCATCCATGTTGTTGGAAATGGCAAGATTTCATTCTTTTTGATTTCTGAGTAATACTCCATTGTGTGTGTGTGTGTGTGTGTGCATGTGTGTGTGCATGTGTGTGTGTGTGTGTGGTGTGTGTGTGTGTGTGTGTGTGTGTATATATATATATACTGCATCTTTTTTATCCATTCATCTGTCGATTGACTTTGGGCTCTTTCCATACTTTGTCTATTGTCAATAGCACTGCTGTAAACATTGGGGTGCATGTGCCCCTTCAAAACAGCACACCTACATCCTTTAGATATATACCCAGAAATTGCTGGGTTGTAGGATATTTCTATTTTTAACTTTTTGAGGAATCTCCATACTGTTTTACAGAAGGGCTGTACTAGTTTGCATTCCCACTAGCAGTGTAAAAGAGATAAGAGGAGATGATTTCTTTCAAACAATAACCTTAAAGTCATAATATACAGACATTAAGACTACAGCAAGCTCTGAGGCCAGCCAGGTGACCAGGAATCCAACCAGTTTAACCTCCCTAATGTTTGTGCAGGGTATGTTCTATCTATCTATCTATCTATCTATCTATCTATCTATCTATACACTTAGATAGAAATGAGATTACCACTTCTTTTTTCTAAGAGAGATTCAGGATAAATCTTCATAATTCAACTCTTAAATTCTTTTTACCCTCTTTCTTAATTCTTCCTTCCTTCCTCTCTTCCTTTCTCTCTTCCTTCCTCCCTTCTTTTCTTTCTTTCTTTCTCTCTTTCTCTCTTTCTCTCTTTCTTTCTTTCTTTCTTTCTTCCTTCCTTCCTTCCTTCCTTCCTTCCTTCCTTCCTTCCTTCCTTCCTTCCTTCCTTCCTTCCTTCCTTCCTTTCTTTCTCTTCTTTCTTTCTTTCTTTCTTTCTTTCTTTCTTCTTTCTTTCTTTCTTTCTTTCTTTCTTTCTTTCTTTCTTTCTTTCAACTTAAAGTAAAACTAAACCTTTGGAAGTCTTTTCCAAATTTGTATGAATAAGGTTTTGGTACGACTTGAGACTTTCCATGGGTGTTCTGACAATGATTCAGAGCCAGTAAATAACTACCCTTCTTGAGGAAATCAGGGAGACTCCTAATTTTGCCTTCCTAGCTGACAAGAAGACCTGAGAGATTTGGGGAAGGGAGTGTTTATTAATTTGACGAAAGGCTTTATACTTAAGGTAGGAATGCTGTGGAAAAATCCACCTTCCAGTCTAAATAATTGTAGAAATACTCAATTTTCAATATTCCTTGGCTGAGTTATGCCAGAAAATGTAAATTATGGAATGGAACAATTCTGTCATTTAGAATTCATGAGCAAGTGTTCGAACCCTAGGGATTCTTTCCAGCACAATGGCCTTACCAATCTGTGTACTTTGTTCTCAGCTTAGATTCCTCAAGAGGAAGCAGGTGATAGCATAAAGGATTTTGGATAAAGCAGCAGGCAGCAGGCACTGACCTTGGCGTTGTCACAGTCAGGTGACCCCAAGAAGTCTCTCACCTCTCTCAGGCTTATTTTCTTGATCATTTGGGCTTAGCTATTTGAATGGGAAGATAATGCAATTGAACATGTATTTCTTGGGGCTGAATTTAAATAATTATTTAGAATTCCTTATATGGGATGTGGGGTAACATAATGGACCCTTTAAAAATTATTTTTTGTAAAACAAAAATGCCATTCAAGTAGATTTGCAGAAATACTAACTCTTTGTTAAATCTTAGAGAAAATATTTCCTTGAGGGTTTCCATTTGTATGGGAGATTGCATTTGTATGATTTGTATGATGGAAAGAGGATGGTTTTCTTGCTATTCAGCTAAGTTGCTTATAATAATGCTGCACCTGGCCTAGGGCCTAATTCAAAGCAGATTGTCAAAATCAAATCAAATCAACCCTATAAGGCTCTGCAAAGTCGCACCTTACCTCTCTGGACTTGGGTTCTTTCAGCTGTGAAATGAAGGGTGTTGGTACATATAAACTTATGAATAATTTTCAGCATTAATTTGTACATTCATTTTAGTTTGCATTGTGAATGTTTCTGACTAGGTTGCATGGAGTTTTTCTGAAATTTATGGGAGATTATCTAATTTTTACCCATCTCTACTGACATTCTTTAATGTTATAGACAACCTGATCATCACAGATAGGAATCACTTACTTACAAAAATTGTGTATTTCATCCGATTTTATGTGAAAGAATCAAATGACAAACGATCAAGCCAAAAAATACTCAGAACCCAACCACTGTATCTCCATACATTTAACATCCTGTAGCTATGAAGTATCTTTATAAAACATGATTTACTTTTTTCAAGTATAGCTTTTATAAACTTGCAAACTTAAACAATATTTCTCATACTGACTTTTATTGTGATTTAATATGAGTTTCTCAAGACTATAATTTTTATTTTTTTTAATGTTTATTTTTGAGACAGACAGCATGAGCCGGGGAGGGGTAGAGAGAGAGGGAGACACAGAATCAGAAACAGGCCCCAGGCTCTGAGCTGTCAGCCCAGAGACCGACACGGGGCTCGAACTCACCAACTGTGAGATCATGACATGAGCTGAAGTCGGAAGCGTACCCAATTCAGTCACCCAGGCACCCCTCATGCTTTCAATTTTTAGTAAGAATAGATTATGGTTGTAGTTAACTAGAGTCTTATTTATTCTCCAGTGTAAAGTTTAGTTATTTTCCTATTCTTGAAACTTATTTTCCATAAAAAAACTATTTGCAAACAGCTCTGTACAGGTGGTTGCAGATATTTTGAATAGGGACTATCACTTTGTTAATGAGGATGTTTGGTTTTATAGTTTTTGTTCAATGGAGCATGCCCATTCTGGGAAGGAACTCTCACCAATTTGAAGTTTCTGAGAGAAATGTATGACTCTACCTACTTACCTTTCTCCTCACTCATATTACAGGTTATAAGTTTCAACTAGCATGACTATTTTAGTAAAAATGACTTTTTCCTTCCTTTTTTTTTTGAAAGAGAGAGAAAGTGCAAGTGGGGGAAAGGGGCAAAGGGAGAGAGAGAGAGTCAGAGAGAGAGAGAGAGAGAGAGAGAGAGGGAGAATCTTAAGTAGGCTCCATGCTCAGTGAGGAGCCTGAGGCAGGGCTCAATTCCATGACCCTGCGATCATGACCTGAGCCAAAATCAAGAGTTGGATGCTCAATTGACTGAGCCACCCAGGCACCCCTTCTTCCATTTTCTTAATTATTAGCATATGCTCTTTTCTGTAATATTTTTGGATGGAATGAGACCAATGACCTTTCAAAGGTATTTTAGGTGACTTACTGTGCTTTTAAAATGTCCAATTGCGGGGCGCCTGGGTGGCTCAGTCGGTTAAGCGGCCGACTTCGGCTCAGGTCACGATCTCACAGTCTGTGAGTTCGAGCCCCACATCGGGCTCTGTGCTGATGGCTCATCAGAGCCTGGAGCCTGCTTCGGATTCTGTGTCTCCCTCTCTCTCTGCCCTTCCCCTGCTCATGCTCTATCTCTATGTCTCTCAAAAATAAATAAACGTTAAAAAAAAAAAAAAAAAAAAATTTAAAATGTCCAATTGCTCAGTTTTCTTCAGTTCTGTCATTTTCCCCACTTCCTTTCTGTGTGTATTTGTTTGTGAAAGTGGAAAGACTAGACATTGGATTAAGAGTTTAAATATTCAATGTGACCCTTGTTTAAAGAGGTCTAATTACATCCAATTTAAAATTATGAATATAACCCCTATGCAATACCATATGACAAAGTATTTTATATTTCCAATAATGTACTTTGCAGTGTTAAAAAGGTAAACTATAATCTATCATGCCCAGAAATTTTCTTTTGGAAAACTGTGACTTATACCAAGGTGATGTTTTGGAGATAGAAGCTCTATTTCCTTACAGCCAAGTGTAAAAGAAAATTAAACAAAATCAGAACTCAGTGTGTTTACATATTTTCACCATGGTTTTCCTTACTTCAAAATTATTGAGCAACAGTTTTAGATTATCTTGAACTCTCTAGTAAAAATAAATATACTTAAGCTCTCATTGTTCTAAAAAAGTTATTTTTCAGATTTATAAAATCACTGATATTTATCAGAAATGTATTTTTGGTTGGTTGAAAGAAGCATTCAGTTATATGTATAAAATCTTTATTAGTGTGGAAATAGATCATCCATAATGGATTCTTCATCATAATTCTTAAATTGCCTTTGTTCTATTTTTCAAGTATAACATTGCCTCAGACTATTGGGCAGGTTTTCGTTGAGAAACTAGCTGACTATATTCTGGTGAAAACCTCCTTTGGTTTTTCATTGGCTTGGGATGGAATATCTGGAATTTACCTCAAACTGTCTCAGGAGCATAAAGGGAAATCATGTGGCTTATGTGGAAACTACAACGACATTCAATCTGATGATTTCATCATTCAGCAAGGTAAGTGCAGTGGAAGAACTGTGTGGTACTTTTCTGAGGTCTTCTTCCTTCACTGAGATAGCTGTTTGTATCCAGAAGGATGCAACGTGTCCTCGGTTAGGTAAAATTGGTAGCAATCGCTTGCCTGCTGTCGTGATTTTAAGCGAAACTTGAATAAGAAAATATATATGTGTCATTCTTGAAATCCATAAGCTAGTTTACATTTTTTCACTTCCTAGTAATTTTAAAAATTTTATTTAAATTAAAGTTAGTTAATACACAGTGTAGTATCTGTTTCAGAAGCAGGGCCCAGTGATTCATGACTCACATGTAACACCCAGTGCTCATCTCAACAAGTGCCCTCCTAATGCCCATCAGCCATTTAGTCCATCCCCTTGCCCACCTCACCTCCAGCAACCCTCAGTTTGTTCTCTGTATTTAAGAGTCTCTTATGGTTTGCTTCCCCCTGTGTTTTTATCTTTTTTTTCCCTTCCTATCCCCTGTGTTCATCTGTTGTGTTTCCTAAATTCCACATATGAGTGAAATCGTATGGTATTTGTCTTTCTCTGACTGACTTGTTTTACTTAGCATAATCCACTCTGGTTCCATCCACGTTGTTGCAAATGGCAAAATTTCACTCTTTTTGATCACTGAGTAATATTCTATCCTAAATATATATACCACATCTTCTTAATCCATTCATCAGTTGGTAGACATTTGGGCTCTCTCTGTAATTTGGCTATTGTTGATAGCAGTGCTGTAAACATAGGGGTGCATTATGTTCCTTTGAATCAGCATTTTTGTATCCTTTGGATAAATACCTAGTAAGTGCAGTTGCTACATTGTAGGGTAGTCTATTTTTAATTTTTTGAGGAACCTGTATACTGTTCTCTAGAGTGGCCATACCAGTTAGCATTCCCACCAACAGTGCAAAGGGGTTCCCCTTTCTCTACATTCTCACCAATATCTATTGTTTCCTGTATTGCTAATTTTAGCTATTCTGACCAGTGTGAGGTGGCATCTCATTGTGGTTTTTATTTGTATTTCCCTGATAATTACTGATGATGAGTATCTTTTTATGTGTCTGTTGGCTATCTGTATGTCTTTTTTTGAAAAGTGTTCATGTCTTTTGCCCATTTCTTCCCTGGATTATTTGATTTTCGAGTGAGTTTGATAAATTCTTTATAGATTTTGGATACTAATCCTTTATCTGATATGTCATTTGTAAATATCTTCTCTCAATCCATCAGTTGCCTTTTAGTTTTGTTGATTGTTTCCTTCTCTGTGCAGAAGCTTTTTATCTTGATGAGGTCCCAATAGTTCATTTTTGCTTTTGTTTCCCTTGCCTCCTGAGTCATGTCTAGTAAGAAGTTGTGGTGGCCAAGGTCAAAGAGGTTGTTGTCTGTTTTCTCTCTAGGGTATTGATGATTTCCTGTCTCACATTTAGGTCTTTCATCCATTTTGAATTTATTTTTGTATGTGATGTAAGAAAGTGGTCCAGTTTCATTCTTCTGCATGTCATTGTCCAGTTTTGCCAGCACCATTTGCTGACGAGACTGTTTTTTCTCTATTAGATATTCTTTCCTGCTTCATTGAAGATTGGTTGGCCATACATTTGTGGGTGCATTTCAGTGTTCTCTATTCTGTTCCATTTATCCATGTGTCTGTTTTTTGTCAGTATCATACTGTCCTGATGATTTTAACTTGAAGTCCAGAACTGTGATGCCTCCATAAGCTGACTAATTTGCTAAATTAAGATAAAAGTCTAACTCACCTAACAAATATTAATTGCATATTTACTCTGTCAAGCACTGTTGCAGGAGCTTGGGATACATCGGTGAACAAAACAAAGACTCCTCCCTTCTCTGGGATTATATTTTAGTAATTCAAACCTATTTGAGACAAATTTACCTACTTTTAGACAAAACATGTTTTGTGTCCAGCCTTCATAGGGATGAATTTATTGACTACCAAATAACAATTTAAAAAATAATAATGTGAACAGAATTTATAAAAGTTGAATAATAACTTGGAAAATTTTTTATAATGTATGATGATATACACATCATGATTTATCTATTCTGAATCATGAAACTAATTTCAGTGAGCCATTAAAAATGGGGTCTGTTTCAATCTCGGTATTAGTGTGCAGTGGTAACAGAAAAAGAGAATTATAGGATACGGTTATGATTTAGGTCCACATTTTGAGGTGCAATAAAGAAGAATACTGTGCTTGGGTGCCTGGGTGGTTCATTTAGTGGAGCATCTGACTCTTAATTATGGATCTGAGGATCATGAGTTCAAGTTTCACATTGGGCTTCGTGCTGTTGTGAATACTACTTAAAAAATACTGTTTAATTTTAAAAATTTTTAACATTTACTAATTTTTGAGAGACAGAGAGAGACAGAGAAAGTGGGAAGGGGCAGAGATACAGGGAGATGTGGAATCTGAAGCAGGCTCCAGGCTCTGAGCTGTCAGCCCAGGCCCCAATGTGGGGCTCGAACTCATGGACCATGAGATCACAACCTGAGCCAAAGTCAGACAAACAGACTAGGCCATCCAGGTGCCCCAAAAGAATACTGTTCTTAATATCACAATACCTGACTGTAAATCTTGGTCCAACTCTTACATGTTGTGTAATTTGAGGCAACTCATTTAATCTTTCTGATCCTCATTTTTTTCGGGTGTAAAATAGAGACATAATAATTCTGCATTCACGGTTTTGTCGGCAATAACAATAATATACCTTGATACTATTTACAATAACAGTTAACATGAGCACGTATCTATGTTATTTCCAACCCCTACACCATCCTGTAAGGCTGCTGGTATTTTCTTAACTTTACAATGAGAGCACAACGTGATATGCCCAATGTAACACAACTTGTAAACGGTATTGTCAGTGTGGGTTTACAGATATGACTGGCTTCCAATCCCATGCTTAGATAAATGTTTGAGAAATTGACTTTTAATCTGTAAAAGTGCTATGTATGTCATACTACTTTGTTTTGTAATAAAATTCATAGAGAAGTGTCACCTGTATGTTGTGTTTTAAGAGACAGTGAAAGTCCTACTTAGAGTGCGGCATCAGCTTGTGGGATTCAAATTCTGCTCTGCCACATACTAAATCATCTCAGTTTAATGATATAATGATAGCATAGAGTTACAAGGATTAAATGAGATGATCCATGTAAAATATTTAATACGGTGCCTGGCACATAGTTAATACGGAGTACATTTTAGCTAATTTACAACCATCTCCAAGTGTTCTCAGTAAGCCTAGAATGGAGCTAACAGAAAAGCATTTGATTAACATTGCTTTAAGAGGCCCTTGCTAAAATGCAAACATTTTACCCGAGATGGATAATGCATCACTGGGGCTAATTTACTAGTCTACCAGTTTACTAGGGTTTCATGGAGTCAATTTCCTCATGTGTAAAATAAAGATAACCGTAATGACCCCAAGAACTTCCTAGCCTGTGAGGATCAAATGAGAAAATGTAAGTGAAAGTTACTTAACATATGCAGTGTTAAGGTCATCTTGAAATGGGGTTTTCCATCCTGTTGGATATGTAGAACGAGAGGATTCACAGACTTGGCATCTTGAGACTGTATTAGGAAGTAGGGTTTTGGACTCAGGTCACCCCAGTCAGATGGCCATTATTGATTTGTTTTTCTTCTGTATCAAAGCTTCATGAAGAAAATAATGTTCAATTCAGTTCTCAGTGTTAGAGTTAGAAAAGACAACTGTGGGCAACTTCTCCTGGGATATCTGAGGAACTGGAGATGAGGCGAGGTGAGGATAAAAAATGGCATCTGCTCTTGCTAGAGGCAGAGAGAGACTTTGATAACCTGGAGCCTCAGTGAGATACCTGGGGTGGCCTGCCCAAGTGTTCATAGATTGTAGGGGGAGAAGACCGACAGGTGGCAATTGAGCTGACTTATGGCTGAATTGACAGAAGGCAAGAAGGACCCTGAAAAGTATGTAGGAAGAGCCTAAGAGGAGATTTCAGCTTTTTCATAGTTTTATTTGGTGCCCAGCATAAAGCAGAATCATAAAAAAAAATTAACACCAATAGTTGATAAGGACGTGACTAGCACTTGCCCTCCGATTTTCTCCCATTTTATAACAATGCAAGAAAATGCCTACAGATGAGCTGTATTACCTTTAGCTTTAACCTACCTAGTACATTTTTTGAACTCAGCCTGTCCTTTGCTGATCAGATAAATCTTTAGAGGCACTGTGGTAGTTTGATTGAATGCCATTCAATGCATAGTTTCTTAACAGTGATTAACATTGTATTTTTCCCTGCATTCCTACTCATTCTTCAGGGATGACTTCACAAAGAAATGAGGCTTTTCAGAATTTCTGTGGATATAGAAATATTTTAATTGATCCTCTAGTTGAGATTCTGGTTCGATAATTCATGTTTATAGCCAGATCCATATCAAAATAGAAGCCTTGGTTTACTCTTGTGTTTCCCAACATAGTAATTAATAATCCTTATTTTCTCTCTTAGAAAGTGTTCCAATACAGATGAGAGATTATTCTATTTGTAGCCTATTTTGCATGAACCATTTTAAATTTAGTTTTGCAGATCCAGAAAACCAATTGATATGGATTTAAAGTCTCATAACAACCAACTTTCATGACTGTTCTATTGATGCAATGTCATAAAAATAGCTAAATATGTGGTTATAAGTATATTAAAGTGAACTCTAAGGGACTATCCTGGTTATCCAATTACATTAAAATTTGTGCATAGATATTTGAAATCAGTGGGTCTTTAGCTAGTATTTTTGGTCCTGCAGACTTTGATGTTTTGAAATGAAATGTGACTATAAGTTTACTTAAAAGTAACATCAGATTTTCCCTTTTTTTTTTTTTAAGTATATTAGATCAGGCCCATACTTGGTTCAGTGTGTAACATTTCCAACAATATCAGAGATAATGAGGTGGGCCAGACAAACTTGAAATTTTTAGGATTCTAATAATCTATTTAAATTTTGCCACCCCCCCCTTTTATTTATTCACTCACTTATTTGGCAAATGTATTTAGAGCACCTACTACATGTCAGATGCTAAACTAGGGATAAATCAACAGGGGCAGCTTTGACAAGCTGTTGCCCTCTATGTAGAAGACACAAAATTAATAGAGGCAAGTTAAAATACAAACTTCTGTGAGCAACAGCAGCTATGAAAAAAAGAAGCTGGAGATGAAGATTAAGAGCAGTAGCACAGTGTGTGTTCACTGGTGGTCCAGGTCATATGACAGAGAAGGCATCTCTGAGGTCATATTAAACAGACCCTTAAAGGAAGTAAGGGAGAGAGCAGAGGGAAGATTGGAGGGAATTTTGAGGAATGGGGAGCAAGAGCAAGAGCAAAGTGGGAATGAGCTTGAGAGGAGAACAGTGTGAGGCCAGTGTGACTGGAGTAGATTGAGCAGGAATGAGAGGAGGGGAAAAGAGGAGTGGGTGGGGGTGGGGTGGGTGAAGGACGTGGGGAACCCAGAGTGAAGGAGCCAGATCAAAAAAGTCTTCCAGGCCACAGTAAAGTTTGGGATTTTATGCTAAGAGAGCGAAGCACTCTTGTAGATGAACTCCCGCAACAACCCCAACAGTTTGCGGAGCAGGATGTTTCTACCTTGAAGATGCTCAGAGACAGCGGTCAAATATTGACTTGAGATTATTCTATTCTTATTCTAGTGGTGCAGAAGCTTGTCATCAGCGGTAGACAGTGTAAATCTAAGGAATGAGGAACCTAAAGCTCCCATTCGACAGCTGTTTTAGAGCTTCGAGATGTTACCGTGTTTGGATCTGCTAAGTCTTTGAGATTTTAGCTTCATTCTTTGTCTGAATGTGGGGCAGCAGTAAGATGTGCATGTTGTACCACCTTCAATCCCTCCTCTTGTTGCTCAAATGATGTTTGCTTTTTCTCTTCAATGTTATTAACTTTTATTTAGTACTTACACTTTGTTCACTGCATTGCTACTATGCGAAAGTGATACTACCCCAGCGTTATGCAGAACAAGATTCAGGAGCTTGAAGTCATGTTATAGTCTAATATCATCGGCAATCATTGCTAATGATAAAGTTGTTGAGTTTAACTTTCTGACCAGGAAGTTTATGCTGATGAACCGTGTTTGTGTAAAGCGATGCTATCACACATATTTTTGTGTGTATGTGTTTGTGTGAAATAGAGGACTATACAGAAGACATTGCTATGTTTGCAAATAGTTGGTTGGTGCAAATTCCAGATGAGACCAAATGTGTACCCACACCGTCAGATTTTCCAAATCCATGCTCCAGTGGAATGCCAGCATTTGAGGTAAGTGTTATGTGAAGAGTTTGGGCATGTTGGATATAATCCACATATATTGTATTTGTATATTGAATATTAAGCATTTTTGGTACACACACTACATAATTAAACACTGTTAGCCTGAGGGAATGTAACTGCAACAGGAGCAACTTGAAGATATTTCAGAAATAGTAACGTAATAAGTTTCATGAGAGCAGTACTCATTGCGCAAATATGTAGTTAGAAAAATATTGGTTAAAAGTTATAAGCATAAATTACCTTCTCTTTCCTGGCAAGAACAGGGAGACCTACAAGTAGATCAGTAGAAAAAATGGAAGTACCCATATCCTTAAACATCTTCTGATGACTGCCATCTTTTTCTGCACAGGCAATCTTCTTCAAGTGTCAGATATTGTTGCAGTTTCCTTTCTTGAGCTGCCATGAATATATTGATCCATATTTGTATATTGCCAGCTGTGTTAATGACCTTTGCAAGTAAGTGAAATAATGAGCATTTGTAATTAAATTTTCTTTATCCAGAAAGAAAAGCAAAAACCACTTCTGTAACTTAGCCCTCTCAGCAGTTCACAAAACATAATGGAAATGTAAAACATAAACTGTACTAACAGCTATTAAAAGCTTGCTGGATGATACGTACCATCTAAAAGGTTTCTATAAGCAGCATGAACAGAAACATGTTCTTAAAGGTTGCTTGTGTCACTGATCGCTCTTAGAGTTTAGAGATTCCAACAGAGTCTTTTAAAATAATGTTTTGAAATGCACAAAATCAAACACGCAAAATTACAAAGGAAACGGTATTGAAATAGAGTTATCAAAATAGTAAAAGAAATGAATTTATGAAATATGTGTTTTTATATGCATTTCAGGTCTAACTCTAACTACTGTTTTCATGATCTCAGTAAATATTTTGAGATATCTGCAACAATTATAATAAGAAATGAAAACACTAAAAAATGAGACATGAGATATATCTTGACAAAGTCACAGATATTGCTATGGACATTGTGATGTGTTGTCTATATGAGTAGCTGTTGCTAAATGTCAGTTGGAGATTAGTGACAATACACATGTAATCTCAATCCCATCCAAGGTCACCTGACTCTTACATTTCTCCCAGGTTAAGAACACCTAGACTAGGTGGTTGTCTAGGGAAAAAATTTATTTATTTATAATATGTTCCTCAATGTAGAACCTGCTATAAATTACCTACAATTGTGGTCTTTTCTACTATTTTTTTTCCAAAATTTACCAAGAGTATTTGATTTTGAATGTTCATCTTGAATGTTGAAGGATATCTGAAGATATTTTAATAAATTTGCATTTTTTGAAGAATCTCAAGACATGTAAATGATACATGGCAACTTTGTTGTAAAAGACTAGACTAATGGTTGCTTGTGCCAATTTTTAGAGTTTAGAGATTTTTTAGAGTTTTAGAGATTAGAGATTTTTAGAGTTCGAGTTTAGAGATTCCAACAGAGTCTTTCAAAATAATGTTTTGAATGCACAAAATCAAACACGCAAAATTACAAAGGAAACTGTATTGAAATAGAATTATCAAAAGAGTAAAATAAATGAAATGGTTTTAGCTTAGCTGTATACATGGGACTAAGAATTGTTCTTATCCCACCATGGTTCGTTCTTTGGCTGTTTTCCAGTAATTTTTACACTTGCCTTTGGCGTTATCATCTTCAGCATCCACTTCTCAGATCGACTGAGATGAAATATTGGGCAGATCCGGGAAATTACTAGTTAGGATTACTAGTTAGTATATTGTTTGGTTGCTTCAGTTGCCAAAGTATCAGTAGCATAAATTAAATTGAAGCTTATATTTTTCTCACATAAAGCCCAAGCTGGTAAGTCCTGGGGTCATACCATGTGTCTGAACCGTGAATTTTCCAATGACACAGTGATGCTAGCGTATGTCATCCCACAGGGCCTAGCGTGTTATCCTCAATTTCACTGCTGGAACTGGCTTACCACTACCACATCTATAGTTTAGGCTGGCCAGCAGCCTTTTAAAGAAAATGTTCTGGAAGTTTCCTGCATACTTTCAATCTTTTGGTCAGAACTTAGAAACATAGCCATATACCTTGATGTAGGAACAGGTGGGAAATATTGTCCTTGGCTGGGCAGCCGTATGCTCAGCAAAAACTTGGGGGTTCTACTACTGAAGAGAAGCAGGCTCTGGAGACAAAACAAAAACAAAAACAAAATTAAACAACAACAAAAAAACACAATCTCTGTTACACTCGCTTCATCTGAAATTTCATCATTGAGGAATTAACATTTTTGTCTTTTGAAACTTTGATATCTGAAGGCTTTAGATTTTGAAATCCAATCGCTTTCTCCAGGGAAATAAAAATAGCAGGATAGGGAAACGCCTTTTATTGTTGAAATCAGCTGATATCTTCAGTGATATGTTTGAGGTGAAGAGGCCAGCTTTAGGGACAGAGCGGGCGTGTAATACCAAAAGAAGGGCATGGTAAATCAAATAAGTGGGCCTTGATTAAATGGTAGTGAGAGGCTACCAGTTAGCCTTTTACTTGTCTTAATATTTCGCTGAGGTCTAGACCTACCTACATCCTTTCTTTCCTAAAGGAGATTCTCTTCATTTGTTACCTCAGGGGAAGGCACCACAAAGATCCTATACAAGGAGAACAGAATTAGGAATCTGCTGAACACAAATTAATTTCCTGTTTGCATTACGATAGTATATTGAATTCAATTCAACAAACATTTGCTTAGCATCTATTCTGAGCTGAGCATTGTGCCACATCTTGAAGACACAGAAACCATTTAGACATGAACCCTGTCCTAGGAACTCTCATTCTAGCGGGGCAGAAACAGGTGTCCAGCAATGACACATGCTCTAAATGTGAAGTGAGGTGGATGTGGGGGAGAGGATGGCCGGCTTATCAGGGAGTGCCTTCCACAGTCCCACAAAGGAGATGCTCTCTGAACTGATGCCCTCCTGTTTCTGCTTTTAAGAATGACAAACCTAGATGGGGCTCCTGGATGGCTCAGTCAATTAAGCATCTGACTTCAGCTCGGGTCATGATCTCACAGTCCGTGAGTTCGAGCCCTGTGTTGGGCTCTGTACTGGCAACTCAGAGCCTCAAGCCCCACTTGTACTCTCTCTGTCTCTCTCGCAAAATAAATAAACATTAAAAAAAAAAAAAGAATGATAAACCTGGAAGCAAGGAAGTGCTTTTGACTTTGCCATGCCAAAGTCAATTGGTTTGAAAACAATTATTATTTAATGCTCATTTTCCTTATTAAAGTTAACATCCAAAATGGAGCAAATGAGCTCATTTCCCCCCTCACTACATTGGAATAATAATTTCTTTCTTGCCCAATTATGAATTTTCGTGTGATGCCATATATAATGGGCATGGCGTGAATCCTAGAGTTAACACAGATACTTAATAAATGGTAGCTATTTTGATAATAGTTGCATTGGGTGGGGAAACCAATATTCAGTTAATTTCTTAATTTTCAAAGTGTCTATTGGCTGTAGGAGACAATGCACATATTTTAGTGTAAATCAGAAACTTATTATTTTACAGGAATTCAACAATTTTAACTTACCCTGTTTTTCAGAGAATTTTCTTGTTTGGAGGTTAGAATATTTTCTGAGCTTCTGAAGTTTATATGCTCGGTCTTCTTTTCCTTCTAACGCTCAGTTAATTGGACTGGATAAGCTGCATGAGTCCAATTACAGTAGCACAGAATAAGTGCAATTTGAGACCGGTGGCTTCTACAATAGAGATACTGAAAATGCAAAGGTTCACAAACTACAACATTCTTAAGGTCATTATCTTGTAAGATGTTTAACTATTTAATTTTAAGTTGGAATTGGATTGAAAAACAAGTCCACCACCTTATAAGAAACTCTGTTTATTTTATAGGTGCTGTGTTAATCTGTTCTGGGAATTGGCAGACTTCTGATATTTGTTTGGGGAGCTTGCAGGGTGATTATAAGAAAACAATGAGAGATTATTTACTCTTGGCAATATTATAAAAGTAACTAGCCTTTAATTCAAATTTGAAAGAATTGAAAATCATTTAAATCTTAGGTTAAATGCTACTTATTCAGTCTTTCAAAAGTGCAGCAGTTTTATTAGTATTGGTTTTACGCCAGCATGTGAACTATTAAGAGCATGGTATCTTAGAAATAATTTTCATATTTGATGCTTTTGTTGTGATATAATTTTATCTCTGGTAGGATGTATAGATGTAAATTTACACATTTATATTTATATTTATTAATAAAGACTTAATATTTATTTTCTAAATATCTGGGATGTTTTGTGTAGAAGCAAAGCATACAAAAATATTCTGGGAAGAATGCCATAATTAAAAAAGAAAATCTGGGGGGTGCCTGGGTGGCTGAGTTGGTTAAGCATTCAACTTCGGCTCAGGTCACGATCTTGTGGTTTGTGGCTCTGTGCTGACAGCTCAGGGCCTGGAGCCTGCTTTGGATTCTGTGTCTCTCTCTCTCTCTGCCCCTCCCCTGCTCACACTCTGTCTCTCTCTCTCTCAAAAGTACGTAAAAACATTAATAAATTGTTTTAATAGAATTTTATTTCAGTACAGGTACTCTTTTGAATCAAAAGCAAAGTGGCAAAATTATTGAAATAGTTTGATGAAGACAACTTACCCAGGCCCTTTTAGCTGTGTTCTCATGCTTATGTTTTCTGCCTTATTGTATGTGCATGCCGACATCAGTTAATGCTAGGGTATTCACCATGCACGCAACATTTCTAGAGATTGGGAGCTCAAAGGTGTGGTTTCTGCCAGTATTTCCTGTGTGACTATGGCTCTGTCTTTTCACTTTCCAGGACTGATGATGATGAAACCTATTGTCGAGCAGCCACCGAGTACGCGAGAGCCTGTTCCCATGCTGGCTACCCTATTCAAGACTGGAGAGATGACTTTCCAGCATGTAGTATGTTTCCTTCTTTTCTAAACCCTGTGCATTTGTGTTAATTTCCAGGTTATCCTGGTACTCAAAACTGCCCCTAGGACTCAAAACTAATGATTTGCAAGGATTTGTCATTGACGCAATAACATTGGAAAACTTGCCTACTTTTCCAAACACTGTAGTTTTTTTTTGAAAGAGGGGTGAGTAATTTTGACTTACAGCTCCCTTGTTTGCCCATTTTAGCTGATAAATGTGATGACAGTTTCGTCCACCGGGATTGTATCAGTTGTTGCCCGCCAACCTGCACATTTGAGAAACAATGCCTTGGGAGCAATCTCCATTGTCTTGATGGATGTTACTGCGCAGATGGTAAGCGCTTCATGAAAGAAATGGTGTCTGCACTCATGGAAACAAGTATCCAGTGATCTAAGAATAATATCATCATGTCCTCTCTCAGGACATAGAGCTGTTGCAATTTTCTACCCTTGTAGGATTTGGTCCTTGAAGTGACTGGGAAGAATGGCGGCTTTTCTCCTTTGTAAATTTCCCAGGAAATTTGGTCCTGAAGTTAACCATGGCAAATCTTTTGTCTTTTGGGTATTTAAAGATATTTAATGAATTGTATATTTTCATGTTTTGAAGATGAAAGTTAAAAAAAAAAACCCTTCATATTTTGCAGTATAGGATTTTAGTCCTGATGTAGCTTTGATATTTGAAATTAGAAGTAATATAGCAAGTCATACGGGTGAGATTTAAAATTAGGAATGAGGAAGGGAAGGAAAAATAAAATAAAAACGGAGAGAGAGGCAAACCCTAAGAGACTCTTAAGAACAGAGAAAAAACTGAGGGTTGGTGGCAGGGTGTTTGTTGGGCATATGGGCTAAATGGGTGATGAGCATTAAGGAGAGCACTTGTTGGGATGAGCTCTGGGTTTGATACGCAAGCGATGAATCACTAAATTATATTTCTGAAACCATCATGACACTATATGTTAACAAATGGATTTAAATAAAAAAAATTAAAATTAAAATACAAAAAATAAGCAAATTTGGGAATGACTGCTATACTGACAGGTCTTTACAAAGAACACTGAGGATTTACTCAAACCCTTTTATTTCACAGATTAAAAAAGTAGAATCCCAGAAATGTTGCATCTTTTTCCTCACCTGATATGAGTGAGGACTACTTGGAATGAGATTTGTGGACCTCAGTCTGTTGGTTTGTCAGTGCTACTAAAGCATGATCTGTAGACCAGTGCCAGGCCTGAACCGTTTGTTACCAATAATGCAACAGGGAATTTGAACCAGAATAAAAATCCATGTGCTAAAATATAAGTCAATGCTTCCTTATGTAGGAATTCTTACTCTGAAAAGAGGTCAGCTGAATGAAATGTGCTTGGTAACAAGGTTGATTTACCTTCTGGCTCAAAGAGCTTTACTCAGAGAGGTAGCAAAGGCTCTTCCATTAGACTGGCCCTTTGAGTAGCACTACCTGGATCTTTATTACCTGTGTGACAATAGTGTAAATCTCATTTTGAGATGAACAGTAATTAAACCAAGAATATATGTTCTCTCTCCTTCCCTCCCCTTTTCCCTCAAAAGCAAGGAAATACTATCTAGTTGCCTTTATTCTATGTAAAGAAAGTTGAGATTTTGATGGCAAGTCATGAGATAAGAAAATTTAAAATCACTGAAATCCTTATTTTAATTTTACTTTACTTTACTTTAATTTTTTTTTGAAATAGACCCTTATAATATAACTACTGACTGAGATAGAACCAGGTTGCCTGTAACCTCTTTAAAAGTAAAGAGAATTATATTTTCAGCACCTAGTGTAAGCAGGTGTTCAATAAAAGTTGGTTGAATTATTATAGTCAAACAACACATTCTTTGTTATTTCTTTTGAGAATTTGATACATATTTTTCTTAAATAGGCCTCATAATGGAAAATGGGACTTGCATCTCCTTGGAAAATTGCCCGTGTAGTTTTCATGGATTAGCTTATTCAGTTGGTTCAAAAATTGAGCAAGAATGTACTGAATGGTATGTCATTAATATACAGCCAATTATTTTTGGGTACCTGACTAGTTGACAACTTTACCATGACATATGTTTGAAGGAATGTACTTATTACTGATTTTCTTCCAAAAATTCCAAGACACAGTTTGAATCTTATTTAAAGTCTGTATGGGAGTAGGGCAGGGGTATACATATTTTCATATTTTAAATATGAAGGCAAGTTTAGAAAAAGGCTAGAAAAATATAGAAAAATTATAATTTCTTTCATGATGTAATTATTCTTACTTCCCTTGGTATTTCCATAAAATCATAAACCCATGTAATGAGTCTATTGCATATTCTTGTTATTTGTAACCAGAAATTTGCATAAATTTTTACTATTAGAACATAATGGTGATCTTGGCCTTCTCTATTGAATATTTTTTAAAAATTTTTAAATATTTGTTTATTTTTGAGAGAGAGAGAGAGAGAGAGTGCAAGTGGAGGAGAGGCAGAGAGAGAGGGAGACACAGAATCTGAAGCAGGCTCCAGGCTCTGAGTGTCAGCACAGAGCTACATGTGGGTGGGGCTCAAACTCATGGACTGTGAGATCTTGACCTGAGCCGAAGACGGTCACTTAACCAACTGAGCCACCCAGGTGCCCCTCTATTGAGTACTTTAAAAAGTGACTGTCCATATTACCAATATATGGCCATCCTTAGAGACATTTAAAATTTCTCAAAACATTAGCTAATTAAAACTATTTTAGGTAAGCATTGAGTCCCTCCAGGGAAGTCTTATAAAGAATAGGTATAAATGTCATAAGGCCCTTGTCTCTTTGCTGTCCGTATGATACAACTGACATGCAGGTAGATAACCAATCATATTCTTAGATAATGATTTAAGCTCCTCTACTTCAGAGACTCTGCTTCTATCCTATCCTCCTTCTATCCTAAAACTCTTTTTGGTGGCAGAAGGCAGAATTTATCTTATGTAACAGGGTGTCTTTTATCTCTCTTTAATGTCTGATGATCCTCAAAAGAAACTTTCTTGATTTGTAGTAGATAACTTATTAATTTAACTCTTTATACATATTTCTCTAATATAGGCAAATACTTTTTTGCATGTGACCTTTTTTGGTTTAGGCAATGAGGGAAGGATATAAAACAGAAGATCTCTGTTTGCATAGTACTTTTGTTCCTGACTATTCTCTATTTCCTTTGTATCATCTTTAGTGATTTTTAAGTATGACACACAATAAATAATAATTTAGGTGCTCGCCAGCCCAAATTTATCAGTTAACTAATCTTTTGCAGATATATTCTTCAAGTTAGATTATTCTGAAACTATAAACATGGTATGTTTTGGTACATTAATCAATACAGTGATGCAAACATTAATACAGTTTCTCTATACCAGTAGATTAATATTTTTATAATTTTGTTTAGTGTATGTGTTGGTGGAGTTTGGAACTGCACTGAACATGACTGTCCAGGTAATCCTTCAAAATATTTTTAAAGAAATGTCTCAATTTTCTTTAAATTGAAAAGGAAGATGGCAATGATGTTTATGAGTTTATCTCATGGATAATAAGAGATGTAATGATCAATAAATCCAGATATTGAGAGGATAAATGGAAAATTGAACAAAGGATAGCTTTGAACAGGTGACCGGTAAAAACTTATTGACATAGTATAAATATTACAAAACCTAAAAAATACATGGAAGGTCTATACTTTAATAAATTTTGAATTAAATTTAATAACATAATCCAGTAAGTTGTCAAACTAGTACATTTTAAACACTTTACGTATTCTTTTTGATACATGATTATTTACCCTAGTCAACTTCCTGCTTTGAATGAATACACATAACTTCTTTATCTGCCTTCTCCTTTTCTGTCTCCTTCTCCTTTTTGCTTCTTTTTTTAATTTTTATTTTTTATTTTGATAGTACAATGCTCCGTTGTGGGTGATTCTCATTTTACAACGTTCGATGGTCGACATTATTCTTTTATTGGCATGTGTCAGTACATCCTTGTGAAAGGAACTGGAAAAGATAAATTCACAATTACTTTACAGAAAGCTCACTGCGAACAGGTAAGAACATCTCAACATGGCCAGAAGAATCTTCTTTTTTTTTCTTTTTTCTTTTTCTTTTCTTTTTTTTTCAGATTCCATTCTAGGTCAAGAGTGATAATACGTAATATGGTAATAGTGGTATACCAATGGTAATGTGAAATTTCTGCAAAAATCACTGTTAAGATGCATCACCATTCTACATAGCACAACGAAAGAAAACATATTAGTAACTAATTTATGTTATACTGTCGATTATATGATGCATCCTGATTTCAGATATTAAAATATGAAAACAAATATGTTTTAGATTAAATACTAAGTATCTAATTGTATTTTCTTTCTTAAAAAATGGAATTTATACTGTGTTGAACATTTTGTGCATGATTGCACAACAGACCTACGTTTTTGGTTACTTCGGAAACCACTATTTTAAGGAGATGATTTTTGACAGGAGTGAATCAGCTTCATGTATTCTAAAAAGATTTGGTGAATTTCTCAGCATACTGGAATATTTATTTTAGATCTCTTCTTCAAATAAACACATCAGGTTATTTTTAAAGACACACAGGTTTTCCTTTCTTTAAATCAGGTAGTCAACATTTTGCAGAAATCTTTAATTTTCTAGTGTATTCCCATATGAAATGGTTATTTGTAACAAAAATTCTGAACTATCTTATTTGCTTTTTCTACAGCTTCATTTTTTTTCCTTTGCAATATATCAGAGTCTGAATAAGCTCTTTTTCTTATTGAATGTTTTTAAAATTTTTTTAAATTTATTTTAATTTTTTTATTTTTGAGAGACATAGAGACAGAGCATGAGCAAGGGAAGGGCAGAAAAAGAGGGAGACACAGAATCCGAAGCAGGCTCCAGGCTCTGAGCTGTCAGCACAGAGCCCGACACGGGCTCGAACTCACAGACTGAGATCATGACCTGAGCTGAAGTCGGCCGCTCAAACAACTGAGCCACTCAGGCGCCCCTCCTTATTGAATTTTTTATGTTTAGTATGCCACTTAAATGTATTGGAGAACTTTTAAGAATGTGCTATGAAAAACATAATTATTGGCATTTGTTGAGAAATTTTTATTTAATGTTCTATGTGCAACATAGGTGTTATACGGCATACTTAATGTACTATATAAATATACATTTTATTAGTAATGGGACTACATTATGTGTTAAGTACCTTATTATATTTCTTATACTCAAGCCTTCTATATTCCAGAAATTCTTATCTATGTACACTCTCTTTCTCCTCTCTTTTCTCCTCTCTCTCTCTTGCTTTCTCTCATTCCCCTCTCCCATCATCCCTGTCTCTTTCTGTGTCCTAATTCTCGTTCATTCCTTTAACTGATCATTTGATTTTTATGCAGAACCTTGGCTTGGTCTGCCTTCAGTCTATAACTCTAATTCTGGAGGATGATTTTAACAAACAAGTGACTCTTAGTAGAGGAGGGCAAATCCTTACCAGTCCTAATCAAGGCTTCAATCTGAACGGTAAGATGTACTTGCTAATGATGTACTTGCTTACATTGACAACAACAACATTAACAACAACGACAACAACAACAATAATGCAACCTGAAGGAAATCTTCTCCCATTGGCTGACTAACCTAACGTTTGAGTGGCTACGTGTTGCTAGGTCCTCAGCTAGCTGCCTCAGAGATTACCATGTCTGTGGGAACTAGTGTTCACCTCAAGTGGCCTAGAGTTTGCAAGGGGAGAGGTATAAGCAAACAGCCACTTGCATAAAATATAATGAACTCAAAGATATGCACAGGGACTCTGGGGATCTAAGTGAGTACAGCTCACCCAGCCTTGGGCAGGAATGTGCAGGTATAGTCAGGCAAGTTTTCTGAAGGAGGTGCTGTCTTGTTCAGCATTCAATGCTGAGGATTGTCAGGGAGAGGAGGTGGGAAAAGTGTTCCATGCAAAGCAAGGAGGTATAGAACTGTGCAGTATGATAAAGGGAAACTACAGCTAGTTTGGCATTGCTAAAGCCTTAAGAGGGTAATGGAGAATGTCCAGATATGAGACTAGAGAAATAGGTGGCGGTGAGACTGGGGAAAGCCTATATGCAGAGCATTGTTATGGTTTTCGTGTTCCTGCCTGTGTTTTAGCATAGCTATTATTAATACTCTCTTTCATTCCCAGAGATGTCTCAATTTGTATTACAAATTACACGGTCATGCTATTCATTGTCATGCTAGGGGTATTGAACTTGACATGATATTGAATATGAAATTATCATTATTTGACCATTTTTATGCACAAAGATAACAATCTCAGATGGTTCAACCAAATAAATAATAAGTTTCAATGAGAAGAATGATAGAATGATAGTCTTTTTCTTTAATTTCTTTTTTTTGGTAGATCACTATGGCAACTCCATGGAAGTGGCTTTAAGAGATGCTGGCAGGAAAGAAACATGGAGGACAGTTAGGGTGTTACTGAAGTCAGGGAATGAGGAGGAGCCAGTGTAAGGCAGTGACAGTGGAGATGGAAAGAAGACAGACTGAAAAGTATTTAGGAAACTAAAGTGCTCTGAACCTGGTGATAGATTGGATCAGGGCTGGTCGGGGAAGGACAACAAAGGGCATGATGTGATCAAAGAATGGTTCTTAGATTTCTGAGTGTGGTGACCAGACTGGCGGCAGAGATTGTGATAGGGATACAGGAGAAACTCTCGTGCTGGCAGAAGTCATTAGTTCAGACCTGAACACAAGTTTCTTGTCTCTTAAGGTGTCTGGTAAAGATGGTGGCTCTCAAGTGCTGTGTTCCCCTTTTTGCTGATAGTCTCAGTGGAATGCAGAATTTTTTAGAGAAGCGTCACTTCCTTATTGAAACATAACCAGTTTGGGGAAAAATACACACACACACACGAGTTAAGAAAAAGAGGTCAGATTTCAAATGCTAAGGACTGTTCACGCCTGCCAGGAGATGCTTGTCAACTGAAGTTACATGTGGACATGGCAATCTATTAAAAAAATCTGAAGACTCTGAAAAGAGAGACAGAAGAATGCACAGGGTGGTGACAATTGGCCCTGGAGCACAGGAGCAGGAACTAGGACCCTGCCTGTCCCCATTGATCTCTCTCTCTCTATCTCTCTCTCTTTCATTTATTTACTTTGATAGAGACACACACACAGAGAGAGAGAGCATGAGCAGAGGAGTGGCAGAGGGAGAGAGAAGAGAGAAGAGAGAGAGAGAGAGAGAGAGAGAGAATCCCAAGCAGGTTTCCCACAACCAGTGTGGAGCCCCACACGGGGCTCGAACTCACAAATGGCAAGATCATGACCTGAGCTAAAACCAAGAGCTGAATGCTTAGCTGACTGAGCCACCTAGGCACACTCCTTTCTCTCTCTCTCTCTTTTAACCTTTCAAATTTTTATTGAACTTCTAGTTCCCAGTTGCTTGAAAGAAGGGTTCTGTGTTGTACGCTAGCATTTCAGAACACTGTCTTATGGGTCTCAAAGCTGATTTATGTGTGTTCTGTTCCTGCAGGAATTGTTGAAATTCAAACTCTGTCATCCTTATTTATTCTTCTAAAAACCACATTTGGTTTAAAGATTCTATTTGCTATAGATGGAGAAAGAATTTATATTCAGCTCACTAGTGCCTGGAAAAGAAGAACATTAGGTCTGTGTGGCACTTTTAATGGGAACATTAGGGATGATTTTCTGTAAGTATGATTTCTGTACAGCTAAATGGTTTAATGACTAATAATTTGGAGGATACAAATTCTTTCATTAGAAATGTTTACTTAACTAATAATAGCTTCGTCATCACTGTCCCAAGAGCATTATATGATCATCTGTTTAAATTTTATAGCAATTGCCTGATTAGTAGCTCTGTTTTGTAGATAAAGAAACTCACTCACACCCCCAAAGCTCAAAGTCATTTAACTCAGATATGGTGGGGCTGGGCTGTGAATTTGGGTGGTGCGACTCAGAGCCTGGGGGCCGACCCACAGAATAAGTACCTGTTATTCTCTCCCCTGCTGCTATCAAACTTAACAGTATTTTATTTTTCAATATACACTGCTTTTTAAAAATCTTATTATCATTTGGTATTAACGATAATAAATAATACCTTTAAAATATTGATACCGGCTGGTATGAATGATACCTCTGAAGTAACTTTGTCCACTAAGGTAATTAAATTTTATGGTAGTTGGTGTTTCATCAGAAGAAAAGCAATACAGTACAGTTGTACCCCTCCTGCCGATTAAGCAGTTTCACCCACCTGTGAAAAGACACAGGGTATAATTTAGCGTAAATGCTTTGGGCACCTGTTCAAGAACTAAGCACCGTGGGGCAATTTAAACAGTATCATGTGCTTCTCATCCTCAAGGACCTTGTATTGCAGATCAGGAGGGGATAACAGGCTTTAAGAAGTAATTAGGTCAATGCAAGGTATTAATCAACAATATATATAAAAACACTGGGGTGATTTCAAAACGTTAAATGTTGAGCTGTGTCGTTGTGGCTGGAAACACAGCAGGGATTTTGAGTAGGTCGTGTGGACTGGGTAACAAAGGAACATCTCATGGAGACGCCATTCCCTGAATACCACAGTTTTTAAAACACTTCTGCATATTTTTCCTATTTGTTTTTTTTCCACTCCCTAATCTTTCTTGTGAATTCCAATTTATTGTTCAACCTGATTCAGACTCTATTTGCTTCAAATAGGAGCTCATATCCCACCAGACACAGTTAATTTAGACTCTGTTATCTCTGAAAATCTGTCTTTATCTGTCTGGTTTCCACTTAAAACTGTGAGGACTTTGAGATTAAGGATCAACCCCTCGATCCTTCTGTTCTTAGGAACTCACATAGAATCTTATATGTAGTAGACAGTTGAACTAACTGGCAGTAGGGCTTTTAATAGGGCTCCAAGAAAAGAATTTGGGGGGGGGGCAAGGAGAACTGGCATTTAAAATTTTAAATTTCAAAAGAGAATTTCTTTTATCTTTTCTCCTGTGTGACTAATTCGTTCTTAGGTTCGTTAGTTCTTTATGCTTCATTTATTTGTAGTTCAGAATATCAGTGTCTTTATCAGATTCTTGAAATAGACTATATTAAGTGGCTTGGCTAAAATGTGCAGAAAAGAAGTTTAAGCCTTCTTTCTTCTTTCGTGTTTATCAGAATGGGTTAGCAGTCAATGTTTAACAGACGACAGATCTGTCTGCCTCTTTCTCAGGCACCAGTCGCCTCCATGTATAAACACTCAGGCGTGATAACAGTGCAGGATAATATTTCAGAGTCATAGATAACTTTTGAACATTGTTTAGCTTTCTAACAAAACAGTTAAAATTCTTTACTTCATAATGGTTAATGCGAATCTGCAAACACAGTGGAATGAAAAATACTAATTACTTGAAAATCTTATTACAGTAATTTAAGTGTGGTGAGCTCAAGCATTGTTTTAGAAAATGAAAATGCAATAAATAAATGGGTCTACATTTTAGTTCCTCCTCTTTTTTGTATTTATTGTTTTAAGTGAATTAAATGAAATAAGAGAGTCAATCTTTGAGTCTGTTCCTCCTGGGAACCCTGGCTACACCCATCACCTTGACCTATTTTATTGTCCTTTGCAGTGTTGAAAAGAGAAGGAGAGGGAAAGAAAGCAAAGAGAGTCCTCTTTAATGTCTTTGAGTCTCAGTGTTCTTGTTTGAACAAAATGAGATTTCGGATTAGGTGTTTGTTATAATTCTTTGCAGTTTTAGAATGGCTTGATTTTGAGGAATTGGAAGAGGGAAAGCCTGGGGACATGGGATGAGGATTGTGTATGGCTTGTGAAACTTATTTTTATTCTCCTCTCTTAGCTACGGTGATGAGAAGCTCCATATGGTTACTAGTGACTGAGGTCAGTTGTAACCAAAATAGCTAATTTATTAGGACAATATACAGAACTGAGAGATAAAGCCTGCTCTACTATTTGGCCATGTTGTTGGGACTTTCCTTAGTCAAGTTTTGCTTAGTCAAAGCTTCCTACAGGAGACCTAATCCAACCTGATTCTTTAAGTAGCTTTGACAATGTCTGGTACAGTGTCCAGTCGGGATTGTCACTTATTAAATATTGGTTGATGAGTTATTAAACCTTGATGGCTGCTGGAGGGAGCATTTTAGTGTTTGGCCCTTAAGTGTTGTGGTGGTTTATAAGCCTGATTTCAGAAGGGTAGATGTTTCTCTTCCATTTTGGTTTGCAGAGAAAACCGAAGTGAGAAACCTCGGATGAAGTGTGGCTTTTCTTTTGGTTTGTTTGCCTAACTTCAGGATGGAACCATTTCAGTTCTCATAATGGAAACTGAAATACTGAATCAGAAATATAGGCTATTTATATTGGGGATATTTGTCTTTGCCCTAAAAGAATCATGTGATCTACCCACATCTACCTCTCCCCATGCACCTGAAACCACACACACATTAGTGATTTGGTTGTGTGAATGCTGTTTCATTAAATTGGTGAGAAATGGGGTTTGAATCTTGGCTCTGACACTTACCAGCTTAGTGAATGTTAATATTTCCTTGAGCTTCCGCTTTCCTTTCTCCTTAAAATGGGGACCATATTTTCTTCACAAGGCTGAGGCAATTATTAAATAAAACTATATATGTCCACAATTTGACACATTATAAAGTCTTAATAACCAGAAGCTAGTATCGCACATATTTTAAAAAATTTTTTAATGTTTATTTATTTTTGAGAGACATAGAGACAGAGCGTGAGCAGGGGAGGGGCAGAAAAAGAGGGAGACACAGAATCTGAAGCAGGCTCCAGGCTCTGAGCCGTCAGCACAGAGCCCGACGCGGGGCTCGAACTCACAGACCGTGAGATCATGACCTGAGCTGAAGTCGGCCACTTAACCGACTGAGCCACCCAGGCGCCCCCACACATATTTTTAAAAAACAGAACATTTTGAGCTCTAAGTTTTCTTTGTAAATTAAAAAAAAAAATTGTATTCTCTGCTTTCAATATTTGAAGACTATGAGGAAATGAAATGAATGGGTGAGACTAAGGTGCATGTTATCTTGTTTTCTAGGTCTCCATCAGGCATGATAGAGGGCACCCCACAACTTCACGCATATGCCTGGAGAGTCTCCTCCACTTGTTTTGCCCCTGTTCATGTTCCCATGGTGGACCCCTGTAACATTAACCAACAAAACAGTGAGTCCTCTTGCGTGTAAACCTAGAGGAAAGTTCCATGCATTACCGTCATTCTTATGCAATTAGATAATTAGGTTTGCCTCTGTATGTAATGTTATGTTTTATAAAGAACTCCAGAAAATGACTATTTTATTTCCTAGTTTGCATTCATCAATTTACTTATTTTAGGTGTTTACACCTAAATCCCTAAACTCTTCACAAATGCTAGGCTAGCATTTTGGAGATGTCAGATTCTTTAAGTTCTAAAGGAAAATCTCTGGAAGTACTGTAATAATGTTGTTATAGCCTTGCAATGTTTGACTTGAGTTCCATAGTGTGACAGCTCATGTGGATTCTTCTTTCTGTTGCTACCACATTACCAGTTCTTACTCAGACAGCACACTGTGGCTTCAGTAGCAGGGCCCAGCGATCCGGGGAAGTCTGTGCTATCGAGTGTGCAACAACTGGAGAGGGTCATGCTCCAGAGTTCCAGTCTGCAATGACAGTGCAGCAAACAACGCCAAGAATTTTTACTGTGCTTTTTTACTAAAGCCACAGCAAACCATGTGAAAGCCTACTTCACTGATCAATAAAATAAGATGCATTATTATATACTTATATTTTGCAAAATCACTATGAAAAAAATTAGTATGTATGCTTAAATAAACATTTTTATAATTTTAATTTGTTCCCTTAACTGTTTTGGCTAATTCAATGTTTCTATCTAGTTATTTTTTATATATTATTAATATTGTTTGAGTACCCATACGAACCCAGTACAATTTCTGGATTTTGTAGTGGTTGTTTGGGAGGAATCTTTTGATTATCATATGGTCCTTAGTATTAATTTATGGTTTTGGTGTACTGGAAAGAATACAAGATAATACTTTCAGTGTTGCTAGCTTTTTGTCTAAGCTAGGTTCTGAAGTTGTAAGAGATTGTTAACTTCTGTGGTCATTTTTTTCTATCTATAATAAGAGGATTAGGCTAAAGTCTTGTGGTCTCTATAATTCAATACTTTTTTTTTAAGTTTATTCATTTATTTTGAGAGAGAGAGAGAGAGAGAGAGAGAGAGAGAGAATCACAAGCAGGCTCCACACTGTCAGTGCAGAGCCCAGGGCAGGGCTCAGACTCACAGTGAGATCATGACCTGGGCTGAAATCAAGAGTCAGACGCTTAACTGACTGAGCCAACCAGCTGCCCCTATAATTCAATACTTTTAATCTCACTCCCATTTAACGATACTTTCTCCTCTATTCTGTCTTCAAATTTCTACTAATAGATTTCCTTCTCCTTCCAAGAGTCTTGCTCAGTTTGCTTCTAACTTTCTCAATTCTCTCTTTGATATTGTAGCAACTTTATTTTTTGTTTTTTTTTAATAAGATGTAAAAGCTGGAGAAGAGTCGAAAAGACAAATTCAATTTCCCTCTGGTCTTTTCTTTATGACTTCCCTTATCACATGCCGTTTTATTACATGTATATTTCATCACTTTTATCCCTCTATCTCATGTCTTCTATGACATATATTTTAGATATTATCCTCTTTCAACTTTGTCATGACCTATTTTAAAAGTTTCAAACAGGTAAACTTAGAATGATCCCCAGAGAAAGGAAAATCAATCAATCAATCATCCTGAAGGATATTTTTTCACAAGGATCTTCTTGAGTCACCCTTTTACTTAATATTAGTGGGAATATTTTCTGATCTACAAATCCTTAAGGCACACAGTAGAAGCCCCACTGATGTATTGCTTTGCTTTGGCATTCCTGGGAATTAGAAAAATGCATGCCAACAGAATGCTGTCATAGTCTAAGTTACTTATTTTCATATACAATGCAAAAATATAATACTCAGACAATTACCATGTGTTTCGTTACCAAAATAAGTATATTTAAAGTATGCAACAAAATATATTCAGGTTTTTTTTCTTTAAATTCTTGTTAGTTAAATATAGTGCAATATTAGTTTCAGGTGTAGAGTTTAGTGATTCATCACTTCCATACAACACCCTCATTGTGCTCATCACAGCAAGTGCCCTCCTTAATACCCACCATCTATTTAACCCATCCCTCACCCACCTCCCCTCCAGTAACCCTCAGTTTGTTCTCTAGAGTTAAGAGTCTGTTTCTTGGTTTGCCTCTTTTTTTTAGCACCTGTGTTCATTTATTTTGTTTCTTACATTCCCCACATGAGTGAAAGCATATGGTATTTGTCTTTCTCGAACTGGCTTATTTCATTTAGTGTAATACTCTCTAGGTCCATCCATGTCATTGCAAATGGCAAGATTTCATTCTTTTTTATGGATGATTTTTTTTTTAGAAAGATGGGATTTAGATTGCTTTGTCAAACTTGGTTGTTCCTATAATTCTATTTGGTCATTCTTAAGGGAAAAGTCAATAAATTTCAAGAAGTGATTACATAGACCTCCCAAAATGGCTTGGTAGTTTATATTTCATAGCCTTCAGTATGTGGTCCAATCCCTAATTTCTATTCATTATCCATTTATTCATGCATTCATAGATTTATCAAACATTATTGCCAGACATTGTTCTCTGGCCATTGTGTCTTGTGCAGACATTGTATTCAATGACTATATGGCAACCTCCACATTACCATTTACCCCAGGGACTTCATTGGAATGAGATGATTCCCAATCCTTCCTGGATAATTGAGTTGTCATAGCATCCACAATCTGGCACCACTATTATTGCATGTGGCTGTCTGGAGATAAGCCTTCCAATACTCACCAATTCCTTATAACTGAATTGGGGTGGTTTTCTATGATGATCCTTAGGCAATGGGGTGATTGTGGCCATTTCTATTGACCCTTCTGTAACTCATATTATTCAGGTGTAGCACAATATTTTTTTTTGCTAAAAGATTATTAAATATAGATTAAGTGCTGGTACCAGTATTAATATAAGTTAAGATAAACCAACAAAATTATTTAAATGGAAAATATTGGCTCTTGTTGAAAATAATAGGCAATTCAGTATATTTCTAGGAAAGCAAGATGCTTGGATAGTTCTGGAATTTGGTACTTAGGGGTAAGATCTAGACTAGTAAATGAGGTGCTGATTGTTTTTGTTGTTGTCGTTATTTATTTATTTATTTATGTTTGTCTGTTAGTTGGATACGCAGCACACTGTGATGTTATCCACCAAGAGCTCTTTGCTCCTTGCCACATCTACATTAGCCCGGGGCTGTACTATCAGCTGTGTCGCCATGATGCATGCAAGTGTGGAAGCGCCTGTCTATGCAATGCTCTCGCCCACTATGCCTACCTCTGTGGCCAGCGTGGTATTATCATCGATTTCAGAGCTCAGATTTCATTCTGTGGTGAGTATGATAATGGCACAGATAAACATAATCAGATGACACTTAAGAGATTTTTGTGTTTGTAATTACTGTGTTTTTTTTTTAAAGAAAGGTCAGTGTTGCCTAAGATATTTGAAATATTAGTATAGTGTGCAAACATGAAAAACACATGAAATACTTCGTTTCTTAAAATTGGAGGCATATTGGATAAGACACCAATAATTTTTTTTACTGTTTTTAATATAAGCAATATTAGAGTTGTAACTGCATGGTGCAACAGAAATAATGTGAAAAAATTTTTAAAAATTTATCATAGAAATGTCATATCTAAGTATTGGGAAGTATGGAAAAGCATTATGTGATATGGTGACATAGGAGATTTGTGGTTAAATAGGTAAGTTACACAACAGGTAATTATCGCAAATTCAATATCATGGTTTTGGTGTCATCTTATTCATGGTAGATTGTTTCCTTTCTTTTTCTTTTAAAGCTATTTACTTACTTACTTACTTACTTACTTATGAGAGAGAGACAGACAGACAGAGAGAGAGAGACAGACAGAGAAAGAGAGAAAGAATCCCAAGCAGGCTCTGCACTGTCAATATAGAGCCTGATGTGATGCTTCAACTCATGAACCATGAGATCATGACCTGAGCTGAAATGAAGTCAGATGTTTAGCCAACTGAGCCACCTGGGTGCCCCAGCTGTTTCCTTTCTTTGTGCATTTCTATTTTTTTTTCTGAGTTAAACTTTGTCAGGGCCACCCCTTACCCTGCCCCTTTTAGTATCTTTTATGACGTGGATTTTAGGAGCACCACTTTCTCCACCCTCTCCCCTTAAATATTTAATAAAACTTTTTCCTATCACTCCAGGGGTAAACCGACCAGTTTTGATATCAATTACTTAGCTTGGGTTTTCTCAGACAAAAATAATGTCAATACAAAAGTAATGTAAATTCCTATGCCACACCGCACAGGATGTAAATCTGGGACTTGATTTCTCAGAGGATACTTTCTTCCATCACAGACCCCACAGAATTAGAGAAGCTTTCTGGCATCTTCCTGAACTATGATCAGAGTTCTTCTAGCCCAGGAGTTGGCAAGTGATACCCGTGGTCTTTCTATGTTTTTGTAAATAAAGTCTATCGCCCATAGGTTTACCCATTGCCTACGGCTGCTTTTGAGCTCCAAGGGCAGAGCGGAATAGCTGTGACAGAGTCTGTAGGGCCTGCAAAGCTGAGGTCATTTACCATTTGGCCCTTCCCAGAAAAAGTTTGCTGATCTCTGCTATGGTACATCTCTCATTTGAGGATGGAGCTTTTCTGAGGGTCCATGTTAAAGTTCTCCTAGTTCCTTCCTTGCTTTGTGAAGGATCAACTCTCATTTTCCTTTTCCACACAAGTTAAATGTAAAGTTCAAGATTACCTGGACTGGTTCTCCCTTTCTTTCCTTTAAATTCTGGATTTTAGTTCCCTCTTCTCATGTGGCACCTGGGGAGACTGTTTTCCTCACAAGATCAATTATACATTTAACATAATTTCAGTTATGTTTTATCCAGCATTTTCTAGGTTTTATTTTTAAAAGTATGTTTTTAGATTATTTTAGTTTGCCTAAAATAATTTTGGTTTGGTCTAAAGAGAAATTGGAAAGATTTAGAAAAAAATGTATGACCATGATTCAGAAAGTGAAAAGTAAAAGCTATGAGTATGGATCATTTAAGTCAAGTTTTGCCTTATTTGTAGGAAACTCACAGTTTACTTAGGTTTAAATAGTGTCATAAACAAGATGATGTCCATATAGCAGTGAATAGATTTAAAATGTGAAGACAGGAAGGTTATTTGGACATGGTAAATACCTTAAATATTTAAAAAATATGGTATAAGCTATTAAAGATTGTTATGGAATGTCACATTAAAAACATTTCAAAATAGAAGATGTTTGTTACACTTACAGTTGGTCATTGAACAAGATGGGAGTGAGGGGCACTGAACTCCCACCCACCCACAGTCAAAATCCACTCTAACTTGACTCCCCCAAACACTTAACTACTAATCACTTACTCTTACCCAGAAGTCTTACTGATAATATAAAAAGTCAATAAACACACAGTTTGTGTATGTATTATATACTATATTCTTACAATAAAGTAAGCTAGAGAAAAGAATGTTAAGAAATCATAAAGAAGAGAAAATACATTTACTACTGTTCTGTCTTTGTTGAAAAAAATCCAAGTATTCAATGTTCTGTATTTGTTGAAAAAATCCAAGTTGTTCGAGGGTCAACTGTAAGCATTTTATTTATTTATTTGCTTATTAATCTATTTGCTTATTCGTTTATTGTTTCTGTTACAAGACTCCCTAGTGTTCTAGGCTTATTGATGTAACATATCTTTGTTTTTCATGACTTGTGTCTATCATAGACCTAGAGCCCAGTGTAAATGGTTCTGTACCCTGTGGCAATTCTTCTCAACTGATGCTCCTTCGTCGTAGGGGTCGTGTGTCAGAAGGGCATGCTGTACCATCACTGCTCTTCCTTCTGTCGCCGCTCCTGCACATCTCTCGCTGCCCCCGAGCGCTGTAATGACGACTGTGCGGAGGGCTGCAACTGTCCTGAAGGCAAATACTATGAAGACACGCTAAGCTTTTGTGTACCCATGTAAGTCACCGGAACTGGTGGGCAGGATCCAGAGTTTCTCTGTCCTTTTCCCTTACAGGTTAAATGGAGTTTCATGCTTGTTTCATTTCTCTGTCTCTCTTTCTTTTCAAATTTAATTGACTCAGCACCATTTACTAGACAATAAATTTTCTCCATTATTGAACAGCTACTTTTTCCCTAAAATAAGTGTGCATATATGCAAAGATCTGCATGTGAGTTATTTCATTGTTTCCTAATGTCTTTACCTTTATTTACTTATTTTTAACTCTGTACATGTTTACAAAGAGCCGCAGAAAGAGCTAAGGAATGTGATGGTTCACATTTCTACTTGTTTTAACCACATCAAAATAACAAGTTTTGTTTCACTGTCATGTGACAAATTTGAGGAGCAGATTGGACTGTCTATCAGGACTTAGAAATTCCTCAAATCTCATGTGATATATAGGCTTTAATCTTTTAGGCTGAAATGATATATCATTTGTAATTCTCTGAAGTGCATTCAGGGACTTTTTTTTGCAACAAAAACAACACAGTCTATACTGTGACTAACATGCTACAGAATTTATACTATAGAAAGCAAAATCTGAAGGTACACAGTACTTCGCACATGTAACAGAATTGCATGCAGGCTTATAGAATAATGTCATCTACAGAGTGTGCCTCAGAGTTACCAATTCAAAGCATAAGTTCTGCTTGATTTTAGTGTTTTTTTTTTTAAATTTATATCCTATTTTATTAACTTAACTTTTTTTTTTTGTTATTATTACAGATTTCACTGCCGGTGTCACTATAGGGGCAGCGTTTATCAACCTGGGGAGCTCATCCCAACACCATCGGGCTTATGGTAGATTTTAGTGCTGGGGATATACTTGACAACATGTACAATTTTTTAATCAAGACTTTAAACGTGACTTCTGTAATTTCAAATATACAGAAAAGTTTAATGTGGCCTTTTAAGTCATATATTTCTTCTTTAAAATTTTTAATATTTTATTTTTAGTTTTGAGAGAGAGCGAGACAGAGTGCAAACAGGGTAGGGAAGAGAGTGAGGGAGACAGAAGCAGGCTCTGGGCTCTGAGCTGTCAGCACAGAGCCCGACGCGGGCTTGCACCCACAAACCATGAGATCATTACCTGAGTTGAAGTTGGATGCTTAACCAACTGAGCCACCCAGGCGCCCCTAAGCCGTATATCTCTTACATGTCAGCATGGAATGCCCAAGTCTTATAACTGCCGAAAACAATTACGAATTGAAGTGTCATGCAGCAAAATGGTGCCCTTTAATTAATTCGGTTCTCAGGTAGAAGTACTACAAGTTGCCAAGAGATTTTAGTTGGGCTGAACCACATCATGCACTGGAGTCAGTGAACCCCTCCTTAGTGACATTGATCCTAGTGAGATAACGCTTATTCATGGCTAACATTCTTTCCTATTGTAACCTGTTGGTTGAAAATGCGGAGACGTCTATGTAACAGTCCACACTTATTTTCATCCAAATCCTTAGCTCCCTCTTTCAGTGGCACCAGAGGAATAACTGACAGTAGATAATACTAATAGCAACATAAATAATAATGTTTTCAAGCCATTTCTGTGCACATTCTGTAGTGCTGGTGTCATTCTACATGTTTATGTCTGTTACTAAAGCCCTCAATCACTCTACCCCTAAGAGATAGGCACTGTTGCTTTAGCCCCAGTGTACAGGTGAGGAAAGTGAGGCACAGGCAGTTAAGCAATTTGGGAAGAAAACTGATTTTCAGTTCTGGGAAACCTGGCTCTGCAGTGCTTGCCCTAGTGACCACTTTGCTCAGCAACTTATTTTGTATCTATAGCAGAATAGTTTGTGGTCAATTTACCTTTATTGTTGTCTCCACTCCTCAATCAAAACACAAAGGCAACCTGCTCTTGAATCTTTCTCTCATAGGTTGTGCTACTAGCCAGTTTCCCAAACTAGAAATTTGGGAGCCATTTTTGGCTTTTTCCTCCTGCTCAACATTCTCAGTTGGTAACCCCCAACCACGGTGGACTTTTTACTTTCTGGATATGGGTGAAGTTCATTCCCTCATTCCCATCGCTACTTGCTAGCAATGTCTCTCACCGTCTCTTTTCTGGACATTTCCACCTGGTTTTCTTGCCTCTAGTCTTGCCCCCTTCCATTTTGCCTTGGTGTTATACCTCTTTAGAATTTAACATAATTGGATCTCTTTAAGTAAACTTGGCAAAAGCAAAGGAACCATCCCACCTCAATAAGGAAAAAAATTCCATTAGAGTAGTGACCTTATGTACCATTCCTCTCAAAAAGCCTATGTCCCAGAGAGAGTGTGATATGGAAGACCTGGATCTGTGCCCTGAGATCTGTCTGTCTCAGTTCCTCTCTGTCATGCACAGTGTGAGTAAATCATAGCTCCGAGTGTCATCTCAGTGTTACGTGATACATAAGCATACTTTTCACGTGATATGGCCCAGTATATTAGTCCACTTCTTCATCTGGGTCGAATATAGAACACATGATCTGCTCCAAAGCTGAAGTAAAAGCTGTCTATGTTGGAGCTATTGAGAACTGATGTGTTGTTTCCTATCTTGATTTCATTTTTAATAATGTTTTAATGTTTATTTGTTTTTAAGAGAGAGGGAGAGAGAGGGAGAGAAAGGACAAGCAGGGAGGAGCAAAGAGAGGGGGAGATAGAATCTGAAGCAGGCTCCATGCTCTGAGCTGTCAGCACAGAGCCCGATGGGTGACTCAAACTCGAGAACCGGAAGATCATGATTTGAACTGGTCAGACGCTCAATCGACTGAGCCACCGAGGCGCCGCATTGATTTCTTTTTTAAATTGAGATATAATTAAATGATACCTTCTTAAGGGATTTTCAAGATTAATCTTGCTTGATTTGCTTTGCCGTATGCCCTGAATTTAGATCCTAATTTTTAAGGAAAATGTGACTCCACTCTATCTTAACACTGCTGCCAGAATGAGTTTTCTAGAATTGAAACCAACCACATTACTTCTCCACTTAACATCTCTGGGATAAAGTCTTAGCATCTTTATGGAGCTGACCTTCACCTCTTTGCCATTTACATCTCCTGTCACTTCTTGCGTTGTACTTTATTACACAGAACACTGTTCTACCACATGTGGCTTTGTACCACAACTCCTGTGTCACAGCCTTCCTGCTTTATCCATATCATAATGTCCATCCATTCTTTAAAACTGTACAGACTTTACCTTCTCTGACTATCTTGATGTCAGTTGCCAACAGATTTTAAGACATTTTTCTGTGTTTTACTTCTGTCTCTTAAACATATTTGCATGTTGCATATGTCACACTGCATAAATTATTTATTTATATGTCTTCCTTTCTTACTAGAACATAAGCACTTGGGTAAAGACTATGAATTTTGGTTCTTGTATCTCCCATGCCTATTGCAGTGTCCCACACATACATGTTTGGTAAACATTGAACTGAAATAGCTCTCTTCAAACTGGACCTAAGCCAAACACATTTGATTGTTTTTGAAGTACAGAAAAAACTGAATTGTGGCTTTATGAATTAACTATTTGTTTGCTCCTACTAGCCAGTGTTCAAATGGGACTGTGAAATGTGATGAGCCAGCAACGCCCTCTACTGGTAAGATCTAGATAGATGTTCTCCTTAAAGAGAATGCGGTTCCAATACTGCTACCGTTTTTCTAAATCTATCACAGCCCTCCTTGCCAACGTGCATGAATACAGTCTTGGGAATATTCCTCAACGTGGTGTTCCAGTGCTTCCTAACTTTTTTCACTTTCATAATTATAATAATTGTAGGACATCGTGGGGTGAGCTTGCAAGGCTGCCTGGGACAGAGCCTGCCTACCCCAGGACCACCTCAGGTGCATGGAGGGCTTTAGGCCTATGTATCCAGGCACCTGCTGAGATCCACTTGTGGGGCAGCAATTAGGAAACTACTCTGGACCAGGACTTCTCGAATTTAATGTGTGCATTATCACCTGGGGTCCTTGGTAAAACATAAATTCTGATCCAGCAGGTCAGAGATGATGCCTGAGACTCTACATCTCTGCTTATGACCAAGGTGATGTCATTGTCACTGGTTCTGGGACTCTGGAACTAGCAGCCATTAATTAATTATATTTGCATATCATTCCTGAAAATCCTATATATTAAAGCACCCTATATATTATTTATTTTTACCATATTGCCTCAAATTTTTAGTTACTGTTCAGAAATTCTAGGGAAATCATAAGCAACACTACTTTCATTGCTTTAAATAGAGTCTAGCCTGATAAAATGAAACTATCGTTTTGTTATTTATTTGCATGGTCTTGTATATTCTATTATAAATTAGCTTTGATTTATAGGCCCTGGATTTGCTTTATGATAAGGATTCAAACTATCTAGGCTTCTTTACAGGGTATGTTCATGGACCACACATAGTTAATAGCAACTGGACTATCTTTTTCTTGTCCCATTTGCTTCAGTGTGGCTTAGAGTAAAAACGGGAAAATCCAGGTGGCCAGACTTCTCACAGAGGAATGTACAAGATTTGATCCCATTGGCCCCAAATAAGGGAGCTTATTTAATCCCTCTGAGCCCAAAAGCTTTCTGGAAGAATATGTAATCCCTACCCTGTCTATAATCATGTCTACTTCTGCACTTCTACAGTATAGTGAGGACTGATATAAATAAGACTCAGAGGTGAAGCAAGAGCTAAAAGTATTATGTGTTCATTGTAAATACATGGCTCTGTAAGTACTTCAGTGTATCACATTGCCAGTCGCCCCAAATTGAAAATGTATGTTTGGATTAATCAAAATACCCTGTTTCTTGACCTCAAAACCTTATATAATAGTTGTTTGGTTATTGTTTTGGGGAACGCAGCTAAGATTTTCAAACTCAAGATAGGTTTTAGATATTTAGGAGACAAAAGAGAATCTTCCTAGAAAAGGTTTGTAAGCCCCTCAAACAAACATTACAGAGTCAGAGCATCATCTGATAATAACTGGTAAGATACTCTCTGGTAAATTCTGCTTTGATGACAAGTGCATGTCAGCATGGTTATTTGGCTATGGAGCACATGCAATGCTAAGGGTATTTTATCTGTGCCTTTTTCTCTAAAGTTCATGCCTGTCCCGAGGGAAAAGTATATTTTGACTGCAGATTTCCTGACCCCGAACTGCCAGCTGGTGGTGTAAATTGTGAGACTACGTGTGCAAACCTGGCCATGAACTTCACTTGTGCCCCATCCTCACCCTGTATAAGTGGCTGTGTTTGTGCTCCAGGGTAAGCTGCTTTTTTTTTTTTAAAAAAAATGAGAGCATTCAAGATTTGACAGAAAATGCAGGAGCTCTTAAAAACATTATTTATAAACATAGCTAAAGTAGTTCTTGAAGACTATTGTAATTTTTTTGCTATACTCATGTAATATATCACATGTCATATTTGAAATATTACATATGACGTATAACAAATGATTCAATATGTCACACATGTGTTATATATACAATACTATCAAAGTAATACAAAGAATCAAGGAGAGAATTCTTATCAGGATGGGCTTGGCATTTATCTCCTGGTTTAACTGCAATTTTGGGAAAGCAATCGTGACCCAGTGACCATTCAAAATACTTGAAGTGCATATCTTTTGTATATTCTGTTGTACTGTTAATGTTGTTGAGGTTAAGTTTAATAGTGTTGCTAATGTTTTATTTAATGGATGTTACAGAGAGTGGTATGTTGAGGCTACATAGGGCGGTAGGTAATAGTGGGAACTCTGGCTTCGAACACACCAGAGTTCAAATACCAGCTCTTCTGATGTTGGCCGAGTGATTATTCTGTAAGTTTCTTTGAAGCCTATTAGCTTTGTAAGATATGGTGTGTGTGTGTGTGTGTGTGTGTGCGCGCGCGTGCGCATGCGTGCGTGCGTGCGTGTGTGTGTGTGTTCAATAAGTATGAGTCACTATCTTATGGCAGAATAATCGTTAACTATCTTTGTCAATTTCCTTAGTAGCAGTAATGCCCCATACACTGGAAAAGCAAATAGAGAATCTGGCAACTATTGGCTTCTTCCCAGGCATGTATAACATCTGGTCTCCCTGGCCCTCCCTCTTCTGGTAGTGAATGGAGGCAGTGCCTAGAGAGAAGCCACTTGAGGCAAACAGGTCACCCATTCTTCCTTGGTGAATATATTCACACAGAGGGATTCCTGGGCTCAGTTCACATAAACCATGAGCAAAGAAGAAAGAGGTTTTGTGGTCTGTTTCTCAAGAGAGTTGCATTTGTCTAAATGGTTCCCATCTGGAATAGGTAAAAGAGTCAAGTGACCTGGGACTGTACCAATCTCTTTAGAAAGGAAGGACATAGAAGGTTGAAAAAAACGAGTGCCCATGCAGAGGAGAATAAAGGCAGGTAGAAATCAAGTCATAGAGCAGATGAGCGAGGAAGCATTTTAGCAAAAAGGACAGGGAAATATAACCTTTATTACGGTCAAATAATTGAAACCTACAACATTGCTTCATTTATTTGATTTGATTGTGACTCAAGGACGCAAGGATGATTAGATAAAGCTGCATCCTAATTTTATTTCATATGCTTGCCGTTGATGCTATTATTGTTGACTTTTCGTTCAACAATGATTTATTTATTTGCTTGTCTAATTGCATTACAAAACTAAGGAAATTTTCTCCCACCTTGTCTTATTATATTGAAGTAAATATAGTTGGAACTAACTAAGAGGCCTCTGACTGATTTGGAAATAATTTTATTACATGGAACTTTCTGTTATAAAGTTATTCATGATAATATGATTCGGACTATCTTCCGTATGATCTTTGCTGGCTTATTTAGGAAAATAAACCTGGTGTCACCAGTTTTCATGGAGCTCCTCATAGTGACAGCAGTTTGTTGAGTCTGAAAGATCCTCAGACCTCAGCTTAAAAATCACTGTGGATTAAAGAAACAGAAAGTAATAGAGTGGAAAGAATCATACAGAAATGGGTTCAAATATTGACTCTCCTTATTGGCTGAAGTATCTCAGGGAAAGTTACTTAACCACTTGGAAGCTCAGTTTCCTCTTTTTAAAATGTAAAATCAAATGTCTATTGCATGGGGATCGAGTATGTGCAGTGCACCATCATATGGTACTCACGTGTGGGACACTGTTGAGCTACTGTGTGGAGAGGGGCGCTACTGAAATACATTTATATGATAACAACAGAATCTATCTTATAGGATTATCACTAGGATTAGGTCAGTTAGTGCTCTATTTAAAGTGGTTAGAACAGTGGCTGGGCCATAGTAAGCACTCAAAAATATTAGTCTGTGCTGTTGATTTTATTATCTTTGCAAGACATTTAATGAAGTACTTGCATTGGAGGATTCATTGTGATGAATCCTCCAGTAAAGGTTTTTACAAATTTCTATGTATAGAGAGTGTGGCACATAAAAGATTGTAGTAAATTGAGTCTTACATGGTGAGAAGTTTTTCAGGAGGAGCAAAAGGAGGAGGGTTTTTCAGGCAGAGGAGACGTGGCAATGCCCGTGGAAAGTGGCTAGAAGTTTGGGAGGGTTGAACTGAGAAAATGCAGACTGTAGGACACTGTTGTCTGGAGGGAGAAATCTAAATGAGATAATGTAGCATTTATAGAGGTAGGTTCATTTATTCACCTTCACTCAACAATCGAGTATCTACTGTATGCTAGACATTGGGACGCAATCATCCAGACACTCATGGTCTTCGCCAGTGGAGCCCAACATCTAACAGACAACATGTACATTGGCTAAGGAGTTATAGTGCTGTGCTGGAAGAGATGTGAGAGGGAAAGCAGAGAAGAAAACATATGGCATCATTTCTATTTGAGACAGGGGGCAAGAATTCAGGATTCCTGACTTCTGTGTTAATTTCGATAGCATTGAATTACAACATTTTAGAGCAAATTCAGAAAAAAGCTTCATATATTTTGTCTATTTTAGTAGCTTACTTTATTAGTTTGCTATTATTATTTTTTTGATAGAGAGCACACATGAGCATGTGTGAGGGGTGGGGGCAGAGGAGGAGGGAGAGGGAACCTCAAGCAGGCTCCATGCTCAGCTCTCAAGCTCACAACTGTGAGATCATGACCTGAGCCAAAATCAAGAGTTGGATGATCCACCCAGGTGCCCCTTAAATTATTATATTAGACTTATTATAATTTAAATCTCATTTATTAGTAGTATTTTATTATTGTTTATGAAATAAATTCTTGAGAAAGGTTTTAAGAGTATTGAAAAATATATGTATATATTTATATTAAGGCTATTGGAATATGTATCATATAATATGTATTTATTTAATCTTCATATCAAAATATTTTGAAAATATACCAAAGTTAATTCTCTTTGAGATTATGATAATTAATTATATTTTGTAGATAGCTTAAGATACTTTTTTATGGGATAATCTTTTCGAGAAGGAAATAACATGTCAAAGGAAACCAGCAATCAAAACTTGTTATGTTAATAACCAAAACTGTGAAACACTTGATGTGATACTTTTTAAAAAAAATTTTTTTTAGTGTTTTTATTTGTTATTGAGAGACAGAGCATGAGCATGGGAGAGGCAGAGAGAGGAGGAGGCATAGAATCTGAAGAAGGCTCCAGGGTCTGAGCTGTCAGCACAGAGCCCGATGAGGGGCTCAAACTCACAAACTACGAGGTCATGACCTGAGCCAAAGTTGGATGCTTAACCGACTGAGCCACCCAGGTGTCCTGATGTAATGCTTTTTATTCAAAACATCTTAACTTAACATCTTAACTAAATTCTCATGCTTTTAAGTTAAAGCCCTTCCATAAGTGCTTTTGATTACTCTCTTTGTCCTGTAACAGAAAATGTTATCTATCTCATAATTTACTATTTTATTGAAAAATTGTTAGGCCCCACAGATTTTTTTCTTTTAAGTAGCAGATATTGCTAAACAGGAACCCTCACTTATCCTTTAAATGTTGTTTTCAGAATAGCTCACTGTAACCAGAAATTTAAGCTTCTGTTTCTGTTTTACGGTGTCAAGCAATAACAAAAAGGTTAAAATAATGCATCCAATCACTTGCCTTGCATTTTATTTACTATGATAGGCAAGGTACTGTGTGAAAAAGAGGGAGAGAAAGAGTAGGTGAGCCCCTTCACAGGTCAGATAGAACTTGCCTGTGGCAGCTATAATGAACATAGATGGTGTTGAATATGACAAGATTACTGATTTTCTAAAAACTGAAATTAGTAGTTAATACTAATAGCATTTACTTCTTCACTGGGAAGAATGGCAGAGCACAAAGGAAAGTGTTACGTTCCCGAAAGCTGTCCGTGCATCTGGAAAGATTGGGAGTACCTCTCAGGAGAAGTGATTGCTACACCATGTTATACCTGGTAATGAGCTCCATTTATTTCACAATGTTCTTCCTAAGCAATTGTATTCGTTTTGATCATCTTGTATTTATTTACATGACTGACTTCAGCAACAAAACAAATCAAGCCAGGGTAAATAAGATTTTAAAGGCATTGAGGAGTTGGTGGAGAGCCAGTATCTAGAGGGGAATCATACCATTATTTTTGGGCATATTTGTTCAACCCGGAAGAAAACTGTGAAATGTGTTAAGTTTGGAAATTTAATAAGGAAAAATATCTCAAGTTTGTAAGAAAGTAAAAAATGTGCCAAAGAAAAGATCACATTTAATGGAAGGTTTTCTGTTTGGAAATAGCTAAAACAACACCACAAAACAAAACTGAAATAAAGTTTCCTTAAAATGTGGAAACAAATTCCAAGCTCCTGGAAAATATCATGTGTAATGTATTTAAACTGATCCAAATATAGGAGATGGCAGTGATAAATATAGGCCTAATTTGTCAGTGTAATAAGTGTTATTGAGCCAACTGGCAGTATTTGTAAGGGCTATTGGCTCAGTGAATGTTCTTGAATACAAACCTTGCAGAGTTTGTACTGCTTGACAAACACTAATTAGAGCCCAATGTCCTAGAAAGATAACTGGTATTTTTTTTTTTGATAGTGTTTGTCGACGAGGAATGTTCAATTGCACATATTATCCATGCCCAGCAGTGTGCACAATATATGGGGACCGGCATTATCATTCTTTTGATGGACTGGAGTATGACTATATCAGTGATTGCCAAGTATTTTTGATAAAGGTATGTCACAACTATGTGCTTTTATTTGCACTTGTGTAAAGACTTAATGTAAGAAACAAGTGTGCTGCTACATGATATATCAAATCCAAATGTTATTAAAAAAAAACCTATAAGAGTTATAACAATTTTAAACATTTCCTTGGCTCATTCTTAAGGTTTATTCTTTGTAGGTGATGGGCTAATTCTTCAAGTTTCTGTGCTTCTGTTTTGTCATTTGTAAAATGGAGATAATAATTGTACCTGTCTTCTGGGGTGGTTCTTAGGATTAATTAAGATAAATGTATGCAAAGCTCTTAGATAGTGCTTGATAATAGTAAGTATTCAATAAATGTCAGCCATCTTTATTTTTATTGGCTTAGTTTGGTGAATACAAATATAAGACATCAAATCAGCATTGAACAATATATATTGTTTGTGATTGTAACAATAAAGAGACGTTATTCTTAACTCTAGACATGTTATCTTGATGCTATCCTGCAGTAAATCCTGGGTTTTGTACATCTGATAAAATCCTTAAAATGTCCTATGTTTAATGTGTTTAGATTTTCTTTATACCTGAATTTTATTTAGACATCACGGATCCCAGAATTAAATTTCTAAATGTAAAATGTAAGCTTTAGAAAGAAGCTATACAAGAATAAACAAAATAACATCTTTTTTTCCAGCAAGGTAACTTGTTATTAGAGGTTAGTGTGTGAACCTGTTCTTTTAAGCATATGTCAACAAAGTAGACACATTCCTATTTTGTATTAGTTCTGTTAAGTAGAAAAGAACAGTAAAATCGAAAGTGTTCCAAATGTAAACAACTCCTGCTTATGCTTTAAACCATCAAATTTACCATTTGGGAAATATTCTAGGTAAGCCTCCATTATGAGCAATTTTAAGTTTCTTAAAGAATAGATCCAAATTTGTCCAAGAAAATTCTAAAGTTGAGAAGACTGGGATCATGCCTTCCATTTCTTTTTCCCTCCCCAAGTCATTTTGCAAAATGCTAGGCATTTGGTGAACTGTTACTAACTACTTATTTGAGCTGTATGCTCTGCCTGGCTTTTTCTTAACCTCTCATTTGTCTTCAGTGTAGAGAAATCATAGTGTTTACCCATCCATTTTAAAATAATGATTGTGCAGAAAGCATTTCAAGTAGAATATTTGTCTCAACTCTGATTCCTGGTAAAATGAAAGTATGTCCTTAGATTTGATGTTGAATGACTAGAGCAGTCTTTTTTTCTTTTCTTTTCTTTCTTTCTTTCTTTCTTTTTTTTTTCCTTTTACTGATACTGCATTATAACAGTACCATTCCAGTTTTCAGCCAAGAACCATTAAAGTTTGGATTTTAGACTTTTAAAACCTGATTTCCTGTCATCACTTTAATTTGCTACTATATCCTTCTGTTAAAAATCAACACCTAAAGTTCAGTTTCAAATTTTAATAAGATATGTCTGCCTCTATATGAGAAGATATATCATAGGAGACACGCTTCTAATCTTTTAGTAAGCAATGAAATTTATGTCCCTAATTTAATATCTGGATTAATATCTGTCATTAAGGTTCGTGTAGTAAGATTAACATAGGAAGAATATTAAAAGTCTTAAATTTTCAAGTTCTATACTTACATGTGTCTCTTTTTCTGCCAAAGCAGAAGTACTCTTTCGTTTTTTACACTGACAATGTTTTTTTTTAAAAAGAAAGTGCTTATAAAAAATAGACTTAAGAATGTGACTTTTACTCGATTTAATTTGTTAATTAAAGAGAAGAAAAACTGGGGTGCCTGGGTGGCACAGTCAGTTAAGCATCTTACTCTTGATTTTGGCTCAGGTGATGATCTCACAGTTCGTGAATTTGAGCCCAGCACCAGGCTCTGTGCTAACAGAGTGGAGCTTTCTTGCGATTCTCTCTCTCTCTGTCTCTCTCTCTCATGCACTCTCTCTCTCAAAATAAATAAATAAACTTTAAAAAAGAAAAACTTACTATTAATAATTAGAATTAAACTAGCAAATTATTTATTATATTTAATGTACATTTTCATAAAAATTAATAAAACCAGAACCAGGCCAAATAACTATTTTGATCAACATATATTTGATAAGCCAAGGAATATTTTATTTCACCATGGAGCAAATAATTATTTCATATTAAAAACAAACTAGTGATCAGCCACGCAACCTCATTTTCATGGTTTTGAATTCTTTTCTTGCCAGATAGTAAATTCCTCAATGCCTGGATTTTTTTTTTTCTCCTTCAATAGTAGTTTTTTTATTTGTTTTTGTTTTTGTTTTGCTTACTCCATTTGCCCAGCTTTCCCATGGAGGAGGCTTCTCTTTTGGGGAAAGAATCAGCATCTCCTTTGAGAAGAATGGAGTTGCGGCCATTCATTTACCTGCTGCTTTTTCAGAGGCAGGAATAATTTCTGTGAATTACAGATTTAATCCTTTCTTTCTTGTCAAACAGCTCTTCTGCCTTGATTACAAATTCTACATTTTATTTGTGTTCTTTGTAACACATTTTTGTCTAGTGAAACTTAATTTATTTCTTTGGGTCTTATGGTGGATCTAATAACCTCATTCATAAACATGTTTCCTTATTTTCCAATTGGAGTTTTAAAAATTAATACTTACTTTATTTTATAAGCATAATGTTACTTGACCTTCACTTTTAAAGACATATTAAAGTCCTTTTTTCCCCCGGCTCTGGATTGTGGAGTTTTAAATGTAACCTAGTTTTAGTAAGTACTCACCATATCTTTATTGATGCTTGTCAAACTTTAAAAATTCAGATTCTCTGATATTTTATTCATTTAGGAGGTTGTTTCATCTTCAGCGTAAGTAGCATATGGAATATATAGCACATTGTTTTTTAAGTGGGTTGAAGCAAATTTAAGGTAAAGGTATAATTGCATAACCAAAGGGAAGACTTGTTTACTAGTGAAAAGAGATGAGACACCAAACAACATCTGGACCTGGGCTGTACACTCAAAGAAAAGGAGAGAACACTGGATATCTTCAGCAAAAATAGGAAATTAATATTCCAACTCCCAGATTTCAGAGCCAAACTCGACTTCTATTAATCTATCACAGGCCCCAGTCACTGCTCGATTTCTTCTTCTTAAAAAAAAAAAAATATTTTTGAGAGAGAGAAAGTGCAAATGGAGGAGGGGCAAAGAGAACCCAGGCTCCGTACTGTCAGTGCAGAGCCTGATGGGGAGCTCCATTCCTCAACCATGAGACCATGACCTGAGCTGAAGTCGGAGGCTTACCCGACTGAGCCACCCAGTCGCCCCTCCATTTCTTTTTATATTTTGCTCTAGATTAGGTTTTTCAACATCCTCTTCAGATGAGATCTCAAATGTTTATGGCTCTCCTTAAGCCTCTGAAAACCTATTTAGTTTCAACACTCTCAAATTCCATACTTTGCATCATTTTTTCGCATCAGAATTTCTTGTGTGCCTTCTAGGTGTCTGGCCCTATACTGAGAAGTGTGGTACAATGAATAAGAAAAATAGATATGGGCCTTGCCTCTGAACCTTAGGCTGGCAAGGGTGGGGAAAGTTATTAAGCACCTAATCACAAAACGCAGAAAATTTCAATTGTAAAAGTCAGTGATGACCCGAATGCAAAATCCAATTAAGCTTTTAAAAGGTTATCATCTTTCTTTTTCCTTTGATGTAGCTTGTGCTTTGTAATTCTACCCATTCTGTTGCTTCCTGGTCTCTGATCACTCCTCAATAGCCATTGGTGGCTCCTTCCTCCAAGAGTTTCTTGAAACACTAGGCCTCCATATTTCCATGTCTGTCTCCTTTGCAAAACTCTTAGTTGCTTGTGATCTCAGATTACCTGGAAGGTATGAATGCTGTTTTATTTATTTATGTATCCATGGGAAATGAAAACAGAGAGGAAAGGAAGTCAGGGGAAATCCGTTACACTCTATTTAAGCAAATATAAAGGTCTGGATAGGAGTGCCTGGGTGACTCAGTTAGCTGAGTGTCTGACTCTCGATTTTGGCTCAGGTCATGATTCCAGGGTCATGAGTTTGAATCCTGGATCAGGCTCTGTGCTGACAGTAGGATTCACTCTCTCCCTCTCTCTCTGCCTCTCCCCTGCTGGTTCTCTCTCTCTCTCTCTCTCTCAAAAATAAATAAACTTAAAAAGAAAGGTGTAGATAGAACTAGGTAGAACTATCTCTGTCAAGTAAAGGTAAAATGCAAATTAATAGCATGGTAATTACACAATAGTGTGGCATTTCAGCAAGAATGAATGAAAGGAAGGAAGAAAGAAAGGAAGAAAGAATTTGCATATAAAAGTCATATGAATATTTCATCTGAACAAAATTTATTCCACATAGAATAAAAATATTTTCTACCATCTAGAAGTTATAAAGGAGATAAAGAAACTAATAGATAAGAAATTAAACACGTATTAAGGGAATGTAAGTAGATGGAAAAGGAAACTGTAGAATTAAGGAACAAACTGAGATTCTAAAAATATTAGAGAGTTGATATATATGCATTTCTTTTAAAAATGATAAATACACTATCTTTCATGTACTTTCTCTTCCTCTGGCCATCCTAACAGTGACTGGAAAGGTTATTCCCTATTAAATAAAACCTTTTTGGGGGGCCTGGGTGGTTCAATCAGTTAAGCATCCAACTCTTGATTTTGGCTCAGGTTATGATCTCATGGTTCATGAGTTTGAGCCCTGCATTGGGCTCTGTGTTGACTGTGCGGAGCCTGCTTGGGATTCTTTCTCTCCCTCTTTCTCTGCCCTTCCCCCGCTCATGTACATGCACACTGTTTTGCTCTCTTTCAAATTAACTTAAAAGAAAAAAGCTTTTGATGTTTTTGACCGACTTTCTGTTTAGTAAACTCTGATTATCTCCAATTTTTATTCCAGTTTAGTCCCATAAAAGGAAAACTATCCTAAATCTATCTTAAAGTTTTAGACTCAGGAAATGGGCAGTCAATCTAAAATTTTGTTTAGATGGTAATCGTTTGCATGTTTAACAGTCTCTAAGCCAATCGTTTTTATTCCCTGAAATGAGGTTCTTAGGATGGTTTGTCTTATAGGTGCAGTTTTTATTTATATTGTTTGCCGAAGACAAAGGGGTCAGAGACAGAAAAGCAACTGGACCTTTACTGATAGTTATCATAATATATCTTGTCTACATTATGGTGGATATTTTCAACCCAAATTAGTTTTGAATAGCTTCCTAAACATTTATGTATCAGGAAAATCAGAAACTTTAAAAAAATTTTAATGTTTATTTATTTTGAGAGACAGAAACAGAGTGTGAGCAGGGCAGGGGCAGAGAGAGAAGGAGACACAGAATTTTAAGCAGGCTCCAGGCTCTGAGCTGTCGGCACAGAGCCTGATGTGGGGCTCAAACCCACCAACTGTGAGATCATGACTTGAGCCGAAGTCGGATGCTTACCCGACTGAGCCACCCAGGCACCCCAGGAAACTCAGAAACATTTAAAATTAAATTAAACTATATGATAAAAATCTAAAGAAAATTCCTCTCCAATTGTGATACATTAATGTTACCAAAGTTAAAATGGAAGTGAAAAATATATTAATATTATTTAGTTTTTAAAATTACATGAACAAAACTTTTTAGATGGCTCTGGCATATTTTTTAATCTATTTCAGTAGGAGGATGAAAATCTCGGAGTTTATCTAATTAACTCTCTTTTCAAAAAATTAGTGTTTAATTAATTTTCTATTTTATCCATGTAAGCTAACTTAAATATTACATACTTGTTGGAAATTTCAGACAAGGTGGTTGTGATATTTTATCCATAAGATTGATCTTCATTATTTTTTTCTTTTTTAAAATATATTTTTAAAGTTTATTTCTTTATTTTGAGAGAGAGAGACAGAGAGCACGAGGGAGGGGCAGAGAGAGAGAATCCCAAATCCCAACCAGGCTTCGTTCTGTCAGTGCAGAGCCCAATGTGGGGCTCAAACTCACAAACTGTGAGATCATGACCTGAGCTGAGATCAAGAGTCAGATGCTTAATCGACAGAGCCACCCAGGTGCCCCAGATTGATCTTCATTATTAATCTTAGATATTAATGTTCAGTATTTACTTTGCATTGTAATAGCTTACCTACTTAGATAAACCACCCTATATATTAAAACCTTCTAAAATATTCAGTAGTACTTAATAGCATAAGCTTTCCTGTAATTATTATCTTTTCTTTCTTTCTCTCACTCACTCTTTCCTTCCTTCCTTCCTTCCTTCCTTTCTTCCTTTCTTCCTTCCTTCCTTCCTTCCTTCCTTCTCTTTCTCTCTCTCTCTCCCTTTCTTTCTTTCTTTTTCTTTCTTTCTTTCTTTCTTTCTTTCTTTCTTTCTTTCTTTCTTTCTTTCTTTCTTTCTTTCTTCTTCTTCCTTCCTTCCTTCCTTCCTTCCTTCCTTCCTTCCTTTCTTTCTTTCTGTCTGTCTTTCTTTCTTTCTGTCTTTCTTTCTCCTTCCTTCCTTCCTTCCTTCCTTCCTTCCTTCCTTCCTTCCTTCCTTCCTTCCTTCCTTCCTTCAATATTTAAATTTACACTCCATGCCTCTATGCTAGGAGCTGCTAAGGGTACAATTATTAATAAATTAGCTTTACCCTCAATTGTTTTATGTTTGGAGAAGTCATTAATAAACAAGAAGCTAGAAGACTGGGATAAATTAAAGCGCTCTTATAGGAATGTAATTGATTTTGACTGGAAACAGCAAGCAAGAAAGTTTCATAGAGGGGTAGGAATTGATACTATGTTACAACTCATTTCTTTTTCAGTGTATTTTCAGGTAGATGTTCTCAGTAATGAAGCACCTCAGGGTGCTTTTCTTCTCATGGCATTCTGGTTAGGTGCCTGCTATTTCAGGGAACCCACAGTAGGGGGTCCTGTGATATCTGTGGCCAAACTCCAAGGGAAATACCATCCTAAGGAAATCTTTGAACAAGACTGTACACCTCCAAAGGCGACAACTGATGGATGGTTTTGCTTCCCATGCAGCAGGGATTCATGGATATTCTGATGTCGCAGACAACTGGGACAGTGTCTGTGTAACTGCTCGACTCTGCTTTCTCAAGCTTGCTTGTTTAACTCTCCTTCTGTATCTTTTATCTTTGCATCACTTCACTGCTTCTGCTTCCTTATGTTTTAAGCTTGCTGTCATCTATTCAGCCCCACTCTATCTTCTATCCTCTTTCTGTCTGTTCACCCTCAAATCTTACTACAAAAAAACTTAAAAAAATCCCCACCATTCTCTGGTTAAAGTGTGAGAGCTAATCTAATAGGCAAAAGTAGTCTTTTTTCATGCTTGCTTTAAAGTCTGTTGGCCCAAGTTGGTACCATGACTTTAGCAGGGCTAGCTCGGGCTGTGCATCCTGGCCACAGCATGGAGAGTGGCAAGATCACCTCTTCTGTGTCATTCTGTGAGGAGAATGAGCTCTCAAGGGGAAAAATCCAAACCCATCAAATGATCTCTGAAGAAGCCAAAGTTACCAGAAGGTCACTTTGATGCACCAGAAGGTTCTTATTTAGAGAAAGAACCACTGACAAAATTTCTGGATGATGCTAATGCTGTTACCAAAGAAAAAGGTGGACCCAGGGGCCCAGAACATGACTGATATGGATATTGAAAATGAAAAGGATGCTGTATTGATTTTTAAGCCATATTTTGTTTGTTTATTTATTTATTTATTATTTATTTATTTAATAATTTATTATCAAATTAGCTAACATATAGTATATACAGGGTAATCTTAGCTTCAGGGGTAGATTTCTGTGATTCATCACTTACATACAACACCCAGTACTCATTCCACAAAGTGCCCTCCTCAATGTCCATCTCCCATTTTCCCTGTTCCCCTCAACCCCCCACCCCCATCAACCCTCAGTTTGTTCTCGTATTTAAGAGTCTCTTATGGTTTGCCTCCGTGTTTCTTTGTAAATTTTTCTTTCCTTTCCCCTGTGGTCTTCTTAATAGAAGTTTAAGTTTCTCAAATTCCACATATGAGTGAAAACATGATATCTGTATTTTTCTGACTGGTTTATTTCACTTAGCATTAATACCTTCCAGTTCCATCCACATTATTGCAAATGGCAAGATTTCATTCTTTTTAATCGCTGAGTAGTATTCCATTGTATATATATATACCACATCAGTTTTTATCCATTCATCAGTTAATGGACATTTGGGCTCTTTCCATACTTTGGCTATTGTTGATAGTGCTGCTATAAACAGTGGGTTGCATGTGCCCCTTTGAATCGGCACTCCTGTATCCTTTGGATAAATTCTTATTTATCCAGTGCTATTGCTGGGTTGTAGGGTAATTCTATATTTAATGTTTTGAGGAAACTCCACACTGTTTCCAGAGTGTAAACCATATATTATTAACTTCGTAGCATGTTTCATGACAGCTGTCAAATATATAGGTAAAATTTGGTAGCATGAAAACATTTATGGTCTTTATATCCACCACAAATTAATGAAAAAACCTGAAGACTTCCAAAAGATGCAGCCGCAATGGAAATGCATCACTCATGTCTCCTCTTATGGGAAGCAGAGTTGACTGAGAACCCAGCTGCTGCCCCATGGGATCCACCACTGTGTTCCTGCTGAAGTCACACTTCCCCCAGGCTGTGCCCAGCCAATGAATGATTATGGTGGGGTTACAGTAAATGAATAGGCTGGCCCACTCCCATGATGTGTAAATTGGCTCAAGGACTCCCCATTAACCAGCCCCGAATTTTCTCAGTACTGTGCTGCTGTCTGAGACTCTTCCTACCCAATCTTCCTTTTCTCTCCCTTTCTCTTCCTTTTCTTTCCTTTTCTCTTCCCTTCACAGGTATTAGATGCTGCCTACTTTTCCTCTTTATAATTCAAAATGTCTGACCAATAAGTCTCTTTCACATTAAAAAGAACAACAACAACAACAAAAAAAAACAAAACTCTGTTGGCCCATTGGTGAATGTACTGCTTTGGATCCAATCTGCTGTGGGACATAAAACATGGCTGCTGAGGCTGTTATATCAGCAGGAACTTTGTGTGGGATTGTTTCCCTTAAAAGGGGTAGGAGCTAAGACAGGTGCTTAGATTGAGTGACATGTGGAGTAAAATAATATTCTACTTTGAGAGGTGCTGACATTTTGTTTTGGAATCAGATGGGGGAATATTTTCTATAAATGTGTTACCTCAGAAAAAAGGGTTTGAGGAATCCATGTGGCACACTGATGTTGACCTTTTTCCTCTGGCTTTATAATCATTACTTACTATGTTGCTTAGCAACTCAGTAGCATTATCTCCAAATCTAATATTAACTTGAAATACATTAGAAATGAAAATTATAGAAATGTGACTCTTAGGAACTGATATTGTTTCCAGTTACTGGCAGTAATAACATGATATTACAAAACAGACCACACAATATAGCATATTTCGTGGCATTTCTGAGTTTAATATAAAGAATAATCTAACATTGAGGAATTGTAATTAATAATCATAGAAATATAATGGCAATAGAAAGCCTTTCAGCTGGCCTTTAATATCCCATAATCTAAATAACTTTTCTCAAGAGGAAGAGCAAAACAAAAGTCTGAATTACATATTTTTCTCTTCTTTGAAAATCATTCATTAAGGCAGAAAATGTGGCATGATTTTCTTGAGTACTACAATGCCATAATCACCCTAATGACCTTTATTATTCTCCTTTTCAAAATGTAAGCAATGCTTTGCAAAAGGATTGTTTAAAAAGAAGAAAAAGCTCTCAGTTCCTATGAAGGAAGGAAGGAATAAATGGGTCACAGAGGGACACACTAATTACTTTATCAACACCATTCATTGAAAACCTATCCTCTTGGCACTATGCTATAGTAATTACATAAAAGACAGAAAGAACTTGGCCAAACCAAGAAAAATATTGAGCTAGCGTTCCTATTACTGGTGATATCAAACACTAAGTGTAGAGAATTTATAAGCCCTATATGGTTTCCAGGTATGTAAAGATTTTTTTGCTTTGAAAATAAACACTGACCCATATGTCTAAAAATAAAAAGAATTCAGGAAATGTGTGTGGGCCTTTGAAAACTGGACACAGAGTTCAAAGAGAAATGCCAGTTTTTTTTTTCTTTTTCTGGTGAAATTCTCACCTTTTACAAGTTAGTGAGAACACTCTTAAAGCAGTGTGGCTTTTAACTTTTGGAGGGATAAGGACTTTAAAATCTGATGAAAACCATGGACTTTATTCTTAGAAAAGTATAGACAACAAAAAACAACATTTTACAATGAATTTCTAGCGTCTGTAGAGCTATAGAGGCCCATCCAGGAAACTGATATCAAACAAGAAACTCTGAGTCTAGAGAATATGTTCTTAGTGGATACAGTTGGGAGTGGCTGAAGGAAGAAGGAGGTGAGATAGGAGGTGAGGAAGTTCAGAGCCTATGGGCTAAACACTATTCTCCAAAACTAAGGACTCCCTTACAGTTGACTTTTCTGCTCGATCATTGCTAGACCATTCCTAATTTCTCTATAAAAGTAGCATTTTAAAAATTAGGATTTTGAACTGTCTCCGCTTCTATTCAGCCAAGTGATCTTGGACAATCAGTTGATCCTTTTAAACTTCACTTTCTAATCTGTAACATGGAAAAAATTTAAAAATTATCTTAAGAATTAAATATCAAAGAAAGAATTAAATATAACATGTGTAGTGTTCAAAAGAAGCCCTCAAATGAAATGCATTATTGTATTTACTAGCAGTACCAAAGTTTTGTATCTATTTCCATTTTAACCTGTAGGCAAATAATTATTTAGGCAGAAAACTTTTAAAAATATAACAAAAGATGTTGCCTCAAATGAAAATATTTCTTTTAAAATTTCCCTAACTGACCTGTCTTGGATATTTATTAAAAAGAAAGTGGTTGATAAATTTGAGTGTAATCATAAAATAGAAAAAAAAAAGTTCTGCTAAACCAAAATTTTAACAGAACATATTAGAGATAAATGTTTAAAGATTGATCTATCTTGGTTTATTTTTATAGACTTTTAAAATTATTAGATCAAAATGATTTTTATCTTAGAGATAAGCTCTATTTTGATTTCAATACAATCCACTGTTAATATTGGTTTTCTTTAAGATTTTTAAATAAAAACGAACCAAAATTGTAGATAGTATATTTATATTAATGCATTATTTTAACATTTCAGGGTGTAGATGATTCAGGTATATCTGTCATTGCCCAGAACAAGAAATGCTTTGACAACGATATTGTTTGTTCTAAAAGTGTTTTGATTTCAGTTGGGGACACTGAAATTTACCTGAATGACGCTCCTTACAAACAGGTTAGTAAATTATTTCTTTTGGGCTCATTTTACCTTGTCCCGAGAATATTGAAAACAAAATAGAGAACAATTCAGGGTACTTTTCTCTGTAAGTGATTACTCGATTTAGATTTTCTTTTCTTTATTGTTTTATGTGGCTTCAGTAAATCATACTTGTCTTTTATTTACACTCCACTTCTCCATGTTCCAATTCTTTCCTTTTTTCTTCATCTCCATGGTGACCATTCTGGCCCCAGCAACCATCACCAATTATCTGGAGTACTTCAACATCCTCCACAATGGACTCCTGGCTTCCTGTCTTGTTTCTCTCTTATCCTGCCACACTACTGCCAGAGTGACTTCTTTCTAAAATGGGAGTCTAATCTCCTGTCACTCTAGCGCCTCAAAACTTTCAAATGACTTCCCAATTCCCTTACAATCTCACCAGTCTGACCAGGGACAGTCACCTCTCCTGCTTCATGTCTCATCACTTTCTGCTTCGAGCTCATATTCCAGAAGTTGGAGCTCTTATTAGTTCTTTAAATGATCTATTCTTTCTTTCATCTCTGGGTCTTCATGAATGTCATTGCTCCCACCTGGATCAACCTTTTCTTTAACTTATTTTTCTGTGGTAGGTCTCATCTTAACTCCTTCAAGGAGTTCTTCTTCATACCCTCAAGCACTTTGTTGAGACACATATCACACTTTAGTGAAATTCTTTGTATGGTTGTCTGTCTTTTCCAGCTGTCTACGAGTTCTGTGAGAAGAGAGGCCACTGTTTCCTTATTTATTCCTGTATTCTTGGAGCTGGCCCAATTTGAAAGAATGAATACATTTCATTCATTCATTCATTCATTCATTCATTCATTCATTCATTCATTCATTCATAATATCTACTATATACCAAAATCTGTATTAATTATTGGGACTAGAACAGTGAAAAGCCTGTGCTTGCTTTTAAAGAATTATACTCAGGTGAGGAGACATTCAAGTAAACAAGAATGTGCAGTGTAAGGTGCGAGAGAATGTAGAGGACAGTGCGGAATCCCAAGCCAACCTTGGATGTTTAGGGTAGTTGTTAAGAGTGTGGACTTTGGAGTCAGTCAGTACTGACTTAGAATCCCTGTTTTTCCACTTGCTAGTTGTGTCACTTTGGCCAAGTTTACTTAACCTCTTCAAGCTGCAGTGTTCCCAATTGTAAATTTGGGATCATTAGAGAATCTACTTCTTCAGTTCATATAAAGATGAAATGAGATAATGGATTTCAAGAAATAGCTTTCTGCTTCTCCTTCACCCTCCTTTTTTTGAGAGCTCAGAAGATATGCTCTGGATGAAAGGATTTTAACTGAGTCTTAAAAGATGAGTAGGTATTAGGCAGGTGAAGAGGGAGAATAGAAAGACAGTCAATACAGAAGAATGGTCATGTTGAAAGGAACAGAGTTGAAAGATATAAATAATGGTTTGTTTGGAGAACTGCGAGTGGTTTAGTTTGGTTGAAGTATACAGGGATAGTGGAGGAACAGTGTGGCAAAGAGATTCAGTGAGGAGTCTCTGGGCTGACTTTAAAGCAGGGGACATGGGAACAAGGGCAGTATACAGGAGACTGGTTCCAGGCCACAGAGGCTTTTGAATGATGTAAGATATTTTAACTTATTTTACAAGTAAGAAATTTTGGCATTGAGAAAGGACCTGATCTGACATATGGCTTTTTTTTAATGTTTTTTTTTTTTTATTTTGAGAGAGACAGAGAGAGCAGGAGAGGAGGAGGAGGAGGAGGAGGAGGAGGAGGAGGAGGAGAGAGAGAGAGAGAGAGAGAGAGAGAGAGGGAGAGGGAGAGACCCCCTAGCAGGCTCCACACCATCAGTACAGAGCCCAACAAGGGGCTTAAACTCAAGAACCATGAGATCATGACCTGAGCTGAAGCCAAGAATCAAATGCTTAACTGACTGAGCCACCCAGGTGCCCCTGACATATAGCTTTTAAAAAGCAGCCTCTCTTTGAGATTTTAAAACAGACTTTCTCCAAGGTTGCTCTGTAGACATACATTAAAATCACCTGGAATATCTATTAAAAAGGCTGGTTCCTGGGCCCCACCTTAGTAATTAGAATGGCTGAGGTTGAGAATGAAAATCAGTATTTTTAACGGCACCCCCAATTCTTCTTCACATTAAAGTTTGAGAGCAAGTGCCCTAGGTCATAGCTTATATTTCAATTATATGTTCAATCAGAGAACAAACAGGAAGCAATCAAGTTTTTGGCAAAACAGAGTCTCTATATCATGTTGTTATTTTTCAGATGTAATTACTGCAGTTTGGTATAGCAATCGCTGGATATTCATTTTTAGGCAAAGGTTCTAAGAACAAAAATATGTTTTTTTTAAAGAAAAAACTCAAGAGAAAATAGTAAATGTTCGTGTGGACAGTGTGACACGTTTTTGAAGTGGTAATTACAGTTCAGTAGAACTTTCAACTTCCATTGCTCACCTGTATGCAGGTGTCTGTGAATCCCCTTATCAGGTGTGAAGTATGAAGTAAGATAAAGGAAAGTCATAAAAATGGTTCCCCCACCAACAAATCCCCCACTAACATTTTTTCTTGAACATCAGAAGCAAAAATAAGTACTGTTATTTTCTGGCAGATGGATTGTTCTTCTAGGGGAAGGAAGAAACTGCTATTCTTTCAATAAACACCCAATTTTGTTTTGTCAAATATGTAAGATATAACTGTTTTATGAATTTATTTAAGCTGCCCTTTAAATGTTTTAATTCTCCACATTTATAGCTTATCTTTCTAACATCACTAGAATTTGTTGAAAATGCTATAATTCTCTTCTAAAGTGGAGGTCTCTATTTTGGGTAATTCATAACACCCTCAATCTTCTCATGAGAAACATCTTTGCTTCCTAATCTGAAAAGCAGGAGTACAGTATCTCCTTTAGACCAAAGAGAACTGTTTTTCTTGTGGTAAAGCATCCTGTTTAATAAAAATGAATTGTTTTTTAGCTCTACAGGCAAATAGAAAAATTATCTTTTACATCAGGAAAACTGATGCAAAACCCACCTGAAGGAAGTCTAATAATAAGATGCCTTACCCAAAGATTATTTTTATGTTCTAAAGATTTGTCAACTAGTTCAAAGGAACTTTAATAGGAAACATACAAAAAAGTATTTTATGGATTGAAAAGAACTGTTAGCCACAAATATTGCACTTACTTGTTTTAATCGCTGCTGCTCAGGCTTGAAGATGAGACCTGTGAACAGGCCAGTGCAAGAAGGTTTTAAAAATATATAAACCACACATTGATCCAGAAGCTAGGATACAGCCATAAGCTTGACAAAGTACATCTTCCAAGGAGCTAACATTCAGGTGGGAGAGAAGACAGATAATAAAGCCAAAGCCAAATCATATAATAGAAGGGCACTGAAAAGTGTGATCGCCACAATAAAAATAGGTTCTATGGCAGAGACTGAATTGGGGACAGGAGAAGCTACACATATTATGGGCCTCTTGATAAATGAAAATGTGATGCTCCTTGTTTGAAAAGGAAATTTTTTCCCTCCCTTTGTTTTGCTGTCTCTCTTGACCTGTCATGGTGTTTTTTTTCTTTATTTTTAAGGCCTTGCTCACTCAGAGACAAGGATACTCCCAGGTTGAGTGCAGACCCTCACAGGCACCCAGAGCCCTGCCCCAGAACTCTAATTTGGCACTTGAGAGTAGAAGGAAGCAAGGTTAGGTGGAGTCCATTAACCATATATATGGGTACACAATATATACTGTTGTATATAAAATACTGAGTACTTGTAAGTTTGACCTTGGTCTAGAAGACTGAAAACTCTTTATAGAGATGACTAAATTTACTTAATTTGCCCTAAGGAATGTTTCTAAAATACCTTCTATAGTATAGTATTTCCAAACCATGCATTTGTTATTATTTGGGAGAGAAAAATAATCAAAGGATTCCATATGGCCTTCACAATTTTTATTTTGCTTCTGGCTAAATTTGCTTTACTTACTTTGATTTAACCATGTATTATAAAATTATTATATGAGTTAATTGGAATGTCAGATTTAATGTAATCTTTTATAGTGTATAACCCCTGCTCCTAAGGAATGTTGCATATTTGTACTTTAGGCTAAAGGTACTCTAAATTTTCCCAATGGGTTCCATCTTTAGTTTCTCTCTAATGTTCTAATATTATTTACAGCACACAAATACCATTTTCTTTTAATACACAAATTATTTTCTTTTAATAGAAACATGGTCTATCACTTTCCTCTTTTTTTCTTTTTTCTGTTTTTTTTTAATAATTTTTTATTGTCAGATTGGTTTCCATCTGACAAAAATTATTTTCTTTTAATAGAAACATGGTCTATCACTTTCCTCTTTTTTTCTTTTTTCTATTTTGCTTTTATAATTTTTTATAGTCAAATTGGCTTCCATACAAGAACACCCAGTGCTCATCCCAACCTGTGCCCTGCTCAGTTTCCGTCACCCACTCTCCTCCCTCCCATACCCACCTCAACCCTCAGTTTGTTCTTAGTATTTAAGAGTCTTATGTTTTATCTCCCTCCCTCTTTGTGTCATTTTTTTTGTTCCTTCCCCTCTTCCCCTCTCTGCTGGTTTTCTGTTAGGTCTTGCAAAGTCCACCTATGCGTGGAAACACATGGTATCTGTCTTTCTCTGCCTGACTTATTTCACTCAGCATAATACCCTCCGGTTCCATCCATGTTGCTACGCATGGCCACATTTCATTCTTTCTCATTGCCACACAGTTTTCCATTGTATGTATATACCACATCTTCTTTATCCATTCATCGGTTGAGGAACACTTAGTCTCTTTCCATGATTTGGCTATTGTTGAAAGTGCTGCTATAAACATCAGGGTACACGTGCTCCTATGCATCAGCATTCCTGTATCTCTTGGGTAGATTCCTAACAGTGCTATTGCTGGGTGATAGGGTAGTTCTATTTTCATTTTTTTGAGGAACCTCCACACAGTTCTCCAGAGTGGCTGCACCATTTTGCATTCCCACCAACAGTGAAAGAGGGTGCCTGTTTCTCCACATCCTCACCAGCATCTATAGTTTCCTAATTTGTTCATTTTAGCCACTGACTGGTGTGGTCTATCACTTTCCTATTCAGAAACTTTTATTGAATGCATTTTGCACAAAGAATAGCAGCCTTTGACTGTACTGATAACTTGGCTGCAAAAGAGTCTCAGACTATGCTTGTTATGGAATCCATGCTCTAGCCTTTTGGTGCTTTCCTTAGTCCTGAATGAGTCTTGACTTGCCTCAAGTCTCTATTAAAGTGATGACTTTTGTTCAGAATGATTTCTTCTCCATTCTCATTTCCCAGCTCTGTATACCTTCTTATGTATGGCTTCTTGCAGATCCATTCATATCCCACTCCTTGCAGGAAGGCTTTCCAAGTCTCCTTAATGGAAGTTCATCTCCCTTTTCTCTTTCTCTATAGATATAGATATAAATATAGATGGATAGATATAGATAGATCTATGTATTTATATATACCTCTATCTATAGATATAAATATTTATCTATGAATCTATTTGTACATATTTATTTATAGAGAGAGTGGGTATACATACACACTTTGTGTTTTTGTTTTTGAATTATGCAGGTAACATCATAATTTTTAGTATTCAACCGTATATCATCACCAGCATAGAATTGCTGAGTCAGCAGATATAGCTCCTTAATGTACTCTATGTCTGTGCCTTTGTTTATCCTCTTTTCTATCACAGAAATACTTCTCCCCTTCGCTCGTTTATCCATGTTAGCCCATCTATCATTTTGTGTCTCATTACCAATTTGTGTATTTCCTGTTTTATGCATTTGTTTTGTCTTTTACTACAGAATTCAGAAAAGATGGGGCCATGCAAAAATACTAGTACCTAGACACTTATTGGTGGATATTAACTTAATTAATGTTTATGTTACATTTTTTCCCTTTCTTTCCTTTTTTAAAGAAACGATCAGGTTTTTTTCTGGAAAATAACCCTACATACCAGCTTTGGAAGGCAGGGTACTACATAGTGGTATACTTTCCAGAGAATGATATCACTATTCTTTGGGATAAAAAGACAACCATTCATATCAAAGTTGGACCCCAGTGGAAGGTAAGGTCAACCTAGTTGATAGGTCAATCCAAATGAGATGTAAGAAATGAAATTACATATGCCTTTCAATGTTTTAAGAAAATAAAATAATTGATTTTTTTTTAGGAAACAGGTTCTATTTTCAGAATTACTAACTTATAACCCAGTGAAGAAAAACTTTACCGATTTGAGTACAGTGTTGCGTGCAGTTCCTTTTAACTTTAACCTTACAGTAACAGTTTTCCAAAGTTACTTGGGTCAGCTTCTTTCTTCCCATTCCTTTCAGAGTGGTTATGTGATATGTTTGTAATCTAGTTAGATTCATTTTATTACATTCTGCATTCCATCTTTTCCTCCACATTCTGTTTTTTTTTAAAGCTTACGTACAATAAATTTATTAAAAAATACTATGGTCTAGAGTTCTATGGATTTTAAAAATGCATGGAGTTGCGTATCTATCACCAGAGTTCTATATAGAAACAGACCTATCAACTCCCAAATTTCTTCCATTATTTGCCCCATTACTGGCAACTCCTACTGATCTATTTTTCATGTCTACAGTTTTGTCTCTACACAGCCTGTTGGGTCTGGCTTCTTTGACTTGGCTAAATATGTTTAAGGTTCATCTATACTGTTAAATGAATTAATAGTTTGTTCTTTATACTGTTGAATAGTATTCCATTGTATGGATGTACTAGTTTGTTTTATTCATAAATGGTTGAAGATCCAATCTGGGCTGTTTAGAATTTTTGGCAATTTATATTTTAAATTGTTTTCTATTAAATGTTTTATAAATATTATTAAATATGTTATTATTTTAAATATTTTAAATCCTATTAAATATTTTAAACTCATATATTAAAGTTGTTTTTGAAACACTGATACATTTTTAGAGATCTAGTTTATCTGAAATTGAAATTGAGACTCATGGATATACTCTGTGACAAGTTAGGGAAAAACTGGGATAGTAACAAAGTATTCTTATAAAATGATACATATTTTTAAAGATTTTAATATGTCGTAAATTGAAGATATGATTGTATATTGTCAAGTCATTTTCTTTCAACCCCAAGTGAGATAAAGCCCATAAATCTACTACTAGGTGTTTGCTGGCTTCTTGCATTTGTTTGATGAAAATGAAATGATTTAGTCATTGCCATACATTATTCAACCATATTGCTCTGCCATTTTTATTATGTATCCTCTCTTGCCTACTTTTTGGAAGTGAATTAACCAATAATTCTACATCTCCCCCTCCACTGCTGCCTTAAATCGTTGGGTGGCCATTGTCTTTGGATAGTTTTTGTGGCTTCTGGGAGCTGAGGCACCATGGTAAGCAATGGTCATGACAGGTGCAACCCCAGGGTTATTGTCAGCTTTGCAGGAGACACAGGCAGCCTACTTCACCATCTACTAAGAGCTGCATTCCATTCTCCAATACATGAAGAGAGCATTCAGTTTCTTTAATTTCAGTGTTTTCAGGAGGATTTCCACTGATTTAGGAAGATCATTCTCTGTACTTTTGGTTTATCTCCCTCTTCTAAGTAAAGTATTTCACATTATTTGAGAAAATGCAGTGGGTAATGTTGATGTGAATTATTCATATGGCACTTTCAGTAACCACTTTATAACCTATAACAACCTTTACAAATATGAAATAAAATGTGGTTTTTATTTATTGTGTCTCATGGTGGCTTGATACATGAATATTCTTCTTTCTTCTTTAGAAGTTATGTTTTGAAAATTTTGGCTTTTCAGGGGCTCCTGGGTGGCTCAGTCGGTTGAGCGTCCGACTTCGGCTCAGGTCATGATCTCACAGTCTGTGAGTTCGAGCCCCGCGTTGGGCTCTGTGCTGACAGCTCAGAGCCTGGAGCCTGCTTTGGATTCTGTGTCTCCCCTCTCTCTGCCCCTCCTCCACTCATGCTCTGTCTCTCTCTGTCTCAAAAATAAATAAACATTAAAAAAATTTAAAAAAAAGAAAATTTTGGCTTTTCAAAGTATGACCTAATGAAGAATGTATTGTTTTTATTGTTTCGATGTTTACAGGTTACAAAACCTTAAGCACATCAGGTGGGGCTTTCATTTTAAAAATTTATATGTCTCTCTATATACAAAATATATATGCATACACACATATACTGTAGTGTCTGTATTATACTTCTCCAAGTTACTTACATTATTATTAGTGTCAGTGCTAAGACAATGATCAGTGTGGATAGATACAATTTGGGGGATGGTAAAACATAAGAATTTTAAAATAAGTGTTAAATACAGTTAAATATATATGGAATTATACGATCTTGAAACATATTTTTATGTGTAGAAATTCTTAAAATGTCAATTTTAAATCTTAAGAAAAAATTAGTGGCTGAGTCTGAGTCCTTAAATGTTGAAGATAGAATATTTCATATTTTGTGGTAATTTTCTTTCACTTTAGAACAAACTATCAGGATTATGTGGAAATTTTGACAAATGTACTTCAAATGATATGACCACATCCAACAACTTAGAAGTGAGAAATGCCCAGGTATTTGGAGATAGTTGGGCATTAGGGCAGGTAAGTAGAACATATGTTTTATAGAGCTTAAAAAATATTTTGGTATATTTATCATTTTATTCTTATAGGAATATTTATTTAGATAATACTATTTTATGTCATAGCTAACAAATTACTTTCACATTTCCTTTCTCATGTGACAATCTTGTAATGTTAAGGGCATTGCCTCTATATTATAGATGAAGAAATTGAAGCTCAGGAAAATTAAATGACTTGACTAATATTGTATGTCCAGAAAGAAGCAGAAGTGATGTTCAAATTCACATCTTTTAATGTTTATTTTTGAGAAAGGGAGAGAGTGAGAGAGAGAGAGAGAGAGAGATGGAGAGGGTCAGACAGATGGGGGAGACACAGAATCTGAAGCAGGCTCCAGGCTCTGAGCTACCAGCACAGTGCCGGATGTGGGGCTCAGACTCAAGGACTGTGAGATTATGACCTGGGGCGAAGTCAGACGCTTAACTGACCAAGTCACCCAGGCCCCCAAATTCACATCTTTTAATCTCATACTTTTCCTCCCATAAAGCAAAATACTTTATCAAGGTATTTATATTTCTGGTAATGTAACTTTTGCCAACTCAAAGCAGTGGATACATGAAGGCAGACTTTTCTACCATTCGTTCTCCAGACGTGGATGCGTTTGGAGTGGGAATGGGTAGGGAGTGGTTTTGTGGTCAACTACCTTTGGGAGAAATTTGGATAAATTAAGTTAGATGTATTTCTTTTTTGAAGGATTTCCTGAGGCATTGTAAGCTTCCAAGGGAGGGATGAATTTGAAGGGTTTCCCAACTTATTGACAAAGAACCTATGTTTTTATATGTTAGTTCTCAAGGAAATAGGTTCCTATGTGTCACACTTTGAGAAATGCTGAATTAACTCAGAAAACAGAGTCAAATTGAAAGTTGGTGGTACTCTTTTCTTCTACTTTTTCTTTTTAGCCTATTTTTCTTTCTAACTAAAAGGAGTGTCCACAACTACAGGTTTCTGATTCATTACTATTTGATTAATTGCTTTACCACGTTATCCAATTTACCTAATATATATAAATTTCCTTAAAAACATAAGAGAGGCCTGGGATAAAACATTCACCTAATTCAGTATAATTTAAGCAGCATATTTCATATGGTCTAAGCTGAACAGTATAGATTTATACATTTTATTTAATATATGAACTTCCTACTCTATGGAGAGATACAAAATTCTTTTTATTTTGGCTCTCATATATCTGGTGGCATTTAGAAGTTTTTGAAGAAATTATCTTACATTTGTCCTTTCAAAATGAATTAAGGAACAACCAATTTCTAATAATACTTAAAATTTGTAGCAATCAAAGAATTTTAGACTCACTATAATGTATATTCTTATTCATACCTAATCTGAAAATAAAAATTAAGAAAAAGTTTTTTTCATTTGGTAAGTTCTATTTAGCACTTAATATTTTCCAGATTCTATGAACCCATATGATGAAAACAAAACCTCTGTTATTAGGAATTTTGAGTCTAGGTTGGTAGTTGAGGTAGAAAAATTAACAGTGAACATATGATATAGGTGCTTTGATAGAGGTGAACGACTTGGCCATCATTATGGTTAATGAAAGTTCTTGAAGAAGGTACCTTTTGGCTGAATCCTGCAAGCCTTATAGGAGCTAGAAAAGTTAAGATGATGGGTAATGGCGTAACAGCAAAGGAGAAAGTAGCCCATTAGAAGGTGTCAGGAAGACTGATGCCTAATGAGAATTTCAGGAGATTGTATATAGTGGTTCTGGAGGGTTTGAAGTAGGCAATGGCTAGAATGCAAAGTATCGAGCTGCAAGAAAGTGCTAGGATCTATCCTAAACTAGTTAGGGGGTTCTTATAATCTGGCTAGTCGTGTTAAGTCAGAGAAGATTTAGAAAACTATACAGCTTGTGAGGCATTAAAGATTAAAATCTTTAGCATCTACTGAAAGATTGTATTTCAGAATGATGAATCTGGAGAATTCAAGGACGTCTCCTATCTTTCTGGATTATTGGGTAGATGCTGGCACTCTTCACTAAGGCAGGGCAAAGAGGAGAGTAGATGGCGGACGACAGTGGGGACAGGACAGCGGTGTAGAGATAAGTACATGTTGGATGCATTGAAAGAGAAGCGATAGAGAAATTTATGTGGAGATGTCCAGTTTTGAGATTCAAGAAAGAGATTTGGGTGGAAATATGGATTTGGCAGTTATTAGTGTGTACAGGTTGTTGAAGCCATGAGAAGTGTATAGAATGGGAAAAACAGAGTTTTGAGGATTAAGCTTTGTATAGAAGGAAGGGGCAGAAGAATGGGAGGGTAGTAGCCAATGGATTAGGAGGAAACTCGGAAGAAAATGGTGTCACAAGAAATAAACGAAGAGAGACATTTAAGAAGGGTGAAGTAGTAAACAGAGTCAGAGGTAGCAAAAGGCCAAGTGACATGAACGCTGACACATTGCCTTTATATTTAGGCAACTCGCATGAAGAGGTCATTGATGACATTTCCAGGGTGGTTTCAGGGAGGCAGATTAGAAGAGGCAGAGACCACATTGCTGAGTATGTGGGTGGTGAGCCTGTAGACACTTGTGTATATACAACTCCTCAGAGAATGACTGTGAGAGAAATGAAAGAGCTGAAACTGGAAAAAGAAAGAGAATCATTTGCTCACATAATTTTTTAATGACTGAATTTGAGTCAAATTTAAAAATTATTTACCTCTACTGTCTCTCTAATATCACCATAATTTTAACAGTATGCTCAGCTGTTTTCAAAAATAATATATACTGTTAACATCGAGTTGGCTAAGTGTAGATGCTTTAGCTGTCTAAAAGAATGCGAATATATTAGATGTGTTTGTAGTGAATGCGGTCAGAACAGTTTATCTCCAGTTTCAGTTTCAGAAGCCATCCCTGTGAAAACTTTCTCTTCTCCCTTATTTTTCTTCAACAGTGTGAAACCCCAAGTGAATTATTTAAACCCTGTGAGGCACATCAAAACAAATTTCCTTATGCCAAGAAAGAATGCTCCATTTTGTACAGCGATGTTTTTGCTCCTTGTCGCAATGTGGTAACTGAATACTTTACTAAAATTTCATATTTAAATGGGTACTACTATATCTATGATATTTGAGATGAATGGGACAAGCAATTTAGCTAACTATTGGCTTTTCAGGTGTACCACCTATCCATTGTTCAGAAGACAGATTTGGTAGTTTGTTTTTCTGGAGAAAGTGATACATTCATTTGATTTACTTTCCTTCTTACTCCATCTTATGTAACAGCATACATTTATATATAATATTTGTAGCATTCTCTTCTAGTTTACAAACATTTATAAATATATCCTCAAAGCCAGAAATGATATACCAAAGCTACAAATATTTGTTTTATTTAGTGCGTTGCTTCACTTCATGGGCATTGTTTTCCTCAAATCAAAGTATAGTTTAAAAGTATTAGTAGTGGCACGTTTAAAATGGTCTTAAAAGAATACCAAGATGGAGTGTAATTTATTCATAAATTTAAATTTCTTTTTTTTAAGTTTATTTATTTATTTTGAGGGAGAGTGAGCGAGTGTATGCACACATGTGTGTGTGTGCATACAAGCAGGAAGGGGTGGAGAGAAGAAGAGACAGAATCCCAAGCAGGCTCCCTGCCATGAGTGCATACCCAATGCAGATCTCAAACTCACAAACTGTGAGACCATGACCTGAGCTGAGATCAAGAGTCAGATGCTTAACCAACTGAGTCACTCGGGCACCCCAGAAATTTAAATTAAATTTCTAAGTGTCTTCTCAACATAATAATTTTAGGCCCCAATAAAGTTTAAAAAATAGTTTAAAGTATTCATAAAAATCAGTAAAAGTACAATTGGTAACAGAACATTCTTTTAACACCATAAGAATATGCCGATAATGAGACAATGACCTTCTACAAAATATCAGAATGTTATTATATTGCAAGTGCTGCGGTTCTATTTTTTGTTAACTCTATTACCTGTTTTGCTAGTTCTTTGATCCTACATTTACCTAATAAATTCCTTTCTCCTTTGGTCCATAAAAAGTTCTGAGATATTGAGAACTCTAGGTGGCAGTATTAAGCTGATAATACCAAATTTTGAAACTCTTCCAGTTAGTTTTCTTTTAGAAGGTTGAATTTTTATCAGTTATAGTCAGTACTTATTGAAATTAACTCATTTTTCATTTCATTTTCAGATTGATGTTACTTCTTTTGCCAAAAATTGCCACGAAGACACGTGTAACTGTAATCTCGGTGGGGATTGTGAATGTTTATGCACAAGCGTAGCAGCATATGCATACAAATGTTGTCAGGAAGGGGTATCTGTTCACTGGAGGTCATCCACTATTTGTTGTGAGTACCCTACTTAGAACATCAGCATCAGGTGAGAACCTTATAAGGAGATTAATTGTCTTATCATAGAACAAATACCACGGAATGCATGGATATAGAATTTCTTTAGATAATAAATTTTATATTCCTTTGACAGTGCAGATAAATTGTAGTATAGAGGAAGGATTTACAAAAATTAAAATTGAGGTCAAATTTTCCATTCTGTGTCTGACTGTCGTCACTTTAACTTTTGAACTATAAATTATACACCATCCTCAAGTCGTTTGTGACTTCATTCCCCTTATGACTGTGAAATTTCACTTTCTGATTATAAGAATCATATTTTTCAAACAAGCATTTAAATTTGCTTTCAGATTCATGTTTTTAAACTTTTCATTTACTTGTGTAGATGGTTAAGTCATCTAAAGAATGCTTAAGATTTTAACACTTTCAGTTGGCATTTCTAAATAGGCAGATATATTTGCCTACCTATAAAATAATCTTATGATTTTTAATTAATTACAACACATCACTCTTAAAGAATCCTCTTTTCTTAGAGAAAGTTACCAAATAATGATATCCTCTGTGTTCTTTCAGTTGGTCATTGACAAACATATAGCCATATTTTGCATATATTCAGATAAGTGGTCAGATTCGAATATAGTTTAATATTTATTCTTTTATTTTTTAGCACTTGACTGTGAATATTACAATGAAGGTATGTGACATTTAAATAAAGACTATTAGTATAGTGTTCTAAGGAATGTCTTTACAGATTAAAAGTTTTCGAACAACATGGCAGAGAACAATAGTTCCTAATTTGGCATATAACTCAGTGAAAGCTGTTAGTTTCTAAGATTTGTCTAAATTTCTAAGTATTTAAATTAAAATTTATTCCCTGTGAAATAAAAAGAGCATGTAACTAAGTTCTCATCATTTAGGAGGCCTTCGATAAATGGTTTTTGTATGGCATGAGTGAATTAGTGAAGTTAGCCAATTTCAAGCCCTGTGTCAGGCTTTGTGCTGACGGCTCAGAGCCTGGAGCCTGCTTCAGATTCTGTATCTCCCTCGCTCTCTGCCCTTCCCTGCATGTGCTCTGTCTCTCTATGTCTCTCTCTCTCTCAAAAATAAAAATAAATATTAAAAATAAAAAGAAATAAAAGAAACAAACTCTGTGATGATAAAAATATAAGGAATTTATTTAGTCATCATTGTGGGGAAAAATAACTATTTATGTATTATCAGAATGAGAATTTATTGATTTAATAGTAATAATATATCTCTCCTAGTCCTACCAATCATCCAAATTTGCAGTGAGAAGTCTAAGAGGAGGTGCTATGTAAAACTAAGGTATAGATATAAGAAGAGACAGTGTGAAAGCCTCAGTGAAAATGCCAGATAATGGATTTTTTGGAGCATGCTTTTTTGTCAAACCTATTTAATGAGGAAGGCATAGCCACTTAAACCTGATTCAAAGAAGCAAAATGATCCAGGAAGGTGTTCATTTTGTCAGTGACGGGACAAACTCTGGCCTCATGATGAGATCAATTAGAGAAATAGTTATAGGAAAACTGGGCCATTACAAAAACCCCAAGCAACTAATCAAAGGCATTTTTGGTGCCTTACTGAGCTGGGGAGAAATCTGTCAGCTATAAATACCCAAAGAAAGCCAGATAATTTTAGAGAAATAGAGAAGATGGATTAAAAGAAAAATTGACATTTTAGTTTTTAGTGGTTTTTGTTATTTTTATGGAAGTTTGATGGAGATAAAAATCCAATTTTAAAAAAGCCAGTGGTAGTTAAAGAAAATATACCGAAATTATCTCCTATTGAGGACTTCACACCACACGCGCACGCGCGCGCGCGCGCACACACACACACACACACACACACAATTTTACATCATTCCTTTAGATGTCATGCTTAAAATGAGACTGATTCCCTAATATTATTAACAGTAATAATAGCAATACCTTTTATTATGTTAACTACTTTACCTATATCAAATAATTTAAGCTTCAGAATATGCCTGTAGGGTATTAGTAACACTTTACAGAGGAAGAAACTGAGGACCAGAGGGGTTGAATAATTTGGCCAAAAGTCGCTGAGCTAAAAATGTAGTAAACTGTAATTTCTAAATGATATGAGGTCCGAATCAAGGAGCCTGACCTCCGTGCTACACTGCCTAGTGGATGGTTAACACATCCCTATCTCGGAAAGATCACCACACACTGTTACCACGCACTTCACACAATGTACACAGATATCAGTTTGAAAAAATGCTCCAGTAACTTCCTCACTTAAGAATTCCTGCCTCACACAGTCTGCTGTAAAAATCTCCATCTGTGCCTTTTTACTTTCTGGCATTCCTTCTGCAGCCCTTTGGATCCTGAAGCAGAATTTTCTATGAATATTGAATTTCTACCTTTTGCTACTTGGTACATTTTGCTTTCTGTAGACAAGTCTGCTGCACCACTAGTGATGGTTCTTTTTTCTAACGTGTTACAGAATTCTTCAAACCAATTCTTCTGGTGTCATCTATAATACTGAATTGGTAGTATTCAGAGGGTGAACACTGGGCATTTAGCCTCCATGAGACACTGATTAACTCAGTGGAGTAACAGGGGAATCTGTTTTCTATGATCACAGTAATAGGAAAAAGCATTAACCCACCAAGGAGAGTAAGAGTTTGTAAAAACAATGCAATGAAGATAGATGATTGAAGGGGAATGTAGAATTGAGGGGATTGTTGATAGTAGTCATGAAAAGATTGTTTTAAATGACTATTCTTAATTTGTCTCATCCCAAATAATTTTATACATATTGTAACCTACCTAGTCTTCTTTGGATATTCATAGTTGATATATTTCTTCCTTTATTTACTGGACATTGTGTTATTGAGATACTTATTAATATTTTGATCTAATGCAGGAATAAATAATTGTGATTTTTTTAGGAGGAAAATAAAAAAGGTAGGAGAATTCAGAGGTAACAGTTGAGATTGTTTCAATAATCTTTAATGCAAAGACTTTTATATAATCCTTCATGGTCATTTTATGGCATTTACTAGCAAACATAAAAGTTTATTGTTGTTATTGCTGTCAGTGAGCAAGGACTTCAATATTCCACTAAAAATTGTTATGTAAATAGTAAGTTCAGAGTAATTTTATTAGGTAGGATATACTTAATATTGTGTTTGAATAATCACTGCAGGAAATGATTGCTTTTAGTAGATGGTGAAATGATACTTCTCTCTGAAGAAAATTAATGGTAAAGTCAAGGATTTTTTTCTCAATTGCTAGTGAAAATGCATGAAAACTATCCAGACACAAGATATCAATCAACTGAAGCTTTTGATTTCTATACAAATGGATTTCTAAGATGGCAATTGTCTCTTCAGGATCTATGCTGTGGAGGAGAGAATATTTGATTTAGTTGTCTATTTCCTTTCTCCTATTATGTCGAATATCCATGAAGGTGCTTCAATCCCTCAAGTTGTAGTTTTATATGTCTTCTTCATTTTGAAGTGTATTTTATTATAATTTACATATGTATCTACTAATTTGTACATTATTTATATATTTATACCACCCAACATATTCATAAATTGAAATACATTTGTATCTTGGAAGTTTATGTTGCTCTTGTCTCTCTTAGAAAATGAGCCAGCAGATGGTGGAGACTAATGATATAGTTTTCTTGGGGCACCTGGGTGGTTCAGTAGGTTAAGTGTCTGACTCTGGATTTCAGCTCAGGTCATGATCTCACGGTTTGTGAGTTTGAGCCCCACATTAGGCTTTGCACTGACAGTGAGGGGACTGCTTGAGATTCTCTTTATTCGTTCCTCTCCCATTTGTGTGGTCTCTCTCTCTCTCTCTCTCTCTCTCTCTCTCTCTCTCTTTCTCTCTCTCCCTAAAAATAAATAAATAAACTTAAAAATGATACAGTTCTCTTTGGTTATTGTAGATTTGGGCTCATAAAGAAACACTGTGCATGGTATGTATTTGTAAGAGCGTGAGGAGCCCATTGCTCTGGGTTCGTAGAGAGATTCTCCACTGTATCTGCTCAGTTCCATCTTAGTGGCGGCAATTTTCTTCAAGTTTCCATCCTTACTCAACCTGTTCAAATTCCTGATGAAATGCTTTTTCTCATGGCTCGTGAAGGTCCCTACCTGCTCAGTGCTGAAGTGCCTCTGATTAGTGGAGGGGTCAACACTTGAAGATAACTTATCTTGAGTCTCTGTTTCTTTTCTGGGTCTTTATGGGGAAAAATCTGGTTTTTGTTCTCTTTTTTGCTTCAAAGGCTTTTGATCCTCTAATCTAATGATCTTTCCCTTTCCCTCAAATCTGGTCTTCAGTCCTGAAAGAGGAAAAAGCCCAACCCTCAGATTTCTTTAAATATTTTTTCCCTCCATCTTAAGAGTAGGCTTGAGTGAGGAAAGTTTTTCTTGAGATAAAAATTAGAGGAAAGAGGGGCGCCTGGGTGTCTCAGTCGGTTGAGCGTCCGACTTCGGCTCAGGTCATGATCTCGCAGTCTGTGAGTTCAAGCCCCGGCGTCGGGCTCTGTGCTGACGGCTCAGAGCCTGGAGCCTGCTTCGGATTCTGTGTCTCCCTCTCTCTCTGACCCTCCCCCACTCATGCTTTGTCTCTCCTGCTCTCAAAAATAAATAAAAACATTAAAAAAAATTATAAAAAAAGAAATTAGAGGAAAGAAGTAAAGTTAAATTCACTAATAGCAACTAGATTGATCTTTTATATTAACACTTACTGCATACATTAACATTTTATATAACCTATAACATATAAATATACATATATCTATGCAAAGTATACAACTGACAATTATGGACTTAATTTTGATGATTCAGAAGAAACTTCAAAGTTGTATAGTCTCTCAGTTATATTAAGAACCCTAAATGGAATTGAGTTGAAGGTAACTGAACTTATCAAAAACCCAACTCATAATTTTTTTAAATATCATTGAACTTATTTGTATATACTTCTCTTCATAAGATAAGGTTTGCAGAAAAATTATTTTAACTAAGCTTCAAGTTTGGTTCTACATTAATAAGTTTTTTCTATAGTAAATATTTTCTATTTTATATATAATCATTTAAGAGAAACACACATAAGAAACAATAGCATAAAAGTAAAAAGACTTTTGACTTCTTTGTTGAGCTTCATCCTATTTTCTTTTTCATACATATGCCTCACTGGTAAAATCAGTAATTCTCCACACAGTAAAGTATTGTATAGCATGTCTGTGAATTCTGTTTTCATGCAATGCAACCTATCAGGGAGAACTGATTTTTAGACTATCAAAACCCCAGGCTACCGATAGAGATAAATTTATGTTTATTGAGAATCGACTTGAATCGTGGGCTATTGGAGTGGAAAGTTACCTAGAGAAACTTCTTCATATAGGTAAGAAAAACTGAGATCCAGAAGGATTAAGTCAATCTTCTAAGGAGCACTGTTTTACATATACATATACATATACATGTGCACATTCATGTGTATATATTATTATTACATAATCTAAAAAAGTATGTATATATTCAAATTTATTATATTGTTTTTGAAAAGAGTTGTTATTTTATTAATTATAAATATTCAAATGCATAATATTTTTGGAGTATTTCATTAAATTAAAATTTATTCCACCAAAATGACAGCTTGAAATGTGTAACTCTTATGCCAATTTATAATTCTCTTATTTGTATTTAACTAGGGCTTGGAGAAGGGCCATACATGCTGGCAAGTTATGGACAGACTGGCCTTGTTCTGGGGGTCAATATGACCAGTAAGAGCATTTTCTCTTTGCCAAGGAGTAGTATTCATGGCAATTTGTTTTTTAATTTTATGATCACACCAGGCCTTTTTAAAGATAAGGCATCATGTAAGTATGATTTCCAATTAAAGCAGGAATTTTATTTTCCCTTTACATTTTTTCATTTATTCTTGCAGTAATATTAATTGAGGATCTAATATGTTTATGGAATTTTATTTAGGTATCCTAAGGATATAAAATAAAATAAGACACTCGTGGGGCACCTCGGTGACTCAGTCAGTTAAGCATTCGACTCTTGATTTCGGTCGAATGATCTCACTGTTTGTGAGACTGACCTCTACATTGGGCTCTGCACTGACAGAGTGGAGCCTGCTTGGGATCCTCCCTCTCTCTCTCTCTCTCTCTGCCCCTCCCCTGCTCATGTGCTCATTCTCTCTCTCTCTCAAAAATAAATAAATAAATATAAAAAGATAAGACACTCGTACATGAACAAACTATCTCTTTTGTATATAAAATCTTCTCTTTATCTGTTGGCATACATATATTAGAATGGCAATTATTTAATCCAGTTTTTGTTCCTACATAAGGCACAACTTAAATTTTCATAGTAACCATCATAGAGTTGATTTGAAAGTTTTGAAATTTTGATTTGATATCACAGAAGTTAAATATTATAAAAATAAATCAGAATCTAGATGGCCATTGAGATAGCCTGTTCCCCTTATACAGCCTTGTCTGTCCTGGTACCTGGTCCCACATTTACTGTTTTGCATCTGCGGATCTGTATTGGTCATATCTACCTGGCACCTGTTCTAACTGGTGGTTAGTGTTCCTTTCTGATCCGGTGATGTTCAGCCTACATTGTTTCTACTAGCCCTATGTAGACTCATGCATGAGGTATTGTATGAGCTTTGAAGATATTTGTTAAGTAAATCCAACTTAATTTTTATTTATCCTGAGAACTCTTCTGATTTTCTAGTTAGAATGAATTGCTTCCTTCTTGTAAAAAGAACTCGCTTAGGTCTTTTTAATCTGTGAAAACACCTATCGCAGTCTGTAGATCTAATTTATATGTTAGTTATATATTTTTCCTCGATACAGACTTCTTTTATTCCTTTTCGCATCTTCCAGTGCTCAGCGGAAGCACTTAAAGGTTTTATGATACAATCGATGCCTTTAGAATCATCTATTAGATTTGAGAGAACTCTTCATTTTATGATAATAATGTTTTTAATAGAAAAATCCTAATGGATTTTAACTAAAAATTTAAAACCTAAAAAAATTAAGGTTTAAGAAATTAAACCTAAAAATTTCAATTTAAAAACTTTTATATCAGGGCAACTGGGTGGCTCAGGTGGTTAAACATCTGACTCAATGTCGACTCAGTTCATGATCTCATGGTTCTGATTTCAAGACCTGTGTCAGGCTCCATGTTGACAGTGAGAAGATTGCTTGGGTTTCTCTCTCTCTGCCCTTACCCCACTTACACACACACACACACACACACACACACACACACACACATTCTCTCTCTCTCTCTCTTCCCTCTCTCTCTCTCTCTCCCCCTCTCTCAAAATATATAAATAAACTTTAAAAACAACAAACCAAAAATGGCTTTTATATCATGGGTTTTAAAGATATAAGGAAAACGTTTAAAGCACATAAAAAAAAGGATAACATTTTTCAAATGTTCTGTAGTTGTTTGTTAGCCATTTGATCATCTATCGGGAAGTAGACAATAATGTTCAGCAAATAGTTTTTTCTTAATGCAGCAAAATCGTTTGCAGGAACATTGTCCATTAAGAGCCCAGTGATATTGGAATGCAGTTACATGCCTAAATTGTTCTGTTTCCCTATTCTTTTATGCCATCCAATTTAGCCATTTATAGATTTTGTGCATTTGAAAATGTTAAAGCTTGCAAATACAAATACATGTCCAATTAATCACTGAATTACTTGTATGAAGTTGTGCATTGTGGGATCCTAAGTTGATATGTCTTTTTTCCCTCCCAAGGACATGAGAAATTATTTAAAAAATAGAACTCATCAAAGACTGATTTTTTTGAGCTGTCACTGTTATTCATTACATTAAGATAGTAATTTTCCTTTCAGAGATCTTATAATTCATTTCTGAAATCTTCGAGATTGGTATTAATTATATATGGCAGTTACGCAGTTCTATTTTTGTCCCCTTGATAAATACATTTTGTAATTCTCATGTTGATGATCCACTTTCTTCAGAGAACCCAGCGACATGTCAAATGCACTGTTGTATGTTTTACAGCATTGGCACTTGTTTCCCTCGAATCTGCTGAGAGGCCAAACTATTTTCTCTATGTCCACGATGATGACACTCTTAGTTTGGAACTGTGGCAGGCGAATTCGGCCTTTCATCAGAGAGCCACGTTTTTCCACCATCAGGGGCTCTGGATTCCTGGTTACAGTGCATTTGAGTTATACAGCAAGAAAGGCTTTTTCATCGTCTTCACGGAGTCTAGTGTCAAAGCATCAAAATATGATGATTCTGAAGAATTCAAACATTCAAGTAGCTTCAGCATAGAAGGTATGGTTCCTGAGATCTTCAAAAGGAGAGTCCATAGATAGTTTATGATATGGCAAAATGTTTGTCAAATTTTAAGTCATTCCTAAAGGAGTACAAGTAGATCAAATTGTATGACCTTGAGTAAGTGTCTTAACCTCTTTGTCCTTCAGTTTATATGAAATTAGAATGGAAGGAATAATAATACCTACTTTATAGAATTATTATATCCATAAATTAATTGGTAAATTGCTTAGAATAGCCTTAAATAATGTTACTTTTAATTGTGGTTCCAGTTGCTATTTTCAGTGCTATCTGAACTTTGGAAATAGAGCTTCCTTGTATCTTTTGGGTTTACTTCTAGTTTCCTAGAAGGCAACTTCTCAGTAACCTGATTCTTAATGATAAAGATGTCATGTTTATCTCTGTTTTTTGAATAGCAGCATGTCTGGTTCCACTGACCTCTGGAAGATTTCCCTTGTTCAGTAGAAGTCTGATTTTATTTTTAAATATCCTTACAGTTTCATAGCTATTTATAGCCATTGAATTTTCTGAATTTCAGAGAGGAATCTTTACTGACTCATCTGATGTTTAAAAGTCATGATTTATTTTCAAAATCTAGGAGTTTGACATATGCTTTGGATCTCTCAAACAAATTTTTTCATGCTGACATTTTGTTTCTTTCATTAATTCGCCTGCCTTTCCTGTTGTGGATACATTTCTGCAAACTTTGAGAGTCTTTGGATTTTAGAAATTTAGATGAGCTTCAAATTTTTGCTTATTAAAGATGGTTCCTGTACTCATGAGAAAAAGAGTCACTGACATTTTTATACCATATTTTTACTTGAGTTTACTTGAAAGTTGAACATTTTCAGCCTCTATTTCTCCCTCCAACCTAGAAATCTACTCTGTTAGAATCAGACCCAGTGGCTCCACCTAATTTCGAATAACTACTGCCAATGGCATCATCAGAATCTCAGAAACTGATCTTTGTGGGCTTCGTAAAACTAGGAAACTCTAGGGGTCTATTTTAGTCTTGGAATCAATTCTCTCTCAGGATCCACAATTCCAGTGACCCAGGTCTAATGGCCACTCTAAATTTAGATGCATAGATGCCTTCCCAAAATCTTTATTTTCCTACCTATACTTTGGAATTGCATTCTGTACCCAGAATGAGAAACATAACCTCTACCCTGAATTTTCTCCTTTATGGCACTCTCTTCTTCAGAGGTACTTTTGGACTGCTACGTAAAGACTGTTCTGTGATGTGGGAAGGGAAGAAGACTAGCAATCTGCAGGAGAAAACTCTTTAGTCAAGGGAGATTTTGTAACTGTAAGCTTGTATTATTAAAATCCATTCATTTATTTCTGTCATCAGGTAATATTTACCATGTACAAGGCAATGCTTTACGTTCTGTGAGAAGAACAAAGATGGAATGCTCTCCTTAGTTTTGATGCTGGGAAACATGTCTTTGGTCTTGCTGTTTTCCTAATTGTTTGAACTTGGCAGGTCATTTGATTTTGCTGAGCCTCAATTTCTTCGTTTGTGAAATGAAAATAATACTCATCAGGCTTGCAAAGATAAAATAGAATAATAGGCAAAAATTACTTTGCAAAAAGTAAAATTCCAAAGTTTTAGTATTATCATAATATATAGATCAATGAGAACCCACTAAACATAAAGGGAAAAGATTTAGAATTTGTTTAAAAAATTTTTAATGTTTTATTTTATTTTTGAGAGAGAGAGAGAGATGGAGCACAAGCAGGGCAGAGAGAGAGGGAGACACAGAATCCGAAGCAGGCTCCAGGCTCCGAGCTGTCAGCATGGAGCCAGATGTGGGGCTTGAACTCATGAACTGTGAGATCATGACCTGAGCTGAAGTCGGACACTTAACCAACCGAGCCACCCAGGCGCCCCAAGATTTACAATTTTTCTTGGTCTTCTCCAACTGCTGGCTTTTTCAAATCTTTGGAAAGTAGAGTAACATTTAGATATTCAACCTAACCATGAAACACTTTGATCACCAAGCAATTGTAATGCCTTTTTCACTTGTCCTGTCTTTTCTACAGCATCATGGTCAAGGAGGGGTCAAACCCAGAAAGGTTGCAATCATAAATCATTATTTTTTAAGATGTACATTAAAATATTTACAATCTAAACTTTATTTTCTCCCAGAAATTCAGGCAGCGGTGCCCTACAGGAGGATGTGTGAATGGAGATATGAACCTTGTACCACTCCTTGTTTTAAAACATGCAGTGACCCTGAAGCACAAGCGTGTAAATTTCTTCCACCGTGAGTCATATGTAACCATTAAATGAGCAAATTCCAGAATTAGCAGATTCTTCTCTCAATGCATTTGTTTTAGATTAAAAAAATTCTCAAGAATAATTCTATGAGCTCTGTACTCATTAATGAATTCATTTCATTTTATTCAAGCAGTAGATATTGAGGTCTGCCATGAGCCAGGAATTCTAGCTGATATGGTTATAGTACTGAACAGAACAGACCAAGTACCTGCCCTCATGCAGCTTACATTTTGTTGGGTGAAGGCAGAGAATAAACAAATAAAAACATAAACATGTAGTATAATACATTGGTAGATGGAGATATGTGTTATGAAGAAAAATAAAGGAAAGTAAGGAAGATAGGGAGCATAAGGCATATGTGTATCTTTGCTAATTTATATAGGGTGCTCGGGGAAAACACATGAACAAGGTAGCGTGTGGTCAGAGATATTAAGGAAGTAAGGGAACTGGCTATGTGGATGTCTGGGGAAAGAGTCTTTCGATCTGAGAATAGTGGAAAGGTCCCGGGTTAGGAATGTGTTTGATGTGTTTAAATATAAACAATGAAGTCAGTTGTTGGAGCAAAGTGAACAAAGCTGAGAGAAGTAGGAGATGAAACCAGAGCATCATAGTGGTGTGCAAATCTTGCAGGGTCTTGTGGCCCATTGTGAGGACTTCGTCTTTTTCTCAGAGCAACGTGCTGGAATATTTTGGATGGAGATATGACATAATCTGATTTATGCTTAAGAAGTCTACTTGGCTGTTGCCCTGACTGTTGAGGAGGGGAAGGACAAGGGCAGACTGGTCAGTAATTCCGACAGGGCATGAAGGGGATTTCACTAGGTTGGTAGCCCTGGAAGTTATGAAAAAATGTAAAGATTCTGAACATATTTCAAACTTAGGGCCATGAGTTATACTGTTAGATTTCATATCAATTATGAGAGAAAAAGGAGTTAAAGACTCAGGTTTTGGCCACAGTAATTTGTAGGTAGAACCATATGAAATTGCCATTTTGTAGTAAAAACTGGTCAAATATTAGCAAATTCAAATGATTCCACTTAATGGAAGGACTTAGTTGCCATTTACGGAGGTAAGGAGAATGTTAGGAGAAAGAGTCTGCAGGAAAGGTCAGGAATTTAGTTTTGCAGATTTTAAATTTGAGACTGAAAATTGTTTATGAGATGTAACAAAACAGAGAATAGGAAGAGATAAATGAAGACAGAGTATAAATAGCTTTTTGTGTTTTAAGGAGCGTTGCTCTAAAGGAGAACAAAGAAGTAGAAGCATAATAGGAGGGAATATTTTTAAAAGGATCATTTTCCATTAGGCATTTATGAGCTTCTATTCTATGTCAGACACTGGCACTGCAAAAAGTCCTGGGCATATGAATGAATGAGACACAGCACCTCTTTCAAGGAGCTCACAGCCTTCTTTTTTGGGAAGCCAGTAATGACAATACAGTGGAAAGAGGGCTAAAGCAGTAATGACAACAATTAGCACATTGTGGTGCTATGAGTGCTGTAAAATGGGTGATCTCTTTATTCCCATTTTCAGGGGAGAAACCCTACAGAGGCACAGAAAGGTGACATATTTTACAGTACATCACAGTCTGTAGGCAGTGGGGCTGGTTTTTAAAAATTTTTTTTAATGTTTATTTTTGAGAGAGAGAGAGAGAGAGAGAGCGCAAGCACAAGCAGGGGAGGGGCAGAGAGAGAGAGAGGGAGATACAGAATCGGAAGCAGGCTCCGGGCTGTGAGCTGTCAGCACTGAGCCTGATGTGGGGTTCGAACTCATTAGCTATGAGATCGTGACCAGAGCCAAAGTCGGACACTTAACTGACTGAGCTGCCCAGCGCCCCTGGGTTTTGAACCTCTCCTGGGCATGAAGTGCAGTGGGAGCAGAGAGAAGGGAGAGAAGTATTTCTATTTATCTTCTTAAAAATAAGAACAGCCAATTCTTTCTGGAAAGGAGATACCGTCGGCATTCACTTGGACCTCTCCTGTTCACAACCTATTTCCTGCCTCTTCCAGTAGCCATCAGGAGGAAGGCAAACAACAGGGGCCCCAGACTGAGGGGCTCATGGACAAGGAAGGAAGGAAGGAAGATCAGAGCAAGGCCAGCCTGGCACAGAGGAGGAAATGAGCTATAGTTTGAAGTGGCATTTGGCTACTTTATTACTTCTTGTGGTATAACCAGTCTCCTAGGTGGCTGAACCCAGATCCTCAATGCTTCCTGTTTGTTCTGTAACTATTCCAAAGCTTCTCTTTTGATATAGATAGGATACAGAGAAGAGGCTCAGGGTAAACCTTTGCCCCGTCCAAGCTGTTTCTTATCTCTATCTCCATCTCTATCTTCTTTCAATTTCTCCCTCCGTCCTGCACTAAAGTGCCTAATTATTGTTCCTCGTTGTATTTGCAGCCCTGAAGGGAGATTCAGGTACTGAGCTGTGGATTTAATTTACCTCTGCACCCCTTCACCAAGTCCCGCACAGAACCACCGTCCTTGCTCTAGATAATTGCAGTTTCTGGCACATAGCAAGTGTTAAAAATAAAAATATCTAGTGGAAATGAGAAATTCTATGAGAAAAGATGCCAACTAGCATACCATAGAACCCATATGTAAATACAGTTATTCCTGTTATGTAATATACCTATTATAGGAACTAGTCTGAGTCTGAGGCATTAATTTATCAGTCAGAAGTTGAATAGATTATGAGTTGTGTGACAAAATAAAGGGGAATTGCCATGTGCAACCATGAAGACATTTTAAAGGAAGAAGTTACTGAGTTTTGCAAAATATTTTAAGAAAGTGGCTGTGGTTATGACTTGCAGAAAACAATTGCAAAGTAATTGAGTTGCACAAAAAATTGATGTTTATTTAACTTAATGATAACCATCTGGCCCTAGTCTCTTCAGGGATATAGTAACTTTAATTTTTCTTTTATTGTTTGACAAAGTTTAGAGTAGAGTAAGAATATCATATACTACTTAAAGTTTTATTACTCAAGTACACTTTATGAAATAAACAATTGGTCACATAAGCCAAACTGTTTATGTAAAAAAAATCATCTGTGAGGGAGGTATCTAAGAGATGGCTAAATGTGTCTCATGTTAAAAGAGAAATTAGCTTTTCTTGTTTTTTAAAGTGTTGCCTGGATTTTCTTCCATGAACTAGTGTCCTCTGCTGGCAACACCTACTCCTAGTATCAAGTTAATTTTCATCTTGAATTGGAAAGAGTCCTTAAATCAAATTCTTTACTTTACAAAGGTGGCAGTTGGAAATGTCTAAAAATATTTAAAATATTATTACTACCTGCTAGTGTATTTCAGAGGCTTTTTATAGAGATAAGCCAGGCTTTTTATAAAAATGTTTACATTAATTCTCTCTAGCATGTATGAGTGAAATAACTGGTTGTATAGAAAGATTACATTTATTTCCTTTGAATCAGAATACATTGGACTCTGAGCCTCAATTGGACAAGAAGGAAAATATAACCTCACTTGTTATATTGGCTTCATTCTGTTAGATAAAAAGCATTCCAGATGGTCCTTCTTGTCTTTGGCCCATGATGTCCAAGCCATCCATAGCTTCTTTAAATTTGGGACTCTTTTTTTTGAAAGTTTATTTATTTATTTAAAAATTTTATTTTATGTTTTTATTTTATTTTTGAGAGAGAAACAGAGTCAGAGATAGAGAGGGAGACACAGAATCCGAAGCAGGCTCCGGGCTCTGAGCTGTGAGCACAGAGCCCGACGCGGGGCTCGAACCCACAGACCGCGAGATCATGACCTGAGCCGAAGTTGGACACTTAACCAACTGAGCCACCCAGGCGCCCCTATTTATTTATTTATTTATTTATTTATTTATTTATTTATTTATTTATTTAGAGAGAATGAGTGGGGGAAGGGCTGAGAGAGGAGAGAGAGAATCTTAAGCAAGCTCTATGCTGTCAGTACTGAGCCCAACGTGGGGCCAGATCCCAGATATTGAACTGTGAGATCACAGTTTTGCCTGAGCTGAAATCAAGAGTTGGACACTTAACCAACTGAGCCACCCAGGTGCCCCCAATATGGGATTCTTGCTTCGTTCCTGTGGCATGCATGAGAAGTAGAGATCGTTACAAAAACCAGATGTTCTAGAAGTTGAAATACAATCTCCATAGGCTCATATACAACCATATCATTCCAGGGTACTGCCAAACATTCAGGCTCTTGAGAACTGCAGCTTCTATCCACCCCCCCCCCTTTCTCAAAGAACCACAACCATGTTCCATCTCTGTCCCTTCCAAGCGGTGATTCCTAATATCCTTTCAATGAGTTTAGGGCTTAAAAATAGCCAGGGAGGGCCACTGAGGTGTCTCTTTTGTTCTATTAGTGTCCTTAAGATTAGGATATTTAAGAAGCATGTCTGTCTGCTGGGATTTGAGGGAGTTAGGAGTGGAAAGTATAATAAATATAGATTAAAATCATAATAAATGATTCTTCTTCATTTTCAGTGATTTATAGACATTGGCTTCAGTGTGTTTCAAACCTAAGTACATGTCTCGAAAATTCCGTGTTCAAAATCTTCATTAATCATGAATGACATCCCTTTATCATCCCCTAGGGATTGGGATTTCATAAAAGGAAGTATGATGGAGTGGTAGCAAATGGAACACTCCTTACTGCTTGACAAGGAGAATAGAAGACTTTCAGCAAAAATATGTCTTAGTTGCATATATTAAATGTAGTATTTTTTTACATTTTAAACTTTTTTCACTTTGATTTTTTTTTCATGTAGAGTTGAAGGATGCTTGCCCTACTGCCCTAAAAATATGATCCTTGATGAGGTCACCTTTAAATGTGTTTATCCAGGAGACTGTAAGTACGAACCTTACCTTATTTATTCTGAAAAATGAAACACTTGGATATTCTTTTCTCTATTGATAGCAAGTGGTTGTAAACAGAATTTTTAGACAACTTCTGTAAGATTCTTCTTCAATATCCTTCCACAATCTTTTGTTTCTATTTACTTTCCTAAAATATGTAAATCTTGCCTCTAAAATCTTTCCTGTGCTTTCTCTCTTCCAAAACATTTTCCTTGAAGCTGAAGATCCCTGTAAGAAGTATACATGTGTGTCATTTTAAGCAAAACAGATTAAGGAAGAGTATCTTTGTGTTTTTTGTAGGCATCCCTCTGATTCCCACAGAACCAGCATTAATGACACCAGGTAAGCCATCTCTACCCATATTTACAGCTCTTTGTTACAGTTTGAGATCCTAGGATTAGCCTTATGTAATTTAAGTCTTGGCACACTTGAAACAGCCACTGGCATCAGCACTACCCCATTGACCAGAAAACCAAGCAGTCACTTCATTTCATTACACAGCCTTTACTGGCTCAGCGCACTAGGTTGTCTGGACACCTTCTTCATTCAGTTCACCTCTTCTTCCATTTCAGTTCACATAGCTAACAAGGACTTCTCTCACATTTTAAACCTAGAATTTGGGTTTTGCTAAATCTTGCTTAAATTTCCATGGTGATTAAGTTGACTCTGAAGAGATGTTAATGCAAATGAAGTCATCCTTTGGCATTTCCATTTCTGTTCTTGTGTTCTGTCCCGGCCTCTGCAGTAGGCAGTCTGGCTCATACCTCACTCTTCTTCCTTTCTATGAAACTTGGCTTAGGAAAGGGTTCTACTCACACTAAGGCTTGACAAACTTAATGTATTATTTTTCCTGAGGTTATCCTTTAGAAAAGTTCAGATATTTCTTCTTTTTTGGTTATAGTATCATTGTTGAATTGTATTGCTAATTAAATTATCTGCTAACACAGGCAAGTGGGAGTTCTCACTCTCCATATGTAGGAGTTATGGATTTCATAGTCCATTCAAAGAGAGTTTTTATTTTTGATTTTATTTATTGTTTTAATGTTCATTTGGTTTTGAGAGAAAGAGAGAGCATGTGCACATGCAAGTGGAGGAGGGACAGAGAGAGACAGGATCTGGAGCAGGCTCTGCACTGACAGCAGAGAGCCTGATGCAGGCTTGAACTCATGAACCCCGAGATCATAACTTGAGCCGAAGTCAGACACTTAACTGACTGAACCACCCAGGCGCCCCTACAGGTTTTAAAATAAAAATGTTCTGAACCAACCATTTAAATAAACAAAATTTTAAAAACTGAATTATAGTTGATATACATAAACCTCCCTCTAACAGCCACTATTACCACTATATTTATTAGCTTCCGTCCATTTAGTACTTAGTACATGCCAAGCATTGGACTAAGCACTTTGCATACATTTAATCCTTGTAAGTCATTAGAATTTACTATGACTGTGCTTGTTTTGGACTAGAATTTTGTTCCTTCTTCTATTGCTTAAAAGTTTGTGGTGATAAGAATAAAAATACTTAAGTCTGTATTGTTTCATATTCTCTAGAAGATACAATATCTGTGTATCATGATTACTGCTCATAGGACCAAAGAATGGGATTTTTTGTTCTCCTTTATTCTGCAAATTAGAAACTATAAAATAGGCACAAAATTAAGATTATTTAGAGAATTTATTTAACTGAAAATGTAAGTTTTTTCTTACATCATTGTGGTAGACTGAATAATGGCCCTCCAAAGGTTTTCCCAACTTAATCCCAAGAATTTGTGAATATGACCTTACATGCAAAGAGACTTGCAGGTTTGATTAGTTAAGAACCTTGAGATGGGAAGTTATCCTGGATTATCCATATGGGCCCAATGTAATCACGAGGGTCCTGATAAGAGAGTGGCAGGGGGGTCAGAGTCAGAGCAGCTGATTCTGATGACAGAATCAGAGAAGGGAGGAAAGTGAGATATATTTGAAAAATTATGCTATGATTTTGAAGATGGAGAAAGGGACCACAAGCCAAAGTATTCAGGCAATTCAAAGACCTGGAAAAGACAAGGAAATAGTCTTCCTGGGAGCTTCTAGAATGATTGCACCTCTTGATGGTACCTTGACTTTAAGACTTCTGACTTCCAGGACCACAAGATAATAAAGTGGTGACATTTTAAGCCACTAAACTTGTAAGAACTTGATACAGCAGCTATAAGGAATGAATACAGTCGTTTTTAGACAATATCGCTAATGAACACTAATTATAGCTAGACAAAATTTCAACCATTCATTTTGGCTGTTCTGTGGTCCTTCAGGCTTCGAATAGTTTAGAGATAACTTTAGTCCTTACAAAAAACTTTTGAAGGTAACTTACAAATGTGTTTATGTCTTCCCTTTCCATAAATCACTCCTTTACTGCACCCATCAGTGGTGGTCCACACATGGTTCACAGCACTGTGGATTCTGCTTGCAAGAATACATTCTAGAGATTCATCAAGGGAAATTCATTACTGACTTTTAAAAGGCAACAAAATTTCTAACTCCTGAGAAGTCTTTAGTGATATCGCTGATATTTTTACCTGTTCAAACAATTGTGTTGAAACTGTCAAGACAGTGAAGATGTATACAGAGTGGTGGTGAAAAACCAGAGCTCTGGAATAAGAATTCTCTAGTTTGAATTCTGCCCCTGACACTTACTAGCTTACCTGTCTTTACCGTAGTTTCCGGAGCTGTAAAATGATAAGAGTATTGTTATCTATTTTACGGAGTTCTTGTGAGGAATAAATGAAATAATTTTTATGAAATTTCTTAGCAGTTTCTACTACATGTAAATTCCATACAGGACGGATACCATTTCACTAATGGAAAGGATATCTTCATTTCTAACAGGTCCAGAAATGCTTACTCCATCAGACTTCACTGTATTTGATATGTTAACACCAACGACAGGTTTGGAATGTGAGGTATGACTGGGTAATCTATTCCAGCTACCTGTCATTTCCTGATAGCATCTATTCAAGTTTCTGTATCACTATCCAAATGCTATTAAACTTCTTATGCTGTGCTCTCTAGTCTATCTTTGTCAAGAAATGCTAAGAAGTATGCATTACCTTTTAGCAAATGTGTGTGTGTGTGCCTTCTCTGAGGCATCAACACAACTGTATTTTGTTAATTGATTTAGATATGTCTTATTAATTAGATTCTGGTCACATTAAGAAAAACAAAATTCAAATGAGGTCTTTAGTGTGATCCTTTAATAAAGACTTATCTAGGGTGGGCTTCTATGTAAGTCAGGCATTCGAAAATATTTATGAAGCAGTTATTATATACCAGGCACTGTAGCAAAAGATACATCAGCAAGCCAAAAAGATCAGGTCATTGGACCCCAGAACTTGTAATTGTTTTGGTCAAGACTTGAGCAGTTAGTTATCTTCTAACTTCAAATGTGCCACTTGTTTGATAAACCAACTGTTTATTTCACCAATATTTGTTTAACACTGTTTTGTCCAGCAACTATCCAAGTGCCATAGATAAAACAATGTAAAAGCAAGCAAACATCCATGCCTTTGTGGAGTTTATATTCTGTTGGAGGTTCTAAGATAGCCGATAAGCAAAATAAGTTACTAAGTTATATAAAATGTTAGAAGGTGCTCTAAAAAAAATAAATCTATTTTCAGTGACATGGTCAGAAAATCCTCATTGATAAGGTAACTGTAGAGTAAAAGATCTAAAGAAGTTCAGATACTAAACCACGCCAAGAGCCAGGGCAGTGGACACAGTCCTAGGCACCAGGAAATGAAGTCCCAGGCAGAGGAACCAACAGGTACAAAGGCCCAGAGGTAAAAATGTGCCTGATATATTAAAATAATAATAAAGAAGCCATTAAGTCAGTAAGCAATAAGAAATTGATACTATATAAAGCCTTGTAGATGATTATAAAGACCGTATGTTTTATTTATTTTTTTTAAAGAAAGTTTGTTTAGTTATTTATTTTGAGATAGAACATGCCTGAACAGGTAGGGGTAGAGAAAGAAGGGAAGAGAGGGAATCAAGAGCAGGCTCCACACTGCCAGCACAGAGCCCAATGCGGGGCTTGAACCCACAGACCATGAGATCAGGACCTGAGCCCAAATCCAGAGTCAGATGCTTAACTGACTGAGCCACCCAGGCACCCCTATTTTAAAAGACACAGGAAGACACTGGGTATTTTTGAGCAGAGAAATTACATGATCTGATTTGTTTGGGGATCATTTTACCTGCTGTGTTGAGAGTATGATGCAGAGAGACAGCAAAACAGGTTAGGAAGTTATCACGGGGATTTAGGCAGAGATGATGGTGGCATGGACCAGGTGATGGCAGTGGGGATGGTGAGAAATAACTCGGTTCAAGATGTATTTTGAACACAGAGCCCACAATATTTCCTAAAACATTAGACAGGAAACATGAGTGAAACAGAGACATCAAGGATTTTAAGATCTTCGTCTTGAGCAATTAGAGGATAAAGTTGGTGTTAATCAGGATGGGGAAATTTCTGGAAGTAAAGGTCTGGGATGGGTGTCGCCAAGAGTTCAGTTTTGCCATGTAAACATTGAGATTGCTTTTAGACATCAAAAAACTACAGATGTACAGATCTGGTAGGCATAAATAGAGCTTAGAGCAGAGGTGAAGCTAAATTAAATTTTGGAAATTCTCAGTGATGGGATGGAATCACAAAGGGAGTGTGTGCAGATAGAGAAGAGAGGAAGGAGGAAGAAGTGATGGCAAACAAGTAAAGGATATTAACTAGTGAAATAGGAGAAAATAGAGGAGATCGTAACTGGTCTAGAAGCCAAGGAAAGGAGACATTAAGGAAGATGGAGTAATAAGCTATCCTAAACATGTTAGTAGGTCAAGTAAGATGAGGTCTGAAAATTGATCATTGGGTTTAGCAAAGTAAAGTTCATTGGTGACCTTGTTAAAAATAGCTTCAGTAGAGCAGAAGGTATAAATTCTTTTAGGCAGTTTAGATGTTGTAGGGGCTTCATTTTTGTCTAAATGCTTTCATTTTCCTGGTTAAGTGGAAAGCAGGGTTAATCCTGGAAATTGATAAAAATTGCATACAGAAAATTTTGGAAAGTTGGACTTGATTATTTTCCTCCCCTTGGCTCTTAAATTTAGAAGTGCTCACTTAATAGTTTTACTATTTAGAAAAGGATTTAATCTCTTTTATCCATGGTTTTGATCTTGTATAATATTGGGATGATTGAAACTGACTCAAAAAATTAGGGAGAAGCAAATGAAAGAAGCTACTATTAGTGCATCACATATAATAGACACTAAATTGATGTTAAGTTTTCTTCCCCCATCCTTTGAGATGCAGCATAGAGTAGTGGTCAAGATCACAGATTCCAGAGTAATAGTCCCTGAGCTTAAATTCTGACTATACCACCTACTAGCTATGTGACCTTGGGCAAGTTACTTTGACTTTCATCCTCCTGATTTCCTCATCTCTGTAACTGGAAAAAATAGTAGTACTTACCTCAAAGGGTTGTTTTTGTGAGAATGAAATGGGTTAATTAGAATAATATCTAAACATAATAAGTGATATAAATGTTTGATCACTGCTCTAATTATTACCATAATTTAAATACAAAAAATTGTAAATTAAAAAAAGTCTACCAGTTTTATTTCATATTTGTTTATCTAGAAGTTGGTAAGCCGTATATACAAGTTAATTTATAATGATTTTATCCAGGGGCTGTTAAACTGATCTCACATGTGAATATTTAATGAAATATTTATATTAAGTAGTAATTTTTTGAAATTGATATTAACAGAAGTTATAATGATATACTAGCTTTACAGGACATCTGAAACCTTGACTTCTACTGTATAGGTCTGTTTGCAAAACACTAATCAAGACAATGTAGGATGAGACTTCAATTTGCTCAGATGTCTGAGTATATGGGTAATTTCAGATATCAAATAAACATTAAGGTAAAGCTTAAATTAAGTCCAAACCTAGTATTTGAGAGAGAATACATCAACAAAAATCGTAGTGAAATTCTAATTGTTCATCTTTCAAGAGCTTTCATATTTAGAAAATGTACACTATGGGCAGTGTGAATGGGGAATTTAAAAATTATTTGAAAACATTAGTTGAAAATAGAAAAAAGAAAACTAATTTTCTTTTTTATTAACAGCCTCAACAGTTTGATCCTGTGTATAATTGTAGCCAATATATATGCCTTAATATGGAATGGCAGTTATACAACTGGTCTCTCAATTGCCCAAAGGACGTGGAGATGCCTGACTGTGGGTTCCGGGGAAGGCCTGTCCAAGTGAACAGCGATATCTGCTGCCCTGAGTGGGAATGTCCTTGTAAGCTTGCATTCCTTTTTTTTTTTTAAGTTTTTATTTATTTATTTTGAGAGAAAGTAAGAGAGGGCAAGCAAGGGAGGGGCAGAAAGAGAGAGAGAGAGAATCCCAAGCAGGCTCCACACTGTCAGTATGAAGCCTGATGTGGGGCTTCAATGTAGGAACCATGCAATCATGACCTGAGCTGAAAGCAAGAGTCAGACGCTTAACTTGAGTCAGGCTTAAGACTTAAGACTTAAGACTTAGCTTAAGTCAGGCACCACCGAGGCGCCCCGTAAGTTTGCATTTTTTACATGACAATCAATTTCCAATCAGGAGAAGATTGTTATTTTTTTTTTTTAACTGATCACTTCACTCATCAAGTCTAAGTTATTGCTGAACTTTCTCCATTTCATTTATGATTTTGTTTCCCAATATGTAACTTTTAGAGTTGCTTTTTGTCAAACATAATAACACTAATTTAAAAGTTTTCTGTTCTTTAAGGAGCAATCATTACTACAAATACAAATAATTAGTTAACAGACCAAATCCACTCTCTACCATTTTTCTTAGGTCGGTGTTCCATGTTGTCAGAGCTGAGTATTATTACATTTGATGGAAACAATGCAGCATTATATAGTATGGCTTCTTATATCTTGTTAAGAATTCCTGGAGAAATTATAGTTGTTCATATTGAAAAATGTTCCATGAATCAGGTAGGTCATAATCCATTCTTGTGTAATTTCTTCATAAATCCATGGCTAATGTACACAGCAACATTGGATATTCCTATAGTAAGAAGGGGCTCAAGAACTCACTGAGATATATCTTCTAGAATTTAAAACAAAAAAAGTTTCATGTGAATATATTTAGAGGCATGTAATATTAATTCAAAGAACATTCTTAAAAGTCAAGTAATATATTTTGTGTTTTTTTTTTTACATTTTTTTTCAGAATGGAAATTCACTTAAAAAGCTAGTGAGTATTTGCAAAGCGTTACATAAATTCCTTCTTTCTCTTGCTTAAGGTATGTTTAACTCCACAAAGTTTTAATTTTTTTTCAAATTAAGGCATCCTCTGGAAGAACCTATGGACTTTGTTTTAAGAAGTTAAATTTGACAACATCGATACATAAAATATTTGTTAATCGGGCAGCAAGAAAGGTAAGAACACAAAGTTGAAAGACATCTTCACATTAGAGAAAACTAACAAATTATATTAAACACAATTATTTCCAAAACCAGGGAAAATCAAACATTTTGGTGGAGTTTCATTGCTATTGTGTTTAATCATTCTTTTCATGGAAAGTAAAAAATACGTTTCCTAATATTATATTTCTCCTTCCAAAATGTGTCAACTGTTGCAAATATTTCTCCCCTTGTGGGGTTTACTATAATGGCCATGTCAAATCCATGAAAGCCCTCTTGGATAATGTGAGGGCCCAAGTTTCTTAGTGTCAGAGTTAACATTAGTGTTTTCAATTAGACAAAGTGGAACTGATGTGAAAAAGAGAGGTCACAGGGTTGAAAGAAGAAGTAGCTAAGAACACCAGAATGAAGACCACCAAGAGAAAATAGTTTTGAAGTGATGATGCTATTAATTTTTCAATGAATATGTGATAGCTAAAGTAAGAAAAAGTGAAGAAATATTTAACTATTGAACTCAACTGAAGAAGGGGGATGTATTGGGAAATTGGGAAAAAGCCATTTGATTTTACTGGAAAAACCTTTATCCCAAGGAATATATATTTACTGGAGAAGGGTGAGCTATAAGCTAGATACTTCACTGATATGATTCTCTAAAAAGTGTAAGAAAATAGTGTGTAAAGATTTTGCCAAAATGGCTGAGATGTTATACGCCTTCTAGAAAGAATTCATTTTTTTTTAGCCCAGGCCAAGCATTCTAGACTAGAAAAAATATTAAAATGAAACTAAAATATAGTAAGATGTTAGAAACTTTAATTTTAGGTAAAGCAAAATACACGCATGGGGTAATTTTTTGGATTATAGCATGTGTATATACCTTTGATTTGATTAGGTTGATATATTAACAGGAAGTGGATAGGAAATAAATTTAAATTCAAATCTGGTCAGTGCTATTATTGTGAGCATTTGGGCCAAAGGGCTTATTTTTTTGCCTTGGCTGAATTCATCACTGGTCATGTATTCAGTTAAAAAATAATTATTTAAGAATTATTTAATGAGAGTTTACATGATAAGACAACACAGGTCCTGGTCTCAAGCAATCTGTAGCTCTATGTGAGGTGCCTAAATGTAATTGTCTGCTAATCAGAAAGCAATGAGAGATATAGTTATAGAGTATGACTAATATATTACCAAAACAGATCTCTTAATGCAGTTTATAGAAAGGTCAAATAGATATTTTTGGAGGAGGTGACACCTGAGAGAAATCTTAAACCAAGAGCAGGTATTAACCAGGCAGGTGTAAGGATATTTTAGACTATAGGTGGCAGTATTGAGGAAGATATAAAGATGAGAAACTGGTTGGTCGGTAAGGCATGGTGACACATTTATTGTTAGTTCCATGTCTTTCCCATCATTTATAACAGTGGTTTTCTAAATATAGTCTTCAGATTGCCTACATTTGTATTACCAAGAGTACGTGTTAAAAATACAGAGTCTAGAATCCCATCCAAACCTAGGAAATAGAATTTCTGGGAATCTTAGTCTTTATCAAACTTGACAGATGATTGTTAGGAACATTATAGTTAAACACTGATTTAGAAGATCAAAGAAAGGATTCAGACTGAACATCCTGAAAATGAGTTTCTTAAGTTTGTTTTAGTAGCTAATGGTGTAATCAACATATACTGAGGAAAACAGACAGAAAAGCATACGTAACACAGAAGGAAGTTAGTTTTGAAGAATATAAGGGGCAATAGGGTTAGAACAAATATGGAATATAGCAGGATACAACAAAGGAATAATAAAGGAGCTTAGAAGTTAGGAGAAGCTGTGGCAGCAGCAGAGAAATAAATTTTTAAAAACTTAGGAAATAGTTTATATTCAACAAGAAGAAATGGAGTCATCCGAATTCTCCTACTTGAAATGAGCATATATTTAAACATAAACGGTTTTCTAACAGATGTAAATTTGTTATTTTAGGTAGAAGTGGATTCTATTGTAGTACCTTTGCCCTTTTCAAATCATGAACTGTCCATAGAAGATTCTGGTACCATGTATGTGATTACGACTCCAGCTGGACTAATCATAAAGTGGGCTCACCTTACAGGGATCATAGACATTCATTTTGGCTTTCGATTTAACCTGTCATCTTACACAGAAGGACTCTGTGGTGAGCATTGCCTTTCAAATCTCAATTCCTTCAATTTTTTTCCTGTCCACATTATACCATTTTGGCCTCTGATGCCCCGCTTTTTATATTCGAGTTGTGGTGTTAATTTTCAGTGCTTCACGTGAATACTAAAGGAAGCAGTGGCTTTCAATAAAAGGGCTAAGAAGGAAGAAAAAACAGTTCAGTTTGCATATTTTATGGAAATATATGTTTACTACTACTGTAATACTGTTTGTATTCCTGATGGTTCCTCTTTATTAATCTTTAATAAGGTGCCAAGCATTATTTTATCTACCTGAACTTATTCAATTCTGACAATAGCCCGAATAAGTTGGTATTAGTGTTGCTTTATAAGTGAAAAATAGGAGTTACAGAAAGGTTAGAGTCTTAAATACTTTGTTTCTTCCTTATTAAGATTTGAAATAGGGGAAAACTTAGTTGCTTAAGCCACCTTGAAAGTTACATACAGGAAACACAACGTTCTCAATATTTGTCACCGTTTTGCTATAAAGTATAATGACTAGATGTATCTTTCACCTAGGTTAACACCACACCATGTTACATAGACACATAAAGAGTTATAAGCCAAAGAAAATAAATTAGAAATACCTCTAAGTACATAACAAAATTAAAAAATATAATACTGTTTTTGATGTCTGGTGGAGGCTATTTTCTTTGTAGCTCTGTGCTCTTTTTTCTTTTAAGTTTATTTATTTATTTTGAAAGAGAGAGAGACAGAGAGATCATGAGCAGGGGAGGGGCAGAGAGAAATGGAGAGAGAGAGAATCCCAAGCAGGCTCCATACTATGAGTGTGGAGCTTGATATGGGACTCAAACTCATGAACCATGAGATCATGACCTGAGCTGAAACCCAGAGTCAGACGCTTAACTGACTGAGCCACTGGGCACCCCTATAGCTCTGTGCTCCTAAGTGAACATCAGTTTCCTCATCATTAAAATGGGAATATTTTACCCATTTTCTACCTTCTACAATATTCAACCTTCAAGATTGTTGTTAGGATTGAATGCGAAAGTTAAGGTCAAACACCTGACACATTGCTTTATACACACAATCAATACATATTAGTTTAGTACAAATATATCTATTTTAATATCACTAAATATTAATTGAGTAAAAGTTTATGGATCACCTTCTGAGGGTCTAACAGAGTTCTAGGTGGTGGCAACCCCAAAACAAGTAAGACTAAGTCCTTTCTCTCAACAAATTACATAAAATGCCCTGATTTCTTCTTTAAAACATTTAGTGAAAAGTTTGGCTGAAAAGGTTTACATAGTTCCTTGCCTATTTATAGAATGCTAAACATACCACAAAAGGTTGAGTGTGTATAGTATTGATTATACATAATAAATCAACCATTATTATCGATTAATACTCAGAGACTTTGGGAATACATATTTTCTCTGACGATTTATCACTTCTGTATGCTATGATTTTTGTTTTATTTTGTGTTTCCCCCCCTCATTGTCAGCTCATGTTTTTACAGACACACTCTACTAACTGGATTCTCAAGTAATTACTGTAGAGAAAAAAGGCTAGGATCGCCTTTTCGCTAACCAAGATTCACCCCCTAAATTTCATAATTTCCATAGTGGGAGAAGAGTGGTTTGTTAAAAGGAAATCTGGTTGCTTTCATGTCTACTAGCTTGGGTGCTGGCTAAAAAATCTGTAGTGAACAGGGGTGTGAACTAAATTGAACATGGACCCCAGAATGGGGAGTGTGTATGAATACCTCGTTTTATATAACACGGTGAAGTTTACAGGGGTGGTGTCTGGCATTGCAACAAAAACTTATTTTTATTAGCAATTGTTTTTTTCCAGGAAAGTTTAGACTTAAAAAATTGTAGCTGCTTTACAGTGTAGTTTACTTCACTTGTGTTTTTTTTATTTGTTTGTTTTTGCATTGCATTCAGTCCTTTGTGTATTTATAAGGATGAGGCAATATGATAGCAGCAACTCTTATGATCTTGATATATCTACTTGAGGATTAATATTTAATACTTGAAAATGTTTAAGTTATATCTTTTATAGTTGCAGTCTTGGAGATTGATCAGGGTGCTTGGCCATTTCTCTGCACTTCCTTTGGCTCTGTACTACACTGGGTACAGAATAAGCTCCATCCTCAGTCTCACCTTCCTCAGGAAACTAGAGGGCATAGCAGCTGAAAGCATTATAATCATCAATAGCCCATACTATTCTAAGGAAGGCAGATTGTCTATGTCTTAGAATTCCCAGGTCAAATCCTGTTTGGCAGTGGCTGTCCAAATGCTGAATGTATCCATGTGTCTAGGTGACTGCCTGACCTGACTGGCTTACTACCTGCAATAGTTATTAAAGCAAGGGAGTAAGAATTACCTTTATGCCAATCATAGCCCTCTCCTATAGTGGTGATGGGTAGGGATACTTCCTGAAAGGCAAAATTTAATGTTTACAGACAGGGTTTTCCTGGGGGGAATGGATGTCTGGGAGGCAATCACCAAACACCTACTATTCTAAGGAACATCTTGGCAAGCTTAAGAACTAGTTCTTAAATCAGGAGGTACTGAAACAGTGGAAAAATGTGGGAACAGAGTCAATCTCTTTCTTCATTTTCTATAACTTTTTCACATATCTTGACTTCCAGGTTTGTGGTCTCTTTCTTATCTGGTTGAGACAACTCTATACTATTGTATCAAAGAATTGGATACATAATTTAAAAATCCATCAACATTAAAGTTAAAGGATATACATTTGGCACCTTGTTCAGTAAATAATTTATTCATTTCAAATCAATTATTAAGGTGATTTATTTCAGCTGCCTACATTTGGTTTAAGTGAAAAAAAGTTTTCTTTTAAATGTCACATATCTTTCTAGGAATTTGCAATGAAGATCCAGATGATGATCTAAGGATGCAAAATGGCACAATTATTACAAATATGGAAGACATAGAATTATTTATTGAGAGCTGGGAAATTGAGAAATCATTTGAAGTAACAACAAGAAGACCTGTTAGGAATTGTACTGAGCATGATTGCAGTCCCTGCATTGAGTTATTAAACAGAAGAGTTTTTATTCCATGCCATAATAAAGTAAGTGAAGGGCAACCACAGATAAGAACTGTCATGTTTGACATATTGACAGTAAAGCCAATAAATTCCTGTTCTCGCCATGATGTTCTTTTACTGAGAAGAGTTTAGCCCCAAACCTTCTGTCAGTATGCTTTGGAATTCAGAATCATTTACTTTTATAGACTGAAAGAGATAGGAAGAATAATTATCTTTCATTCTCCTATGTTTTTTCATAATTCTATCGACAGGTTTCAAGAAAAATGAAATTATGTCCTACAAATAAATGCCTCTAGGAGAAAGAAATCAATGTCACTTGATAACCCAATAGAGAAACCACGACAGTGAGGATATTATCAATTCTCTATGATCCTGGCCTCTTAGGTGTATACTTGTAACAGAACCTGTCATATATTCAATTTAATCATTCTTTGTCTCTAACTTTCCTACTTTATGTGACTAGTAGATATTTTAAATAATCTGTATCATTAAAAAAGGATCCATTGTTAGGGACAAATATAGCACTTCATGACTCATTTAGTGAAAAGTTTGTGAGCCCTCAGCACCTACAAGACATTGTGTTAAACTCCTGTGATCCAACGATGAGCAAAACTCTCCCTCGTTCTCAGGAGGTCTGGTTGGAAAGCAAGCTTGTGAACAGATATCTGGCAATATACAGTCTGGAGGGACATAGGAGCTCAGGTTTGGAGGAGACTTCTCATAGTTTTAGATATTTAATTTATTTACAAGGACGCATTTGCCAGGAGAGAAGAGGGAGGAAGGGACACCTAGGCAGATACAACAGTATGTGTAAGAGCAAGTTTTGTGTAAAAGGCCATGTTAGGAAGACATTGAAATAGTTGAGTGTAAGATACATGGAGGGAAGGAACCTGGGAAAGAGGATGAGGGAACTGTCAAAGCAGAAAGGAACTCACTGTGTGTCACCTCCCAGGCCAGACTGTGGAGTGTAGACTCCATAGTCCTCAGCCTGCCCTGTGAGCTCCCTCAAGAAAAGACAAAAGATGTGAGGTCATGGGCTTTTTTTTTTAAGTTTATTTATTTCTTTTTGAGAGAGAGAGAGAGGAGTGGAGAGTCAGAGAGAGAGGAGGCTCTGTTAGGGCAGAGTCCGACATGGGGCTCAAAATCAGGAACCATGAGATCATGACCTGAGCTGAAAACCAAGAAACATTGCTTAACTGGCTAAGCCACCCAGGCATCCCATGGATGAAGATAGGTTTTAATTGTTTACATATTTTTTGAAAAGCAGGCATATAAAAATAAAAAAATAACAAACACTTTAACTTACTTCAATGTCATTTTAAAGCATAATGATTTTCCAAAAAATTCCATTTTTAATAGAGAACTTTGAATGCTGATTAAATCAGGAAACTTTCCAGCTTAGCTATTAAAGGCTTAGTGAGGCCACACAGGGTGCCATTCAGCCCATCACAGCCAGATCACAGGAACAGATCTCTTCCCAGTGGACTGGATGGCAAAAAAAGGAATGCAGGAAATTTGGTTTTCCCACTCGTAAGCTTCATCTTCCTTTGAAAATCTCCACATAGCAGGCAGATGATCTGCCTGGATTGTATCGTTTTTCTATCTAAAACCCTTCCACGTCTTTCACTTACACGTAAAGTACATGCCAAACAACCTTCTTACCAAGGCTTATGAGGTCCTCTACACTCTGGCCCAACTATTTCTCTAGCTTCCTCTTGTGCTACACTCTCCTGCCTCCTTTCAACTCTTTGATTATTCCAAGGTTTGTCCTGCCAGTGGGCTTTTAAGCTTCTAGTTTTTTAGCTAGAATACTTGGGTCTTCTGATCCATGTTAGCATGGTGACTCCTGGGTTCTATTCAAAGACCTTTTTTAGCTATGAGATTCACAGGCAGTAAATAGATCTGTGTGATTGACCTTTATTCTCCTTGTGCATAGCATCCTGCCTGATACATAGTTAGGTGTTCAATAAATTATGAAAGCCTGCATAAGTGCGTATGTGAATGAGGAATACAGGAGAATCAGCTTTTGTGGGTTAAGTAGAAATGTATATAATTTTTTACTTTGGATGAATTATGTTGTATGGAATTTCAAAGCAAAAATACCCAGAAAAAGCTTAGAAACATAATTCTGGAGCTCAGAGGAGGTAAGTTGGGACCAGAGGTCAGGTCTGGGGAGTCATTTGCATATGGAGTTTTAAATATAACAATATGTAATGTGCACTGTGCCAGAGTTTGCTCTGTATGTTTATCATATGTTAGCTCACAGTTATCTTATGTAGTAATAAGCTTATTATTAACTTATGAAGAAACCAATGAAAAGATTTGAATGCCCCAAATTGGTGGTACGAGTCCAGGAAGAACATTTGCTAGTAGACACGTCCATTGAGTATGGAATCTAGAGAAATACTCAGAATACGAGGCCGCAGAGGAGCCGACAATAAACAGGTGAACAGGCAATAGAATGAAGTACACTCAAAGTCCAAGGAGAGGGTTTTAAGAAGGAAACTAGCAGTGTTCCCTGGATTCGACAACCAGGATACTCTTGACCACACCAAGTATTCCATACAATGAAGTGGTTGGAAACCAAGGAGATTCTGAAAAGAAGACTGAAAGAATGTAGAATCTTGGTTTTCATAGATATGCACCTTGAAGAAGAAATGATGGGATAGGAAAAATATTAAGTGTTTTTATCTGGCACTTTGAACCGTATCAGAATTTAACATCTGCATGTAGATATTTAGTTATGTTTGCTGAATGAATGAGTGGAGAGAAAAATCGGAATAAATGGTGTTACAAGTTAAATTATTTAGATTTCAGGCATTTCTAGATCAAAATGAAACAATCTGTAAGGAAAAAATGCTTCTCTAAATTGAGACATGCCAAGTTTTATAAATTATTCAATGTTTAATATTAATACATTTTTGAGAAGCATTTATAACCTCATTTAATAAGTAGTGCCATGTATCATTATGGAATGATTCAGGAGTTTCTGGTTTTATCTGTCATGGATTAAAGTCCTATTTCGTATATGGAAAGGACAATTGTAACCCAAAGTGTAGTATCAGAAACAGATTTTGCTAGGTCCACATACTTTGTTTCTCTCCCATCTTTGTAAGATAGGTTTATGTAGATTAGTGCAGGCAATATTTATCTTATCTAGAATGTGTTTAAAAATATTGTGCCATCAGAAGTGACATCTGGTATTATGAAATTTGGAATCTAAGGTCAAGGATATGCACCTTGAAGAAGAAATGATGGGATAGGAAAAATATTAAGTGTTTTTATCTGGCACTTTGAACCGTATCAGATAATACGGGATAATAGATAATAGATATTATCTTGTCACCGTTTTATTCTCTGAATAACTTTAGTCTAACTTAGGGCCTTTATAGACATAGAACAACAGAACTTATCCCAAGGCAAAATGTTTCTCTAGGTTTCACCGCAGAACTTTTGTGAAAAGATGTGGATCAATTACACCTATTTTTGGAACTATGAGTGTGATGCACTTTCTGCATATGTGGCTCTGTGCAACAGGTTCGACATCTGTATTCAGTGGAGAACACCTGATTACTGCTGTAAGTAGTATATTTCAGGTAGTATTTTCTAACAATCAAAAAGCATTCCATTTTTTTGCATTCACTTCTTTTTCTTTTTCATCACAAAAGAATTTCCTAAGAATAAAATGCATATCAATGTAACCTAGAAGTTAGAGGTCAGCTGTCCCACAGAGGGAGCATCTATTTTCATCCTGATCTAAACCTATGGTTGGCCTCAGTTGTCCCAAAAGAAAACCTAGTCCACAAAATATTCACTGGCAAAATCAATGGAAATGAGAAAGAAATCACAGGGAATGGAAACGAGATTTGAATTCCCTATCCCTGAGCACATTTTGCTGGTTTCAATTCCACCTGCCTCTTTTGCCCAGCTTGTTCACCAGCTTGTGAAGAGGTTGCATATTTTTCTGTCCCCTTTTCCTCCTTTCCTGATATTGTATCCACTTTCTGGAAAATAATCTTTTTGACTTTCTTTGATCGATATCTAGGTTCAATAATTTTCCAAATACATGTGTGCGTATCCTTCTTCTTTTGTATGTATTCTTTGCCCATTTTTGTCTTTTTTAATGAATATAATTTATTGTCACATTGGCTTACATACAACACCCAGTGCTAATCCCAACAAGTGCCTTCCTCAATGCCCATCGCCCATTTTTTCCCCTCTCCCCCAGTCCACCATCCACCCTTAGTTTGTTCTCTGTATTTAATAGTTTGCCCATTTTTATCTATACGGCTCATGCTTTCTCATCAAGTTGTAATGCTTTTTATAAAAATTGTATTCAACTGATCACCAGTCCCAGGCACATTTTACAGAAAACAATGTTAATTTAATTTAAGAAATAGCAATTAAATGGATTAAGTGGTAAAAGATGGTCTAAATGAATATTAGTGAAACATTCCAAGATAAAATAAAAGTTTTCATTTTCTCTAGAAGAAAAAATAAAATACATAGAGAAAGAATACTATATCTCCAACACCGGTTACATGACGTCTTTTTAGAAATAAAGCAGCTCTTCATGTGCCTTACTATCCCTTACCTCTCCTTGCTCCCAGGGGTAATCACTATTCAAGAGTGGGGCTGCTTGATTCATGGGAAACGTATGCCATCTCTAACTTTAATAGACACTGTCAAATTGTTCCCCACTGAGATTTTACCAATTTATATTCCCACCAGTTATGTGTTCATTTTTTAAAAGTATGATGTTTTAAGATCACTGAAAATCAAAAGAATTTTCTCAAACATCATTTAGAAACAGCTCTGCAATGGTAGTTTCTTGTGACAGTGAGGGATTGAACCTAACCACACAGCATTTTTCTTTTTTATGGCTTGGTTGAGTTATATATTGAGAGAATATTTCTGCTCTTATCCTGAGTAGACTGCTGTATATCCTCACTACACAGAGAAGTAACTTCATACTGGTTGAATCTATATTTATCGCAACCAGATATGGGTGCCTATTGGTCATATTATTTGCTACAAATCAGATGAACTTTTCCTCCTGTAACATAACATAATACTAGCTGGACATCTGGAAGAGCCTCAAAAATACCTACTGCTTGTTTTGTTTCTAGTTTTTGGTTCCATAATAAATGAAAAATGAACTTTGAAGAGGCTGAAATGAGCAGAATTAATTTTCCAAACGAAATCTGAAATTTCTTCCTTTTCCTATAATTCAAATAGGTGACTTTTATCATTAGCAAATTTTGTCCTCTGTTATCCATAGCTCTGAATTGCCCAGAGGGGAAGGAATATCAACCCTGTGTGGGGACTTGTGAAGCAAGAACATGTTTGAACAGATGGTTCTTTGGACACTCTTCATGTCTGAATTTAAGAGAAGATTGTGTGTGCAAAAATGGAACCATTCTTCACAGACCAGATTCAACTCAGTGCATTCCAGAGGAAGAATGTGGTAAGCAGCAGAGTGCAAAATGACTTCTTGGGGACCTGGCAATTGAATAAAACATGTTTAGATCTTGAGATGTGCTGAGGAAGATTGATCGAAGGTCACATAGGGGTTGGAAAGGAAACCCATTCATTTGTAGTTGGATTTTAATATGATTTCAATTGGAGTGACCCAAGTTAGAAGCTTTGTTGGTAATGTAGGTTTTTTCAGTTGTTGCTCCAAGTTTTTATCTAAATTCCAGTTAGTTGACATACAGTGTAATATCAGTTTCAGGTGTAGGATTTAGTGATTCAACACTTAACTACAACACCTGCTGCTCATCACAAGTGCCCTCCTTAATCCCCATCACATTTTTAACCCATCCTCCCATGGTGGTGATGTGAATTAATCTTTACCTATTCCTGTAGTAACTGGGCGAGAGTATTGCAAATTAAGAATTAAGAACATAGGATGTGCACTGAGTTCAAATTCCAATTATTTCACATAATAATGATTCCGTTTTACCTCTTTGAGCCTGAGTTACACATCTGCAAAATGGGAAAAATAATAGCATTTATCCCATAAGGTTAGTGTGGGGATCCATAAAATAATACAAAGCTTTTGCAACAGTGCCTAGAGAAAAATAACCACTTGAGAAATGTCAGATAGTGTTATTATCTGGAGAAAACATTTAATTTTTCTACTTTCATTTCAAACCACTTGATTCTGACTCATCATCTCCATTGTGGTTGCAGGTGAAAATAGTACAAAATTGAGAAAATTGTAGTATGGTACTTTTTCAGTCATAAGGCTTATCACTGCGGTTGGAAGAAAAGAGATTTAGCTAATAATGAAAGAAAATGGGCAAGTGGAAGTGAAATGCATATAGTGCTAGAAAGTTTGTTTGGCCATTAAGAAAACTATTTGTAGAAGACTGAGAATAACCAGGAGTGCCTATGTTTATTTTTAGGGACCTGTGAGGTTGGTTTGATGGTAAAGAGAATAATATAAGAGAAGTTCATTTGAGGCTGGGGATACGTTGGTCACTATTCATCTCTATTATTATTAATTTTAAAAAAATTTTAATGTTTATTTATTTTTGAGGGAGAGAGAGACAGAGTGCCAGCTGGGGAGGGCCAGGGAGAGGGAGACACAGAATCTGAAGCAGGCTCCAGGCTCTGAGCTATTAGCACAGAGCCTGACACGGGGCTCTAACTCAGGAGCCATGAGATCATGACTTGAGTGGAAGTCAGTTGCTCAACCCACTGAACTATCCAGGGACCCCTCATCTCTATTATTTAAAAAAAAAAACTACTAGAGGACCATATTTATCATTAAGTAAAACTTCAATAATAAAACTACAAGAGTCACTAAATAATTAGCTACTTCCCACATTTAGATTTTAAAGCTGGCATGTTTTGAATTTTCATTTGACAAAAATGATAAATATGTGGCGAGGGCTTTTTTGTTCTAATACCACTCAGTTTTAACAGTTAATATTTTAAAACTAACTTAAGTGTATTTTGCTGAATTTTTCAAGCTAAATAAATTGTATTAATGGCACAAAATGGATAAGAAATAAATTATCCTATTTATAGAAGAAGACATGCAAATTTACAAATAGTTGTAGGAGGGAAAAATATTTTTGTAGACTACATTACAAATTTCACTAAAGAAAAATGTAAGCTGGTAGCTGATAGAAGGGGAATCCGAGAAAGGATAAATATGTGACATGTTATCTATGTTGTTTCGTGGTCTGAAATCAAAACAATAAATGCATCACTGCTTCATTTATTTTAGTGGCTGGGTTATGAGTGATATAACATGGTCCATCTTTTTAAGCGTGCACTGACAGTGAAGGCCAGCCTCGCACCGCTGGGGAGGTTTGGAATGGGGGCATTGACGAATGTGCCCTATACAAATGTTTCGGGAATGGAAGTATCATTCCTATAGAACCTGACTGTGATGAAGAGCCCTCGCCAACTTGTGAACGAGAAGCTGAAGTTGTCCTGGGCATCGTTGATAAGTGGACCTGCTGTTTGAAGGAAGTTTGCGGTGTGTATGTGGGCTGAAGCCTTACAGTTAGTGCCACAAAATATATTGCTATTACTTGTGAAAAAGCAAGGCATGCATAATGCTTGGCATAAAAAAAAGTAAGGGTTGAGGTAAAAACAGAAATATTGCCATAAATATTATTTATATTCTCTCAAAGCAAGTTTTATCTCATAGTGTTTTTGCTGATTTTGCAAATACACATGCAAAACTCTGCCTATTAGTAATTAATAAATTAGTAATTATTAATTAGTAATTAATTAGTAATTGATAATATGTGACAAGATAATTAATAAGTAATTAGTAATTAATTAGTAATTGATAATATATGACAAGATAACATTCCTGAGAATCTTTGACTTGTGACAATTGAGGGTGAAAGATCATAATAAATAAACCTTAGATTGGATACCTTTTCACAGATGACCCATTTATGAGTTGAATGTGTTTAATTGCAGTAGAAAAACATGCATAGTGAGAATCACTTCCCTGATCTGAGTTAGAAGCACAGATTTTAGTTATATTCATGAATATTTTAATGCTTCTATTTATTATTTCTAGGTTGTGACATGACCTTATGTGAAACTGCCATTCCAACATGTACGGATAGTCAAAAATTGGTTGTTGGCCATAGTCCTCTTTCTTGCTGCCCACAGTATCAATGTGGTGAGTGATTAACCAGGAAAAATAAGAGTCAGGTTCATTGTTTGCTCAGAATAGTGGATTAGATTTTTACTCTCTGTGTCTACAAGAAAATGATTTGTTATATTGTGGAGTTGTCTTGCTAAAAATAGTTCCTTTTTAACCTGCAATTTCTTATAAATACATATGTATATATAAATTTTAAGTTTATGTAGTATATCAATACATGTATTTAGGTAATTAGCTCAATTTAAAGATTTTAATCTTAGCAGAAATATATAGGAAATAGCAGGTATGATATTGTGTTTTATAATAAGCAATATTGATCTTGTCTTCCACCCCTTTCTCACCACGGAGCTCCTAATCCTTGGTTTTCCTAAATGAGTAGACCTGTAAAATGTCTTTTGTTGTGTTAATAAGTCGTGTTTGGAAAGCCCTTAGCTAATCTGGGGATAGGGCCTGCTTGCCAGGGGAATCAATCAGGTGATTAGAGGGTTGGAACTTTCAGTCCCACCCCCTGATCTCCGGGGAGGGGAGAGGGGCTGGAAGTTGGGTGAGATCTTCAATGGCCAAAGATTTAACCAATCAGGTTTATGTAATAAGGTCTTTACATATATATATATATATAAACAAAACAACAACAACAACAAAACAACCCAAGGAGGGTGAGGTTTAGAGAACTTCCAGGTTAGTGAACACAAGGAAATTTGGGTTCTGAGTGGGCATAAGAGCTACCCTTTCCCTATATCTTGCCCTATGCACCTATTCCATTTGGTTATTCCCCAGTTATATTCTTTTATAACAAATTGGTGATCTGTTAAGTGCAATATTTCTCTGAGTTCTGCTAGCTGCTCTAGCAAATTTATCAAACTCAAGGAAGAGGCTGTGGGAACCTCTGATTAATAGCCAGTCAGCCAGAAGTATGGGTTACAAGGTGGGCTTGTAACTAGTGTCTGTAGATAGTGTCAGACTTGATTTGAATTGTGGGACACCCAGCTGGTGTCTGGAGAATTACTTGGTGCTGTATGGGAATCCTTCCCTACCAAACACACATTGAGTTAGCAGGATATAGATAAATTCAAAGAGAAGTAAACCATACTACTTTATTTATCTTATCATTTCACTCCATACAAATTTTCAAATACCTTTGTGTTTCTGCAGAATGTGACCCACTGAAATGCCCCAGTATTTCAATTCCAGAATGCAGAGAAGACCAATTCATGATTCAAGTTCAACAGGAAGAGCCTTGCTGTTTTTCTCCTCTCTGTAGTAAGTGTTCTGTGAGATCACTTTTTGGAACAAAGGGAGGGAAAATTTTTTATTTGATGTGAATTTCATGGAATAGTAACCAATATTCTGCTAATATATTGATAGAAACTCAATTGAATAAGAACACTTGAAAAGAAAGTACAGCATTTTAAATGACTCTTGAAAATTATTACAGTTAGCACTACTTTCCTTTAACATATATTTGAACTATATATACCAGTCAAAACATGCTGAAGATAATATAATTATTTTTTTTCTTTAATAAGGCTAGCACCAGTTGTTTTTAGAGAAAAATTTAGCCTTGGCTTTCCTTGAAGAACCAACTAAAGTAATGGACTTTGCTAAACCATTATAGAAGTCTTTAAAAGTTCATTTTATATACATGTGTGATATATGTGTGAGCATGACGATGCTGGGAGAGAATGGTAGAAATGAAAGGTGTCCAGGAAAACCCTGTCTACAGAGCTAAATATTCTATCTGATGAAATGGACATCGAAAAATAAAAAGTTCTCTATTTTTCACTGCAAGTGAATTATCATATCAAAGACCAGTGATTAATGTAGGTTTCAGATGTACCTATAGAAATCAAACACATCTCTTTATACTAGTTAAGGTTCTTTGAGTGCAAGTGGCAAAACGGATTGATTCCAGCTAGCTTAAACACAACCAGTTAGTGGAAGGCTTAGGGATCAAGATTTTGTAGGAGCAAGATGAAGCAGACCAAGCCCTGGGAAGGAAAGAAGTCAACTGCTCTAGGTGGCAGTCGCTAATGATTGAATCAGCAACATCCATTTCCTGCCCTGGTGTGTCTCTATGATTCAAATGCCATAGAAAGAGATTCTGATTTGTTTAATGTGGGTTGTTCCTACACAGAGGCCTGCTGAGGGTCAGGCACCTTTATTAAGAGTCACTCCCAGACTGTGCAGATGGGTCATTTCCTCAAGGTTATTCAGAGAATTGTAACTGAAGTTGAGAAAGGGATACTGAACAGCCCCAAAGAACAGGTGCCTACTATATTATTCACCCATAAATTGGAATAATCAAGGGTAGTGAATTCAGAAAACTTAAGTAAATAAATCAATGTCATTTTGATCCTAGAAAAAAAAAGTTGCTCCAAAAATCTTAATGCTCTATATTTCTGGTAAGATGATGTTCCTCTCACTGCTCTTGGAAAGCATAAAGCAATATACTTAGTATTAATTAAATTTTTATGACCAAATGAAGAATCTGTCTAAGCCTTGTTTTCCCTGTTTCCTATTTTACTAAACATGATGATTTATATGTGTGTTGTAACCTGAATTAATCATTTGTTTTGAGCTCAGCTGTGACTTCTGGCTTTTTGTTTTATGTTTAGTTTGTGAATCTTGCACTGAACCTACTCCTCTATGTACTGATGGGGAATTTCTCACTGTGGATCTTAATACAACAGATTTCTGTTGTCCTCAGTATTACTGTGGTAAGTATATCCTAACTAATTTAAAATACTTAAATGTGTCCAATGTTTAAGAAACCTTATGAATCTCAGTTGTACAGTTATATCAGACCTTCACTGAGTATAAAAACATTGCATATATTTAATATGTATTTTATATGCTAGAACTTAGCTGCTTCTTTGGTGATCAGTGTTTACCCAACGACCCAGGACTCTTGGACTTTTGATGTGCAAGCCTTGTAACCTTAAAAGTTTCATAGATATTTCTGTGTGTGTGTGTGTGTGTGTGTGTGTGTGTGTGTGTGTGTGTGTCTGTCTCTCTCTCTCTCTTTTCTTGAATAGTATCATTACCTCCCCAAATAGATTACTATGACTTTTCTCATCATAGCTTTCCAGGTGATTCCATACCTTCTCCACTTCCTTTCTCTTCTTGCACACCTAGCATTTCTCAGGGCCCTTCACTTGATGAGCTGTCCTGGTTCTACTCCTGTTGTACCTGCTTGGGAGTCATGTACTTCGTCTTCACCAATACATGGCCAGTGAGTGGTGGGAAAGGCAGCAGCAGGAAGATAGGAATCTGTGTCCTATATCAGCAATGGCAGTGAACTAAAAGGTAGGTAGTGAGAATGGGCTTTTACAGGAGGCTAATCTTCCTCTATGTCATTTTTTCTATTTAGTTTGTGACCCAAATCTTTGTCCTACACCATTACTCGACTGTGCAGAAGATATGAATCTTGTGAAAGAAAATGTCTCTGGTCAATGTTGCCCAACATGGCACTGTGGTAAATAATTTTCATACTTCAAAGTTTTATTACAGTACAGTAATGTGTTCCGATCAATATAAATATGTTGATTTTTGCCTTTTAGAATGTAGCTGTGACAACCTTGTTATGCCAACTTGTGAAGTGGTAAGAACACACATTTTGATTGAACTGTAATATTATGTAAATTAGTTTAATTCTTCCTTTATCACCCTTATTTCTGAGTTCTCAGAGTTAATGAAATTATCCTCATTAAATAATACTAAAGTAGATTAAAGTAACTTGTGCTGGTATCAGGGAGCAGTGAACGTTTTTACTTATTTGAGATAAGAAAATGCAATGCATTATTTTTTCACTGGTGACTGAATCTATTAGTCTTATATATACTTGACTTCACTGGTCTGAAAATGACGCAAAACATTGGAAAAAAGATTTTCTCAATATTGAGAGGCGTCCCTAGTGAATTTTGAAGAAATTGGGCCAAAGATGCATCTGTTGTGGAGGAGGAGAGGATATAAACATGAAACTGTACCTTCTTAAGAGTTATCTATGAACAATTTGTAAATAAGGAAACTGAGGTCTAGAGAGAGTAAATGATTGACTGAGATCTTCAGGACTCAAACCAAGGGTTGTTTTATGTGTATGTTTTTGTGCATTCCTTTATTCTTTCTACTTTGCCATAACTCTCATTTCCTTTAAAAACTACAGCCAAGACATAAGTCTAAATAAGAACAAAAGCAAGTTAAAACTGCTTTTTTTAAATTCCTGGCTTGGACTTATTTTAGTCATGCTACACTTTCCTCATGCAATATAAAAATAATAACAAGCGTCCAGCTCTTGGTTTCAGGTCAGGTCATGATCTCATGATTTGTTGAGTTCAAGCCCCACCTTGGGCTCTGTGCTGACAATGCAGAGTCTGCTTGGAATTCTCCCTCTCTACCCCTCCCCCCTTCTGTGTCTCTTAAATAAATAAACTTAAAAAAATAAAAATAAACATAATAACAATAGCTATACCATATCAATGAAATAAGTTAACAAATATTAAATATTTAGATAGTACTTGACACATAGAAAGAGCTCAATAAGTATTAGCTATAATTATTATTACAAAATTAACACGATACATCATGGAGAACTTTCTAGGGAAGTTCATCATCAAGAAAAGTGTGGAAGAAAGTGACAGTCAGGTTAGAATAATGGATGAAAGGAATTGAACTATTGCAGATAGATGATGGGATGAACATGAATAAACACACCAAAGGGTGAGATAAGATATGTATTCTGAAAGGTAATGATGACTCTCTTGCCTTGAGGAAAAGCTAACTGGAGGTAAAGCAAGGAACAATGGGAGATGAAAAACTATCCAAATTGGTGTATTGAGGATGGCTTTAAAGAAAAGATGGAAAGATTTAAATTTTATTTATTTATTTTTCTTTTGTAGTTATTCATTTGACTAACATTTGTTGAAAACCAATTTGTGCAGGGGTCCTTGTTCCGGCGAATCTAGGGGTCCACGAAGGACAGACGGTCAGGCGAAATGAAGTGAGAGAGCCACTAGTGAGATGGAATCTGATGACCAAGCAGGCAGCCCTGGCAATTCTGGCATCTCTGCTCTGCTGGTCTCAGTGTCTTTATTTTTAAAGGTAGCGAGTGACATTACATCAGTGACAAGGCATTCTTTACAACATACATTGTTGTCACAAGACCTATGTAGTCATCTATAGGTTTACGGTATAAGGGAGCGTGGGGATGAGAATTACAAAAGGATTTGCAAAATGTTAAGCTCAGGGAGGTGCTCAATATTTGCTGCTGATAAACAGTGCTTCTAACTTTTGGGCGAGGCTAACCTTTGGGGAAGGTCCTAAGTCTCTTTACAATCTTTCCCATCAGTGTGTTAATTCTGAGAGAAGCTTTACGGAGATGTGCTTTGAGGTTTTATGGTGGGGCTGAGGGGAGCGATACCTGCAGGGAAAATCTAGTTTGGTTCAAGGAGTCTTGGGGCCTAATGTCTGCCAATTTCTAGCCAACTCATAGCTATTATTCTATATGATCAATTTGTGTAACCTATCCCAAAGAGGCAACCTTGAGGTTACTTCTGGCCAGGTTACTCTCATTCGGATTTTATCCATCAAGACATTGCAGTCCAGGTCCCCTTTTCCATGTGCCATAAAACCAAAGAGCATTATATCCCTTAGTCCAATGAGAGCAATTCAAGAAATCCAGGCCTGAAAGATTATTTAGAAGGAGGTAAAACTAGGCGCCAGTTTGGCTGGCGGGAGCTGTTGCTTCAACCTTTCCCACGCAGGGAGGGGTCTCAACCTGTGAGCCCAAAACGGCTCCCAACAAATTTGTGTGGTGATAGTACCAGATACTTGAAATAGCACAGCCCTATTCTGAGGAACTTACTGCAGATTTAATATGATAGGAGAAGAAAGAGTCCTACACAGGATGGAAGTTATGATGAAAGTGATGTTTGAGTTAATTTTGCTCTTCCTGTGTAGGAGGATAAGGACAGTAAAACACTAGAGGGAAGGAAATCAGCCAGAAACTGTTATAGCCATTCATGAATGAAAACCTTGGGTATAGCAAGATCTATATAGAGGAATTGGGGAGAGGTTGAATTCAGGAGGGCAAAAAATAAGACCCCGGCCCTTTGTAACAAGTGTGTAGACATGTGTGTGGTGGGGAGGGAGGATGGAAAAGGAGAAAACTAAGGAGAGACAAGGGGAAGAAAAGACAAGGAGGGGAAAAATGCAGGAGGAGGAAGGAGAGAGAGAAACAGACATACACACACACACACACACACACACACACACACACACACAGAAATATCTACAAAACCTTTAAGGTTACAAGGCTTGCACATCAAAAGTCCAAGAGTCCTGGCCTGGATCCTTGGGTAAACACTGATCACCAGAGAAGTAGCTAAGTAGAGACCCTGTGATTTCACCTGTACCCAGCCTCATTCAGAGCTCTCTTGCTGGCCTGAAACAGGTAATACAAGGTCTTGAGGCATTTCAATAATAAACCTAATCCTCATCTTATGGGATTTTGTGTCTACTGTGTTCTGGGTCTTTTGAAGCATTTTTTGGGAGAAGCCTCAATGTTTATTCTTTAAACTTGGTCAGGTTGTTACCTTAACTCTGGGTGTGTGTGTGTGTATGCATATGTGTATGTGCCCTTTTAACACCTGTCTTGGCTTAACCACCAACTCACCAACCACTTTAATGTCCATCCCTCTCTGTCCTGTTTTGTTGTTGTTATTGTTGTTATTTGTTTGTTTGTTTCTTCTTGTGAGTTTCTACCATTCTCCACTTACCCTTTCTCTGTATTCTTCTCCATCCCCAATATTTGGGCTAGATGCTGGTCTATCTAGCTTTTTTTTCCAGCTCAACTTTCAATGTCCAAATATTAATTATGAATCAAAATTTCACATTATTCAATATTCCAAGCATTTATTGAGTGCCTGCTATATTATATTAGGAGTGTGCTAGGCATACAGAACATATGCAGTAGCTGCAATATTCTTTAACATTTTACCTGAATATATGTAGCCATATGCATAATATAGTTTTAACGTTCATGATTCTATACAAGCATTGACCTGACCCAGTGTTCTTGAGTACCTCCTCTGAATAGTTGCTAAACATGTATTCCAGTGTCTAAGATGATATATTATTTTAAATCACATTAGTTTATTCACATAGACAAAAAATATATTTCAACCTAAAGAGTCTATGTTAGGCCTTTGCAATATTTCTTTTTTAAATAGCAACTTTATTGAAATATAATTCACACACCATACAATTCAGCCATTCAGCCATTTAAAGTATACGGTTCCATGGTTTTTATTATGTTCATAGAATTCTGCAACCATTAACACGATCAACTTTATAACAATTTTATTAACCTCCAAAGAAACTCTGTACCTGTTAGCCCTCACCCCTTATTTCCTCCAAACTTTCCAGCCCTAGGAATCTGTTCTATCTTTACAGATTTGCCTATGTTGAATATTTCATATGAGTGGAATCATATAATATGTGGTTTTGTGATTCCTTTCACTTAGCATAATATTTTCAAGGTTCATCTATGTTGCAGTATGTGTCAGTACTTCATTCTTTTAACTGTTAAATAATATTCCATTGTATGAATATGTCTAGGCATTTATCCAAATACAGGTATATAATGGCCAATAGCACATGAAAAGATTCCTAAAATCATTAGCTATCAGTTAAACGAAAATCTGAACTACAGTGAGATATCACTTCACACCCACTAAGAAGACAGATAATAATACATGTTGACAAAGATGTGGAGAAATTAGAATCTTCATATGCTACTGGCGGGGATGTAAAATGGTACAGCTGTTTTGGAATACACTGTGACAGTTACTCAAAAGGCTAAAATATATATAGTTATTATATGACCCAGCAATTCTACACCTATGTGTATATCCACAAGAAATGAATACTTATGTCTACACAAAAGCTTGTACATGACCATTCATAGCAAGCACTATTCATAATAGGCAAAAAGTGGAAACGGTTTATGGTGATGTCGCTACTGATTTTAAAGGAGAGGGATGCTTCCTTGAGAGTTAAACACACCAGCTTGGAGTTTATGCCTTGGGAGAATTTGATTTATTTTTCTTACTCCATATTTCTAACATTTTATTTCCAATCCTTCTGGAATCAGGTAATGACTAAAAATCATAAAAGATCAAATGAGGTAATGTTTATGAAACTATAGCTTGTAAAGCACTATAAAAGGTACGATATTATTAGCTTAGGGGGAAAAGTACCTTTTATATGCTACTATGAATTTATTAGTCATTTTTCACATTAAGAATCAAATTAATTTTATTACTGACATCATATGAAAATAAAGTGCCCTCAGGAAAAGTTGCTGCTTAAAATGAAGTTCTTGAAACTTTAAACCTGGTCCTACATACTGAGTGGAATTTATACCGTTTCTGACAGCACAAAGTTTAAGCATTGGTATGAAAGCATTTTATTGACATCTGAAGGTTATACTGCACTTTCTGTGTGTCTGCCCTATTGTAAGTTCTTTGCATGAATTGACTCATTAATCTCTCTAAAAAAACCCTAAGAGGTAGGTAATGTTATTATCTTCATTTCACAGATGAGGGAAGTGAGGAGCAGTTGCAGGCTCAGCAACCTGCCCTAGATCACGCAGCTAGTAGGCAGCAGAGCCAAAGTGGGCATGGGGCAGCTTTATTCCTGAGTCCAGGCTATTAGTCACTCTACCATACTCTTCTACGCCTGCTTTATATACTATAGCATCCTTGCTGCATGTAAACATCAGAACCTTGGGCCACCTTGCTAGAGAAAGAAGATCACGAACATTTGCACCAAGCAAAATTTCCAGGGTTAGCCAAGTATTATCTTATCTGCAATTGCTCACCAGAAGCTCAGAATCAAACAATATTTTCAAATCAGTAAAGATCATAAAGATCATCTTCTCTAACTTCACTCATTTAATAGATAAAGGCATTAAAATTTGGAGAGATTAAGTGCTATGATCTTATTGTTTATTGTGAATTTTTTTCTGTGGGCTGTTAATTAAATGACCACTGGGTTAATCAAAGCCTGCTCACTATCAAATATTTATTAAGCACCTGATATGTGTCTGGCTGTATGGCAGGGAACTTACTAAATGTTATACTGTGGATATATTTTTAAAGTTGTCACATGAGAAGCTGTATAAGTCGTGTTTAATAATATAATGTCTTTCTAATAGGGAGAATTTACTGCGATAGATCATAACTTTCAGAGTGACTGTGGATGTGTACAGTATCTCTGTGGTAACTATGTTTTTTCTCACTCCTAAATGATATGAATATTATTTTTATCTGTTCACTATTAATAAATTAAACATATTTTCTTTGAGTTGTATCACACATTTTAAGCCATTTGCTTAAAAAGGTGCCAGATTTGGAGTATAACAATACACTATCATTTTTAGTTGCCTGTTTTGTAATATCTCTAAATGTTCTGATTGATATCATAATGGGACAGAACAATAAATATGTTTTGTAGAGGCTTTTCAGAATTTAGAGTTGGTTCTAAATTAATAAATTAATCATTTACCTTTTAAATACATATAATTACTATTTTTAAAATAGCCGTCCAGAAGTGAGAGACATTGATCACTGTTCCATCCTTATGCATGTTAACATTGCAAAGCACAGAGTTTGTTTTTCTACAAAATAACAAATCTTCGTATTAAGTATTAATAGGTCAATAGGAAAAAGGCTTTTTTTCAACACCTTGAAACTTGCATTTTTATAGGAGAGAAGGCTTAAAAATCAGTGTTGGCAAGGCACAGAGTGCTTCTGAGCTATATTTTCATCACCGTTCTAGCTTACCTTAATATGCCAGTTTTACTTTGTATTATTACCTTAATCGTCAAGTATGACGTACAACACTATTTTGCAGCACAAAATTGAAAGTTTTATCTCAAAATAACCATTAAAAACCATGAAATGTTTTTACAGTCCCACGATGAAAAGCTCTACCACTGTTGATTTGGATTTTGCCTCGTTCTGTATCTACTCCATCAATCAAATTGTCATGTTATGTTTCCAGAAGAGAGAATAAGTAGTTTGATGATCATTTAGGTCTAAGATTCTGGAATCGGCTATAAAGTATAGCTAGCTTTTGAAGGCAGTTCAGACAGTAAAGAGTGGGAATAAATGTGCTACATTCGTTATTAAGTAAAACTCTTGAGTTATTAACAATATATAAAGGGAAAGATTGGTTTTGAAAAAACTGAACATCACAATGAAAACATAAACTTAAATACAAGTTCCATTTATTGATTAATAAAAAAACCCCTCAAAACAGTAATTTTCATTGACTGTTTTTCTTTTCTTAGAAAAGGATGAGGTGTGTGTATTTCAAGAAGTATCAGTATTGAATCCTGGCCAATCTATGATAAAGTATTTGGAAGGGGACTTTTGTTATACAGTGGAGTGTCTGGAAGAAAAAGATAACCATACAGGCTTTCACACTCTGAATTTTACAATGGTGAACTGTTCAAAAGAATGTGACATTGTAAGTATTCTTTGTAAGTAATTCTAGTGAGAGTTAAATTAATCATAAAATGGCAGCTGTAGAATTTTACCTAGTGAATATTCTATAAAAGTATGCACTTGAATAGTTCAATAATTTAGTAATGAGTAATGTATGTAATTCATATTTTCCTTTTCCTTGTATATCATCTTGAGCCTTACTATCTATTTATCTATATGGCTTACTTGACCTGCTTGATGAATCTTGGCTGTAGCTGTAAAAGTTAATATTTACTTCATTTCTAAATTATGAAGTAAATTATTATTTGAAGTGCCTCAACTCCAGCCTTTTAAATGCTTACAGGTGTTCTGAGAGAGCATATAGTTATACTGGGAAGCACTTTCAGAATAGATTCACTAAAACTATTGGGTATTGTTGTGTGGCTAATTAAATGTACTGTCACTATACACAGCACCAGGTGTACACTCCATCTCCAAGTGATTACGATTGCTGTGGTACCTGCAGAAATGTATCCTGCAAATTTCAGATGGAAAATGGAACATCAGTGATATATGAGGTATGGATTCCTTAGTCCCTAAAATATGTTCCTTGGAGGGTAGCTCTCTGTGCTATTTTCTGAAGATATTCTTAAGTCAAATAAGTTTGAAAAATGTCACACGCACACACATACACACACACACAGACACATAGCTCTACATACAATCAACACACTCATGCAGCACACAAGACATAGTTACATTTGTTATATTTTAAAGTTCTGATAATTCCTGCTGTAAAGGAATATGTTTAATTTATTTCTCGCAGGTATTTTATTATAGATCCTCACTTTTTTTCTAGATGTGAAGAAAGGGCTTTGAGAATTGCTTTTTTCTAATCATTAGAATAAAGGGGGAAAAGCATTATTATTTTATTCACTCATTTAAAATGAAACATTTTAATAGAAATCTGAAACTCAAGATGTTAGCATGTTATTATTTAAGGTATTGAAGATTTCAATGGGTAAATAAGAGAAATGATTGAGGGGGCGCCTGGGTGGCTCAGCTGGTTAAGCGGCTGACTTCAGCTCAGGTCACGATGTCACGGTCTGTGAGTTTGAGCCCCTCGTCAGTCTCTGTGCTGATGGCTCAGAGCCTGGAGCCTGCTTCGAATTCTGTGCCTGCCTCTCTCTCTGGCCTTCCCCTGCTCACACTCTGTCTCTCTATCTCTCAAAAATGAAAATAATTCCCCTGCTCATACTCTATCTCTACGTCTCTCAAAAATAAATAAACGTTAAAAAAATTTAAAAAAAAGAAAATAAAAAAACAATAAAAAAGAGAGAAATGATTGAGTATTTGACATTTTTTTTTTACAAAGAAGATCTCAAGAGTCAGTATTGCTGTATCACCTTTCCACCAAAAATAACAAATTAATTATTTGGAATTTTCCTATTATCTCATAATAACTCCATATAGATTTGTAGACTGACCTACTCCTTCCTTAGAATAGAAAAATGGAACTTTCTCACTTTAGTGCAGTTATTAGTGACACCATCAGATTTAGGAGTGACACTAATTCTTTATAACTTATGTTATCTAAAAGTAGTTCTAATTTATTGTTGTCATCCTTAAGTTCTTCCATTAATAGTTTAATTATCTAGAGGTCTTACTTCTGGTGTTCTTAATCACATGGGATTGCTCACATACCCCCAAACAGATTTATCCAATCCTGTACATTTTATTAAATAACAATTGTCTTGTGCCATAGCCTATTTTTCATAATTATGCACAAACTAGTGTTTCTGATTTAAACAGTGTTGATATTGTTTTTCTGTTTTATCTTAGTGGTATTTCTGTTTTATAATATAGTATAATATAATATAATATAATATAATATAATATACATTATATATTTATTTTTGAGAGAGTGTGTACATGTGAGTGGGGTAGGGACAGAGAGAGAGAGAGAGAGAGAGAGAGAGAGAGAGAGAGAGAATATTAAGCAGGCTCCATCCCCAGCATGGAGCCTGAAGCAGGGCTCTAGCTCATGAACCTTGAGATCACGACCTGAGCCAAAATCCAGAGTCAGACTTTTAACCAGCTAAGCCACCCAGGCACCCCTATAATATATTATTTTAAAGAAGAAGTTTTGATAACAGAAGTTTCTAAAATGATGAGGAAGACATAGGTGTCAGTGAGGGAAAAGGAATCAGAGTGTACTTGAAAAAACAGTAATTTGGGGCTTTTAGTATAAGGGCAACATAAACTCTATTATCAATAATCCAGGAACCATCTGCGTATATGACTAGTATTTACAGTGGTAGCCTGAGATGTAAATAAAAGATTAAATTATGTTCATAATATGTAAGTTTATTTATTTTGAGAGACAGAGAGAGAGAGAGAGAGAGAGAGAGAGAGAGAGAACATGAGGAAGGGGCAAAGAGAGAATCCCAGGCAGGCTCCACACTGTCAGCACAGAGCCTAATGTGGGGCTCAGACTCACAAACTGTGAGATCATGATCTGAGCTGAAGTCTGATGTTTAACTGACGTTTAAGCCATCCAGGCAGCTCTATTCAGAATGTTTTTTGAGAATTCTGGGGCGCCTGGGTGGTTCAGTTAGTGGAGCATCCAACTTCAGTTCAGGTCATGATCTCACAGCTTGTGAGTTCCAGCCCATTTTGCTCTCTGCTGTCAGTGCAGAACCCACTTTGGATCTTCTGTCCCCCTCTCTCTCTGCTCCTTCCCTGCTTGTGCTCTCTCTCTTCAAAATAAGTAAAATCTTAGAATGCAACAAGTAATAAAATCAAGGTAAATATACATCAAGATCATTAACTCCTGGCTCTTTCAAAGATAAACTTTAGTTATCTATAAATCTTATTTCTATGGAACTAATTTTTGATTCAGATAAATACAATAGTACTATTCGAACTGAATATTAGAATTATTTGAATTTGGATATTTTATTTTCTTTTATAACTGGACCTCTAGATCTTTTCCAATTGAGGTTCATAGAGGACTTAAGGATATTCATAAGTTAAAATAGAATCTGGAGAAAAAGAAGTTCATCCAAATTCCTTACTGCACAAGGAAATTACAAGCCAAAGTTTGGCTAGCATTTTAAAATGGGGGTTGTAAAATAAAATTAGAGATCAACAATTACAGCCCAATAATTATGTTATAATTATGTTCAGGTGATTTTGTTTCTAAACAAGAATTCTGAAATCAGGAATGAAATAAACAGTTAATTATGTTTAAAAATTTGTCAAATGAATAAGAATATGTTTTAAAACAACCATAAGGCATATAAAACTAGAGTCATGAGTCAATAATAACTGTCCTCCAAAGATTTTTTAATGTTTTTGGTGATAAGGGAGTAGAAGGAAGGACAAACAAATCTCAAGAAAGGAGGCACACTAACTAATATGATTTGTTGTTTTATAATTACTGAGGGACTATTAGAACAAGACCTTTGACACTTGGCTAAATTGGATGATTAATCTTGTAGTAGAAACAAATACCTATTTGTTTCTTTCCTCTCTAGCACCACATTTACTTCTCAGATCTAGTATGAAACCAAGCACACACACACACACTCACGCACGCACGCACGCACGTGCGCACACATCCCATACATGTATTTTTAATCCTTTTAGATGAATTTGGGGTATTTCCAGATGGACATTTTATGCCATAAGAAGTTCTCTGCCTCTTGACTTGGATAGGAAATATTCTACTTAAGAAATATATCAGATTTCAGGTCGCCTGGGTGGCTCAGACAGTAACACATCTGACTCTTGATTTTGGCTCAGGTCATGGTCTCATCGTGTGTGTGAGACTGAGCCCGTATTGAGTTGTGTGTTGACAGCATGGAGCCTGCTGGGGTTCCCGCTCTCTCCCTCTCTCTCTGCCCAACTCCAGCTCACACGCATGTGTGCTCTCTCTTTCAAATTAAGTAAATAAACATTAAAAAAAGAGAAATATGTCAGATTTTAATAAGCAAAACAGTAACTTTCTTTTATTTTTAGGAGGGAAGTACCTGGCACTATAATTGTACCACATATGAATGTGTTAAGACTGATGAAGGGACAATGATTCTCAACTACAGTATGGTCTGTCCTCCTTTTAATGAGACTGAATGCAAAATGGTTTGTACTTTTTTATGTCTGAGAAAATATAGTATTAAATATAACTTAGAAAATAATATGTTTTCCAAGGTAGTACATACATATGTAGTAGCTTATTTATTTTGGTGTATGTTTTATTTTCATATATACATCAAAGCTCTATTATATTTCTTCATTTTGCCATTTTGGGTTACAAATGGTGTTCCAAATAAATTCGATTCTCTCTGAGTTAACAATATGGTATCTCTAGGTTTTTAATGCGTAGATCAAGTAATTATTGAAAAATCATTTGATCAGCAGATCTAGCATCTCTTTCAGTATAAATTAATAATCAATTCGAGGTTGGACAATTTTATTTCTTAAACACACAGCCAGATTTATGATGTCACTCACTTTTTAATGCGTGCTGGCCTAAGCGAAATTTGTCTTCACTTCTCTGAGCACAGGCCATGGTGAACTCGGCACATGTCACAGCACTGCAGATCTTTTCGTTAGATACTCCAATTCTTTATTCTCTCAGAGAGTCCAGTGGGAAAGTAGAGTTTTGAAAGTGATGCTTTTTCTTATAAGGTCCTTTGTAGCTTTAATTATTCAGGAGATAACAATCCCTAATGAAAAGTGAGCTTTATTCTCTTGTGTAGGCAATATTTTTCTTCAGTGCAGAGAAATAGCATAGTCTTATTGATTTTTTTCCCCCAACATGTGCCCTTTTAGTGATGGTGACTAGCTAGCCTGGCTACATAGACATTATATATAGTAAAGTAACAGAATTTCAGATCTGGAAAGAATCTTAGGCATCATCTTATTTCACAGGTTCATTTTTATAGCCAAAATTCTTTTGCTTGAATTTACTAAAGCAAGTAACAACTTACTGTAAGAATTCAAGAGATAATTAATAAAATTTTCTTAATTTAATCTTAGGTAAGAGTCAGTCATCCTTATGTGGGGGATTTTTTTGGAATAATAAAATATTAATGAAAAAGATACATCATTTTAACATTTAATTATATCCAGGAACTTAGTCTTGTCTCATAGAATACTTTTGGTTATTTCAAGGAGTTGAAAAATATAATGACCTCTATTTAGAGTACCTATTAGTACTTTACTCTGGTAAGGTTTTTTTGTTTTGTTTTGTTTTGTTTTTTGTGGTATTTAAAATGTATTATAATAAATAAATAAATAAATAAAGTGTTCTTTTAAGTTAATCTTTTTGCACTTTTTCACATTACTTGTAAAAAAATAACCAAAATTGAAACAAAAATATTTGCTCCTAGTTTCAAAAACAAATAGTACATTTCTATCATTTTCTTATAAAGGCTTTGTGATATATAATATAATACTGCAAGTCAGTTTTCTATGTCTAGTCCAGGAGGAAATGGACAAACACTGTGAGTTTTGACTTTATTCCTTCTCTCTTCCTAGAATGAAGGGATCGTAAAGCTTTATAATGAAGGCTGTTGCAAGATCTGTAAGTGATGACATATTACATGCATTAATTTGATAGATTAGTTTTAATTGCTCATGGTGACTTTGATTTTTCTCATAAAATTCAGATCCTATGATGCAAGGAGAGAAGCATATTTTATAATGTTATTATTTAAATGTCATGTGGTTAATTATTTTTAATTTAGTCTTCTGGAGCATGAATAAAGTATTTTTAATTTAGGTGAATTTTAATTTAAATATTAGAAATTTCTGTATTATTGTATTTCCCAAAAGGTATTGCCTGGGATTTTGATAGGTTTGAAGTTTTAAAGGTGTCTAAGGTATCAAATTTGCTTGGAACATACTGGACCATACAAAGTTAAGTAGGTTATGATGAGAATGGCATTGTGACTTCAATAAAGACTTTGGATTCTATAACCCCATGTTAATTATTAAGCAAGTAAGTACATTATGTTGTCTGAGGACAGACAGCAGAAAGTCTGTGCAACTGACCACAATACTACCATTTATTACCTACACTTTTAAGTGTTTATTATTAAGCCCACTATTAAGCCCACTGTAGACAGTATTGCAACTAATTTTCACAACAGATTTGGGAAATAGGTGGGAAGGTCAGTATGGTTTCCTCTGTGGATAAGGAAATAAGGTTCAGAAAAGATTCCTCTCATCAGTAATGGACATAGGCCTGTCCAATGCCTGGGTCTAGGACCTTTCGATTCTGCCAAGCTCTCTGAAGTTGCAGAAAAATACCAAGCTACCTCAGTTTCTCCCATCTGACATGTAAGGAATTGTGAAATAGTTTCTGCTGTGGTATCACAGAATTTTTGTCTTCAGTCTTTGCTTCTGGGCGACTGGGCTATCTTGGAGAGACTGGATGTTGGATACTAAAGCAGGTGCTGTGCTCAACAAAATGTGTTGCAATAGTCTTTAAGGAATGAATAGGAAATGCCTCTTGTTACAAACAAGTTCAGCCAACTAACAATAAATTTATGCTGTTCCAGTTATATTCATTGCACAAATGAGCTTACCAAACTGATTTCTATTAAGTACCTGCCATGTTTCAGACACTCTCTTAGGCACTGGAACTATGATAGTGAATGAAACAATATCTGCATGCCTAGTACATATTATCGAGAAGGAGAAGAAACAGCGAACACATAAATATACACTATTATGTCAAGTAGTGATGAGTCATATAGAGGAAAATAGTACAGAATAAAAGAGATGGAGAGTGGGAGGCTAGGTTGCTAACTTAAGTGAGTGGTTAGAGAATGCCTCTGTGGAGAGGTGTCATCTGAGTTGAGACGGAATGTCTTTGGCAAGCCAGCCTGGAAGAATAAAAACTATTGAAAGCAGAGGGAATAGCAAAGATTGGTTAAGCACAGGGGTGAAGGTGACAGAAAGAAGAGGGTAGGTACCTTACAGGTCACATTAAAGATGATTTCTTTCTCGGCTATTCATTCTTCTTACATGAGAATAGAAAGGCTAATAAAGTAACTAACCACTGAGTAAAAGCATCACAAGGTGCACACTAGCCTGCCCTCTGCCACCAACCCTGAAGCCCTGGCCAGGCTATCATTGGGAGGCTGGGGAAAGGAGAAACAACAAGCGTAGGAGTCTAAGGAAGAGCCACAAATGAGATGGAGGAAAACCAAAAGAGGGTGTTTTTAGGAAGCCAAGTGTGGAAAATGTTTCAAGGATGAGAGTGTGAGAGACTGGCTCAAATGCTCCTGAGAAACTAACTAGAATGAGAACTGAGATGTGACCTCCAAAGCTTGCTCTTTGAAGGTCAAGAGTGACCTTGGGAAGGACAGCCTAAGTTCAGGCAAGCTTTCCTACTCATCTCTGCTTCAACCTGAGTAATTTAACTTTTATAGATGTTACATGTTGGAATTTCATAGAAGCACTTACTTAAAGATTTTGTGGCTAAACTAGTTTGGAAACTGGATATCTAAATCCAATGTTTTACAAACAAGGAAACTCAGCAGAATGATCTCAGTGAGTTTCCTAAAGCAGCAAAGCAAGTTAGTAAGAACCTTGGTCTTTTTGCATCCTGATTCGGGGATTCTTTGCATCTACTCTCATATAGTGTTATATATATATATTCTTGGATGTATTATCAAGTGATAGCCCATCATGTACACAGAGGAATATTAATATATCATTAATTAATATAAAGTCTTTTAATGTGAAGTCATAAGAGATCATTTCAGAGCCATAAAATCAAGTATAATATGACTCATCCATACATTTCAAAATGGTTGATAAATAATTCAGTTATATTCATGTATGATTTTATGTTAAAATCTATTAAGATAAAATGGTTTTAAATATGTTTTTAAATTTAAAATAGATTTATGTATATATGTATAGATGTCTAATTATGTACATGTATATATACTTCTACAATCTCTCATTCTAAAAATTACTTCATATTTTTAGTATTTTAAGCATATATTTTAACTGTATATAATAAACACAGGTTAATGTTAGTATTGTTGCATGTGTGGAATGATTTATGATTATGATTTATGATTATGATTTATGATATTCTAGGAAAATAAGATAAAGAGGTATGTATATATCTCATATATACATATATGACATATATGTATATTTTAAAAATATGACAAAATCTATTTAGAAAGTGAAAACAAATATTGAACATAAAATATATTAGGGAAACTTTTACGTATATCTTAAAATAGAAATATATTTTATATAAATATATCCATTATTTACTTTAATATATTCACATTTAATTGAATTAAGAAATAATTTGGCATGGGCCTTCAGATGAATAAATAGATTTTATATTTTATCAGGCAAAAGAGAAGAAAGAATATGCCAGAAAGTGTTCATTAAATCAATCATAAGAAAACAGGACTGTGTAAGTCAAAACCCTGTAAGTGGAAAAATATAATTTGTTACATAAAGGGCATGGGTCTTTTTCCAAAAGTACATGCATCACAGCACTAAATGTGTTTGCAAGCCAACAAAATGCCGATAGTCACAATATTGAACTTTGAGACTACTTATACAGTCTAATATTAAAATATTCTCTTTGTAAAGAAGTGTCAATTATTCTTAGCATAAATAATAGTTCTGAAACATAACTGCAATCTAGACAGATGGAAATTAAAGCTAAATGTAGTTGACTACATGTTTTCTTAACTATGCAATTTTACTCAGCAAAAAGTCCTAGTTCTAACTTTACCCTGTTTGATATGACCTCTCCAATACTACAATCTACACGAGCCATGATATAATACAGATTACAATAGAATCATTAGATTGTGATGAACATTTTACATACACCCGTCTAGTTATGTATGCACATTTATTTCATAGTTTGATTTACATCAGCCTTGCTGTCTCAGGCATCACCATGGTACCTCTCTTTAACTTATTCAAGTTATGAAGTTTCAACCCGGTATTTTTTGCAGTCTTCTAACATATGGAAGCTTGAGAGTTAATGTGATAATAAAGTTTTGCTTTCATTTGATTTTAGTAGAATCAAAGAGACAGTTAAAAATTTTAAGAATTCTCTTCTCATTGTCTCTCCTTACAGATAAATGTTGCATCTTGTGATGGGAAATGCCCATCTGCTACCATATATAACGTTAATATCGAGAGCCATCTAAGATTCTGCAAGTGTTGTCGTGAAAACGGAGTGCGAAACTTGTCTGTGCCTCTGTATTGCTCAGGAAATGGCACTGAAGTCATGCACACTCTTCAGGAACCTATAGACTGCACATGCCAGTGGAATTAAACTTTCGGATTCCAAGAACTCTATGCAACAATCATAATGTCAAGTGAAGTTAACTTTTAACACTATTATTTAGGCACTGGCAGATTTATTCTGTTTAACAATAATGTATTTTTCAGACTATTGGGATATGTCAATTGAATGCCTGGTACAGAATATATACAATTTCCTAGAAAAAAGTAGATTTATTGATTTATTCTATTTTAAAGAATTAAATGATTTTAAGTTGTTCAGCTGAAATGCAGTTATGCATATAATTGGAATATGCCTCAGTCCTGGGATATCCTCATCAATTAGAAGGTTATTTTGCAGAATTCTTTCAGTTTCATCCAATAGTGATTTTTTTTTTTATTTACAAAGTCTGCCAAAGCTACCCAAATTAAGGTAATAGTACTTTTTGGGGCACCTGGGTGTCTCAGTTGGTTACGCATTGGACTTCGGCTCAGGTCATGATCTCATGGTCATGAGTTAGAGCCCCGCATCAGGCTCTTTGCTGATAGCTCGGTGCCTGGAGCCTGCTTCAGATTCTGTGTCTCCCTCTCTATCTGTTCCTCCCCTGATCAGACTGTCTCTCCCTCTCTCTCTCTCGCTCTCAAAAATAAATAAAGATTTTAAAAATTAAAAAAATAATAGTACTCTTTTATCACTACTGTTTAGTAAGCGTAAGCAGCTAAAATTGGCATCTGGATACTCATAAAGAGTGGGACGCTTAGAGACAGATCACAGAACTATAGGACTTTAGGTTACGTAAAGCCCGAGTGAATATTAGGGTTGTTACTGCAAATTTCTCTCATTTGGTGAGTGTATCAGATCACCAGAGAAGCTGTGTGACTTGTACAAATTCATTTAGTGTGACAATATAATGAATTCATATTGACAGTTGGGTTGTCTAGGTCTTTTATATTCCAGTCCTATGCTCTTTTCTTTTGAATGGTACAGTAAGGTGTCTATCACAGAATTTTTCATTCTTAAAGAGTTTGCTTTGCATAGAACTAAGAATTTTAAATTCAGTAAGGAAAAAAAATGTCACACACATATGTATATACATACATATAATAGTCATCCTAATAATAGAAAATGGAGAAATGTAGCATCAGTTGCTAAATGGAGGAGGGATATCTTAGACTTTTATTTTTTATACCATAAAAACTGTTATTAAATATGTTGTTACTATTTAACATTTAATTATCTGCTATCTCATGGATGTATGATTTTTGATATGTATTTGCATATGAAGTTGCGTGCTATTTTGCTTTTCATGCTGCTGCTCTGCCAATGAAGAATGAAATAAAACTATTTGAATGTACTAATAATTCTACAATGGAATGCTGCACTTTTTAAACATAGTAGATTACAGACATTTGCAAAGAGCATATCTGAGATCTTTGCAAATCCCTAAATATTCTGCTACTTATGGTATGTAATTATCTAAGTTTCCTCATCTGTAAAAAGGAGAGAATTCTCTACTTGGTATGATAGTTGTGGGGATCAAATGAAGTCAGGCAGCAACAAGAGAATAGTAAAGTTGAACTGAAAAGAGATGCAGGTCCCTGATGGACTAGGTTCAGATTTCAGCTAGGTGAGCTGCTTCTATTTCAAAATCATGGTTCCCAGAAAAAAATACAACCTATTAGATATTTCAGTATTCTTTGACTCCTGCTATAAAATACTGATTGAATCAATTGTTTTCATTAAAATAAATTAACATTGCTAAGAGAAACTGTTATATACCTCAACTGAGGCACATAATGCATATTGTCTACTACATATTTCTCTATTTTCATGCTCTGTAAAATATTTGTTATTAGATTAAAAATACTAAGTCATGTTTAAACCTATCTGTGGGGTAAAGGGAAACATTGTTCTAGAACATCATAAACATTCTGAGACACAACAAATACTTACTGAGTACCTGCTATATACCAGGTACTGTAAAAACTCTGAGGACATGGGAAAAACAAAGCAGACACAGTGCTGACCTTCATGTAATTTAAAGTCTAGTGAGAAAGTAGGCATTAGTTAAATAAACATACCATTGAGAAAGTCCAGAAGGAGAGACGAATGTAGTATAGGATATTGGTGGCTCTCAAATCATCAGAGAGGTACAAATGGACTTTCTATAAATAGTGTTAGGACAACTAGATAATAACTTGGACAAAGAGAAATTTGGATTCATATTTACATGGACACTAGGATAAATTCTACATGACTCAGAGATTTAAATGTTCTAAACAAGAGGGCAGAACTTCCAAAAGAAAATACGGGAGAAATTCATTAGAACCTTAGAGTGGGGAGAGTCATTCTAATTCTGACTCGATATTCAGAAGCCCAAAAGAAAAGATTGATACATTTAACGAGAAAACCGACAACAAATTCTGCAAGACAAAAAAAAAAGTCAAAATCAAAAGAAAAGTGTAAAACCAAAGCACAATATTTACAATGAATCTCTGATAAAAAAAAGCTAGTCTTCTTACAAAGAGTTCATACAAAAATCACAAAAGGAAAATATGAACAACCTAATAGAAAAATGGGCCAATGACTTGTACTGAGAAACAGAAATCACACTTGAGGATGCTGAAAAAATTATCGAGCATACTTTTCATAAAAGTATTTAATGTTCAATTCACACTGAAAAGCATTTTTTCACCTACCAGATGGTAACAAATTAAAAGTTTAATTATACTTTCAGTTTTTGGTCTAGGCAGCTTATAAACCACAAATATTTCTTATAATTCTAGAGGCTGAGAAGTCCAAGATCAAGTTGCCAGCAGTCTTCTTGCTGTTCCCTCACGTGCAAAAGGGGCCAGGGAGCTCTCTGGGGTCTCATCTGTAAGGGCACTAATCCCATTCAGGAGGGCTCCACCTTCATGTTCTACTCTCCTCCCAAAGGGCCCTCTTCCTAATACCATCACATAGGAGGTGAGAATTTCAGCATTATGAATTTGGGAGGAGGGGACACAAAAATTCAGACCTTAACAAGTAGGTTGAAAGATGATTAGTGGGTGATAGATTGGCATATAACAGCACTCCTGATGTCCCTGTGCTCAGATTCACTCTGCAGCTGGTGGTACTGGACCTGCTTCCGTCTTCGTGGTGGTTCTCTACGCAGGCAGCCTGAAACAGCTAGGCAGGAACAGCACAGTGTATGGGCCATTGGCTTCCTTGCTTTGTCCTGACCAATGTCTTGGTATTCTTCTGGGGAAAAATGACCTCATTTCTTTCCCATTCCTGCTGTAGGCACTGTGGCTTCTCCTACCACTTCTGAGCCTGGAAGAAGTGCCATGCCCCCAGGACTACCCCGAGAAATTGGGTAATGCAATGTGGAATAAAGGAGGAATTAATATCCTATAAGGGTGAACTCTGAACAATGAATGACAGGTTCAGGAGCCAGCAGGTAAATTGCTCACTGTCACTTCTCATCCTCACGGACCATTCCAAGATGTAGTGTTTCCTCTTGGCCTTTCCGTATATATCTATGCCGTATGTGAGCTGTGGCCCACTCCCTAATAATTTGGCCTATACTTACTTTTGTTTCTCTCTTGCCTCATGTCTCCTTCAATCAGTTCCTTGCAGAGTCTTTCCCACCTCGGTAAACAACAAATTTAATATGTGTGTGCGTGAGTGTGTGTGTGTGTGTGTGTGTGTGTGTGTGTGTGTATGTCTGACTGTGCCACTGAACTCAAACCTTTTTATATTCTCACTTTGTATCTCTTGTCTATTTTTCCTTTGTCCATTTTCCTAATGGTAATTTTACACAAAGCCTTTTCAGGAGAAATGATTTTACAAACTTTAATTCACCTGTCTCCACCTTTAAGTATTCTAATTAATATATCCTGGCACTTTTGGTTCTATTTTTTAAAAATAAATTATTAGGGGTGCCTGGGTGGCTCAGTTGGTTAAGAGTCCAACTCTGTCTGGCTCAGGTCATGATTCCATGGTTTATGAGTTCTAGCCTTGCATTGGGGCCTGGGCTGATAGTGTGGAGCTTGCTTGGGACTCTCTCTCTCTCTCTCTCTCTCTGCCCCTCCCCCACGTGCATGCGCACTCTCTCTCTCTCTCAAAATAAATAAACTTAAAAAATTAAATTATTAGTAGTGAAATAAAACCTCTTATTCATGTTAGTTTTAAGACATGAAAATGAATAAATTACTAATATGTTCCATTCAATTAAGCTGAGAAGGAGAAGAGGTACAGTACCTTGAGGCTCTACTGTCTAAAAGAGAATAAATCTCTTATAGGAATTAAAAGTATTATGAGCTTTTTCTAAGCAATTAATTATCATGCAACTTTTCAAGTTTAATGTTCACATTACATAGAAAGTAACATGATTGAAATCAAGATATCTCAAAAATTTCTTAAAATGAATCTATTGAGAACATTTGTGGTTACAACACATAGATTCAGAAGATTTCAAGATACACAAAAATTATGACTCTGAGCAGAGGGCTTGTAACTCAAGTGAATTAGGATTCACATTCGTGCTAATATTCTCAGACAAAATGACTGTGGATGGTCCAGCAGTCTGGTTTCTGTATCAAAGTGCTCATCTAAGGGCCAGGGAGTGCTGAAATGTGGCTCAGGTTCCTGAAGCCTGTTCATGTACCCCGACAGGAAGCTGTTTTTACCCAGAGGAAAGAACGCCTTTTCAGTCACATGAAGACACTGGCCTCTTGCCAAGCCAAACACCCATTTGGGACTGCATCTTCCCAGAGGGAGGAGTTGTTTCTAATAACTCCTGAGGTATTTTCTAATTTATCCACCAGACATTGTGTCTTTTCCTAATATATCTACCATGAGGAGGCACCTTATACTAATTTGGACAAAGGTTAGAAACCATCTTGTTCTTAACCTTAGCATTCTTTTTTATTTTTTTTCTACCAGTGTCTTATAAATTGCTATAGTGATTAAAATCTTGCCTCTACACTACCTCTTTGGGGGAAAAAAACCCTGACTTTTCAAGTTGTTTCACTAACGACTAATAACTAGAAAGACTGAAGTTCTGGTGAAAAGTAAAAATTCTATTATATTAGCAAAATGTTATCTATTATCAGAAAATAGATTATAGAAACTGTGAGATGGATAAAAAATTTAAAAAATTATATTTTGTTTACTAAAGTGTATGGAATTTAAGTTTTTTGCTTTCTCAGTCATATTTATTTTGTGTCAAAATTAAATTAAAATTTATCTCTCTATATATTCTATTAAAAGCTATGTATACATGCACCTAAAAACACACGCATAAAAATTAATTCAGTTTTGCAACCCAATTTAAGTTCTATGTATGAATTAACTATAATCCTTGCCGCCAGTCTAATATCTCTGTTATTGAATTCTTATTTTTGTTTTGTGTCTTCGTTGTTTGATATGTCTTCAAGTATTTTTTTCCAGAAAGGCATATATATGGATTGTATATTTTCTGAGGCTTTACTCACTGTGTAGCATGATAGCTAAGGTAGGCTCGCAGATGAAACAGGTGTAAATTCATAACCTAATATCATCCTTTTCTATGTGATTCTAAGTAAACTTAATAATTTTGGACTTCATAGTTTTCAATTTCTCGTAGGGTTAGTGTGAGGCTAATAGAATTAATGCACGTGAAGTACTTACTAGAGAGTTAAACATGTAGAGAGGACTTGATACATATAAGCTGAGAATAAAAATTTGAAGTCATAGTTTGCTTTCAAAACTGTAGATACTGCTTTGTTGTATTCGGACATCTAGTGCTGCAAAAGAAAAGTCTGGTTTTCATTTTAGTATTTTGTCCCATTGTAGGCATATTTCTTTTCTTTTTTATTTGAATGACTGCTTAATTATAATTTTCCTGCAAGTTTTGAATTCAATAATATAGTGAAAATGTGTATAGGTACAGTTTGTATTCCTTTGGATCTTCCAATCTTCATGTCATCTTTTTCTAAATATATGAGGTATTTATTCTATTACTAGTACTTTTTTATTTGACATGCTTTTATTTTAATCTGGTTTCACATTCAAAAGTATTAATCATGTGCACATTGCTTTTCTTTCGCACCTATGACATTTTCTGTCCTAGGTCTTCATTCATTTGTGTTTTTGCTCTGGATAATTGTACGTTTATTTTTTCTTCCATAATAATTATCCTATTTCCATCAGTACAGATTGTAATTCTATAAATTAGTTTCCCTGTATTTTTTTCCTATCTGATTCTCTTTTTATATCATCGAATTTTTTTAAACTGTAGGCTTTTCTATTTATTACTAGACTTGATATTTTTCTACAGTTTTATCGAATTCATGTATTTAGCATACTTCAGAGTAAGACAAAAATTTTCCTGATTTTTCCCCCTGAATTCTGCATCAGAGTGCTTACACAGTAACTAATCTCTTCTTCCCAATTTTCAGGATGATAATCTCCTTAGTTTGCTTTGCAGTATTTTTTCTTAGGTCTCAAGGATAATTTTTCTGTCATTTTGCTGTTCATTAATGATTAGATTATATGGATTGCCCTTGGTTGTTCTCTATTACCAGCTGAGGAATGGTAATAATTTTACTCTTATATTTCCAGCTACAGGGCAGGATGACCATGTCAATTTCTATTTTACTTTCCATATTCTGGCAAGCACGTCCTAATTTTTCTCAACTACAAAGGTAATAGATTCCTCTATATCCTTTCATGCTTCTCTGATATCTCAAATTGTCAAAATTCATGAAAAACTACAATTTTCTTTGCTCGCAGCTACTGTTTTTGTGGTTCATTTTTTTCTTGACGCTTTCCTCATTTATAATGTTTGTCTTGTAATGACCACTCATAAAATATAGAGGAGTACTGCTAAAATCTGTTGTTTCCTGGGAGCTCCTACCTATCGGTAGATGCAGAAAGACCAGAAAGATACTTGGAATTAGAGAAAATTTAGCTACTTTTGAAAGACTCAGTTTTTGGGGCGCCTGGGTGGCTCAGTCGGTTAAGCTTCCAACTTTGGCTCAGGTCATGATCTCACGGTTTGTGAGTTCGAGCCCCATGTCGGGCTCTGGGCTGAGAACTCAGAGCCTGGAGCCTGCTTCGGATTCTGTGTCTCCCTCTCTCTCTGCTCCTCCCCTGCTAATGTTCTCTCTCTCGGAAATGAAAGACTCAGTTTTGTAACCATGTGGTTGCCAACCAGCTTCTTATGCAGAGATCCCCAAACTCTGAGTTACGGAATAGGGTATGAGAGAGATATAAGCTCTTTTCTTTCTCTTTCCTGGTAGATTTTATCTAGAATAAATAACATATTTTCTTCTGAAATCAGTTTTGTTCTGTTATACAATTTTAGTTCATGAATTTCATTTTGTTTTTATATTGTAGAATGGTGCAAACTCTGAGATTCAAATATCAACATTATACAAAAAGTCTACAAAATTTTGCAAAGGAGTCTTGAGAATATAAAATGACTATACTATTAAGATAATACATGCTTAACCAAATATATGAGAATTATTTAATATTGAAAACCATAGATTAAAATAAACATTTAGATAATTATTTAACTTTAAAAAAAGTCTATAGGATATAAATATATTAGACCTTCTGCTAAAACTAGAACCTGAATGCCTATACTTTCTGTAATTATGTTCAGTTCCTCAGTTTAACTGCAGCTGCTGTAACTCATATCAAATAAGATGAAATTAAGTATTTAATCAATGGGTAAGGATATTCTATAGCTTTTTATGTGATTAATGGTTAGGAAAGTTGCCTCTGGAACTAGGATGCTTAGGATCAATTCTCAATGATGTTACTTATTAATCCTGGGGAGGATGGGTGACTCTGCAAAGAATATCTTTCACAGAATTTAAAATTTTGAGATAACCAAGTTAGAGATGGGCAGGAGCAAATGAAATGCCAGGGCTTCAATGCATTTATCTCTTTCTCTGCCAACTTCATTCTCTCCCACTCCATTCCCAGTGCTCCACCTGGCAACTCTGGCCACTGCAACTTTGTATATGACCACAGCAGCTTTGATGAAATGACCTTTAATACACTTTCCGACAAAGAGGACAGGAGCTTTCTCCCAGCTCTAGTTAGAAACTTCTGTGCAATGACTGCCCAAGCTTGCAATCACATGAACTGTTGGGTAAGTATTAGTTTTCTATTGCTGTGAAATTTGAAGACAAATTTCATGTCTCAAATCAAAATATTTATTATCTGACTGCTTCTGTGAATCAGGAGACTGGGCTCTGCTCAGGTTCTCACTAGGCTGAAATCAAGTTGTTAGTTGGGACTGTGATCTCATCTGAAGCTGTGAGTCCTCTTTTTCCAGGCTCATTCAAGTTATTGGCAGATTTAAGTTCCTTGTAGTTATAGGACTGATCTATGTTCTGGCTGGCTGTAGGCTGGGGCACACCCTCAGCCCCCAGGAGGCAAGGCTCATTGTCTAACCACCTGGCCCTCTCACATCATAGCAACTTCTTTTTTTTTTTTCTTCTGTATACCTTTTTTTAGTATAATTTATTGTCTAATTGATTTCCATACAACAATTGCTGCTCATCCTAACAAGTGCCCTCCTCAATGCCCGTTATCCACTTTCCCCTCTCCCCCTCCCCCTACCAACCCTCAATTTGTTTTCAGTATTTAAGAATCTCTTATGCTTGGCAACTTACTTCTTCAAAGTCGGCAGGAGAAAGCCTCTTTTGTTCTGGTACAGTGAAGTCTTGTCTAATGTAACAGAATCACGGAAGTGACGATCTCATTTTTACAGGTCCGCCTCAGCAGGCGGGGATTGTACAGGGTATAAATTCCAGGGGGTGGAAATCTTAGGTGTCCACCTAGAATTGTGCAGACAGTAAGGGTTAGAGTATTATGCCTGGACCGGCCAGGGTCATTGGTCATCTCTATGAGCTCACAGAGCTCCCTTATCCTCTGCCCTCCTCTCAAGAGAGACCAAAACAGTACCACTAATTCATCCAGATGACAAGATTTAAAGAGAATGTTTTTATGTTGGTCTTTAACTTTTTTCTCTCATTTTTCAGGGTATAAAGATAGTGGATCTTCCCCTCTGGATATAAAGCCCTTGTAGTAAATAAGTCAGGGTTTCCTTATCTTGCCTTTCCTGTCCTTCCAGAAAAGACAGTTTCTTCATCAAAGTTTCTCAGTAAAAATTTACTGAACTGAACTCATTAAACATGTTAAATGAACTGATAACCTCATTTAGAAATAAATTCCCACCCATCCTGGCACACTTAACAGATCTAGCAGGGAAGCCATAAATGTAATGGACCAGACCTCAAATTACTTCACAACCACCCCATTCCAGAGATGAAGATCTTTTCTGTTTAGTCTCATTCCTCAATATGACATTTGCATTCTAGTCCACACCAATAAATATAGATAAATTCAAGTTTTAATCTTGGATTCTGAAATACAGTCAATAACACTTTATTAAACATACCATTTTCACTCTAAGCAAATTTATTTGGACTAATTCAGATGATTAAATCATTCCATAAAAGATCTGTTGCAATAACCACTTTTCATATTGTATAAATAAATATGCTAAAAAGATAATACCGCAAATTGGTAGGAAGTTTTGCATTGTGGAAAAGGCCAGTCCTAGTTACAGAACTAAAACACCAAGCTTTTTGGCATCACATTTAAGAAATAAATACAGATGAAAATCATGCTCCTAATCCATCTTTTATTTTCTTTCTCTTGTAACTCATGCCAGCAAAATAAAGCTTAGAAAATCTATAGCAACAACAGCTTTCCTTTAAATAGCGATAGAAATCTGGCTCACTTTGATTACATGTCAGCCTCTAAAAGTGTTACTTTTGTGAGAAAATTTAGAGTAAAATACCTCCTTTGAAAGAGAACATTTAAAAAGACCCATAACAGGGGACTGGAGACAAGGGAAGACAAAAACAGTACATCTAATTTATCTAGGTTAGAAGATTTAAGGAAGAATGTTTTTGTGTTGGTCTTTAATTTTTAAGCACAATTCCATGTTAACCTCAAAACAATACACTTTTCCACAATCTGGACTGTGTCCAATCTTGCTACTCTAAAGAGTAAATCATTAGGAAAGAAGGATTCCCACATACATCACAAACAATTCAGAAAAAGACTCTTCAGATTCAAAGCAGAACCAAGTTAGAGGAACCCTGTAAGTCATGCATTAATTTTTCTAGAGTGACATGACTCACCTTACAACTTATATATTTGCTGTTTCAACAACATTCAAAAATATTTACAATGAGGTAAGTTCCAAATGTCACCTAGAAAAGGAAGATGGCAGTTTTATAATATTTCTTCAGCAAGTATTTATTCAGAAAATATTTCTTGAGTGCTCACTATGTAATATATCACAATTGGCTTGTGAGTAATATGAAAATCAAAGGACATAGGACTTACCCCTAGGAAGATTGCAGTCTGATAGCGATACTAAGATGTTCACAGATAATTATATAAAAAATAGAATTCATTGAGCCATGCATTAGAGGCACTGAATGCAACAGAAGTGCAGAGGAGGGGGGTAAGACACTTATTAGGAATACCAGGAAAAGTTTCATGGAAAAGGTGAAATAAGAGTAAAGTATTACAGGGAAAAATGGTAACTGAAAATGTATGAAGTAAACTGAAATGTTTCCGGAGGACACCAATGGGCACAGTAAGGAATCAGAGAGACTGAAGAGTCATGGAAGGCACCGCGAGTAGGAAAGTAACATTACCAGAACTAAGTTCTAGGAAGATTCATCTGAAGACAGGTGAAAATAGATTAAAATAGAGGAAAAACTAGAGATAAGCAGACCTGTTCTAGATCAATCTAACCACGATTGAAGGGATGCCAGTTATCTAGATGTGATGCTGTGATTTATAATAAAAGTATTTGGTCTTCCTCCCTGTTTCTTTTGGAATTTCCTAAGTAATGGGAACTATAAAGCTGTCTTTTGCTATTTTAATGATGTGACTTTTGTACAGATACTAAAAATGGGGACTGGTTGCCAGTGGAGCCAACCATATGATCCGAGAGTTGGAACTTTCAGTCCCAATACCTCCAGGAAGGGGAGAAGGAATGGATAGCCAATGGCCAATGATTTAAATAACAATGCCTATGTAATGAAGTCTCCATAAAAAAACAAAAAGGATGTGGTTGGGGGATCTTGGGGGCTGGTGAACATATGGGTATTTGGGGAGAGCAAAGAGAGGGTGTGAAGCTCCATATCTCTTCCCACATACCTTGCCCTTGCATCTCTTCCATGTGGCTGTTCTGAGTTCCATCCTTTTATAATAAACTGGTAATCTGGTGAGTTAACTGTTTTCCTGAGTTCTGTGAGCCACCCTAGGAAATTAAATAAACCCGGGGAGTTCAATTGAACCCTATGGCCAGTAGGTCAGAAGCATAGATAACAACCTGGCTTGGTACAGGTGTCTGAAATGGGATGGTGGAGGGAGTCTTGCAGGACTGAACACTTAGTCGATGGAATCTGACTCTGTCTCTGGGTAGACAGTGTCAGAATTGAGTTGAATTGTAGGACACCCAGCTGGTATCCCAATAATTGTTTGGTGGTATGGGGGTAACACCCACCCTTTCCAATCATACACATTGGAATTGGGTCAGGAGCCCAAAGATTAGATGAGAGACATGTCCACCCAACCTCTGGTGAAGATATTTAAATAAGACGCCAAACAATGTATTTTCTAATAGGGAATTCATATTATAAGAGATTCATGATCTTCATTATTGTCTAAATGGCTTTCAGCTGTGTTTCCCCATCAGAAAAGTAAGTTATTTTCCTTAAAAATAAATAGACTGAAATAGTAAATTTACACTTTCTCTTTCCTGAAAAGACCCATAATTTTTTAAAAATATTGATTTATTTTTGAGAGAGAGACAGAGTGTGAGCAGGGAGGGTCAGAGAGAGAGGGAGACACAGATTCCACTCTGAGCTGTCAACACAAAGCCCAATGTGGGGTTCGAACTCACCAACCATGAGATCATGACCTGAGTCGAAGTCAGACACTTGACCAACTGAGCCACTCAGGTGCCCCAAGACCCATAATTTTAAAATCTTTCTTTTCTCTATAACTAAGTTCCTCTATAACTAAGTTCCTAGATCAAATAAAGGAACAAAGCCTTAATTAGGATAGAATCTCATAGAGTATTACTTCAGAAAGGAGAGCTTTTTAGGGAAACCTTGTTGATTAACTTGCTACCAAGTTTATTGACCTAGTGGAAAGATTGATGTAAAGTATGGAAGGTAGTAGTCTTAACAATGGCTAATTATTTAAAATGCCATTGTTGAGGTGCCTGGGTGGCTTAGTTGGTTAAATGTCAGTTACTCTTGATTTCTGCTAAGGTCATGATCTCAATGTTCATGAGTTTGAGTCCTTCTTGGATTGAGTCCTGCTTGGGATTCTCTCTCTCTCTCTCTCTCTCTCTCTCTCTCTCCTCTCTCTGCCCCTCCCCACCTCTCTCTCTCCCTCTCTCATAAATAAATAAACTTTAAAAAGTTGCATAAAATGCCACCATTTGCAAAAATATAACCAAAATCTCCATATTGAAACATTTATACTTTCTTCAATTCACTTGAAGGATTTTTATTTTATATATCTTTTTTTGTAATCAGTTTCCTGATTTTTCCTTTTCTCCCAGTTTATTGAAAGACAATTTACATACAATGCTGCACAGGTTTAATGCATAAGACATAATGATTTGATGTATGTATATCTTACAAAGTGATTACCAAATACATCTAGTTAATACCCTTGGTGGATTTTTACTTTGATCAGACTTCTTGAAGCCTAAAACTAATTCATTGGCAATAAAATCACTTCATTACATATTGCCTCTACACTTTCGACTTTTAAAAATAAAGATATGTACTACCTATAGGAACTAAAACAACAAAAATATAGTTCACATTTATAACTGTGCTTAAATTAAGACACAGCCCATGATGTCAAGGAATTTCTAATTTGGAGGACGTAAATACATACACAGTGAATTTTTGTGTTACTGTTGGAAGCCATTGTGGGCTCACAGGTTGAGACGCCTCCCTGTGTGGAAAAGGCAGATGTTGCAAAATCTCCTGCTGACCAAATGGCGCCCCAATACCATCTCCTTCTAATAATAACCTTTCAGGCCTGGATTTCTTGAACTGTTCTCATTGGCCTCAAGGGGTGTAATGCTCTTTTGTACCTGGAGAAAGGTTTAGATGTACCTTGATGGATAACATCTGAACGAGAGTAACCTGGCTAGAAGTAACCTCGAAGTTGCCTCTTGGGGATAGGTTACACAAATTGATTGCAGTTATGAGCTGGCTAAAAATTAGTGTAACTTACGTAGACGTTAGGCCCCTATTATGTAAATTCACTCACTCATAAGCAAAGGAACTTAGGCAGGCATTAGAAAATTATGTCTCTACCGTCCCCCATTAACAATTTACATAGGTCTTGAAGCAGCAAGGTATGCGCCATCTGCTTGCTCAAGGTTACACTAACAACCCTGCTTTCTTCTTGGACGTCCTGTTTTCTCCCTGCCATAAATTTATCTAGCCCTACTTCAAAAACAGTGTATATTCATTAGCTCAAGAATAGAATAAAAAAATAGCTAAGATAAGACTCTCCTTCAAGTTCTGGGGAATTGACATAATACACACTGTCTTCTTTCTTTAACTATCTTCTAAGAAAAAATAATATTCTTTGATGTAATGTAACTCACTGCCTAAAAATAAAGACACTGAGACCAGCAGGGCAGAGTTGCCAGAGATGCCCGCTTGGTGATCAGACTGTATTTCATGGCTCTCTCATTCCTTTCGCTGACACCGTCCATCCTTCAGGGACCCCTGGCCCCCCCAGAGCTGGACTCCCCGCATGTTACAATATAAACAAAGTCCTACAGGAAGATAGAGGTGCAAATGTTTATGGCCTGTTACTTCAAGAGGGTGGAAGTTAGGGTATCAAGGAGGACAGGAAAGAGGTGAAGTTGGAAGGTGAATTTGGCCTGAAGTGTTATTTTCACCAAGAGTCAGAACAGGCTTTTAAGTAAGCACCTCAGGAATGATCACATGTGTATTTCAGAAAGGTCACATTAGCTCACAGTGTAGGGGAGACTGGAGATACCGAACTTGGTCAAAGTATGAGCTTATTGGAAGTAGTTGCAGCAAACCCATACTAGTTATCACTCTAATAAGTACTTATACTCTAGGAAGCACTCACTTTTCAGGGAGACGCTCAGTTGATAAACAGAGTCAAATGATCGATCTAGATGAGCAGAGATTCCAACCTTAAACATGGCACATGCTTTCCAGAGGGACGAGATAACCAAGGTTATCAACTAACTAAGCCCATATCTGTGGGACTAGACAGGAAATAATTGCCCTAAGAGATGTTTTAGAGGTAAAATCAAAAAGATTTTTGAGGACAAATTGGCTTTGGGTAGTGAGGGAAAGAAGTTGAGGATGCACAATTGATCATTTCTTTTTTTGTTTGGTTGGCTCACCCTCTACTCAGAAAGGTCTGGGAGAAGGATGATGATGAATTTCATTTTGTAAAGTTGGTTTTGAATTGCCTTTTGGGGACATCACGATGAAGATGGCCAGTGCAGAGCTATAAATTCTGCTCTGAAGCTCTGGAAAGGAATGAGAGGCAAGACGGACGATTGGGAGTCTTGAATGTGACTGAAATCACAAAAGTGAATGAAATAACACACACTCAAGGAGGCATCATGGGTCAAGTCAATTTTTAAGTTGGAAATGTCAGAGGATAATGCAGACTAAGAAGATGGAAGATCTAGGAAAAGGTGAGGTCAGGGATGCTAATTTTGGAGCTCTCCGGAAGGAGAAGAATTCAATCAATACTGCCAAATGTGCAGAAAACAAACAGAAAAAGAAAAAAAAAACCACACGACATGTTGACAGTGAAAGGATGTGAATGAACTTAACTCAAAACTGTGTCCGAATATTCAGGGCTGTTCACAGCCACCTGGTCGGCTTGTGTTTCTTTTTTCACGAGGCCTCGCGTCCTCCTTCACCGCCCTACCCTTCCCTCCCTTCTTTCACACAGAGTGTAATTCTCCTCCACACACCAATGTAGTGGGGCTCGCCTCCCACTCCTCTTGCTTCCCGCCGCTCACCGTTCCCATGGAGACCTTCTCTTAATTGACTCAACTTAGGGACCGGGCACCGCGGGGGGAACGAAACCCGCCAGAGCACCGAACCGCGGCGGCTGGAGGAGCCGGAGCAGAGAGGCTCGCTGAAGGAAAGCCAGGAGGAGGAAGCAGAGAGCGCCGCCGCGAGGTGCGCTGCGGCCGCGAACACGCGCGCCACCTCTGCGCCTGCCCGACCGGCCGGCGCCGGCGCGAACCTGGCAAAGCGCGCGGGGCGCGGCGCGGCGGGCACTGGCTGGCTCGGGCTCCTCGACCGTGCGCCCCTGCGCCTCGATTTCTGGTCTTTGCTCTCTCCTCCTGTCCCCACCAATTTAGCCATTCTTAAAACCCGGGTCCTTTCGCTTAAACGCTGTTCCGCTCTCCGTCCGCCCAAAGTTGGCTCCGCGGACTCTTTCTAAACCAGTGCGCCTCAGGGCGCAGACTCGCAGAATTGAATTTGAGCCGGGATTTGGCCTTGAAGAACTGGCAGCCGGGAGCAGTCTTTCCACTTTAGCATTCTTACTGGAATACAAAGCGTTCGAGACTCTAGTTTACACTGAAGAGTTGGAGGAGGGGGGCGGGGATGAATACCATACCCCATGATAGAACATCAGATTATTGAGAAAAATGAACAAGGTGAAAACCTGGCAATTTTTTGGAGGAGTATGGATTGGATTATTATATGTATTTCTTTTTAAGTGGGTTGAATTTTATCTGAGGTGAACACCTTGATAGGAGTTAACGAGGATTTTGTAGGAAGAAACTTGCTTTGCAGTGGGCTTTAAAATTGATCATGGGGACCTGTTTAAGTGATATTTTTCAGTTTTAGAAATATATGTATTTTAAATACTAGGTGTGTTAATTTCTTTCTTTATATCTTAAGCTGAATGTAAATTTTCAGTTACCCGGAGTCTAGATTCCTAGAAAAAGTTACACAAGGTTTTTAGAGAAATGTATTGAAAAACAAATTGAGTTGAAAAGACTTGCGTGTTTTTCCCATTTCGTCAGTAGTTTTGAAATATTTTTTATAACGATGGTGTTATTTTAGAATGTGAGGAATTACTTTCAAGAGAGTAGCAGTGTGTAGGTGTTCTAGATTTACATTGATTGAGATGAAAGTGTCACACAGTGGGATGCAATTTTGTATAATTGCCTGATAAGTCATTTTATTTCTAACACCTAGTTTGTATTTAATTATAGGAGCTTTAGAAGCAAATTATTTTGTTATTTGTTGGAAGGTACTGGTGTTTCCAGTTTTATTAAGTGGAGGATATTATGCAGCACCTGCTTATTAATGCCTTAACATTCAGTTGGATGGACAGTCTAACTTAAAAAGATAGGACTTTCAAGTGACACACACACATCCGAAGAATGTTAAATAGTTTAGTTTTGAGGCTAAAAAAATACATGTCGAATATACTTTATTTTCCAGATGGAGAAATCAATTATTCTATTGCTCTGGTTACAATATGTTGTTAAGGTAAGACATCTTTGAATGGGTTTTGTTTTGAATAATTAACTAATGGGCAGGAAACTGTTGCTGTGAGTGTGTCCGTTTTAGGAAATGAGGGGTATGTCGAAGAGAAGTAACACTAACCATTAGATTTGGTACCTAAGACAAATTTTCTCTGCTAGATGTTGCAAAAATCTGTGCATATCGGTGGCATCTGTGTTCACTGCTTACAAATTGTGTTGGCAACAATCAATGGAGAGAGAGATCAAAATTTAGTAAAATTCATGGTATAGGGAGGCATTTTAAGGTTGTTTTTGCTAGGAATTTTGATAAGTATATCATACTTTTGAGAGCTGAAGTCTTTACTTGTCGTCTAGGGAATACAAAAGGTCTCTCATCCTGCTATCTAGCTATTTTATCTCAGTTGTTAACATTTTCTTTATGGTATGAATGAACTGAGCCTCTAAAATAACTCAAACATTTTGCACTCTGACTCATTTTTATTGCAAGTGTGTTATCAAGAATGTCTGCGAAATAATTTAATTTTTTTAGCCGTTATCATCGAGGTACACAGTTGACAACCCAAGAGGGTGTGCTTTGTTCTTCCTGTGACTTTGAGTCTCTTCTTTCTCCCTGACCCCAGGAACGTGGTGTTTCCAACTTTGAGAAAAATGGATTGTAAATTTCCTTCTCTCATTTTACTTACCTTTTTTTAAGTCATTTTCAAAATGATGTTTACAAATAGAGTATCCAATGGATATTACCTAATTCATGTGTAGAAATTGATATGACTGAAATACTTTTCAATTATAATTTGGCATATCTTAGGCTTAATTTTTATAAGTTTGCTAACAAAATAATAGTAATAACCAAGAAGGTATTTTTATTGTATTTTTACAGTTAACTTTTCTGTTCCATTTCAGATCATTTGTTTCTGTCATACGCCAATGAATAATCGAACAACAACAGTTTTTATTGAATGGGATGAATTTCCTAAGGGAGGAAGTCCTGAATTTTATTTTGTAAAGTATCAACTTGTTAATAATTTTGCTGAAAAAGTAAGACATCTTTTTCTTGGCTCTGATAAAAAGTCAGCATAGTGTAAATTTGTTGTGACTAAATGTTGCACCAAAGTAGGAATTTAATAGGTATTGAGATTTTATCCCCAGTTTTATTGACATAATAACTGACATATAACATTGTGTAAGTTCAAGGTAAACAGCATGATTTGATATACATACATATTGCAAAATGATTACTAGAATAAGTTTAGCTTACATCCATTATCTCATATTACAAATGTTTTTCCTTGTGATGAGAACTTTTATGATCTACTCTCTTAGCAACTTCCAAGTACACAACAGGGTTGTTACCTGTTGTCCATTATACCCAGAAATTATTTGAGATAAGTATTTGTTTTACTGTGTCTATTTCACTTAGCGTAATGCCCTTAAGGTCCGTCCATGTTGTTGCAAATGACAGGATTTCCGACATTTTTATAGCTGAATAGTATTCCCGTGTGTGTGTGTGTGTGTGTGTATGTGTACTAGATTTTATTTATCCATCCATCAATGGACTCTTAAGTTGTTTTCTGTATCTCGGCTATTGTAAATAATGCTGTAGTGAATGTGAGGGTAACAATATCTCTTTGGGATGGTAATCTTGTTTCCTTCCCATATACGCACAGAAATGGAATTGCTGGGTCATATGGTAGTTTTATCTTTAACTTGTTGAGACCTTCCCTACTGTTTTCCATAGTAGCTGCACAAAATTGTATTCTCACCAGTAGTGCACAGAAGAAAAGGGCTTCCCTTTTCTTCATATGCTTACATAGCTTTTTCCTGACAGGTGCCATTCTGACATTGTGGTTTTGGTTTGCATTTTTCTAATGGCTAGTGATGTTGAGCCCCTTTTCATATGGAAAAATGTCTGTTCAAATCTTTGGCCTATTTTAATTGGATTATTTATTTGTTCTTGTTTGTTTGCTTTTTGTTATTGAGTTGTACGAGTTCCTTCTGTATTTTGGATATTAACCCACTATCAGATTTGTGGTTTGCAAATATTTTCTCCCATTCCAGAGGTTGTTTTTTTATTTCGTTGAACTTTTCTTTTGCTGAGCAGTTATTGGGATTTTTACTTTTATTTTATTAATATATGAAATGTTAGCATTTTATGAAATATCTTTAATAAGTGATCAACATAACACTCAACTTTTTCATAGGAATGATTGTTTTTAAATAATTTATATACTATACAGAGAGTAGTTACTTAAATTTTCTCACAGTTCGTGGGTTTGAGCCCTGCATCGGGCTTTGTGCTGATGGTGCAGAACCTGCTTGGGAGTCTCCCTCTCTCTCTCTGCCCCTTCCCCACTCACTCTCCCCTCTCTCTCAAAATAAGTAAGTAAATAAAGAAAACATTAAAAAATAATATTTTATGTAAAAATAAGTATTTTCTGTATATGATTAGTCTATATGAAAAATTGCCGCTTATAAAGGAAACGTACAAAAATCAAACTATTAATGAATGTACCTGACACAGAGTTAATAAACATTTCTTAAGCAGATGAATCTAATTATTTACAGAATGTCAAAAGCATTCTTGCAAACCCACAAAAGCTTTCAAAATCACTAACACTAGAGGAAAATGAAGACTATCACCTCATTCTACAGTCTATAAAATATGGGCAAATTTTGAGTGAAAAGTCATTTAAAACCCGTAAGTAATTTGTATTTGTTGTTCATCTGTATTGCCTAATTATAAAAAGGAAACAATTTTATTACCAGATAATCTGAATTTTACAGTGATTAACAGGTATATGATAGTCCAGAATTACATCATAATGGTAGTGTTTTGTTTTTTTTAACATAATGTAAATTTCAAAATTTAAAGGAAATTGTAACTAAAGTAAGAATAAGATTTTCAGTGTTGACATTTGATGTGTACTAATATGAATAGATAGGCTTAGTAGAGATGTTACATGTAACCCAAATTATCTAAAATATTATAATGCATGTTTGTAATCTAAGTCATTCAAATTGAGTACAAGAAACTCCCATATAGTCTAGAAGATATTTTATAGTAGATAATATGCTTACACATCATCGTGATTCTATGTACTTCAATGTCTTTTTCATTCAGTTTTATTTAAATCTAGCTAATTATGGTCCTTGATTTTTTAGGTGGTTTCTCAACTAGCAATATTAAAACAAAAGCAACAAGTACCAGTGTTTCCTTTAACTGGAGTGTGCTGTCTTCCAGTGACATTTCTGTGTCAATATCTCTCAATAATTCTACACAAATTATGCAAAATAATATCACAGCTTATGAGTGGGATAACTTAAAACCTGCAACCTTATATGCTTTTAAATTTGAATTTAGACAACTGCATTTGGATTTTATAAATATATTTCAGAGACTGGATGTTCAAGTAGAAACAGGTATTATAGATATTTGATTCATTATTAATACATTATATAACTTGTAGATATCTTGGTAGATGTATTGTTCTTTTCAAAAGTGTTCAGCCTAATTTTAACTATGATAAACTGCTTGTAAATGAACTAGCATTGTTCCTTTTTTTCTAACTCTGTCATTCTGGAATTGGACTGATTTATTGAACAAGCTGGATTTAGCAAGCTTAAGTTAAGAACCAACTTTATTTTTCCTTCCACCACTTTGAAAAAACTGAAACAAATGGATTCTCTTTTCCTTAACTCTGGCAATCATTGGTAGTTTTATAGGTGACTCTAAAGTATCAATAAACAGTATCATTCTCCAGTATTAACAAGTCTATGAAAATCCAACATAAAAATATCAATCTTTCATCCTATTTCAGACTTCTCCATTATTCATCCCACATCAGACCTGACCAAATTTTGGAATACTGCAAGGAAAAGGAATGTATTTAATTTTTTTGTGGCCTCTCAGATCCATTTCCTTCCTCCATGTAGTGGGAAAAGATTTAAGAAAAGAGGAGAGAGTCATAGACAGCTAATCAGGGTGATGCCCTCTCTGTGATGGGCTAAGATCCTATTTTAATACCTTCTATAGGAATAAACTTTGAACCACAATGTATGTTTACAAGTAGAGAAACATGTGAGTAGTAAGGAAAAGATAGTAAGGTAACTAAGCATCACCTCTTCCCATCCTCCTTCTCCCCACATAAAAAAACAAGACAACAGTTTCTTCAAAACATCCTTCACACATCTTCCTAATATCAACCCTGATAAAATACCAACAAGAGTTAAAGTATGATATACACTCTCAACAGGCTAGTATTTTCCTCAGTCTTTCTATGGTGTGCAATCTTGGAGAAAAGGCTAAGTGTTTTTTTTGAAGGTGAACCTATTTGAAGCCAAGTAGCAGTGGCAGAGAGCACAATTCTTAGCCAGTATTATGTCTACATATCAAAAATAAAAATAAGCCTGAACACAGTTAAAAAATCTCTACCTTCATAAGAGGAAGGGAAAGGAAGGGCAACCTAAAGTGACATAGAAAAAAAATCTGTGGTTTTTGTTTTAATTAAGTTATAATTGGACAATAATTCTACATAATTAATTCTTACAACTACTTAAAAACTATTTTAATTGGTAGTAATTCATTTACTACTTGACTAATAACAACTGTAGCACTTTTGCTCGTTTGGGAAAAATATAGGGAAGAGTGCACAATTAATACCACGAGGTCTTCATGATTAACTACCATAGATGTTAGGAAATGTAATTATGAAATGTTATATTCCTGAATTCGTCTTTCACAAAACATTTTTCTTTTGGTAGGTTCATGTTCACAAGGATGGGTAGCATTAAAAAATAGCTGTTATAAAATTAGCAAAGAGAGTATGCCGTGGGATATAGCTCAGCAACACTGTAAGTTGTCCTTAAGTTCTGCACATCTTGTGGATATAAGAAACGAAGAGGAAAAAAACTTTATATTTTCACTTCTCAGGTCGAAGAATCAAATAATAATATGGACTGGTCTTAATGATTTGAAGGTTAGTATATGTAAAGAAATGCATATATAATGATAAAACTAACCCTCCCTTCCTTCCTTCCTTCCTTCCCTCCTTCCTTCCTTCCTTCCTTCCTTCCTTCCTTCCTTAAATAAATATAAATTGAGTACTTCTTATAAGTCAGACACTGTTTCTTTTTCTGTTTCTCTGTGTCATTCTTTCTGTCTCTCCCTCCCTGTCTATCCTCCCCCACCCCTGCCTCTCTTTAGAGCAGTTTAAATTCATAACAAAATTGAGGGGAACGTGCAGAGATTTCCCACGTACTGGCTGTCTCCACACATACATTGCCTCCCCCATCACTACCATCCCCTACCAGAGTGGTACAGTTATTACAACCGAAGAACCTGCCCTGGCGCGTCATAATCATCCAGAGTTCATGGTTGACATTAGGGCTCACTCTTGGTGCTGTACATACTATGGGTTTGGATAAATGTGTAATGACACTCATTGTTATGGTATTATGCAGAACAGTTTCATCGCCCTAAAAATCTTCTGTTCTCGGCCTGTTCTTCTCTTCCCATTCACTTCAGTCTCCTTTGTAGGCATCTATTTCTTTATGTAGTGTTGCTTTAATTTCGGTCTTCCATCGATTTGTCTTAAATGTTGGCGATCTCATCTTCTTCACTTACTTACCATCTAGCCCGATTGTTCTTAAATATTTATGTAGCCCACTTGTCTCTTATGAGCTCCAGACGTCTATATAATTTTCTTCTGATGATCTCTTCTGGAATTTTCCACAGACACTTTAACATTTCCCAGACTGTCATATCATCTCCTTCCCACCAACCTGCTCCACTTCCTCTGTTTATCACCTCCGTGAACAATACAGTAATGTGAACCTGAAAATACAGAAGTTTTATTCATTTTATTTCTTTTACTTCCAACATGCAGGTTTATTAAATTTAATTTTACTAGAAGAGGTACAGAAAGATCTGAAGCTTTTACTCAATACCAGTGAGATAAGGAAGGTGTGACATTTTCTCCAACCTTTTTATCACTATGGAATATCTCAGGAAATTTCATTTTGATCAGCTTTTGTAGGAAAACCCAAGACCTAGCACAGTTCTGTCTAGTCTGTATTTTTTTCTTAATGATCCATTTTTTAAAAATTTCCTGCCACTCAAAAATAAATCTGTTCTCCATGGGATAGCCTGACATGTGGTGACCCAAGGCAAATCCTATCAGTTTGATACCAATTTTTCTGTGAAACTTTGCATACGCTTGGGGAAAACTATTGACAGTCTTTAATTACATTTTCATCTTTCTCTTTTTGAGCCTCCTTTATCTTTTCACGGGCAGCGAATGAAGTTCTAACAGAGATTCCTCAAACTGCAGTTCATCTCCGACATCTTACAAGCCTGCCTCCCAGCCTGCCAGTCTCTTTTCAAGTAGGCCATCTAGTGTATATATAGTTGTTTCCTGCTGTTAGCATGATTGTTATAAACTGTTAAATTAGAATGCACTCTTCCAGCAGTTCTGGTTACTGGTTATAAGGTCCAGGTCACATGGTCTTGATACCCAAAGTGAGGATTCCCAAGCATTGTCATGGTCACTGTGAATTATTCGAAGGGGTCCAAGACACAGTCTTTGCTTTTACAGTACTTAAAAACTAGGTAAATGAAACATCAAAGTAACTATTAAGAAGAACTTCCTTTATACTAATGGCTGAGTTGTATAGTGTTTCCGAAGTGCTAAGCAGCATGCTATGTGCTTTGCCCATGTGGATATACAGCAGACAGAGTCTGCTTTGACCATTATATTCTCTAACCTTGCATCAGGCTGGTCTCTTGAAGTTAACCATCAAAGTCCCCTGCAGGGTTATAATCCCTGTGACAGGTGGAGAAAGTAATCTCCCCATTCACTCATGCTGAATAAGTGTGAATTTGTTATTGCACGTGGAGGATAAAGACTGTCGTGTTCATCATTGCATTCCCAGCTCCCAGCTAGGGGCTGGCACTTCGCAGGAACGTAATGAATGAAAGATTAATAGTTCTGTATTCCAATCTGGAAAGTTTGTATCGGTAGCTCTCATTTTGTTCTCACAACAACTTTATGAGGTAGGCACTATCATTCTCATTTACAAGTAAGGAAAACGGAGCTCAGAAAAATCTGGTCACATTGCTAACAAATGGAATGGCCATGCCAGGCTTTGAATCTGTGTCTTCTGACCAACGCTCTGTGCCCTAACTGCTGAAGCATCCTGCCTCTGAGCCTTTGTCTGTTTTCAAAACTGCAGTGCCATATATGCAATAAAGTAGATTTTTCAAGGAAACAGTGTTCTTCCATTCTGTTAGGTGGACTTGGAATGTATTGTTTTAATATCTCTTATATGAGAGAATTGAGGTTGGTGATATTCACCAGTGACATCCCTTAGCAGAAAGGTATCAACAGCCTCCCCTGATGCATATGACTTATGTGATGACTTGAAATAAAATAACTAACAGCTAATGAATAATGTCTGTGCTTGGCTTTGTGTTGAGCCCTTCATGTTTACTGCCTCTTTAATCCTTGAAATAACTTAAGATGCAAGTCCTATTATTATACCCATTTATTTGGATGAGAAAATGAAGGCATAATGTGAGATTCAGCAATTTGCCTGAAGACATATGGCTAATGAATGAATAAAAGTGAACTCTGTCTCTAGCTCAGAATAACTCATGAAGGAGACATATTTGAAGATATGACACTTTTCCTTCAAATTGGCTTATTAATTTGTATATCTGATTTCAGAGAGAAGGTCATCTCACATGGATAGATGGATCATCTTTTGGCCTTAAGAAAAATGAAATCATTTCTTTTCCACTTCTACCCAACAATGAAACAGATTGCTGCATTTTACAGCAAAATGCAACCGGATCAAACTATTTCTTCGCAAGATTTTTCTGCTATGTTCCATTGCCATATATTTGCAAATATGAGTGTAATTACTTTTATTGATATTCTTATATCATATATCTCCCTTTTATTATTTTAAATATAGAATTATGATTTCTAGTTACGAATAATCCTCCTCTTTATTTTTTTCAGCACTTTCTCTGCAGGAAAACCTTTTGATCTATATAAAGGATGTCGGAACAACTGAAGTTGTATTTGGCTGGCATAATTCGAATGGTTGGCATAATTTGAACAAGTGGCTAAAACTGGGATATAAAATTATCATTAAATATTATTTAGATTATACAGAAGAACAACATTTTGACAGCATACCCCCAAATACTACAGAAAAAACAATTACCCAATTGTGTCCTGGCCATGTTTACAGATTTCTACTCTTTGCAATAAATGAATGGGAGGCAAAAACTATGTTAAGTTCAATATTCGTTGCTGAAACACGTAAGTGACAAAACATCTGAAAGTGTGATTTTTCAAATATTGAGTATCATAATTGGATATTTCCTGAGGGTCTGGTATTTTCCTGTAACACTTTGGGAATACCTATATCTTTAACCATTTTAAATTGCAATTAATCTATTTATGTCTTTGGCTTTTCTGTTCAACTATAAACCCATAAGGGCAGGAACTATATTTGTTTTCTAGCACCAACTAGACTGGTGCCCAGCTCACAGTGGATAATTAATATATTTTTGTGGAACTTCTGTTTTGTTATGTGCTAAGAGCAGGAGAGAAACAGGTATGCATTCTGGATTTGGGGAGACTTACAATGAAGAGAACTAGTAAGGTGTAAAAGTAAAAGCAAACAAATGGTAGCAGAACGTAGCAAAATATAATAGCCTAATCCAGTCAGTGGTTCATTTAAGAAGTGCTTTCTAGAATTCAGAAGACAGGTGACAGGGGAAGGCTCAAGGAAATGAGAGACTTAGATTTAAACTTGAAGGAAGAAAAGCACATTGTGAGCAAAAGGGTGGAGGTATGAATCTGTGGGAAAAGAATAGTGTAGTGTGATTGGTGAAGATTTCCTGAAGCATGAGGGTAAAATCAGTTTAAGTGGTAAGAGGCACCAGATTTGGGAGGGCCAGAGGTGTCAGTCTCAGATGATTGGACTTGACTTTAGAAGCATTGGAAATCCAAAAATAAAAAAAAATTAAAATAAAAAGGGAGGGCAGTGCCTGGATGGCTCAGTCGGTTAAGCATCCAACTTCGGCTCAGGTCATCGTCTCATGATTTGTGAGTTTGAGCCCTGTGTCAGGCTCTGTGCTGACAGCTCAGAACCTGGAGCCTGCTTCAGATTCTGTGTTTCTCTCTCTCTCTGCCTCTCCCCTGCTCAGGTTCTCTCTCTCTAAAGTAAATAAACATTAAAAAAATTAAAAAAAAAACATTGGAAATCCATTGAGACTTGTTCTACCTTTTACAAAACACTTTTAGTGCATTCTCTCTCAAAGGTCGTACCTCAACCCTGGGAGTAGCTATGTAGAAATGAGAAAACTGAGCTTTAGAAAGGTTAAGTAAACTGACCAGAAGAACATGCTTTGTTAATCCATACAGAAACCCAGATGGTCTTGTTTAAACTCGTGAGCTATTATTTCCAAAGTAAGAATCAAGAAGAACGTGTGTACTTGTGTGTGTGTGTGTGTGTGTGTGTGTGCGCGCATGTGTGCGTGCATTTTGGGAGGGTGGAGTGGGTATGAGTTTGAAGCTGATATGCACAAGTTGCTTTTTAAAGAAAATTAATCTGGAAGGATTAATTAGGAAAACTGCTGACTGACACTGGATGAAATGGTTTGGAGTGGGGAAATTTTTCTTCAAAAGGATGAATGTCTAAGTTCGAGTGATGATGGGAATGAAGAATACATAAAGTAAAGTCCCTGCTTTCTAGTTTGACAAGACAGAAGAGTTAAAAGACATGTTAAGATGTGAACGTAGAATGCTAGAAATGCCATTTTGGTCATATTTGTAATAAAAATAACAGTTGAACCGATAGCATATGTTAGTTAAACACTTTGCCAGCTGCTCTACATTCCTTATTTAATCTTCATCATAATTTTACAAGACAGCTACTACTATAATTCCCATTTTACAGTCAAGAAAATGGAGGCTCTGAGACCGTAATTAATTTACTCAGGGAGTAGAGACATGCATTAGAAAAGCCAGGACTCAAATCCAGTTTTCCTTTTCTGTCTAAACTGGAGTAGTAAGGAAGTACTGAGAGGTGAGAGATTACTTTGCTAAACCATATCACTAATGTATTTTTTCTGTTTTTTTTTTTTAAATCTCTTAGGCCCATTATCAGCTCAAAATGTCACAGTTACTCATGTGACCCCAACGGAAATATTTTTGCACTGGAATCCTCCAGATCTTGAATCTTTTCACCATTATCTTGTGATGATTTTGGATGTTGAAAACAATAAATCAGAAAAAGTGTTTGTTGAAAAACGCAATACATCAATGAGAATTGGAGATCTCAAACCTTTCCATCAGTATCTGATATATCTATTCAGTGTAGCAGAGAGAGGAACTCTAAGCTGCTCTGAGAGACCTATTTCAGCCGTGACAGGTAACCACGGGCCAATTTTGCCTTTAAAAAATAGATAAACTTCATATTTTTAATTTATTTTGCTGAAATTTAATTATATTCATCCTTCATTGGTATGAATACTCACAGTTAAACATTTGTTTGAGTGTCGAATCGAAATTAAGCATAGATTCTAAATAGTAAATTCATTTAGATTTACATGAACTCTTTAAACATCTGCATTGTTCCTACCAGAGTTACTAGAAGACATATTTATTATAATAACCTTGTCTGGAAAATAAATTATCATGAAACATGAAGATTAGTTCATCCAGTTCTCTTTAATAACACTATATCCGACAAATAAGTTTGTACATTTACAGTTTTACTTGGATTCTTATTTTCTCACACAGTGTGATGAATTGACCTCTAGGGGGCAGTCTCACCCCAGGACTTTTGGCAAATGCATTTCTAATCATTCACCTCCACATGGCAGTTTTGAATTCTTGTCTAGAACATGATCATTAAAGTATCTATTTTTTAATTAAGCAACATTTTACCTACTTAAGCATAAGTCAATTTTTTAAGATAAAACACTATTGTATGAAACAATTCATAACTAAGTAGGTTTTGGAATATATCCCTGTGTATGTAATTGTTTTGTTTGTGCATGTGTATTTAACATGCCTATATGCAAAGTCCTCTGACTGAACTTCCCAATCAAATCACAAAAGCTAAAATGTAAACACACTAAAGCTGAGGTAGGAGGAATCAAAACATGCATAGCCATAGTTAATTAGCCTTCTCATGCTCACTGGGAATACTTGGGATACTTTGAAAATAAGAACAAAAGATACTATTTAATGCTTACTAAATGCAAATGCTTAACATACATATATCCAGTGTTGCAAATACTAAGCAAAAGTATTTTTCCAAGTGGATGGTAGATAACTAATGTTTTTTCTTCCTTGAGCTCAGATGAAGCTCCCATCAATGGTTAAATGCTTGGGTGAATCTTTTACACTTACGGAGATGCTTTCTTTTCTTTTAATCATATAAGTCTCAGGAACACAGCATTATAATTCAACATCTGTATACACTACAAAGTAACCACTCTCAAAATTCTAGTTACCATCCATCATGTTACAAATGACTCCCTTCCCTCCTTTTGCCCACTCTCCAGCCCCAGTCCCCTCTGGTAATGATAGATCTCTTCCCCGTAAAGTGCTTCCATTTTTTTTTTAAGGGAAGACACAAACATTTACTTTTATTTTTTTTTATTTGTAGAGCGAGAAGTGTGCAGGAGTGGGAAAGAGGGGCAGAGGGAGAGAGACATAGAGAAACTTAACTGGGCTCCATACTCAGCGCAGAGCCCTGTGGAGGGCTCAATCCCATGACCCTGGGATCATGACCTGAGCCAAAATCAAGAGTCAGATGCTCAACCTACTGAACCACTCAGGCTTTCCAAAATGCTTCCATTTTCAAAATATTTATTTACTTTTTAAGGGGGGGGGAGGAGCAGAGAAACAATGAGGCACAGGATATCAGGCTGCCTGCAGGTTCTGAGCTGCCAACACAGAGCCCAACACGGCTCTCGAACCCATGAACTGTGAGTTCATAACCTGAGCTGAAGGCGGATGCTTAACATATTGAGCTACCCAGGTGCCCCAAAGTGCTTCCATTTAAAACAATTTTTTTAAATGTTTATTTATTTTTGAGAGAGAGAGAGAGAGAGAGAGAGAGAGAGCGCTAGCAGGGGAGGGGCAGAGAGAGGGAGACAAAGAATCCAAAGCAGGCTCCAGGCTCTGAGCTGTCAACACAGAGCCCGACGTGGGGCTTGAACTCACAAACCGTAAGATCATGATCTGAGCTGAAGTTGGTCGCTTAACCGACTGAGCCACCCAGGTGCCCCAAAGTGCTTCCATTTAACTGACAGGGAGACTAGGATGATTTCTCACAGACCATTAATTTTGAACTCAAATTAAAATCTCCCATGGCATGTACCTATTTAATAGAGGAACAAGAGAAACGTACGTGTGTCTGCACTTCTAATTTTGGGGTTTTTTACTCCACATATCAACTATAAGCTGACACACAGTGCAAATGTAGGAATTGGTATTCCAGTGTTTTACTCTCCTAAGGTTGAGGCAATATTCTCTTGTCATTCATTATTCACTGAAATTTTTTAGAGTTTGATTTATTTTTTAGAATCAGGGACTACAACAGATGCAAAGATGAGTAAAACCTAATCTCTGCCTTCAAAGGGCTTACATGCTAATAGAATGAGACAAGTAAGTTGAGAAACAGTGCTGACGCTGTATTATAGTTGCAACTACAGGGAGTTATGCTCTGTAGTTATACTACACGGGTTATGTGGGAGCATAGAGAGAGATCAGTTAACCCAGAAGTCTTTTGGTGGAGTCATGTGCTGTGTTGTGAGGAAGAGTAGGAGTTTTCTGGGAATGGGGGAAGTGGGGGGAGTGTCAGGAGGATGCTGTAAGCAGGACAAACAGCAAATGCACAGGCAGAGAGGACCACAGAGGAGGAATCTATGTAGCCATACCTGGGAAAGTCCTTTAGAAGGGACTCACATTAGAACAGTAGTGAGTTGTAAGTACTTTGGCAAGGCTGGAGTACAGGGACCATGTGAAGAGAGTCTAAAAAATGTAAGCTAGGCACAGAACATGGCGAACCTGCAGACATATTAAGGAGAATATTTTATTCAGTAAAATTCAACTTGTGGGGGGATCATGGAGCCTTCTGAGGATATGGAAAAATTAATGGACCCTCTCCCATAAAAATGCACATGCATGCACAGAAAATTCTGTCAGTAATTATAAGGGTATCACAGATTCACCAAATCTTATCATTTCTTCATTCTCTGCTTCCGTAATGAAATCCTATAGATTTCCTCTCAGTCTTCCACTGAAGTAAATATTTTAAGTTTTGCAATTATACAAGAACAAAGATCTGAAGTTGTTTCACCCTGGATTCTATTGGGAAGTTTTTCTATTTGGATTATTCTAGCATTCTCTGAGACTTAACATGTGGTGTTTTATTGTGGTGATAAGGAAATCAATCTCAAAACAAATAAAAAATCAAATTATAATTTCTGGGAACAAAGTAATTATGAAAATCATAGAGAATTCTTTAAATATTATTTGAATTACCGAACAGTTTCAAATTAAATAATTATTCTTGGACATGATTGACCTTTGTGTTGATGAACTATTAACATTTAGGGAAGAATATAACACAGGAAAAACAAGACTGAAAGAAGGGAATTACTATTTCTAGAGAATTGTATAGTATTAAAAATCACGAGGCTTGATAATCAAATTGCGTAAGGAGAAAGCCTCAGTATTTTTGTCCATTATTATGATAGAATATCTAATGATATTCTCTAAGAATGGCAGGCACAACCTGATATTGTCCTTTCTATTTCCAAAAGGGTGTCATACGTTTCAGAAATTAGAAGAGTAATATAAAGTTTAGCCATTTTTATGATAAATACCAGTGCCAAAGCTTTAAAAAGCATCCATATGTTAATGACTCCTAAGTTTATATCTCTAGCCTCAGGCCTTTCTCCTGAACTTTAGACCTAAATATGTTTATTCAGTAGTATATCTCATTTGAATATCTAATAGACATCTTAAATTCTACATGTCGAAAATGGAACTACAGATGTTTCCACCCAAATCTGCTTACAGAACTCTCAGGTCAATTCATGGCCATTTCATTCATCCAGTTGTTTAGGTCAAAAACCTTGAAGGTATCATTTACTCTTTTGTTTTTCTTACAGCCTACACCCAATCTGACAGGAAATCCGGTTGTTTCTATCTTTGCAATAAATCTAGAATCCCAATACTTGTCCCTACTTCCCTTAGGGCTATCATCATCCTGGCCACCACTCTCTCTCACCAAGAGTTCCTCTGTTTCTACCATTGACCCTCTCTGTAGGTAGTTATTAACATCATAGCCCAAGTGATTCTTTAAAATTTAAGAGAGATCATGCCTCTACATATAATTGTAGTTGCTACCTGCTTTGTTCAAAGTAAAAGCCTATGAATCCCTCTGTTTTGTTTTGGTTTTTCTTTTTCTTTTTCTTTTTTCTTTTTTTTTTTTTTTTTTCCTGTTTGGAAAACTCTTCTTCCAGATATCGCATGTCTAACTTTGTTAACCTCCTTCACTTGCTGTGCTGAAAATCTCATCTTTTCTTCCTTCCTTCCTTCCTTCCTTCTTTCTTTCTTTCTTTCTACCTTTTTTAATGTTTATTTTTGAGAGAAAGAGACAGAGAGCACGCACACGCGAGCACGAATGAGGGAGAGGCAGAGAGAGAGGGAGACACAGAATCTGAAGCAGGCTCCAGGCTATGAGCTGTCGGCACAGTGCCCCAAGGGGACTCTATCTCACCAGCAGTGAGATCATGACTTGAGCCAAAGTCGGACACTTAACCAACTGAACCACTCAGGCGCCCCAAAATCTTACCTTTTCAAAGACACCTGCCCTGGATTCCCTATATAATACCACAACTTCCTCCCTACAGTCACTCCACTCCTGTTCTCCCTAACCTTAGCTTACTTTTTCTTTTTTACCTTAGCACTATCATATCTAATGTACTATATAATACATGTGTTGGCATATGATTGTTTATTGTCTATTTTGTACCCATTAGAATATAAACTCCATAAGGCAGTGACCTTTATTTTTTGTTTATGTACTCTACATGCTGAGATGGGTGCCTATGCCCATTTGATGAAAAAATGAGTAATTTTGGCAATGAGAACATTACTCTGATAGAACCCTTAAAATCTGAAGAATTTGCTAGATACTTTCTAATTTCCCTTGATGTATAATGTGCTTAATCTTATTGACAAATCTTGCACACTAATAACAAGACACATTTTCCTCTAAAAGTGAGCCTGTTTCAAGACACGGTGAAATAGGGATTTCCTAAATTTAACCATTAACTGATATTGGGTTAAGACATTTTTACTCAATAGCAAGAGTAATGCTAATGATAAACTAAGTATATCTATTTATCTGTTTCTTTAAGGTATTAATCCTCCTCAGAAAGTTCACGCTAAACCTGAAGATGTGGGAGAGGACAGGTTAATTCTTCACTGGGAACTCCCACAAGATGGCCATGAGGTCTACATTCAAATCAAACCCATATCAGATGCAAGAGAAGTCAGGAAGCTTTTTGTAAAGGATGCTAATAGATTCAAGATTGATAATTTAATCCCTGGAATGACATATGACATTGGGATGGCAACCATGATGGATGGGAACTTGAGCGAGCTGGTAACTATTCAACAGACTCTAAGTGAGAATCAAATAATTTTCATTCATAACAGATATTTGCTGATTTGGGAGTATTGTAAAATATTCTCCTACACACCCCTCCGGTAGCAGGTTTTACCCTTGTAAGTAGAATGTAGGCGTATTTGTCTGATGGTAGCCTCAGGACCTGGAGCAGTTTGTATTTCTTTTCTCCTGGAAATGCTTAATGCTTGAATAAAGGCAGCATTGTCTGTGACTAAGAACTTGCCCCTAAAGCCACACTACTTGGGTTTGAATCTGGGCTGAACTATTAGAGTGACCCTGGGCAATGGATCAACCTATTTATCCCTTAGTTTCCACATTTGTAAAGCGGGAGAAAATAACAGTATGTATTTTATGGGTTTTCCTGAGAATAGCTGATTTAATAAAGGGAAGGACTTAGAATAGTGCCTGACACATAGCTATATAAATGTTCATCATTATTATTGGATCAACAAAGGCATGCTGTTGTAGCACACTGAAACAAAATACTGACAGTATTTAAAAGATTTAGGACCAAACCAACAACGGATATCTATGTTCTTTCTCAAAGAAGATTAATTCATTCAATAGATAATCATTGGGAAATCTGTTAAGAAGGGAGAATGAAAAGAAATGAGAAGTAAATAAATCATATTTATGGATATTTATAAATCGTGGTAAACATTAGGAGGGAAAAAAGCAGAGTGGTGTGACAGAGAGTAACTGAAGAGGGGCGGGTGGTTCTAGTGTAGATTGGCTGTAATGGGAGCTGTATCCAAACGGAGGCCTAATGGAAGAGGAGCCGGAGTGCAGTAAGAGGGAGGAGGGGAACTTTAGGCATGAACACCTAGCATAAAGGCACAAAGACCATAAAACAGGAAAAAGCTTGGTATATCTGAGAACAAAAAGGCTGGAATGTGTAGCATCTAATGAAGAGGGAGAAGGGGAATAAGAAGTGATATTGGAGAGATTGTCAGGGGTTATCACGTAGAATGTGTAGGTTGTGCCTTTTTTTTAATTAATTTTTTTTAATCTTTATTTTTGAGAGAGAGAGAACAAGCGTGAGTGGGGGAGGGGCAGAGAGACACAAAATCAAGCAGGCTTCAGCCTCTGAAGAGCTCAAACTCACCACCAGTGAGATCATGACCTGAACCAAGGTTGAAGACTTAATTGACTGAGCCATCCAGGCACCCCACGCTGTGCTTCTGAGTTTGTTCTGAGAGCAATGGGAAGCCATTGAGGGCTTTATGCAGGAGAGTTGATGAGACACGACCTGTGTTACAACAATTTCCCTCTGACTGCAAAGAATGATGTTTAAAGTGGCAGAGTTGGAAGTAGGGCAACTGGGTAAGAGAGTTTTGTGGAATTTAGGCAAAAGATTATGGTAGATAAGAATGGAGAAGGGCAGATAGAAAGTAGTAGATATATTTTATTTTATGGAAGTAGGATGTCTGATCTTCAGTGATGGATGCATGTGAGGAGTATCAAGGAAGGGAGACGCCTAGGGTTTTGACTTGACTGATTTGAGTAAATAGAGGTAACTGTGAGGACGGAATGAACATTGGACCTCACAGGCCTTTTTGGCTAATAATAAGGCAGCCTGATGGAAAAAATGAATTGATCCAAAAAATTATGTACCAACCGTACATATGTACACTCAATCAACATAGAGTCTTCCCATTTTGTCCTCCAAAGACTAAAACTAAATTAAATTTGTATATAACACTTTCATACTTAAGGTTCTAAGGAAACATACCTGAAGATAATTATCATAGGAAAAAGTTAAGAAAAAGAAAACACATGAAAAAGTGATATTGCTAAAAAGAATTATTTCATGCCCATCAACCCCTAATTTTTTACCAGCAGAATGGAAGTGTGGAATTTAAAATGCATAGATAGCAAATGAACAGTAACCAATTATTAGCAGTATGAGGTTAGAATGTCCCTATATCATCTAGGTGCCTAAGTTTTCTCTCTAAAAATTTATACTATTGGATGGATTTTTAAATTGACTTCCAACTCTAAAATCCTATTTTTCTTTGACTTCAGGGAACTCGGCATATTTCAACCTCTCTGCCGTCTCAAATATAAAAACTGTCTCCATTTCTCGATACAGTGAGATTTTTTGAGATTTTACCCAGCTTTATATCTCCAGGTCTAAGCACAGTTCTTGACTCTTTAATTCAAACACTTTGCAAAACTGCTCTCCTACATGGATACTGAAACATGATTAACATATATAAATCCTAGGAAAAATTACACAATTTGAGGATTTGAAGTTGGGACAGAGGTCATCTTGCCAGTGCCTCACCTGATATGTAATTGCTAGCATAGTGCCTCTCATCATTTTGTAATGCACCCCTGTAATTTTCCTCTATTATGAGGCCATGTCTGTTCTCCAGAGCATCACAGAGCAAACCACTCCCTAATTCACATGAAAGGACACCAGGTGCTCGCAAATAGCCATTAGTGTGTAGAGTGTCTTTCCTAGTGTATAGAGTGTCTTTCTTTCCGGTGAATTATCTTTAGGTTCCTTCAAGCATTTCACTATTTCTTATAATTCTGTGGGCTTTTCTAGTCATTTCTTAACCTTGGTAAGCACTACTGGCATCATCAGATTATTTATAATTCATCATTTTTACTTATCTCAGATGATGAAACAAATATTAACCTATCCCAATGTGCACAGATAGAAATTAATTCTTTCCAGGCATTCATTCAACAAACGTTTGTTGATAACTATTATTTATTACATCCTATTTCTTTTCCATACACTTTGAGACAGTCAAGCACAGCAGGACATTTACCTTTTAAAGACCTTTTGTAGACATGTAGAAGAAAAAAAAATACATGTTCATTGATAATGCCTTTTCCCTTTGAAACATATCTGTCCATCTCTCTAAATTATCCTAAAATAACTAGCAAAACTTGATTTCCAGTTATTCTTGTGCTGCACTTGAACCATAACATATGACCTTTGGGAGAAGGCAGTGCTTATGAGCACAGACCATGGAACTAGATTGCCTGGGTTGGAATTCCAGCTCCATGATTATCAGCTCACATCCATTAGGAAGTCACTCAACCTTTAATGGGCATCAGTTTCCCTCTCTCTAAAATGGGAATGATAATAATCTTATTATCTACTATATGAAATTAATATAATTTAAGGGTTCAGACACCAAGCAAGCACTGTGAGAGTGTTTGGTGTTATGATTTTTATTTTTCAATAGGATTAGGCTGGTGGCTTTGAGGAGTGATGACCATTCCTAGTATTTCAGCTGTAGGAAAGTCATTATCTATGCAGTTTCTCTTTGTTGGCAGAATTAACCATACTCAAGTTTTCTTGAGGGAAGAAGAGCTAATGTTTGAGTTTCCCTTTTTTCCTCTCAGTATAGAAGAATCAATTTCACAATAGACTGGGACTCTCTGAGACCTCATTCTCCCTTGCCTATGATAAAAGCCTTTGAAGTTTTGGCCTTGTTGTGTTTATCTTATATTGAAAAAAATCTCAAACAGCCCCCAGTGCTACTACTTCTTTTGAAAAGGGTTTTTTAGGAAAATGGGTAAGGATAAAGGTCACTGTCATTATTCATTATTTGTAAATATTTCATTTACTTTTTTTTTAAGCAAAACCTTCTCTCACTTGAGTTTCCAGAGGTTCAGGATAGAATTTTGAAGAGAAAGAAGAACTTTGTCTTGTTCTTTACCTTCCCAGCCTTTGCGTTCATTTGCTTTAACGTGCCATATATTGATGCCGTTGGTTGCATTTCCCTGAACAAGTGCAACTGATGGAAAACGCCGCATTTACCCACTACAGAGAATGTCACAGACTCTATACACTTTAGAAACTGAATTAGACAATGTCTATTTAAAGCATTGTCTCTGCTTAGAAAATATCTTTAGCGCCAGGAACATGGAAGTGCAGTTTCCATGACTGCGCTGTCCATTCGGGTCCAAACTTGAGATGTTTAATTTCTGCTCAGGGCATATTCAGAAGCTTTCAGGTCATTGTCTACAGATGGTCGAATAGTTATAGGATGTCATACTAGCCTTTGAAAAACCATACTTAACGTAAGAGCTTTGTAACTAAAGAGAACTGTAAGGAATTTAAGGAGGAAACCCGTAAAAAAAACATTAACAATGATAGAAAAAGTTAACGTAACTGGAAAAGGGAAAACATGGTAAAAGTGCTTTGAAACCCAGTAGTATACCATATAATATTTGTTATGGATGATCTGTTGAACATTTCCTCATAACTACCAACAATGATAAAGGCAAGATAGTTATATATTACAAATGAATGAATTGATGGAAATACTGCACAGATTTTATATTCTAGAATGTTAATAATAGGGATGTGTTAACATCCTTTTATACAGTACTGGCTCTGGGTAAATTAGCAGAATCATATTATCAAATACAGTATTGATGACTTAGAACAAGTCCCATTGCATCCAACCAGATGTCACAAATAAAACTGAAAAGGAAAGACTGTTTTATTATTATCTGGAAGAAAAAAAATACTCCTTCAGAATGTATATCTTAGAAGAAGGTATCTACTTGAAAGAAAGATCTAAGGATATACTGGGTAGTATTTCAGTAATCCACAGATAGATTTGATATTAAAATTGACTGAGGAAGAAATAATGTGGCTGGAAATTATCTTAAATTTCAAATCTGCTCTAAATGGCACAGTAGAGGATTGCAGTTCAAGGAAGCTCTTACACAGAGGTCCGTGAGAGCGTGAAATGTAAGCATATCTCTCCTCTAAACTCTTGCCAGGACTGTGTTCCTAAAAATGAAATGAAATGTCTGCTCAAAATCCCTGTGCCTACAGGATGAAGTCTGACCTCCACAGCATGGCATGCAAGGCCTCTCGCAGACAGCATCTGGCATCAGAGGTGGTCTTCCATGCCTGGTCCCTGTTCCTCACACACGCCCCAGGTTTTAACCACCCTGAGCACCTGCCATGTGCAAGGACTAAGCCCTTTGTGTAGAAATACAATCGCTTCTGGAATCATCACAAGGACCTTGCAAAGTAGATACTAGTCTCCTTTTCCTTCCCATTCTAGGGATAGGGAAACCAAGGCCCAGGGTAAGTAACTTCCCAAAGACTAGCAACTAGTTGCCAAAGACTAGTGACTAGTAACTTGCCCTGCTAGTAAAGAGCTGAAAGAACTTGGTGATTTCCTGAATACGTATGATGATGATGCCGTTTTGGTTTCTATGCCTCACTCATGGTTTCCCTTTGTCTGGAATTCCCTTCTAATCATATCTCTCCACCACATACTCTTTCTGGTAAACTTGTACTATCCTTTAAGATTCAAACGAAACATCATAGACTCTGGAAGCCTTCCCAATGATCTCCCCTAGAATTCTTTTCTTCCCCTATTCTCAACAGCTTTTTGTTCATGTTACCAGCTCAGCTCTATCCATTTGGGATTCTGGTTGGTGATTTGTCTATCTCTTTCTTGAGACTGGGAACTCTTTGAAAGAAGGAACCTGGCCTTATTTACTTTATTTAAGCACTCCTCCTAGGATGTAGATTTTCAAAAGCATTTGCTTAATAAATAGATAAAAAGGTAAAAAAATGGAAAATCTCAGATTCTTATGTTTTTGAGGCTATTATTGAGAATAAAAAAATTAAAGTTACTCAGTACTTCCAATATATATGTACATACAGTCTGTCAGAGTATCCACCTTATTTACTGACAATAGTAAACATAAGTTTGCACAGGCATTTAATATTTTCACATATTCTGTAACAGGCCAAAGTAGAGAAATGTACTTAAAATTAAATCTGTCTTTTTATCTTTCAGAGCCCAAACCAGTCCAAATTGTCATCCCATATGAAAGTCATAGTACCTCTGTAATCTTATTTGTTCAAATGCCTGATACTGGAGTGTTCAATGGCATACATATTGTAATTGAAGGAGGGCCAAATGTTACCAAGCCTTTGAAACATGACAATAAAGTAACTGTTGGCAATTTAACCCCAGGCACAGAATACAATTTCTTTGTGTCCATCATCAGTGGGACTAAATTAAGTAATATGTACTATGTCCCTGCAGTAAAAACATATAAGTATTTTGGGACTTACGTAAGCTTTTTTAAAAATTTTTATTTTGTGTCCCATTTCATATTAGTTGGCTACATTCACTCTAATGCAGTGGTTTTCAAAGATCTTTTAAAATAATTGCAAATACCTTACTACTGAGCCTGATCTTTCATTACTCAAGTATACAGATAGAGCTAACCTTATGTAAAATTCAGAAGTCATGAATTTTTTAAGTCTATCCATTAAGAAGAAAACATACTTGCATCTTAATCAGAACTTTCAGTGACTTATTTCAAGAGTGAGGAATGTGAATAATTTTAGGAAGATTATGAGAACTAGGTTATGTTTTTTGAGTCTAGAGACACTTAATAGTATCTCTCAAAGCACATAATTTTAGCATGTATTTGCTCTCCTCATACATCTTTGTCTGGAAAGAACTAGTGTATATTTTCCTTCTTTGAATATTTAAAATTAGTATGTATTATATTTATTCATACCAGTACTTACATTTTGAATTTCATATCAATTTTGATTTGTTTCTTCTTTAAGTCACTCATGTATTCTACACATATTCATTTTGAGCACTTGAGATACATGAAATTATCTAAGATATTGACCCAGCAGATATAGAAATGAATGGTACAGAGTAATAAATGCTATACAAAAATAATAGTCCTGAAAATGTTATAATTCTGACTATAAACATATCCAGATTCTGGGGTGCCTGGGTGGCTCAGTCGGTTAAGCATCTAACTTTGGCTCAGGTCATGATTTCATGGTTGGTGAGTTCGAGCTCCACATCAGGCTATGTGCTGACAGCTCGGAGCCTGGAGCTTGCTTGGGATTCTGTCTCCCTTTCTCTCTGGTCTTTCCCTGCTTGTGCTCTGTCTGTCTGTCTCTCTCTCTCCCCCCACCTCTCAAAAATAAATAAACAATAAAAAAAATAAAAAACATATCCAGGTTCTTTATGTTTTGCTCTTTCTTGTCTATAAATCTTCACATATTTTATTATCCCACCATGTGTCTTCTTCCTCCCAAATTGTAATCTTTCTATTACTGTTTAAAGTTTCATAAAATACTCCCAAACTGATTCCACTCATCACATTATTGTAATAGAACTTTAACATATTTATAATCAGCTCAATATATGTTTATACATTGTTTTTTCTTACAATCTTTATATATTTATTATTTCTCTATTCTCTGCCTCTTCCTTATTTATATTGTAAATCATTATGAGCAGCTTTCTATTTGAAAGTTCTTGTTTTTAAAAATAATTAGTACTTGATCATCTACATATATCAATATTGTGACATAATTATATATATCTGTATATAAGACGGTAGTCTAAAGTTGCAAGTTTTTTAATTTTTCTGAAATAATTTCTTTTTCTTTATGCTGAATGGGTTCTTAAACATGAAAACATAACAGTTAAAGCTCATCAGATAAAACTAGTTTTTAGCTTCAGCCAATATTTGAGACAAAGAGGATTCTTTTACCCCTTCGTCTGGACTTCATATTTTTCTCTCCGCTGACTTTTTAGCTTATTATAATAGTTTCAGAAAACTTTACTCTTTTTTTTTCTTTTGAGTGTTGTGCATTTGCTCCTGTGAATTTGTCGCTATTGCAAAATCAAAATTAGCTGCTTGTTATTGTGTTTACGATAACTGAGTATTGCAACTGATTATTATATTTGATAAACTATTGCGTATGTGTAAATAACTATTTTTGATTTAGGATATAAAGATAACTGATTTATACACTTTACTGTTCTTTTCACATCTTGTGGTTTTTTCCTCCTTTAAAGGGATAAATTAAAAGGAAAAACCCAGTTAGGAAACATAGAAGAAGAATTTAAATGTGTTGTGTGTTTTGGGTAGGTCTGGAAGCACCATCAAATATCCATGAGGGTAAAGTGACAGACTCTTCCATAGAAATTCTCTGGCATCGAGCTGATGGGAATTTTCAGCATTACGAAATCACATGCATGAACTGTACTGCTACTTTCATGGTACGTTAGAAGCGGCTCTCAGAGGCATTGAACTTGAATCTTTCATGCTGAATCCAGTATTACTGCATTCTTACGTTAGATAGTAGTGAAACTAAGTAACCCCCATGCTTATTTGGTTGTGGTGAATTGTGGAACATTTTTTAAATGAATACTTACTAATTTATTCTTTTGGATTGATAGGTCCAGAAGGTAGTTCAAGAAGCAGCAACATTCTTTAACCTGAATCCTGAGACAGTGTACACCTTTTCAATTCACACTGAAAAAGAAGGTTTTAAAGACAGTGCTCCTAATGTAAAAGAAATACAGACAGGTACAGCCTATGTAAGCCCTTTAGGTATTAGTCAATGTTCAATTCAACACTGAATTAATGTTCAAAATATTTATTTCATTCTGTAGGGAAGATTTAGTAAATAGTTTATTATTCCCAGATTTTTTTTATGGGCAGGCAGTGTCATCTCTTGTCTTTTTTTTCTGTTTCCCCTTATATTGGCCAGAAAAAAACCTCTTTTGTAAATATATTGCCAGGCAGTAGAGTAGCTAATTGCCTGGGGTCTAGCCAGATTTTCCATTTGTGATTTAATTTCTTCATTGTTCAGTTAAGCAGATAATGAAGTGACATTTACCCAGTGTTAGCAACTTACTCCCAGTGGCAGATGATGATTTATTCCATGCTAGTCCTATGAAATAAGGGATGATTGGGAAGGACGTATGCAAAATGTATACATTTTCATGTCTAAAGGAAGTAAAATTTTCAATTATTCTAAAATAACTATGTTAATGATTTTTGACACTGATTTATTGATTTGCATATTTAGAAACTGGTCATATCTTGTATTCTTTTACTATAATAACAAAGAATGGAATCAGGAGAGAATATTCTTGACAATTTTGTTCATTTCTTATAAATGGAAGAATTTTAGAGACAAAGCAAAATACATATTATATACTACTTCATTTAACTTTTTTTCGCTAGGAAAGAAGGGAAGCGTTTCATATTTAGATTGTAATTAACATTTCTGCTGATTAACCTTGTCAGTATTTGGTATTTAATTAGAATGAGTCCTAAACATCATTAAATATTTCTGAGATTGGTGGTGTATTGAGGAAAAATAATATTCTCTCTATCCTCCTAGGTCCTTGACTGAAAGAGACCCCCACCCCCAGCCCCTGTAAGACAGATTTACAGGAGAGAAATAAACAGAAATTTAATAACATATATATACTTCATACATACGGGAGGGACCCAGGGAATCTGAGTAACTCCCTGAAATGACATAAGCCACCACCTTAAATGCCATCTCCAGCTAAAAGAAAAACAAAAGAAAATGTTGAGGGGGGCGAGGGAGCCAGTTATGGGGGGCTACCAGAAAAGGCACAGTAAACAAGTGTAAAGTGGTTATGCAGATTTAGGTCTGTCTTCTCCATTGGTAAGAGTTTCTAGAGACTTAGACTTCTCTTCCTATGATGGAGATTTTCCTTATAAATGTAAGAGTCTCTTACAAAAGGTAACTTTTATCTCAGTTTTTAGTTTCTCCTTTGTCTGCTGTTTCTTTTAAAAGTAACTAACTCAAAATCATCCTTATGCCAAAGAGGCATATTTTGGGGTGACATATTCTTTTCTTCTTCAGTGGTTGCACAAGACCAAGATATAGTCTCTCCCTACATTTTTGAGGCAGGGAAAATATTGATTATAGTACTACAATAATACATATTGGTTCCATTTTAAAAGTTTAAAATGATTCTTTTTTTCTCTTACTTTGACTTTTAACTTATTATCTACCAGGAAGAATAAAAAGGAATGTCTTGGTTACCCTCAGAATTTGCAGAAAGTGAAACAAATCTTGAGGGTGTTTCAGGGCTGTTTCAGCAGGTGCTTCGTGCGGTAGAAAATGTTATTTCATGTGTATGTTTTAATGATATAGCCCCAAGTGCAGTTGAATTTATGAACCATAGTAGAAACTCCAATGCAATAACTGTTAGCGGGCCTACAGCTAGAAGTCTTCTGGACAGATACATTATTTCAATATCCAGCGAAAGCTTAATGAAAGAGGAAGTCCTGCCTTCCACAAAAAGGTATGAAAATACTGAAAAGAAATTGTGTCAAGTTACATGCACCATGAGATTAATATTTTATATATTTTTTTCTTTTCTTTTTTTTTAATGTTTATTTTTGAGAGCGAGAGAGAGACAGAGAGAGACAAAGCATGAGCGGGGGAGGGGCACAGACAGAGAGAAGACACAGAATCTGAAACAGGCTTCAGGCTCTGAGCTGTCAGCACAGAGCCTGATGCAGGGCTCAAAATCAGGAAAGGTGAGATCATGACCTGAGCTGAAGTCGGACACTCAACCAACTGAGCCATCCAGGCTTCCCTCACATATATTTTTCAAATGCTATATTAGTGGGTTAATATAAATAGAAATTAGAAAACTTGGTAAGACAACTTTTGGGGCTACAGTGTGATTAGAAAATGTCTGAGGTACAGTAACAAATATTTTCTGCAAATGATAATAAATTAATACAGGTTATCTCATGCTTGTGTGTATAATATACACTTTTTGACTTAAACGAATTTCTCTGTGTAAGAGGCGATAATTTCTAATTTTGTGCTCATTAAGCATAGCACATTGTTTCTGTGATAGACAGTAAAAATACCACAAGACTTACATGTAAAATTCTTTCTGTAGACAGTGTGAGGAGATGGAGTTTTCCAAATGTTTCCAAGCTAAATGTTTTAATATGTGATTTTTTTTTTTTACTGTGTAGGACATTCACATTTAATAGCCTTTCTTCAGGGACTGACTTTTTAATTAGTGTTATAACTACCAAGGGACTGAAGAGAAGCTATCCCACTATCCTCCTGGTTAGCACTTGTAAGTTTATTTTATATTTAATTGACTTTTCGTGGGTAAAAAATAATGGAAATGGTTGTGTTTAAAGCCAATATCTAATTAAAAATGAATGAAAATGGAAGTGATTTATGGCATGCTTGAAGAGAAGGAGCACTGCACTTACTTGGAAAATGCTTGAGTTATATTCCTGCCTCTATCACTTATTATTATGTGACCTTGGGCAAAACTATTAAGTTTTCGCTTAGAAAATGAGAATAATTATTCCTGCCTGGGTACAAAATCTTGTTACTAAAATCCAAACACAAAGCTCTCTGTGCAAGTGCAAAGTACTCTAATAAACCTCAAGATATTATTGTCATGAAATACTCAATATTTTTCTAATATTTTGAGTATTTTACATTTTATGAAAAACAAAACAAAACTTGTAATATGAAAAAATAAATGACACTGTCTTTTTAATTGCATTTTTGGGTTCAGTTTGCCTCTTCTGACCTTATTAGCATCACTTGCATGTGTGCCTGCCTTGAGCATGTGCAGTGTCCCAAGGAGTCCTTTCACTTGCCGGGCCCCAGCACATGCACCTGTGCTTAATTAAGTACCAGTGCTCTCTCAATGTGAGAGGAGACTTAACCTCAGAATTTGCCATGTGGAGGAAGAGAAAGCACTGGAAAATGAGTGATAGTCAAATAAAATCCTGGAAAGTACACTAAAAGTTTGAGCACTTATGATACACCAACATGATGTTATTTGCTTATGTCACCATATTGAATCTACCCAGGTAACCTCAAATGTAGGTTAAGGCTCAGAGGTGTTAATACTAAAGGTGAGATATTTAACCCAGATATCTAACTCCAAAACTGATATGCCCCTCTAGAGTTGATATGCAGCTCTAATACATTGTTGCCTCTCATAAAGACCATCCTAAGAAACATCAGAAATAGATGAAAAATGGCTTTATTTTATTTTTTTAATTTTATTTAAACATTTTATATCAGTGAAACTTTCCTTACTGCTTTGACTTGGGCTGTGGCATTATTATTGTCACCATCACCATCATTGTCATTGTTGTCATCATTGTCATCATCAAACTGAGTTCTTGTTTATCAGAGACTTTGGTAGGTATGCTTTATATCACTTAATTCTGAGTGGCTGCTTTCATTCTATCAATCATAATGAGATGCATATTTTTGTATTTTGTATTTTTTATAAATGAGGAAACTGAGCTAAGAGAATTTCAATAGAAATTATATCTTACACAAGACGACAGAGATTTGAACCTGCGTTTCCTTGAGATCAAATCCTGTCCTCGTAACCACTGTGCTTCAGTGGAAAGGCCATTATGTCATTTGCAGGACTCGTGTAATTCTTGACTCTGTGACTTTGTACAAATCCTGATCCTATTTTGACCTTAAGATCTTCATTTCTATTCTGGGTTTAATAATACACTCATATTTCATGATGTTGCTTTGGCTGTGTTTTCTAAGACAAGGCTGGTAACTTAGTAACTTTCCCCCCATGTCTCTGACTTTACTATTTGACTTTTATCTTCTGTATATTAATAATTTTTTATCTTTTTGTACCTCCATTTTTTATAAGCCACCTCAACTCCATTTGGAAGTAGATGGAATATTAATAAATGTATAAAATAGAGCTAAAACATATGGGAATTTGAAAACATAATAAATTAATTCCAGTTAGAAGGAAATATGCATCACAGAAAAATAGAATAAAAAGGGTAGTGAATCTGTGACTCAGATTTAAATGTACCACTGAGCTGAATTCTAATAAACTTAAATCAATGTGTAAGTAGGGACAAAACATCTCATGCAAAATTTGAATTTTAGAGATGAAATTATTAAAAAAAATTAATGTTTCTCACAGTTAAAGAAAGCAATGTAACATGCCAATATTTAATATATATTAGGAATAGAGTCATATTACCAGTTTGAAGAATAAGATTCAGGAACCTTCTCAGATATAATGTTTGAAGGGAAAAGGAGTTTGTGAACTGAAGGCAGGGGTGATAGATAGATCTCCTATTGTGTGCAGTGTATAAAATTGTAAGTGAAAAATCCCAATTTGAATTGAGTTCATACTGAATTTTGCTATGAGAAAAATGGAATGTTAAAATCCATAGTTTACATAATTTTATTTTGGGTTATAAGCTTTCTAGAAAATTCTTTTTTCCCTTCCGTTGCAGAGTTGGGGAGACAGAGTCAGGATAGATAGCTTGCAGAAGATCACATGATACTAAAACAGACTGGGAAAACCTGTATTCAAGTCTCTCCCATAGTGTGACAGTCCAGGTTATTTTGTATGTGTGTTTGTTTTAAGATAGCATTCCAGCGCTTAGTGTCTCTCTCTCTGTATCCTAGGACTCTTCCATAGTGTGACAGTCAAGGTTTGGTTTTGTTTTTTAAAGATATCATTTCAGTGTTTTAGTCTCTCTCTCCCTCTTCCCCCTACCTCCTCTCCCTCTCTCTCAAATAAAAGCAAGGGGCACCTAGGTGGTTCAGTCTGTTGAGCATCCAACTCTTAATTTTGGCTCAAGTCATGATTCCAGGGTTGTATGATCAAGCTATGCTGTGGGCTCCATCCTGAGGATGGGGCCTGCTTGAAATTTCTCTCTCTCCTCTGCCCTTCTCCTTTCTCTCTAAAGTAAAATTTAGACATTTAGGGACGCCTGGGTGGCTCAGTTGATTAAGCGTTCAACTTCAGCTCAGGTCATGATCTTGCGTTTTGTGGGTTTGAACCCTGTGTCGGGCTCTATGCTGACAGCTCAGAGCCTGGAGCCTGCTTCAGATTCTGTTCTCCCTCTCTCTCTGTTCCTCCCCTGCTCTCTGTGTCTGTCTCTATCTCTCAAAAATGAACATTAAAAGAATGTTTAAAAAATTTTTTTAATTAAAAAAAAAAAAAAGATGTCATTCCAATGGCTTATTTCATTGCCCTAGATCCAGACCCGCCATCAGATTTGCTGATTTTGGAGCAGGAAGAGAACACAATATATTTGTCCTGGAAACTTCCACAAGGAGGCTTTGAAAAGTTTCAGGTAAAGAACGGTGCTTCTATCATACAACCTACATGTTTAGTAGAGTCTTTATTTCACTCTGTTTTCATTTTTTTCTTTTACATTAATGGTTTTAAAAACTATTCTACTTTTAACATAAGAGTTTCCTCCAAAATAACTTTTTCTATTTACTGCTTTAAAAGTACAAGGTTATCATGGGAAGTGGTCAAATATGAATCAAAGTTGATACTTTAAAAGAGTTTGGTTTTCAGAGATAAAAGGAAGATGAATGAAGGAACAGTGGTGCCAGAGGGTAAGGCTTCTGGGACAGCACCAGGCAGAACAAAGATTTGAGCTGTTTAAACTAGGCGATGTGCCACAGGCTCCCTTTCAACCTCATCCTAGAGATTTAGTTGAGTGGAGACTTCTAGTCAAAGGAGTAGGAGAGTAAGATATGTGGAGCAGCCACTTTTCAACTGAGTCTGTTATTATTTGTAGTATTCACCCTGCATCCTACATTGAGTCAGCTTCAGGGACAGTACTATTGCTTTGCATTCTGTGGGGACCAACAACTTTTCCATAATTTCGTAGTGGTAGGAGGTGGCAATTTTAATTATACATAATAGAAAACAACCTGAAATAGTTTAAGCAATAAAGAAAAAAATGTATTCATACAAGAGAGTCTCATGGGGACCAAGGAAAGGAATATAACCGTGTGTTAGGAAGGCCTACGATCAGATGTTTCAAGGCTGTGGAGAGTCTGGGCATTATTTTCTTTTCTGTCAACTTCTGCTCATCCGCCTTATTATTACTTTCTAAAGACTGATTGTCTTTGCTAAGCAATCCATGTGGTGAGTGAAAGAATACTGTATACACTTCCAAGTACAAATGGTGCATTACCAGCCACAGAGAGACAGATTCCCCTTAAACTCCTATGGGAAGGACTGATTATTCCAAATTGGATTAGATACCCAGTACAGTTCCAGTTAACTGTGTTTGTAGGTCCCAAATCATGTAAAAAATAGTGGCCACAGGTCTCTGGGGGATAGGAGTTATAAAAGGAATCATTAGAATTTGGGCAGATATAATGAAACATGTTTCCTGTAAGTAAAAAATAATATACTATAAAATGTAATACTTTCTAGAATCAGTGCAATCTAAAGGGAACCAGAGCAATAAAACTATTGGATACTTGATGTGAATAGATCAATACATCTGGGTTTTGTATTTGAGTATGAATTTCTTAACAATTAAGGTCAATAAGAGAAAGAAAATAGTTACTATATGACAGACATAAAAAGAATCCCCATTTATTTATAGTATCTGGGCTAACGACTAAGAGGTAATATTATAAATCTATCTTTAAGACTTGTATAAAATATAGAGTCTTTTAGTGGTTCTCTACTATTTATCTAATGTACACACTACTTAGTTTGGTCTTCAGAGTCAGACTCTAACAATCTGTCTAATCTATTTTCTCTAGATTGCATATTTCAGCAGAATTGTATTGCCTACCATTATCCACATATTTTATATTTCCTGATTCTATTCTTTGGACATGTTCTTCTAACCAGAATATATTCTCTCCCAGTTTTCTTTAATAATTCTTTGAGAACCTGCTCAGATATCATTCCTTCTATGAAAGCTCGGTTGAATACCATTTATCAGCCTCCCTTCTTAGAAATGTTAGTGTAATCCTTTTTCTTTCATGTCCATATGTACTTATTAACTGAAACCTGATGATTCCAACTTAGAATTACTGTGAAAATCCTTTTCTTTTCCATTTCCACCTTCTTTCCTCAGTTCAGGCTCTTACAATCATTGTTGGCTCCCTTTTGTTCCAAGGATCAAGCTGACCCCCAGAACAATCCTTCCAAATCTGTTGAACCATCATCTCATCACCTTCCCCTACACTCATCTTAAATTCCAGACTTGTATTATAAATACACCAGGCATCTTACTCTTTCTTTCATTGATAGTACACACTGCTTGACTCATCCCTGTAAGTTTTTTTTCTTTCTGACATGTTTACTGATGTATTCTTTACCATATTTTGGGGGATGGCTTCCCCAGCTGTTTCTAAAAATAATTATTGATTCTCTTCTGTGATTCACCTAACTTTGTGTTTATGTCTTTGCCATAGCCTTTGTACAAAATAATTGTTTTAAAAAAAGTTTTTTTATTTGAGTACAGTTGGCATAATAACATTACTTTAGTTTTATGTGTTCACCACTTATTTTGATGTCCACTTAGAAGCAGACATGATGACCCACCAGGAATTTCTTTGGATGCCAAAGCGTATGACACAAAAGCACTCATTAGTATTCACAACAAACTGAGGAATCCCAGGATGGAATAGGCTCATATAGGGATCCAATGAGGACAGGAGCAAATGGAAAGGAGGAGGGATTGATATTCATTTTTTTTTAAATTGTGGTTAGAGGGTAGAGCTGGGACAGGGGCTTCCTGAAGGGACTAGAAGCTGTGAGGTTTGACAGTTTCTGCCCTCAAGAGGCAAAAGAATCTAAGGCTTTCTTATCTTGGGGGCCTAGATATGGGGTAGGTTGGAAAGAGGGGTAGGGATCTAAAAGTTGTCAGTAGTCAAATAAGAAATGGAGTTTAAAAAAAAAAAGGAAATGGAGTTAGACTCTGTATATTATAATGCTTTCATTAGTTACAGTTTAAGATTAGAAGTAAAGTAAAAGGGAGTTGCTTTTTTGTTTTGTTTTTGTTTTGTTTTGTTTTAAAGGATAGACGCATAGTGCACGCCTTCAGTCTGAGTTGAAAGATTCCTGGAACAATAACAATTTCATTCATTCAACAAATCCAGCCTATGTCTTTAACAACAAATTCCTGTCTTTATGGTGCTTACATTCTAGAAAAACTGCAGATATCAGAAAGATAATGACTAGACAACAGTTCAAAAAAGCCTGAGGTAGGTAAGACAAAATCTAAGTCCTCTAAAACTAAAAGGAAAGGGCAGTATGTATTAAAGGTCTGGTTGATTAATCAAGGCAAAATATTTTTTTAAAGTAGGCACCACATCCAGCAGGGAGCTCAGCATAGGGCTTGAGCTCTCAACCCTCAGATCAAGACTTGACTTGAGATTTAGAGTTAGACACTTAACCGAATGTGCCACCCAGGTGCCCAAACCATGACAAATTTTAAAGTGAGCTATCTTAAGTGAAATCTTCAGTCTCAGGGACCAGGTATTATCAATTCCATTGCTGCAATATAAATTCCAGTTGGCTCTAATGGGTTCTCAGAAAACCAAACCATCTAAAAATTCTCTACCAGTGTGAAATGATGGAGTCTGCATGCCATGCAATGCCATTGCAAAGTCCATGTCATGGAGAACATAAGGAAACTAGCATCATATCTCATGATATTAGTAGACATCAACTTCAATCAATTCTATCTTTTTTTCAGAAGAATCAAGCTCATAGTGATATACTTATGCAAAGTATTCTAGTAATAAATTTTGTAATAAGAGTTTCTTTACAAAACAAATCCTTGCTTTGTTTTGCCCAGCATTGGGAGCATTCAAAATATAAAGAACACTTATTAGTATGTACGAACTGTGAAATTCATTTGAACACCAAATATTTGTTCTAGTGAGTAATCCTCTGAAACTATTAGATTGCTAGCTTTCTTTTCATGAGCACTGGGAGTGCAAAAAGATTTATATCCTTTAAAAGAATCTCATAACTGTAATGGAACTGAAGGTATAATCTATTCCAAGCATGAAAGTAAACATTGGCTCGCACATTTAAGATCTAAAAGAATTCAATGTGAACTTAGAAAAAATCAAATAGTCAATATAGAACATCAATGGAAGTTTGCCATTTCCTTTCTTATAACATTTGACTGTCTTTTATTAACTCTGAGTGATGTTATGGACCAGCACTGTCCAATAGAAATATAATGGAAGCCACAAATAAGAGCCATGTGTGTAATTTTAAATTGTCTAATAGAAACATTAAAAAAGTAAAAAAGAAACAAGTGAGCTGCAGTTTAGGATGGTGACATATAAAGATTCTGAACTTACTTCCTCCTACAGACACATTGAATCCATAGCCACATATGGAATAATTCCCTCTGAACAAGACCTGAATACTAGATGAACATCTCCTTTCCAACAATAAAGGGGAGCCTGGGTGGCTAAGCATCCAGTTGGTTAAGCATCCTACTTCAGCTCAGGTCATGATCTCACAGTTCGTGGGTTTGAACCCTGCATCAGGCTCTGTGCTGACAGTTCAGAGCCCGGAGCATGCTTCGGATTCTGTGTGTCTTCCTCTCTCTCTGCCCCTCCACCAGTCACGCTTTGTCTCTGTCTCTCTCTCTCAAAAAATAAAAAATAAAATTAAAAAATAAAGAAAAAAGGGCCATATTGAGATGGATAGGAGAGGCTGAGATTCAATACTGCCAAAAACCCCATTCCTCGCATAGTGACCCACAGTAGGGAGGGCTATCACAAATCTGGAGCTTCTCCCTGAGAAGCAAAGGTTTCATACCCCATATCAGGCACCCCAGCCCCTAAGACCTGCAAGCAGAGAGATGAGCCCCCCAAACATGAGGCTTATGTTCAGGGGACCCGAAGAGCTAAAGAGCTGTAAAGTATTGAGATGCTACTCTTTTTTTTCTTGTTTTTTGGTGTGTTTTTTTTTTTTAATCGATTTATTGTCAAATTGGTTTCCATACAACACCCGGTGCTCATTCCAACTAGTGTCCTCCTCAGTACCTGTCACCCTCTCTCCCCCCTTCCGTATCCCCCTCAACCCTCAGTTTGTTCTTAGTATTTAAGAGTCTCTTATGTTTTGTTTCCCTCCCTCTCTGTGGCTTTTTTTTCCCCCTTCTTTCCCTCCCCCATGGTTTTCTGCTAGGTCTCTCAAAGTCCACATATGTGTGGAAACATATGGCATCTGTCTTTCTCTGACTGACTTATTTCACTTAGCATAATACCCTCCAGTTCCATCCATGTTGCCACACATGGCCAGGTTTCATTCTTTCTCATTCACGTTGTATTCCATTGTATATATATATACCACATTTGAGATACTACTCCCAGGGCTTGCACACATATTCACTCTCCTTTTCAAAGCAGCAGTTTGAAAAGCATCTAGACTACGTGTGAAGGATATTCATTCGCTTATCTTAAAGTTTCTACTGGAAAGGCAGTGACCTGTTGGGACTCTGTCTAGTGACAGAAATGCTGGCAGGAGCTATTTTTGTGCTTTTCTCTACCTTGCTAGCACTGGTGATGGATATGTGTAGTCCCTACATTCTCCCACTGCCCTGGTAAAACCAGTAGGCATGCCCCAGCCCTGCATTTGCCTGCTTCTTTTCTGAAGCCATAGGGAATTCTCCTACACAGGGAATGCTCCTTGGTGATCTGGTTCTGGTGGCAAAGAGGGCCTTGAGTTCCTGGGTTTCATGGTAACACTTAGAAACACAGTTTTAGAAGCACCCCACTGCCCCCCACCCCAGGACACTTCATAGATAGCAGAGTAAAACACACCTCCAGTCTTGCTATAAAGAAGGCCTATTTACTTGCCCTAGAGCTTCATCCTGATGGGCACACCTCAGGTTTGCCACACATCTAAAGGCTATGTAAGTGCTCTCAGAACATATGCTGGGGAACACTATCTTTGTGCTTTCCCTTGGCCTCACTTAGCTTGCTGGTATCTCCCAGAAAGGAGCTTTTACACTCATCTGGAGCTGTGATTTTTACAACTTTGGATCAGGGGATATTTCCCAGATCACCTGGTCTGGAGGTCAGCATGATTTTTGATTGTGATCCCACAGGACCGTACATATTTGCAGACATTAAAAGCTGCTTCCTGGGGATCTGCCTTCCTATCAGTCTGAAACTGGGAGATGATTGAGATCTCTCCCTCTGGAACACTAGCAGATCTTGGCATACCCTCTTCAACTGGGACCTATCAAGAGTAAATCAGGATTCTTAGACAATCACAAATGTTTGAGAGACAGCCAAGAGCCGGGACATGGTTGAATAATAAGATTTATCTCCTACATGAGGCCTCTTCTTCAAGACTGGGAGAGGTAGATGTTTTGCCTAATACACAGAAACAAACATAGAGAGATCAGCAAGGTGAGAGAACAAAGGAATCTGTTTTAGATGAAAGAACACGGTAAGACCTCAGAAAAAGACCATAATGAAATGGAGATAAGTAATTTACCTGATAAAAGTTAAAAGTAATGGTCAGCAAAATGCTCACCAAATTTGGAAGAAGAATGGATAAACACAGTGAGAACTTCAATAAGGAGGCAGAAAATATAAGCATAGCAAACCAACTCACAGAGTTGAAGAATACAGTACTTGAGCTGAAAAAATACGCTAGAGGAGTTCAACAGTAGGCTAGATGAAGGAGAAGAAAAGATCAATGATCTAGAAGATAGGACAATGGAACTCACTCAAAGCAGCAAAAGAAAAATGTAATTTTTAAAAGGGAAGGGACTAAAGGGACTTAAAAGATGACATCAGGTGGAATAATATTCACATTATAGGGATCTCAGAAGAGAGAAAGAAAGGGGCAGAAAACTTTTTTGAAGAAACAATGCTGAAAATTTCCCTAACCTGTAGAGCGAAACAGACATCCAGACGCAGGAAGTCCAGAAAATTTCAAATAAGATAAACCCAAGGAAACCCATACCAAGACACGTTGCAATTAACATATAGAAAGTTAAAGAGAGAATTTTTAAAAGCAGCTAGAGAAGAACATCATCTTGTTATGTACAGGGGAAATCCTTTAAGACTTTGAACAGATTTTTCAGCAGGAATTTTTCAGGCCAGAAGGGAAATGCACAATATATTCAGCGTTCAAATAAAAATCTTCCAACCAAGAAAACTCTACCCAGCAATATTATTACTCAGAATTAAAGGAAAGATAGAGTTTTACAGACAAGCAAAACCTAAAGGAGTTCATCATTACTAAACCAGACTTACAAGAAATGTTAAAGGGACTTCTTTGATCTTAAAAAAAAGGGCTTTTATTAGGAATGAGAAAATCTATGAAAGTATAAATCTCATTGGTAAAGGTAAATATATAGTAAAGGTAGTGGATTAATCACTTATAAAACTAGTATGAAGGCTAAACAAAAGTAGTAAAAATAACTATAACTATAATAATTTGTTAAGGGATAAACAAAAAATAGGATGTGAAATGTGACAACAAAAACATAAAATGTGAGAGAGAAAACTATAGAGTTTTATAATCCATTTGAATTTAAGTTGCTGTCAACTTAAACTAGATTATATATAGATTGCTTTCTGGGAGCCTCATGGTGACCAGGAAGCAAAAACCTATGGTAGATACACAAAAGATAGTGAGAAAGGAATATGAGGCACCTGGGTGGCTCAGTCGGTTAAGCATCTGACTTTGGCTCAGGTTATGATCTCGCAGTTTGCAAGTTTGAGCCCCGCATCAGGCTCTGTGTCGTTAGCTCTGAGCCTGGAGCCTACTTCTGGAGCCTAGATTCTGTCTCCCTCTCTCTCTGCTCTTCCTCTGCTTGTGGTCTGTGTCTCTGTCTCTCTCTCAAAAATAAATAAACATTAAAAAATTTAAAAAAGATAATGAGAAAGGAATTAAATATAATACTATAGAAAGTCATCAAACTACAAAAAAACAAGTGAAGATGAAAGAAAGAGAGAGGAACTAAAAATGTCCAGAAAAATGTTTAGCAAAATGCCAAAAAGTAAATACCTATTAATAATTACTGGGAGAGGTGCCTGGCTGGCTCAGTCAGAAGAGCATGTGATTCTTGATCTTGGGGTCATGTGTTGGAGCCCCCTATTAGGTATATAGAGTACATAAATAAATAAATAAAATAGTTATTGTGAATGGACTAAATTCTTCAAACAAAAAACAAGGAATGACTGAATGAATAAAAAAAGAAGACTCATCTATATGCTGCTTACAAGAGATTCACTTCAGTTGTAAGGACACACACAGACTGAAAGTGAAAGGAAAGAAAAGGATGTTCCGTGAAAATGGAAACCAAAAGAAAACTGAGATAGTTATATTTACGTCAGACAAAATAGACTTTAAATAGGCTCTAATAAAAGACAAAGAAATAAATTACATAATGGTAAAGGGATCAATCCAGCAAAAGGATATAATATTTGTAAATGTTTATGCACTCAACATAGAAGCATTTAAATATATAAAGCAAGTATTAATGGACCTAAAGGGAGAAATAGACATCACATTAATAGTAGGGGACTTTAATATCCCACTTACATCAAAGGGTAGATTGTCCAGACAGAAAATCAGTAAAGAAACATCAGCCTTAAAAGACACATTGGACCAGATGGACTTAATAGAAGTATATGGAATATTCCACTCAAAAACAGTAGAATACACATTCATCTCAAGTGCACACGGAACATTCTCCAGGATAGATCACGTGGTGGCCACAAAATAAATCTCAATACACTTAAGACTGATATCACAACAAGGATCTTTTCTGACCACAATGGTATGAAACTATAGATCAATTATATGTGGAAAACTGGAAAAGTCACAAATATGTAGAGATTAAACAACATGCTTTTGAACAATCAATGGGTAAATGAAGAAATCAAGGGAGAAATCAACAATACTTTGAGATATTTTGGTGTAGTCCCAGTAGTTTATTTTTGCTTTTGTGTCCCTTTCCTGAGAAAATATATCTAGAAAAATGTTTCTCCAGCTAATGTCAAAGAAATTACTACCTATGTTTTCTTCTAGGAGTTTTATGCTTTCAAGTTTCATATTTAGGTTTTTAATCCATTTCGAATTTTTTTCTTTTTTTTTGCATGCAGCCAGCTATCATGTTCTCCCAACACCATTTATTGAAGAGACTGTCTTTTATCCATTTTACGTTCTTGCCTTCCTTGTCATTGATTAGTTAACCATATAAGCATGGGTTTAATCCTGGACTGATGCAACTTTGTTTTATACACCTATGGTTAGTTCTTCTGTGATTTTACAAGGGGTGGTGAGCATTATGGTGAATGGAAGAATCAAGGACCAGGAATTTCTTGCTTTAAATCTCACCTTCACCTATACTGTTAGATCTTGGGAAAGTTTTTATACTCTTTGGTCTTAACTCCTCACCTGTAAATGAAGATTATTATTATTCTATAGAACCGGTAAAGGAATTTAATGAGATAATGTGTTTGGCAAATGCTCCAATAAACAAATTATAGGAGAACAGGTCTTTCGTTTTTTTTGGTCACCATTTGGTACCTTTACTCAAATCAGTATCTGACATATAGCAAGAGTCAATAAATATATTTTTAAAAATTTTTAATGTTTATGTATTTTTTTGAGAAAGAGAGAGACATGGAGTACAAGCAGCGGAGGGGCAGTGAGAGGGAGCCGAAGCAGGCTTCAGTCTCTGAGCTGTCAGCGCAGAGCCCGACACGGGGCTCAAACCTGTAAACTGTGAGATCTTGACCAGAGCCAAAGTCAGATGCTTAATTGGCTGAGCCACCCAGGTGCCCCAGGAGTCAATAAATATTTTGATGCATGAATGATTGAATTACTAGTTATTTTTTCTTTTTTTTTTGGAAATTTTCATAGTTCACATTTCACAATCAGGGAAGCTTAATTTTAATGTGAATCTCTTTTTAACCCCTCTCTTTCCACACAACAATCAGAATGTTCTTTCCTAGAAGTAAATATATATACTATTCTTGTGTTTAAAGATTCCTACTGTGGCTTACAAGGCTGTTCCTTTCTCTTTTGATCCCACCCCTGGTCTTTCCAGTCTCTTCCATCTCAGGAAGGACACTGTCCTGAAATCACTTGCCTAGTTACCTTTGATTCTTCTCATTCCTTCATCCCTCAATACATCTGCTAGTTCTGCCACTTATACCTCTAAAACAGATTCTCAATGTGTCCATTCCATCTCTCTCAATCCCACTGCACCTCTCTTGTCTTAGTCACTATAATTTCTTACCAAGACCAACAGCCTAGATGAAAGATAGTAGCTTCTCACCTCCTAACTGGTCTCTGTTTTCATTCTTCATTTCCTTACAATCCACTTTCCACATAACAGCCAGAGAGAAAAAGAGCGCTATTACAAACAGTGTCTCTCATTAGTTTAACATCCTCCAGTCGATGGTCCATTGCCTTTTGAATAAAATCTAAACTCCTTGCTGTGATCTCCAAGACCTCATCTGATTGGACCTTCATCTAACTATCCCGTTTGCTTAGTCACTATGTTACAACCATATTTGGCTCTCTTTCTGTTCCATTAGCATGCCAAAAGCAACTTCATTACAAGGTTTTTGCTCTTGACATCATTTTGGGATCTTGCCTTCAGTTTTGGTTGACTTTTTCCTGTTATAGAATTCTCAGTTCAAATATTTTCTTCTCATCTCCTTCTCTGATTATGTAACCTAAATAAAACTGCTCTTTCTATTCAATCCCAATTCAATGTAGCTGAGTTATCACATTCATTTTTTTTTTGAGTTTCTTGTTGTTAGGTGCTACCAATAGAAGGTATCTTCCCTACAATCAGATGCCTTTTCTGTCTCCTTTATCACAATATATCTAGTATCTATACTAATGCTTGCCCTGAATTTGAAGCTTAGTAAATATTTGATAAATAAACAAAACCTTACATAACAGTGTTTTTCCATATATGTTTGGGATAATTATGGAGGGATATTATACTGAATATAGTATCAGTAAAGTGTGTAACTTGAGATGCACTTTTACTAGGATTCAGACTCATGGAAAAGAACAGATGTTATTCTACACTAGCAAGTTCACAAAGTCAGGAGTGAGCATTCTATTTGTTATTTCTAAATGTCATTCAATGATAGGGGCCTCTTTATAAATCATTCATTAAAAATTCTATCCTTTTTGGAATGATTCGATTCATTTTTATAGTCTGTGTAGGTATTCTCTAGTGAAAATTCTAAGCATTTGTAATGTTAATTGTAAAACATTCACATTTTTTTACCCTTCTCTGTCTGTCCTATTTTTCATTTCTCAAGACAAATGCCAAAAGGACATGATCTTTCTTTGGGGTTAACTGAGGCCATAAAATTATTTGTTGTCAGATAAAATATATAGCCCTACAATTACTTTTTCCTGTTTTTGTATGACCACTTTTTTTCTTCCAGAGACTGTAAATTGTGTGTCTATTAATGAGTGAAACTTATTCTAAGAAATCATGTTAATATTTAGGATTCAGATTATTTTTACCAACTGTATTGTATCACTAATGGTTATCCTAGTCTTTCTCAACCAGTGAGATTATTTGTTAAATTTTAATGAATTAAGCAACAGTATCCTGTTTGCTTTGCACAGAGTACTTGCATAATTGGGATCATTTTTCTAATCATTTAAAATTAATCATCCAAGTCTGGAAACTATGCTTTAAAAGTATAAATAAAGCAAAAATTACATTTTCTTCAATTAGTTTCTGTTAGACACGTAGTCCACGTACTTTGGGAAACAAACAAACTTCTATTCTTCAAATTGGAATTCAGGATTTTTACATTAGATCACTACAGACAATTTCCATCTACCCTTTCATTAATGCCTTAATATAACTCTTTGTATATTCAAATTTAGCACTCCAGTAAGGTTAAATTGTATTACAAGGTACTTTCTCTTACCATCCTTTTTTGTACCAGAAGTCCTCAGCCTTCTCCTCACTCCTCACTGCCTTTCCATATGCCAGACAAGCAAAGTAATTGTCAGTGACACCTTATAAATCAGTAATCAATGATATGTTTCTAGACCTCATGATTATCTTCGTCTGTAACCACTCTTCCCACAAGGCAGCGATAAACATATCTACCTAGGAAATTTATTTCTCTGATTCCTACCACATGACAATTGTTTTTTAAAGCATAATAAAGTTTAAATAATTTATAAAATTGATGTCATTTTCATTTAGATATATCCTTTCTGTGTTACAAACATGAAATATAGACTGAAGAAGAGTAAAGATTGTTATAAGTAACTTTTAATGAATAACTCTCCAAGATATTGGAACTATCAGGTTATTCCACTGAAAATTTCTAAAGGCAGTGTCAATTCTCAGTGCTTTGATGAATAATTGATAGGCTTAGGTTACAATGAAAGATGGGTGGGCAAGGAGCATGAGATTTATCATGCATTCATCTAGCAAAAAACTGGAGTGAGTTCTCTCTTCCAGGTATCTATTTTTGTTTTTCTCTCTCTTGCTGATTGTTTGTTTGTTTGTTTGTTTATGTATTTATTTATTTATTATTTTTTTACCTCTCCTAACTAACATCAAATGGCTTCCAATCTGTTTAACAGTCCTCCAATTTGTTCACCTGGCTCTCTCCTGAGGCACATTGTGAGTTCTCTGGAGGGCCCTGTGGGTTGTCCTCATTGTCCATTTCCTTCGTGTGATGGACCCAGCTCTGGCTTGATTTTTTCCAACTCATCTCACCTCTTTCCTATGGCATTATATCCCCCACTGCTTTTTGCTGTCAGGGTCCCTGAACAAAGGTCAGCCTTCTGGATGGGGTCTTGGTAAGATGATTTAGACCGACCACTCCTCATGGTTTGTACTGGACTCATGGACTGCTCCGAAAAAGTGGATGTACAGGTTACTCCACAGCTCTTTTTTTTGCGATGTCCTTTCTTTCCAATTTCCTTTTTCTCTGATCAGTCAGGCACATGAACAGGAAATCTGCTGTCTAAATACATGTCCAACTGGGAGGTATTGTTCTTTCTAGTAGGCACCCTCAATTTACAGTAGGTGTAAGGTTTCTCATTTATCTGCAGTGTGGAATGTGGGCAGAAGTACCCTATTACCATGCCTTCAGCTGTCAGGGAAAAGTCATGGTATTCTCCACTAGGCTGGTAACTTGGGGCTTCTGTGATCTCTGCTTTCTCCTCTTCTAGTCTTCTGCTTACATGGAGTTGGGGGAGTGTATATGTAATTTTACATGATTTTTTTTTCAGGTGATCAACACAAAAAGTTCAATTCATTATGTAGTTCATCTATTTTACACTTATTCACATATAAGTCAGAGTATATGTATATATATATATATACATATATATATATATATACACACACACACATATATAAACAAATATGTACTTTATTTGATATATATACATATGTGTATATGTGGATGTGTGTGTATAAAAGTAAATGAAATTTAAAAATAGTTTGAGACCTTTGTTATTTTAGTAGATAAACTTCTGAGTCCACTGTGCTTAGTGCTATGTGAATCACCTTCACTAAGTTATTCAGCATCAGCTAGTCCCAAATTACTCCTTAGTGAAGATAGGAGGAACCACAACCCTCCTTGCAGTATTAATGTATGTGAATTTGACTGGTACAGAGTTAGTGCTAAGTAAATTCTTTCTAAACAATTCTTTTTAAGCAATTAAAATTTTCTCTCTCTTTCCCTAGATATCCTATTGTATGACATCTAGAAAGGAAAAGATATTTAAAATAATTGTTTACGGCAACAAAACCAAAGTAAAGAATTTGACTCCAGGTGTGGACTACATGTTGGAGGTAAAGACAGTTAGAGGCAGAGATTACAGTGTATCTGTAATGAAGAAAGTGGCTACAAGTAAGGTTATATCATCAATTCTTTATTTATGAGAACTTATTTTAGCTTAACATAAATAAAGCTATTTTATTTTTTTAATTTTTTACAGTCTTTTTTTTAATATAATGTATTATCAAATTGGCTAACATACAGTGTGTAAAGTGTGCTCTTAGTTTTTGGGGTAGATTTCCGTGGTTCATTGCTTACATACAACACCCAGTGCTCATCCCAACAAGTGCCCTCCTCAGTGCTCAGTGCTCACTTTCCCCTCTCCCTTGACCCCCTCCGCATGTACCCTTAGTTTATTCTCTGTATTTAAAAGTCTCTTATGGTTTGCCTCTCTCCCTCTCTGTTTGTAACTATATTTTCTCCTTCCCCTCTGCCATGATCTTCTGTTAAAGTTTCTCAAGATTCACATATGAGTGAAAACAAGTATCTGTCCTTCTCTGACTGACTTATTTCAGCATAATACCTGCCAGTTCCACCCATGTTGCTGCAAAAGGCATGATAAAGCTATTTTAAAACATAAAGCCTGGTGCCTTGGTGAATCAGTCAGATGACTCAGTCAGTTAAGCGTCTGACTCTTGATTTCAGCTCAGGTCGTGATCTCACGGTTCATGGGATAGAGCCTAGTGTTGGTTTTTTGCTGACAGCTCAGAGCCTGCTTGTGATTCTCTCCCTCTCTCTCTGCCCCTTCCCCACTTGCATGTGTGCAAGTTTGCTCTCTCTCTCTAAATGAACAAATAATAATAAAACTTAAAATACCCGTAAATCCTGATAATAAAGAATAATTATATCTATAAAAATATGGTTAAGAGAATTCTCAAAAAATATATGAACTAAAAAAATCTTTGTATGCCTAAATGTATTGGGAACTATCTAGAGGGTTTTTTTTAAATAATCTGAAGCCAACATGTGTATATAAGTATGTATATATATAGTATGTCACATACATGGAATATACATATATGTATATACATGTGTATATATATGACTGTATACATATACAGACATGTACACTATATATAGTATGTCATAATAATATAAACACAATTCACTTTCTACTGAGGAAGTGGTTTGATAAGCAGAAAACTTTTATCTTATGTTCCCTGATGTTTGTAAATTTATTATAAATCAGTTTCATAATGTTTTGGGTGGGGTGGAGTATTAGTACCTTACCAATAATTCTTATGAAAGTTTGTGAGGTCTACAGGATCCTCTCTCAGTGGAGACCAAATCGTACTGCAGGAAACAGCATTACCTCCACTAAAGAATGTATTAAAAGTGCAGCAATATAGGAATGCTAAAAACTTTGCTGTAACCAAAAGAACCACATCTGAAAGTGTCTTTACTTCTAGCCCTCATTCACTCTCTAACTTATGTGTTCTATTTCATTTTTATTCAACATCTAGCTAACTGCTAGGTGGTACCTAACAAACCTGTGATTATGTCATATAAGGAAACTTATTGTTACAAGCATGTATGAGCAGGGGAGGGGCAGAGAGAGAAGGAGAGAGAGAAATTCCCCAGGAGGTACCCCCAAGTCTATAAAAATGACTGTTGGAGTGATTTATGGTTGATTAAGGAAAGACATTTGGGAACTAAGAAGGATATTAATGTCCCACCTAAACTAAAACTCATATATGTAATATCCTATTTTTCTGTTTGGAGAGCTGAACACAGAGGATGTTATACATGAATAAATTTAAGGATTATCACATAGATGATTAAATTATATTATTCATGTTACATATATATGTGCAATTTTAATTAACATATAATTTACCTTTTCAATAGAACCATCTAGGATATGTGGCTTAACATTAAAAGCCGTGAATACTACTTCTGCAGATTTAATGTGGAATCCAACAGAGACCAACTTTACTCATTACAAGATTTATATATCAAACAGAACATTTGCAGAAGAATATCTTATTTGGGGAGTTATTACAGAGCACACATTTACAGATCTGACTCCTGGTGGAATATACAACATCACGGTACAGAGAGTGAGAGACGATGTTGAAGTATCTGGTGCATTTATCAGAGTTCTTGCAGGTATATAAATTCTTTTTGATATTTAAAAAATTTACATTTGTGTTGCATATTACACTGTTTAAGGTAAAACTTCAATGCATTTTTTTGATATTTGAAAATTTAAGGGTAAAAAGTTCAGTTTATTGGGATATTCTTTGGATATTTGACATATAAAATGCAAATTGGGTAAGACAGTATCTGGCACATATCTAGTCCTCATGAATGTTGCTAACATTACACTTGAGTTTCACAGCAAATATAGGTCCAGCTAGGAAATTAGGTGGATGATTTGAGGATTATCCTTTCTCTTAAAAACTTGTTTATTGTCTTTTGTGTCCTACTGTGTGTTACTATGTGCTATATATATGATAAAAACAGTCTTAGGATGTACAGAGAGTAGAGAGAATGGAGGCATGGAAGCACATATAGTGTAAGTCAAATTAATAAGTGAAGCAGTGGAAGTAAGTTCAAACTTATTCTGGATGCACAGAAAAGGGAATGACTAGCTCCGTGGCATGGATGGAGAAGGTTCTTTGAGCCTAGTAATGACTGTAAAGGATAAGGAGTTTCTTAATCAGACTAGAGAGCATGTGGGGGTGTAAGGAAAGGAGGACTCACAGAGAGAGGGAGCAGCCTCTGCAAAATCACGGAGGTGTATATAAATAATGGTTTATATGTGGAACTATAAGAAATTCAGTATTGTTAGATTTTGATTTTTTTTATATGAGAAGAAAACAAAATCCTATTCTGAATAAATTAAGGCATCATTTTAAAATCCAAACAAAGCTGTGAAACCTATCAGTATTTTAAATTTTTGAAAAGAGAACATCATCACAGCAATAACTCAGGAGATTACTCTTAAGTAATCTCTAAGGCTGTGGGTTCAACATGATCCAAAGCAGACATGTGATGATAAATCAGTCTATGGACATTTGTTACATGACTGTTACATAGTATTTGCTTCTAATTGCTGTTGTGACAAGTTGCCCTAGGTTTAGTGGCTTAAAACAACAAAACATTTATTGTGTCGTAATTCTGTAGGTCATACATCCAACACAGATCTTACAGTCTAGAATCAAAGGTATTCAGAGGACTGTGTTCCTTTTTACATGTTCCAGGGGAAAACACAGTTCTTTGCTCATTTAGGTTGTTTGCAGAATTTAATTCCTTGTGGTTGTAGGACTGAGGTAACTATTTCCTTGCTGGCTGTCAGCTAGAATTGATCCCAGCTCTAGAGGATGCCTCATTCCTTGGCTTATGATCCTCTTCCTCCATCTTCAAAGTCAACAAGGACGATTGAATTGCACTCATTCTTCAACTCTCTCCTACTTTTTTCCCATCACATGTGACTATTCTTTCTCTTTCACTTTTAAGGGCTTGTGTGTTTATCCCACCTGGATGATCTAGGTTGATTCTAGGTTCAGAATCTTATTTTCACGTAAAGTCGCTTTTGCCATGTAACACAGCGTATTAACAGGTTCCAGGGATTAGTATGTGGGCACCTTGGCGTGTCATTATTCTACATACTATATACACTATTGTTTCCTAAATGTGATATATATGTGACAACGCAAAACAAGCAGTGAGTTTGGAATTCATACACCACCTTTACTCCTGAATTTAACACTTAACTGACTAATATCGTTCAAGTTATCTTTGGCCTTTATGTTTCTGTCTGGTTTGGAGTAGATGACCTCTGAGGTTCCTTGTAGCTCTTAAACATTGGATTACACTTTGTACATTTTAAATATTGTTTATTTATAGATGCTATACATCTCTACTATTTCTTAAAACACACATATGTTAAATCATGTATTCAGTGTCTTTTTCTTCAGGATGTTATGATAGGCAAAGTATACAGTCAAACACATTAAAACTAGACCCACTCAAGAGGTTTTAGTCTGTAGCAGAGTTTCTAAACCTTGGCATTACTGACATTTTGGTCTGGGCGATTCTCTCTTCTAGGAATCTGTCCCATGCATTGTAGGGTGTTTATCTGTCCTGCACATTGTAGAGTGTTTAGCTGCATCCCTGACCTCTAGCCACTGCGTATAGTAGGATCTTTTTAGTCATGATGATCAAATTTCATTTCCAGAAATCTCCAGAAGTCTGAAAATTGCCAGAAGTTGGCAAAATCACAAGTGGTCTCTGGTAAGCACTGACATATGTGGTCGGATGGAAAGATCAACTAGACCCTGAGCAAAGACTGAGAAAAAGTATGATAAATATTGTCCTGAGGGAAAGGTAAAGGAGATTTTGCAGTGAGTGCAACAGGGTTTGCTTACCTAGCATTTGGTCTGAGGAAAAAATAATAACCAAAGTTATATCTGTATCAGGAGAGCTTCATGAAACACATAGACTATCAGCAGTCATTTTAGTTAAAAAAGAGAGCACTTTATGAAATAGTAGGAATCTGTTTTTCTGGTTGTACAGTGTGGTTTAGGAGATGGTTTTGAGAGGTGGGCAATGGAAGTCACTGTTAGAAGAGAGCAGTGATTTGGAAGGTAGGTTGATAGGAGCAAATAGAGAAGGGTGGTCATCTGGGTTTCCTGATGGGGGTCTCTGGAGCACAAATAGATTCTGCTGCCCTACTTTTTATAAAGAGAGTGGTGATAATGGAACAATGCTGGGGGGCCCCATTGTGTGCAGAGCCCTGTTGACATTAAGAGAGTGCTAAAACTAAGAAATGAAAAAGAGACAATACAATGGTTTTACTAAGAGATGACCAGGGTTTACATAGAAAGATAGCAGGAATAACAATTACTACTAATCACAACTTACATTTGCTAGTTTTTATATGTTCAGGCCACTCTTTCAAGCACTTCACATGTATGTGTTCACTTATTTTATTCTCACAACAGTGCGTGGAATGGCAGTATTATTATCCCCAAATTGACAAGGCCGGTGAAGTACAGAGGGGTTAAAGATTTTGCCTAAAGTCTTATTTAGGTGGCAGAGCAAGGATTTAAATACAGTAATCCAGTTCCAGGACCTATGACCAGTGCCTGTACTAAAATATGATTGTTTTTTAGAATCCTGTGGCACCCCAATGTGATGCTGACTTATTGAAGGATGCTTATTTTATTAATAGTTTTTACCTATCCCATTTCTGAAATAGAAGAAGCTATAGGCACTTGATAAATATGTGTTGCCTTAACACAGGGCATACTTAGATGGAGTCCCTTTAAACTGGGGGCCATTTCAAATAATAATCTTAGAATTAAAAGTGAAACTATGGATTGCCCTATCGCTTGAATCCTCTATAAGAATTTGATAGATTTATTTAGGATTTCTTGATCTACTATTATTTGTAAGCACTTCATATAGGTTAGAGCAGTGTAGTTATCATTGAACCTTAAGCTCTGAAGCTGTTGCTTCCAGGTCTAAATCCTATCTCTACCATTCACCAGTTATCTTCAAGACTTTGGTGAAGTCACCTAAATTCTTTGTTTCTAAGTTTTCTCATTTTTAAAATGGCAATAATTAGTTATAATTTTGCATGTCTTATACATGAGTATGTCCTCAGTCACAGTATATATTCTGCCCAGCCTAAGATCTAATCATAGAAGGATTTAAATGTGACATGCAAAGCTTATTATAAACAGCGTTGATACATAGGAAATATAAATAAAAGTCAATAATAATGGTAATGAAACTTTTTAAATCTTCCCATTTTATTTTAAAATAGCTGGCTTTTGATTTTCTTGACACTGTTTTGCTAAGTATGTGCAACTCTTATGGATTTTCCAAGGCATGTAACATTTTGGGCTCACTTTGTGTACGTATGCCCTGGTGAGTCAAAATCTACTGAGGAAGCTTACTCTTCCATTTTGAATCTCTTCTTTCTTTCTTAAAGGTTAATGCATCATCGTTTGTGTCAGCATTTTCTTTTTGAAGTCTTCCTAGTTCCTTTGAGCTTTTTCTTTATAGACACCAATCATGGGATCATATTTCTGTTTTCTCTCAACTTCTCAAAATGCAGTTTCAGTAAATTTATTAAAATGCCAAGAGGAAGTTGAGAGATTCTTTAAAGTTATACTGTCCAATCTGTAGTGATTAGCAATATATGACTGTTGAGCTTTAAGGAGTGGCTACTCCAAATTCACCTTAAATGCTGTAAGTGTGAAAGACATAGGATTTTGAAGATTTAGTATGCAAAACATGGAACTAGCTCATTAATAGTTTTATATTGACTATATGTAAAATGATGTGTTTGATGTATTAGGTTAAATAAAATGTATTATTGAATCAATTTTACGTATTTCTTTTTTAACTTTAAAAATTTTTTGGACAGTGCTGCTTTATAGAATCATAAGACAGTTATGCATATTTAAGTCTCTGAGATATCCTACAATAATGAGCCATTTAACTTACAAAAGAACCGATTGACAAAGTGGTTTAATCACAGAACATCTATTAAACTCTAAGGATTTAGGGTTCCAGGGATTAACTTGGGAAATTCTGGTCTTAAGAAAAATATATAACTAAGCCTAGAATTCTGTTTGCTATCCCTAATTAAGTTGAACAAAATGTAATATTCTCTTAAAACTCCAAACACATCCATCTCACAGTTTGATTTTATTTTATCAGGCTTAGAGTAATATTTTTGCTTCATATTTTCTCACCTTTTGGGAGATTATATTCTATGAGTTATAAATCATATATTTATTATGGTGTTTACTTTCAGTTAATTGAATCTTTTACCTCATGTCTAGGACTCTGACTCTCCTATATTGGCTTAAGCATTGGTCCATCTCCACTACCTATTTCTGAGGGCAAGGCTCCCTAGTCTCTGGCCAGATTACCACAATATCCTAATTGGCATCCCATTACCATTTTTGTTTGTCTCTAAATCTTATGCCATTCATATACCATTTCAAGGTAATCTTTCAAAATAATAATTTTTAAAAAGTCACATTTTTTTCTCTTAAAATTCTCCAGTTTTCCATTGCCTTTGGAGGGGAAAAAAAAACTAACATCTTTATTATGGTCTGCATGAATATTATACTTCCTCTTTCTTACTTGATACCAGAAATTCAGGCTGCTTTTCTCAGTTACACTAAGAACTATGTCTATTTCCAGGGCTTCTGTCCACTCTACATTGAAAAGTCTTTACCGAACTGTCGTGAAACTTGCAGGCCTTCTCTCTTGATCAGATTGGCAGGTTTCCAGACAAATATATTCTTCCTCTTCTTGGTGAGACACGCTTCATTCTTAGCCAAGAGTCTTTCAGTGTGTAATCTTAAACCCCAGTATAGGAAATGCATCCTATCTCACCACCATCTGGGTAGGCAGAACTTCACTTCTCCTGTCTTTTTTTTTTTTTTTTGTCTTCCAAAGTTTCATCCCAGGTCTTTTTCTAGCTTCTTGTCTAAAATTTCTTGGTTTTGGTTACTTTCTGGGGTATCCTTGAGGAATAATATTAGCCCTCATATAAATCAGTAGGCATGAGTAGTAATTGGACTTTTGTCATGTTAGACTTGTGTCTATCTTAATGTGCTGATGAGGAGAAACAAGCTCTTTTCTCTCAAGCTTGGGAATACAGAGGGCATAGATCTGTGTGCAGAAAGATCCAGGAAAAATGCCAACAGCTATGCACAACAAAGGAATTCTACTCACACAATCTGGGTATCCCTCTGATCTTTTACCTTGGGTTTATGATATTTCTAAAGAGTTATTATAAAACTACAGTTGTCCCTACATGGACAATTTGGAGATGATGCTAAAGGATGTTTGTTGTATCTTTAAGAATGTCATGGTAGAAATTAATTGATCGATACCGGGATCAGTTACTGGGGGAGCATTAAAGCAACTTTTCAAAGAAAATAAAAAAAGAAGAAAAAAGAAAAAAAAGAAAAAAAAAAGACGTTTAAAACTCTCTCTCTCACATGCCCAAATGTGAGAAATTGACCTGTTAAGGTTACTATTTTATGCAATGTGCCCTATCAGTTTTGTTAGGAAACGTATATTTCATTTTTTCATATCCATTTCAAATTATCTCTGATAGGTGGGCTTTAAAATGATAAGTGAAGTTCAGTGATTAATTTCAGACTCCTTCCTTTTGGAAATGGTATTAGATTGGGTCTGTATCAGGTATGTTTTTCACATGCTTGGCTTCATAAGCTCTTTTCCTCCCCCTGTATCATTTGTTGGGAATCTGCACTAAAGATAAGGCAGAGTGAAAATCTGACTCGTTGGCAACCAATCAGAAGAACGTTATGCAGAAAACTCCCTTCAAAGAGGTACAGGCAGCACAAACATAACTCTGGAAACAGTGGAAGCAAAGGTAGAAAAATATGGTTGAAGTGGCTAGGACAGTTAATACTTCTTATTTAAAAGCTATCATATTTCACTTCCTATATGAAAACAACTTTTCTTTTAAGAAAACACCTACCTAACTATTCATCAGAAATGCTCACTCATTAAAAAAAATTGGCAGATTTTAGCTACATTTTTTCCCAATTATCTTCTGCTTGGGAAAATAGCCAGGTAATTGGATCAATAATTTGGATTTAAATAATTTGCTTTAAATGATTAAAGTTTTCAATTAGAGCATAAGCTTTAAAAACAATTTGGACAAGCAACAGATTTTATTTTATTTTTATTTATTTTTATTTTTAAAATTTTTTTTAATGTTTGTTTATTTTTGAGAGACATAGAGACAGAGTATGAGCAGGGGAAGGGCAGAGAGAGAGGGAAATACAGAATCTGAAGTAGGCTCCAGGCTCTGAGCCGTCAGCACAAAGCCCGACGCGGGGCTTGAACTCACAGACTGTGAGATCATGACCTGAGCCAAAGTCGGTCGCTTAACCAACTGAGCCACCCAGGAGCCTCAACAGATTTTAATAGCAAGGTATATCCCAGAAACAGATATATAAACTGATATATTATTTGATAATTATACTTAAATCTAGATATTATTAAAGATTTAGATGCCTAACAACTGCGTGCGACCAGATAATTTAAAGGACTCAGAGCTTTCTAACAATGTGGTTATATTGAAATCTGACAGACTATTGCTTTTCATTTTGTCTTTGAATATTTAAGAGAATAACTCTATTTCAAACCTCTATTTTTCAATATCAGAACCAGAAAAACCTGAGAAACTTAAAGTCTTCAATATTTCTGCACATTCCTTTTCTCTGTACTGGAGCCTGCCCTCTGGCCACGTGGAAAGGTTTCATGTGGATCTTGTTCCTGACAGTGGCTTTGTTACTATCAAGGATCTTGGAGGCGGAGAGTATCAGGTATAGTGTTCATTATCGTACTTGCTGAGCCAACTTGTACTTATATTTGGTCCTAATAGGAAAGTTCTTTATGAAGCTCATACACCATGAAAACTTACTCCTTTGAGAGTTTTTAAAAGCACAAAATGAAGACAAAAACACTGATGCTGAATTGATGAGTGTAAGTTTCAGCATTGGTGGACTGTTACCTTAGCAACGTCTATGCGTTTTTTTCTTCTGTCTTACCCTGAACCTACAGCCAGCCATCCAAGGGTTCATGAATAGTTTAACAAAGAAAGGGCAGAGCTATTGAGTAATCCGGACTCATTAATTGTGTACTTGCCAGGAGAATCTGTCTTTAAATCATTAATGCAGGCAACATTTCTCTCAAGAGCCATCAATGTGATTCCACTGCCTGAAAAATGTAATAATGATGGATTTTCTTATCATTTTTCTTTTACTTTTTATTGAACTTCAGAGACACAGGTATTTCAATATGCTCCTAAAACCCAGGGTTAAGCAATGGGCCATAGATTTCTTAAATAGTTGTTTCTTGTGACAACAAACTGGATAGATTAAAATATTGATTCAGTTCTTGATAATACAGTATGTTTTGTAAGTTTTTATTATATATTATTGGGAAATAGTTATGTGGTAGAACAAATTTATATTTTACAATAATGGGGAATTTGGAATGTTTTAAACAGTGCAGAGTTATAGAGTGAGATGTTTATTTTTGTCATTGTTGTGATCAATTTATTGTTTTAGATTTCTTGTTTACCAGAGGAGTTTTAAGGCAGTCATTTGTTTTTGGTGTTCTAGGTTGATGTTTCTAATGCTGTTCCTGGCACTAGGTACGATGTAACCATCTCTTCAATTTCTGCTACAACATACAGCTCACCCGTTAGTAGAACAGTGACAACGAATGTAACAAGTGAGTATATATTTTCTTTTTTTTATGAAGTATTTGCAGCTAGCATAAATATATTGGATGGAAATAGTTACATTAGCAATATGTGCATTAAGTACATGAAAACAGGTTTGTAATTAGTGCAAAATGGAAACTTAAGAAAGTGATCTGTTTAGGACCTGTGTTCTACTGGTTCTTTAGCTTTCTTTCAGAGAGTAATGATAATGATAATTATAATTGCTTGTGAAATGGATCAGAGAGACTGTTAATGGCAATGTTTAAATAATACAAGGCCATGAAAATAAAACTCACTACACTTGCTCAGAACTGCTCAGTTTGTAAAATCGTGTTCCTGTTTTCTTAGTTTCGTGTGTAAGCTTTGCACAAATAAGTTTCTTTTTAAAATGATCTGGCATCAAAAGTGTATTTGGCATGTAGTATGTAGTAGCATTCCATTTTTTACATTCTTATAAAAGAATGTTTTGGGTATCCCCCAAAGCATTTAACCTTTTTTTTTTTCCTTTTTTGCTTTTGGTAGCAAAGCTCTAGGAAGGTAAACTCACATTTGAGAAGCCATTAGTCTTTGGGAAATTCAAAAGCCCACATCTGTAAATATTTTCTTCCTAATGATAATGAAAATACAATAGTTGTTTGTCTTTTTAAGAATACATATGTGTATATATATATATGTATATTTGTTTATTTTATTTTTTTAAATAGAACCAGGGCCTCCAGTCTTCCTAGCAGGAGAAAGAGTCGGATCCGCTGGGATTCTTTTGTCTTGGAATACGCCACCTAACCCAAATGGAAGGATCATATCTTACATTGTGAAGTATAAGGAAGTTTGTCCATGGATACAAACAGCATATACACAAGTTAGAACGAAGCCGGACAGTCTGGAAGTTCTTCTTACTAATCTTAATCCTGGAACAACGTATGAAATCAAGGTAATCTTTTTTTGAGTAATTATTTACTATTAAAATATTTCATTCATTTTTGGGTGCCTGGGTGGCTCAGTTAGTTAAGCTTCTGATTTCAGCCTAGGTAACGATCTCAAGTCTCGTGGGTTCGAGCTCCACATTGGGCTCTGTGGTGACCGTTTAGAGCTCAAAGCCTGCTTCGGATTCTGTCTCCATCTCTCGCTGCCCTCCCCCCTACCTTCTCTCTCTCTCTCTCTCTCTCTCTCTCTCTCTCTGTCTCTCCTTCAAACATAAATAAACTTTAAAAAAAATTTAAGTTAAAAATATATTTAATTCATTTTAAAAGTGAAAGAACTTTTTCCCACCTGGTCAAGACTTTGCAGCCGAACACGCCAGGTGACAAGAATGATCATCTGAAATCATGACTTCAGTGCCCATCTGGAATCTTAAAATTCAAACAAATGTTGTAATCTCTTTTTGTATTTAGGTGTATTTATATAATTTATTTATTTTAAAAGCATTTAGCTTAATGACTTTTTAAAAGAATGAATCAAGTATAAATTAAATAATTTAGGCTTTATAGGTAAAAATATTCTAGTTTTTCATTAAATATAAAGTTAGGATTGTTATTTTCTCTTAATTTTGGTAGATTTATGTTTCTCTTGACAAAGTTTGAATAATGGTATGAAAGTTTCTTTTGAGCCAGTTTCTCAGACAACAGTGAATTCAATTCAATTCCATTCAGTAAATATTTCCTGAAAATTTACTGTTTCTATAAAAATTTTTAGTTTTTTACAATGTTTAATATGCAGAATTAAACAACACTTTATTTAGAAATTAAGTAAAGAGGGAGTGCCTGGGTGTCTCATTTGGTTGAGCGTCTGACTTTGGCTCAGGTCATGATCCGTTTCAGGAGTTTGAGCCCCATGTCAGGCTCTGTGCTGACAGATCAGAGCCTGGAGCCTGCTTTGGATTCTATGTTTCCCTCTGTCTCTATCCCTTTCCTGTTCTTGCTCTGTCTCCATCCCTCCCTTCCCCTCCTCTCAAAAATAAATAAGCATTAAAAATTTTTAAATAAAGAAATTAAGTAAGAAGAATTTATAAAAAGCAGTCCTAAATTACTTAGGCCATATGAAAATGTTTACAATTAAGATATATTTGTGATATTTCCACAGTATAGTAAAGGATACAGATATCTTTTTGACTCTATTTTCAACATAACATCAATATGTCCTTTGAGCTTTGAAGATAATTGAATATAGAGAAAAATCTATAAAAGCTGTATAAATATGTAAAAAGACATAACTGAGGTAGCTTTCTGGATGGTAAGAAATGATGGGAAAGAGAATTTGCGTGGGGTGGTAGTTTCCTTGTTGGAAGCATGCCCGTTTATGGAATCAAAGCACACAGTAAGAATAGGAAAGCATTCCAATAGTAGGGATCCTCTATATAAAACAGTTAAAAGGAAACTTTTACTGATACAGAGGTCAAGGTCAAAGATTGGTGATGGCTATTTCATCGCAGAAACATGGGTACAGAGTAGGAACCTTTTCTACTGGCATCTGAAAATGGCATAGTTCACATAATTTCTGTCAAGAAGCATATATTCAGATTAGTTTATATGTTAAAATACACTATTGAAGGTAATAGGTATAGATTAAATTTTAATGTGATATAAGAAGCTATTGCAGACAGAAAGGTAATTTAGCTAACCTAGTTCTGCTTAGGTCTATTTTTATGGAATTTGAATTTTTATTCCTTTGAATTCTCTTGTTTTAAGTCTATTGGGAAGCCCTTATTCTTCTTTTCATTCCATACTTTATAAATCATTGCCGTGACCTTTATGCTGTTTGAATAAATGTTAGCCATCGCAGAATTCCAAAGGGTATTTTGTGCCGTACATTTGAAATACTCAAATGTAGGTATCAAATCTATGTGATCTTGGGAAAATCCTATTAAGTACTTTACATGTGTTATTTCACTTAGTCCTTGGAACAATTCTATGACATAGATATATTGTTATTCCCATTTTAAAGAGAAGGAAGATGGGACTTAGAACAGTACTAAGTAAACTGCCTACAGCTACTCATTTGGTAATTGGTGGAATTCAATATATTAAAAAAATTTTTTTTAAACTTGATTTATTTTGAGAGGCAGGGGTCAGGGGGAAGGGACAGAGAGAGAGGGAGAATCTCAAGCAGGCTCCGGGCTGTCAGCATAGAGCCCCACACCGGGCTTGACCTCAACACATATGAGATCATGACCTGAGCTAAAATCAAGAGTTGGACGCTGAACCAACTGAGCTACCCAGGCGCCCGAGGTGAAATTCAGTATAAACCAAGGTTTTCAGCCTCCAGTTATGGCATTTGGAAGAACATAAAAACCAAGGTTTTCAGCCTCCAGTTATGGCATTTGGAAGAACATAAAAACCAAGGTTTTCAGCCTCCAGTTATGGCATTTGGAAGAACATAAGAGTTTTGATCTCAGTAATGACCTTTTCTGTACCTATTCTAGTCTCTTTGACTAGACTATCCAAGTCAAAAGAATTTTTATATCTTTTAAATTCAAAATACTTAGTCTCACTGATTAGACTTGTTTTTAAAATTGTTTTCTTGAGTATGTATTTGACTGATTATATTGTAAATTCTCAACCCAGATACTGTGTATACGGTCCCGTATTTGCTACAGTTATAGTCATAGTGTCTGGCATAGAGTGAATATAATAAAAAGTGGTTGAGCTTTAGAAATAAGCATGATTTCAATGGAATTCTGGTTCTATCACTTATTTCTATATGACTTGCACAAGTTACTTGATCTCTCTCAGTTTCCTCATCTGTAAGATGCTGATAAGAATACCTTATATTTGATTATGGGGATATAATGAGATGTCTAAAATTTCTAGGAAATTTCCTGGTACCTAAAAGCTGCCCACAAAGAGTATCTGTTATTATTACTACTACTAATTGACTACAAAACTTGACTATTAATTTTTCCATTAGAAATTTGAGAAATGTGTTGATTCAAATTATGCTGCAAATACACCCTTAGGGAAAATGAGAATATGGATTAGCTCCATGTGTGCTTTCTACTTTGAGAGTATTGCAAGAATTAAGGGACATGCGTCTATCATTTAACTTATCAGCAAGTCAAAATTTTATTATCAGATTCTGCTTAATTAGAGAGTAAAAAGTTTGAACACAATTCTATTGATCTATTTTAGGTTGCTGCTGAAAACAGCGCTGGCATTGGAGTGTTTAGTGACCCATTTCTTTTCCAAACGGCAGAAAGTGGTAATTTTCCTAAATCATTTATTCCAAAATTAACTTAGAGTTTTTGTTATTTGAAATAAATAGGGATATAAACCAAATATAGTGTTAAAATCCATAAAATTTTCAATAGCATAGCCTTTCAATTACTTTTAGAATCTTCTTGGATAGTTATTAATTAAAATATATATTATTCTTTCTGATTATAAAAAACTTTTGAATGACATATGAAATAATTTTGTCTTGGAAGCCTCACTGTTTCTCATTTGTTGTGGGTTTTTGGGCAAATCAGATGATTACATAATTTCTCTTGATCCTATCTTTCCTTTTTTTTTTTTTTTCTGGTAGATGTTAAGGAGGTAAAAATGTAATGTAAATCTAAATTTAACTATATCAGTATTCTCCAACTCCTTTTTATTATATATGCTATATGGAATCTAACTTTAAGGAATAGTTCTATGAAATACATAAACTGCATTTATTATTGTTAAATTGGAAGTAGTTTCTTTCTCCACGAATAAAAATACTCTTCAGAAGACTGTACAGGTTAACCTGTTATACCATAGTAGGTCAATATTCCATCCACAAGTACAAAAAACTCAGCTTCTTAACTTCCCATGCAGTATTATTTCAGGTAAACAGAATTTATTTTGACTTTAAGATAATAGAAATACCTCTTGCACTTCCATTTTCAACTTGATGGATCCTTAGAAGTGCAGGAAATATTTTTAGAAGTCTCTTTATTAGATGTATGAAGTTTCTTTCTGGCTCAATAAATGTAAGCTTTGTGTAGTGTACACTTTGGAAAGTTGTAGACACTTTCACATACTAGAAAATTTGTGTATCCCATTAGACTAGCTATGTCCTCAAAGTGTTGGAGAACACTTATCTGAAAGATGAAATGAACTTATAAAACAGAATTTTTTATTTATAGTATCGAATCTTGACTTGGATCAAGATGGATAAATTCACTCTATAAAAATTGAGAAACAATGGGATTTTTGTACATAAAAGTCTGGAAGTAGAAACTAGATTATTTAAAATAGGGAAAGACCTGCCAACTACGGAAAAGAGCCAGGATTATCCTTGAGACATCATGAAGTCACAAAAGTAAAATGCAAGCAGAAAATTTTAAATGAGACAAAAATTATTAAGTCAAGTTAATAAAATACCATTCTTTAAGTTTTGTTTACCATATTTAATTATTTCCCATCTATTTAATATTTTTGATCAGTTTTAAAATATCTTGAAATCATGAATTTAATAAATGTTTGGTTACCTTATAAATTCAAATTTCTCTATACTTGAGTAGTTTCTTGTAACCGTTGTTAAGTTTCATTTGAAAATGTGTTGGCTTGTCTGCAATTAGTTTTTTTTGTATATATGTACACATCAGGCATAATTATAAACATGTGTGTAATTCACACATATAAGAAATTTTAAAAGGTGATTAGGATGCATTAAGAGAGTAAAATGGTAGTTAGTAGGGGATAGGGATAGGGGAATAAGATTGATGTTGTGCAAGGATATGAACTTGCCTCAAGTAATAAATAAGCCACAGAAATATCCTGTACAGTATAATGAATAGTACAATGTGATGATATTATAATTATGTAATATCATAGAAGTGTTAAATATCACTACAACAGTAATCATTGACAATATGGATATGTATTGTCATATACACATTGTGCACCTTAAATTATATATATGATAATTATATATCCAATATATTCAGTTTTTTAAAAATTCATGATGAAAGTTTTAACTCATAATTTTATAGCTTTGTAAATTTAACAACCCTTTTCCTTTTGCTGTAATATATTTTATTAAATCTTTAGTGTCAGAGAATTCTATTTTCATTGTCCTTCCTAAGCTTCAATTCCATTGATGAGTTTTCCTTGGAGAAAATAAAATTTCCATCCATAATTCTGTCCATTATTAGTGAGTAATTCCAAATTGTTTTTTTTTTTTTTCACAATTAAAATGCAGCTGACCTTAAGTTTCCTAGTTTCTAGGAAACTTGATAACTCATATCACTTATATACAGCTCTCTTTCCCAGGACCTAACTTCCTTATAATATGGCTTTTATTTACAATTCATATTCTGGCATTGTTCTTTACAATGTGCATTTAAAGTCTATATCTTACTACTAGGCACTGTTGTCAATTGTAGTGTTCTATCATGAACGTCTTGTTTGTTTTTATTTCTCTCAATAGTGATTTGTCATGTTCGCTCTATATTCTAAAGGATCTTGATTATTTACTCTACATTGTCAGTTTTGCATAACTTATCTTGCAATTAATGGGCATAATTTTTCTGCATCCTGGCTTCATGTTTGTTTCACACCAGCTAAAACAGCTTACAGCTTGTTATTGCAGTTTATCGATAATTGTTAAGAATTATTTCATCATGAATTCTGATGAAAGTTTATTTTAAGGATGTGTAAAACTGAAAATATAATAAGCACAACCAGTTGAGTGGTGTCCACTTTATGTTAGGCACGAGATACATACATTCTGGAAATGTGCTTTTTGGTTTACAGGGCTGGATAATTGTTTCCATTTGCCACTTCTTCATTATCTAAGGAAACTACATAATTCCAAAATATTTCAGGAGGGGATTCATTATTCAAATTTGTTTGTATATTCACAAATAACTGTTGATTGGATATTTTTCAGATTTCTTTGAAATAGTTCATCAATGGATCCATTGGCCAAATAATCCTAAAATAAAGCTTATTTTGTCTTAAATACAAATCTGTGGGGTCAAATTCCAGACAAAGTTAAATATATTTCCAAAAGTCTTAATGCCAATTAGATTTTTTTCTAACATAGTATATTTAATTTTACATAATGTGAGAAATGTAACATCCTAACATTATATGAATCCATTCTAAGATTTAAAGCAGTGTTTTTTTCCTTTCTTTCAAATCCTCTCACTTCTCCAGCCCCAGGAAAAGTAGTGAATCTCACAGTTGAGGCCTTTAACTACTCTGCAGTAAACCTGATTTGGTATTTACCTCGACAACCAAATGGCAAAATTACCAGCTTCAAGATTAGTGTCAAGCATGCCAGAAGTGGGATAATAGTGAAAGATGTCTCCATCAGAGTAGAAGACATTTTGACTGGGAAATTGCCAGAATGCAATGTAAGTGTTATGGAACACTTTCTATGTCTCAAAAATTCTAGGTGAAATTATAACTTGAAGTTTTCAGCATTTGGAAACTTTTTTAAAAGCCATTGTGCATATTAGCTGTTTGATTACTTATAGTAGGGTTATAGTATCATGATATACACAATTGTCTATATTCAAGGTAGAATGAAAGAAGGGTTGGAGAATTCAAGAACTATAAAAATCTCCCATGGATCTCTGGAGAGACTTCCTAAAGGGAGCAGCGTTTGTTAACGGGCCTTGGATTGGCTTTGGAATCAGGACAGGAGAGACTGTGTGAGGGGGCCATTTTGGGTGGAGGATATTTTATAAATACCTGAAAGAGCAAAGTATAGGATATCACTGAAAAAAGGTAATATTTCCATGTGACAGAAGGGGAGGGGAAGGCAGCAAAGTTATGCTCGTGGAAGTAGATTGTTTTGGTTGTGCATATCTTTGGCAAAGAATTTGTTATTTCTCTAGTCATTTATGGGAATTCCCTGGAAGTACTGTATCATGCTTTCCCAAAGATAATTTTGATGAACTTTGTGGCATTATTGATAAACAAACAAAATTACTTTTGTTTTAAATACTTTAAGTTACAAAAGTCTCAAAACCTTCTTTTTAATTTTTTAAAAAATGTTTATTTATTTACTTTGAAGATGGGGAGACAGAGAGAGAGGGAGGGAGAATTCAAGTAGGCTCTGCACTGTCAGCCCGATGCAGTGCTCAAACCAACAAACCTGTGAGATCATAACCTGAGCTGAAATCAAGAGCCAGATGCTTAACCGACTGAGCCCCCCAGGACCCCTAACATGAATTTTAAAAATTCTTGCTAATGATTGTGCTATAGCTTTACCTTTATTCTAAGCCTTTTGAAATCCTATTCATAAGAAATATTAAGGTATAAAGAATACAATAAATATATTCTTTTCTAAAACTTTAGTTATAAATGGATATGATTAAAATCTGGCAAATTTGTCCATAACGTGAATACATAACAATTAAAATCTTAATGAATCATACACATAAATTTAAGAACAATATTTGTGCTATAAAGGAAAAGGAAGTGAATTATACTTATCATGTTCACCATGAGATAACCAATTTTTTTCCAATGCTATTTATTTATCACTAGGAGAATAATGAATCTTTTTTATGGAGTACCACCAGCCCTTCTCCAACCCTGGGTAGAGTTACACCTCCATCGCGTACCACGTATTCATCGAGCACGTTGGCAAGGAGTAAAATAAGCTCTGTGTGGAAAGAGCCTATAAGTTTTGTAGTGACACATTTGAGACCTTATACAACATATCTTTTTGAAGTTTCTGCTGTTACAACAGAAGCAGGTTATATTGATAGTACCATTGTCAGAACACCGGAATCAGGTACGGTTTCCTTTCTTGTGTATGTAGAAGAAAAGAGTTAAATTTCTTAGAGAATAGTCTTTCATTTTTTTTCATATAGATGTTTTTGTTAAAACCTCCTTCCCTTTCAGTAACTTTTCCCACCAATAACAGAAAATGGGCATACCACCTGGAATGTCTTTAGTTTTAGTACTCTTTTATAATATTAACATGAGCATCTGAAAAGAAAAAGGAGCTTTGAACCAAAGGATTCTTGAGCTAATAACCATGATCGTAAGATCAACTTTTATCATTGTGATCTTTTATCATTGTGAGCAATTTTCCATAATCATCTCTGCCCTTTTACATCTCCATTAATCATTTCTACCCTCCTCTCACTGATACTGTTATAACCAAATGTGGATGTAACATCTGTAGTGACAGATATATCATGTGATTCCCATTTCAGTATCAGGCAAAAATAGTACGTAAAGAATATACCTACTTATATCTACTTTACACTGGAGTTTCCTGATGTGAAAAATGGAGACAGCAATAGAAACTTACTTTGGGTGATGGTGTTAGGATTCAATGAGTGTAATTAGATGTTATTACCACTAATTTTGAAAAGTACACTTTTCTAGCTATGGGTATTTATATGTTTAATTATGGGATTATAGTATTATATATATGTAAATTTATGTAGTTACTGACATGATACTATACTAAACATGTAGTATCAGACATTAAATTGTGATTGGTAATTTTTGAAGTTACTGGAAATTATTACTGGTAGGGTAATTTCACTAAAGCACAGTATTTTTTTTTCCAATGACATAGCTGTCAGCTATTATCATTTCATGACACGAAATTTGATATTTTTTCTTGATTTAAATGATCATCTTTGAATCTTACCATTTCCTCCTTCCATATTTCTTCTTTTTCTATAGCTAAAAAAAATTCATGAGGATAACACACAGTGATATTTAGTAGACAAGAACTTTGGTTTGAGAAAAATATATGGAATATTTCATTTCAGTCAAAAGGATGTAAAATGTAGAAACACATCTATGAAAGATACAGTTTTTAAATGTCATTATTTTTTATATGTTACCAATGTTACATTAGAATCTTTTAACTGTAGGTTGAACACAGGTATTGATATAGAACCAAATACACATATTGATACAGAAAGTGAAGACCTTTGCCAATAAGATTCTGCAGGTCTAGTTAATTCCTAGGATTCTGCAGGTCTAGTTAATTCCTAAGATTCTGCAGGTCTAGTTAATTCCTAGGATTCTGCAGGTCTAGTTAATTCCTAGGATTCTGCAGGTCTAGTTAATTCCTAGGATTCTGCAGGTCTAGTTAATTCCTAGGATTCTGCAGGTCTAGTTAATTCCTAGGATTCTGCAGGTCTAGTTAATTCCTAGGATTCTGCAGGTCTAGTTAATTCCTAGGATTCTGCAGGTCTAGTTAATTCCTAGGATTCTGTAGGTCTAGTTAATACCCTGATCGTTCTACCTGTGTCCACCAGAGGGAGAGTGCTTTTCAAGGCCAATGCCTAGGCCTGGTTGAATTCAATATATAAGTATGTATCAAGACAATGTAACTGCAAGAAACAATATTGGAATGAAACGCCCTGTGCAATCATATACAGCATTAAATCAAACTAGTTTTTGTTGCAAATAAGCAGTTCATCTCATGATCCAGCTTGTCTTATTTAAAGTCTTCAATTCATTCAGTTTTCCTTTTTTTTTTTAAAGTTAAAAAACCCTTTACTCATAGTGTGATATTTTATTTTCTTTCTGACTTTGTGTTTTATTATGTGTATTTAATAAAATTCTCATTTATTGTTTGTTAATTTTTTTCTATAATCATTTTAGTGCCTGAAGGACCACCACAAAACTGTATAACAGGCAACATTACAGGGAAGTCCTTTTCAATTTCATGGGACCCACCAAGTGTAATAACAGGGAAATTTAGTTACAGAGTTGAATTATATGGACCATCAGGTAAGTCTTAATCAGTTTTGTGTATTTGTCTTTTGGAATAAGAATTATGTAAAATATGTTAGCATTCTCAAACTCTTTAAAAGTATCACACTCTTTTTATAAGATCCCACAATTGAAGCAAATAATAAAAAAGCATTAAGGAAGATGAGGTTCTTTGAAGTTTTTGTTTAAAATCACAAATAAGCATATGGATGACAAAACATTGTCCATATTCCATATTTCATGATGAGAAGCTGAAAAAATGAGATAAATCCTAAGTAGAAAATTGTTGGAGCGTATACATGTCTTCAAATGTTTGAACAGGAGGACCTTGAATTACTCTAATTGCAAATATATTTATGAAGAACAATGGACTTCATTATATTAAATCAGATTTCTTCTTAGAATTAGTAATGCATTTCTAATAACTAGGGCTCTCTAAAAATAATATAGGCAACTACTTAATGTAGCAAGTTCTCCATCTTTGTGAATAATCAGGACCTGGAATTCCCTTTGTCAGATATTTTACGGTGTTCAAATAATGTATTGCTGAAATTCAATTAAGTAAACTCTAAAATTCTTTCCTAATCTGAGTACTATGAAAGAAATCAACTTAAAAGAGTAGAGAGTGATTGAGCCATGGAAGTCGAGTAGGGGGCTAGGTACAATTTAGGGCTCATTTGAGGTGTGGTAGTGATAAAGTGGTATCAGTCAGAGTGGGTTTGTGTTTTTTCCCAGATCCCTTCAACAAGAGAGGGGCAAGGGAATGAAGCCTTATGTAAAGGCCGTGATTATAATCGACAATATCATTGAGGCTGGATAAAGAGTGGAAACCAAGTGGTCAGGGACCAAACCAAACAGAATAAAATAGGTCAAAAGATCAATGGATTGGAGGTCCCAGTAAACTTAAAGATTGTTGCTTCAGGGTTCTAGCATAACTGAACAGGAGGTATGAAGGAATGGTCAGAAAGAGTTGCATGAAATTGAGATCATGGAAGACTCACAGTTACTGGTAATAGCGATGGCCGTGGGAGTGGTTGAGACAGGGTGGAGGACTAGATTATTTGAAGAGAGCTGGGAATGTTTTAAGTATTATCTCTAGGGATATTGAAATCACCACAAATTAAGATGGTTGCACTGAAGACAGTGACATTGAAGCAGGTGCTAAACCATCCAGAATGAGCGTGAGTGACCCTAGGCTGAGAAGATCCCTGCAACAATGAGGGGTGGTGGATGCCAATGATACCATTAGATTTAAAGCTGCGAGCTTTTGTAAGAAGGGAGCTCAGTTGGTCTGAGACAAGGCTATGAGGAGTAGGGAAAACTCGTATCACACCTAGAACATAGTCACTTGATGACCGTGGAAAAATTAGGCCACCGTTTGGGGTGGCTGCAGGAACCGAAGCCATGTTCTTAGGAGAGAGGCTGGTTTCAGCTAGAGCAAGGGATGAACAAATTATTCAGAGGTGAAGTCGAGATTAAAATAATTTTGGCAATGGACTATTTAAGGAGTTTTATTCAGAAGCTGAACTAGAAATATTTTCAAAATATATCTTTTTATAGAAGATAATGAGAATGTTTAGCATTTTAATTGAATTTATGTATAAAACACTGTTGCTGTTTTAATATTGGCAACATCTAGTGTTTTCCTTTTAAAAATGTCAAAAAAACCATGGTAATTGAATACAGCTTTATGATTTAATGAAAGTTATTTTGAATACTGGAAGATTTTCATGTTTTTTCCATTGTTTTAATTAACCTGATATCAATGCACTACCAAGGTAAATGAAAATTATAGTAATTGTGACTGTAATGTTTTAAATTGTAATAACAAATGTTAATTGCTATTTTTGGCTCTCTCTACTTAAATGTGAGAGTGGGAGCACCTGGGTGGCTGGGTTGGTTAAGCGTCTGACTTTGGCTCAGGTCATGATCTCGTGGCTTGTGGTTCAAGCCCCACATCAGGCTCTGTGCTGACTGCTCAGAGCCTGGAGCCTGCTTGGGATTCTGTGTCTCCCTCTCTCTCTATGCCCCTCCCCTGCTCACTCTCTGTCTCTCAAAAATAAATAAAAACATTAAAAAAATTTAAATGTGAGAATGATAGCGTGCTTTAGGAGAAATTAATCCACAGTATCTTTTGCTTTTTGCAGGTCGAATTTTGGATAATAGCACGAAAGACCTTAAATTTGCATTCACTAGCCTAACGCCATTCACAGTGTATGATGTATATGTCGCAGCTGAAACCAGTGCAGGAATTGGACCCAAATCAAATATTTCAGTATTCACTCCTCCAGAAGGTAAGAACATCTTCTGTAGTGTGTTCATGAAATATTTTACTCTACTCGTGTGTTTTATTGCATTGGTTAAACATTATATTAGAAGCTATTTGGTTTATATTTACTTAATTCATGTTATTTCCTTATCAGATTACTACCAAATGCATTCAGTGCCTGTGTTCCTCAGAACATTAAACTCACAGCATGCTTTATAGAGGAACCAGAGATCAAGCAAGATTAGCGGATTATACGTAGTATCAGTCTGAGACTCACAGTGAAGACTGGCAAAACTTCGGCTAGGCCAAGTAAACAAAAACATTGAACATCGTTGGACTCACATTATTCAGTGTAGAATAGATTTTTCTCACAGAATAATGTGTAGAGGAATCCATATATCCCCAGTGCTTCTAACAAAATATGTTTATAATCCAAAGGGTATTCTAAGCAAGTGAGGATTCCTAGGGCGTGGATACTACAAATTTAACAGCACATCCTGAAATTATGAAAACAGTAGTTCTCCCAAAGAAATTCTTTTATTGGTATGTAGTAAACATCACAGTTTTAGATGAACTCTAGTGTTTAAAAAATGTTACCACATTTATCCCACAACATATTTTCCTGACCCACGTCGAACTTGCTAAATGTCTTCATTTTTACTTAGAGATTATAATTATTGAGAAGAACACAATATTTTTTTTTGCAAGTATATTAACACTTTAAAAAGGTTCCAGGGGCACCTGGGTGGCTTAATGGGTTGAGTGTCCGAATTAGGCTCAGTCCATGATCTCACAGTTTGTGAGTTTGAGCCCTGCGTTGGGCTCTGTGCCGAAAGCTCAGAGTCTGCAGCCTGCTTCAGATCTTGTGTTGCCCTCTCTCTGCCCCTCCCCTGCTTGCACTCTGTCTCTCTCTGTCTCTCAAAAATAAACATTAAAATAAAAATAAATAAATAGGTTCCCTATTTTTTGTGTGTGATATCTAGCATACAGTAACTTGTAAATTAAATACATACAGGTGTACAAGTGCACACATACACCTACAACTAAAGATTGGGCATACATTCATCAGATAAATCACTCAAGTATTTGACCATTAGAGGGCAGCAACTATTAGGGAATTTAGTACTTCTCTTCAAAGAACAATTAACCATTGGTAATATTTTGCTGTTGAAAGTAACCATTGGTAAAAATTATGTTTTATTTCAAATGAAAATGCTTATATGTATATGTTTCCAATACACAGATTAAGTAGATGCATATTTATAAGCAAAATGTTCTCATTTTCCCTATTAACATTTTTCGATTATGTTTCCATCAGAAGAGTCTTAGCAATGTGTATGTTTTTTCTATTAGACCTTAAATCTCTCCTTATCTTCATCTAATAAGTGCTCTTAAGCATTTCTTAGTAAGTTAGAAAGCCTTGGGAATAGGTATTAGGCCAGTAGGGTGACCTGGCCCTCATCAGACTAGAGTCCTTGAGTTTATTTTTAATAGCATTTCCTCAATCAACCTAATTGACCAACTAATTTTTGTTCTTATGTTATGCAGTTAAATAAATTCAGAATTTTTGTCTTCCTTCAAATCAGGTCAGTGTGGTTGCTGCTAAACCGAATCCGCAATTTAAGATTATTGGTTTATTGTCATCATTGTTGGCCTATAGCATTTTACAGAAACTGGGGAATTGGTAATAGAGTACCACATATGGTGTCATGCTATTTATTTTGGGCATCATTTAAACAATTCATCTCCTTTTCCTTATTTCTGCATTTTTATTAAGAAAAAAATAAAATTTTAAGGACATTGTTCAATGTATTTCACATGGCTTATTTTTTACACAAAATTATTTTAAACAAATGACCCATTCGTGTTTATTTAATAAGCAATTTATCCTGAGCTTTACTACCTTTCTGACCATATCCAGGTGGCTTTTGGGAGGGTTCATAGGCAACAGGTGGGCTCCACGAAGAGCAGAAATGGCATGGGCCTTACCTCTGCCAACTTTTCTCCATGGAGTTTGATAGTTCAGTCTTCAGGAGGACTTCAATGGAATGCTCTGGCAAATGCAGTAAATGTAGCTTTCTACTTCTGACAACAACATTAATGAATCCTGGTCCTGCTAATTAAAAACTTGTAATAAAAGAACCTTTATATTATATGAGAACAATCTAATTAACTCACTAGAATGACATACTTTCAGGTAAAATTGAGATTTTAATTTTATACTAATTTTATTTCAATTTTTTATGTTTATTTAGCTTTAAGAGAGAGAGAGAAAGAGAGAGAGAGTGTGAGTAGGGCAAGGGCAGAAAGAGAGGGAGTCACAGAATCCAAAGCAGGCTCCAGGCTCTAAGTTGTCAGCACGGAGTCCGACGTGGGGTGGTCGAACCCATGAACCATGAATCATGACCTGACCTGAAGTCAGATGCTTAACCAACTGAGCTACCCAGGCGCCCCTCTTTTTTTTTATTAATTAATACAGCAGGGTTCTTTGTATTCTAATTAAGGCTACCAATTTATTTGCTTTTCCATATTTAAAAGTAGACTCTAGTCTATTTAAAAATTCATTAGCACCAATTTTTAAGTTAATTTCTTTTAGAGCAATAGGGTTCTAACACATCTCTAGATATTCATAGAAAAATGTTAAATTGACATCTTATAGATAATAATATATGATATTTCAGTAATATGGGGCTTGTTTCATTAACAGTGAGAATATTATGGTCATAGTCTACTTTGATCATCAAAGAAAATTAATATCATGTTATTATAACAGTACTCCTATACATTTCATAAGATTCCTACATAACCATTAATATTTTACTGAAGAGATTTCCACATATGCATAAAGAGGTGGTTTTGGAAAAATTGTTAATTTAATAATTATACTTTTATTATATAATAATTTTACAAAGTGTTGTGGAGTTGCCTATACCTAATGAGATAGTGCTATGAATATAACATAGGCACTAGCATTTTCTTATCACTTCCGTAAGAGTTAAACAAATCTTACGTAAAACTTTGTTGTTTCAATATCCCCTACCAACTTTCTGTCACCAGTATTAAATATCTCATAAGAAGGTTAATATCATTTCTTAAAAACAAACAAAGTATTGAAATCCATATTTATTCTTCCATAAATGGACTTATGAAAGGGAAGACTGTCCTTCAACTTCCTACTTTCTGCAAATGGTAAAATCTTTAGTAGGGAAATCACTGAGAGAGTCAACTTTTCAGGGTTCTCAATGACTATTATTTGTCAATAGTTTTTTTTCAAATTTAATTAATTGAACTTATTAAGGTTATTAAACTTATTTACTTTATTAAAATTTAATTAATTTGTTACATAATGGCAAAATTTATTTTAATGTATTTTCTTTGCCCCAGTGCCATTTGTCTCCATTTTATTTTTTCTAATAGTTTTTCATTCGAAAACTTAGTCGTTTGGAATATTATTTACCTTTCATATGTCTACTATGTTTCTCATTTATTAATAAAATTTATATACGTATTGACTTGAGAATGATTCTTAGGTAATCCTTGTGGACAACACCTCAGAACTGATGCTGAACCATGAATAATTGCCTTCTGTATTTTATTTTCTTTAGTTAATTTAGTATCAATAGTAAAGGAGTTTGATCTAATCCATACTTCTCTGGTTTCCCCATAAGAATTTCTGGTGTAACTGATCAAGTATCTTTCTAAGGACAAGATACAATGCTGTCTACTCCATTTCCTTTATCCCCCAAGCTTTGTCTTCTTTCATTGAAAAAAGAGAGAAAGATAGCTTTACAGTTGTTCCTATACATGTTTGGGGTACATTTTTAAGGTAATATAGAACCACCTAATCTTTACTTGAATTATAATTTTAGACATTAGGGTCATTGAGCAATGCTTATTAAGTTATATTGAAAAGTATCACAAATTAGAAGATAAAGAAACTGCTACTATTCTTCCATTTGATTAAATAATATATTATTTCTATATTATATATAATATAAATATATATATTTTAATATACATTGAAATAGTTATATATAAATAATATATACTTGCATATTAATCATCATATACATGAAAGTTTATCTGCCTTTGAAAAAATGTGTATTGGCAAACATGATGATAGAAACATAAACTCTGGGATGATATATATCAATGAAAAGAAATTTATAAAAGAGGCGACTTGTGCAAAAGCTTTTATCTATCTTGTTTCTCTATCCTCAAGTGTCTAGAACAGTGGACAAAAGATGAAGGCTCAGTCTGTTAACTGATGGAGTGAGTTGGTGATGGAGTGAGTTGGTGATGGGGTCCTAGTCTAGAACTCTTCCTCTACCCTTGAAAGGTCAAACTGTTTTTCCTTCAGATTAGAAATTTTGTGGGGAGTGATCAGTCTCAACAGTTTTCTTTCTTTATATAGATATGCTGAAATGTTTTTAGAAAAGAGAATTTAAAGAATTAGCAAATTGGGGCATCTGGGTGGCTCAATTAGTCAAGTGTCTGACTCTTGGTTTCTGCTCAGGTCACGATCTTGCAGCTTTGTGAGTTTGAGCTCTGCATCGGGCTCTGCGCTGGCAGCACAGAGCCTGCTTGGGATTCTCTTTCAGCCCCTCCCTGCTCATGCTATCTCTGTATCTCTCAAAATAAATAAATAAACTAAAAAAAAAAAGAATTAGCAAAGTACAGGTGTATCCATTTCATATTTATCACCCAGTTTTTTGAGCATAGGTTTTACTACCATGCTGAACATGAAAATCTTGGTTGCAAGAATCAAATAATATGCATGTCTTAGGCATGTCACTTTTGGTCACTTTCCAGCTAGAATTTGTTTAAGTACTTGGTGCTTTATTTTAACCAATTGTTAGTTTGTTTGTTTTTCTTTATTACTGCAAGAGTGAGGAAGTCCAAAATTAGAAACTCAAATAATTCATTTGTAAAGCTAGCAGACCAAAATCAAACAAGTCTTCAAACAACTTCATGTAAAAAGTTAAAAGACAGCCTAATTGAGTTTACCAACTACATTTCATTGCATTCAGAATCTCATGGATATTATTTTTTGATATGTTATTATAATCTTTATAAAGCCTTCGAGGTTTTTACTGTACATTAATTATCCATAAACAGCTTTCTTTGGGAAGTTTATTAATGAATATGTTTCTAACAAATATTATGACATTTTGATTTGAGGAAATTATTCCATGTTATCCTATTTCTTATTCACATTTTTGAGACCAGTATGTAGAAATTTACTTTATCTGTGTCTTTAGGGAATTTTACACATGTTTAATTGTTAGTAAATAGTAAAGTGTTTTAGTCTATTTTCTAATAGACTTTCTTACAAATCTTAAATTGTGGGCTAAGAATTTAAGGAAATTTTTAAATTTAATAATAAACTTAAAAATTTTTCCCTCTTTATTCATTTTTTTTAGTTCCAGGTGCAATATCTGATTTACAACTTGCAGAAGTAGAAGCTACAGAAATAAGAATTACTTGGAAGAAACCACGACAACCAAATGGAATCATTAACCAATACCGAGTCAAAGTGTTAGTTTCAGAGACAGGAGTAATTTTGGAAAATACTTTGCTCACAGGAAAAGATGAGGTATTGCACTTTCATTTCACCTTTTGGTGAGCCCTTTCTTCTTGGTTCTGGCCCTCATAATTTGGAAAATTTTCCAGCATTCAAACATAAAATATTTGATAAACATCATGTTTACAAAGTGAGGGTAAATTTGAGTTCTGTTGATAATCTACGTAGGTCCTATTTCCTTTTAGAATATATATTATTAATTAAGTGCTATTATTCTTTTTCAGCATATAAAATGTTAATTGAGCAATTAAGCAGGATTAAAGGTGCTTCCATAAGTGAATATTATTATGTTAATTCAGTTAATGAATTGTTTAGAAACTCCTGTTATGATTTAAACACTCCTTCCAGGCAATGCTTGCAATTTGGAATGGTTGACAATGAGAGGTACAGTAATTTAATTGTTCTTGTTGACAAATGACTTGTCCTGTTCAGTCATTGGAAGCTAATTTTCTCAGAGCTACCCCATTTTAAAAAAGAACCAAACAGAGTATGTTTGATAAAAGAAAGCAAATGACTAAATAAAGGAGATTAAGTCATTCATAGACATGAAATAAGAGGGCAATGTTTGCCACTATTCACAATGGAAGTTTTATTTTTTTCCCTTTGTTTTTGTTAGAGGTATAGGCCTCACTGGTTTCACTTATCTGTCTTCATTTACCTTACCCAGCCAGCTCTTCACCTGTGAGGGCCCTGTCAGCCTCCAGATTAGTCACATTCAGGCATGGGTACAAAAATAAATGTACTTAGTACCAGAGAGTGCAGCAGTCACTGGGCCTTGCAGGCACTACCTGATGGCTATTCAGCAATTGGCTTCTACTGTTTTGGTACAGAATCACTGTTTTTTTCTGGTCGTGCTATTATTTTTCCCCAGACATATTGTCCACTCTGTTTCTAGTCTCAGCCTTCTTCCATTTCTTGTACCTACTTGAAAATTGATGTTACCGTGTGCTCAATGCACTCTGGCTGTCCAGGATTTACTGCTCCAAATAGTTCACCATCTCCAGCCCATGGGTAAAATTCAATCCTATGCTTACTCCTTTTCTGTGTTCAAAAGACGTGAGTTATACTTTCTTTAATACTCTAGGTGACAACTCAGGCAAAGGACAAAAGCTTAAACCTTCACTCCTGTTAAGATAGTCTTAAATTAGATAGTTAGCTGTTTTGGGACTGGGTGACAGGTCTCCCACTTCTGTTAATGACATCTATTGAATAGCCAGCCACACCTGTTTTTCTCTTGAAGGTAAGATGTTCTAGAAAGGCTTCTTTGTAATTCTGCCTCTGTTGACATGGCTTGTAATCCCTGTGATATACTGAAGAGAACATGAGCTTTGGGGTCATATAAATCTGGGTTTATATCCTGGTCACTTAATGGGCTCTACGGTAGAGAGATTGAGAGCATGGACCTAGGAGATGGAATGCTTGGGTTTAAATCTTTGTTTTGCCATCATGGCTAGTTTAACCTTAGGAAAGTTGGCCTGACCCTTCTGATCTATACAGTTTGTTCTTCTCAAAGATAGAGATTATAAGAGTCCCTATGACAAAGTTATCAATAATGATTGAATGGGTTAATGTTCATGAAAGAGGTAGAACTATACCTGGCATATGGTAAGTGCTATGCTACCTAATTGTGATCTGTTGTGATTATTAATTATGGCATTGAAACTCTCACCCTGGTTGACATTCATTATTAACTTCCTTATCCTCTCTCAGTAAAGGAACACATAACACTTCTCCTTATTTCTGTGATGGTATCTGTCTTTACTGATCAGGCCCATTATTGATATTTTTGCTTTCCCATGTGACTGGTGTTTGGGTTCATCTTTCAGGAAGTTGATGTAGCAACTTGGGTCCAACTGACTCGGATCCTAGCCCTGGCTCTCCCCTTTTTTAGCTCTATAACCTTGGACAAGTCAAATTTTGGAGACGTGGTACCGTCATTTTAAAAGCAGGACTTGTTTTTTTTTTTTAATATTTATTTATTTTTGAGACAGAGAGAGACAGAGCATGAGTGGGGGAGGGGCAGAGAGAGAGGGAGACACAGAATCCAAAGCAGGCTCCAGGCTCTGAGCTGTCAGCACAGCGCCTGACATGGGACTCGAACTCACAAACTGCAAGATCATGACCTGAGCCAAAGTCGGATGCTCAACCGACTGAGCCACCCAGGCGCCCCTAAAAGCAGGACTTGTATACCCACCTTACAGGGTGAGAAGTAAAGAAGATAAATGATACAGTCTCTGGTTTAATGTATTCATTTTTTAACCCTTTTTCTTGACCTTGATACAGGATAAGGACTCCTTCCTTTCATTCACTCTGAATTCTCAAAGTATGGCCTCTACACTCTTTCTCAAGAATTCTCTTAAATCCCTGAAATCTTAGAACTCACCAGTGACTTATAAGTGTCAAATGAGATGGTTGTATATTTTTAAGTGTCCCCGTCTTCCTTGTCTCCTCCAAAAATCCATCTTTCTGGCCTCCCAATCTCCAGCTTTTTACTTTTTTCTCCCTCATGCTTCCTCTACTTTCATATGCTGTAACTTTGTAAAACTTTGGTCTTGTGTAATGAGAAAAATGAAAAAGCTAGTTCTCCTATAATTTTTAACTCCTTCATTATAAAAGTATTCCGGAGAGTTCTGTTTTCAGTCATCTCATTACACTTTTTTTAAGTTTATGTATTTATTTTGCATAAGAAGGGAGTGAGGGAGGGGCAGAGAGAGAGAGAGAAAATTCCTAGCAGGCTCTGCACCTTTAGTGCAGAGCTCCATGTGGGACTTGATCTCACGAGTTGTGAGATCATGATGTGATCTGAAATCAAGAGTTGGGTGCACAACCGGCTTAGCCACCCAGGTGTCCCCCATTACACCTTCTTTTGATAATCTCACAGGTTTAATCACAGCTTCCCACCTGCGTGATTCCTTTGCCTTGCTTTCTACTCTGATCTTTCTCTGACACTCTATTCATAATTGCAGCCATTTCTAGGGAGGTTCTGTCAGGGTTTATCATATCTAAACTCATTTTCCCTCATAAAATCAAAACAAAACAAAAGTCCTTTTTGGGATAACAACCTGGTTCATGATCAGACGGAGGAGACAAAGCTGAGATGAGGAACACATACTAGGTAGAGATCCTGGGACAGTGATGGAGATCTATGAAGATTTCCACAAGAGACACAAGAAGAAAGTCTGTCCAGGCAATTGATAATTTCAGTTATCAAGAACAAGTCCTGGAGAGCAACTGATTTGAAACCTATATACCAAATAACTAGGCTTAGAATTCCTTTACCCCTTGGGTTACACTGCACATCTCTGACCTGAAGGTCATTGCCTAAGCATTTAGAAGGGCTTTTACATGCCTGATATTCATCTTTTCAGATCATGGCGTCATTATCCTTTCTGTCAGAAAGACTCAAAAATCAGGCGGTTACCTCTGACTTTGGTTATACTTAGCATTCAATCGTCATTTAATGTTAAGCCAGTTATTATTACCTCCAAAGGATGACCTTTGTACATCATATATCATTCCAGCTCAGGATTGCATAGTCTTGCCTGGACTATTGTCATCTTACTACATTAGTTTTCCATTGTTGTATAACATTTTGCCACAAATATAATTGTTGTGTAACAATTTGCCACAAGCTTAAGACAACTCATTTATTTATTATTTCTCGGTTTCTCTGGGTCAGGAATCCTAACAGCTTAGATGGATTCTCTCCATAGGGTCGCATAATGGTTTAGTCAAGGGCTGATGCTGTGTTCTAATCTGGTGACTTGACTGGGAAGAAGCCATTACCAGGGTCACCAGAGATTCAAAAGATTCATTTCCTTTTGACTGTAGAACTGAGGGCCTCAGCTTCTTGCTGGCTCTTTGACTGGAGACTAGCTTTAGTTCCAGCTCATAGAGGCCTCTTACAGTTTTGCCACAAGGGTTGTCACATCATGGCCATTTACTTCATTATGCCAGCAAGCAGAATCTATATAGTGTAATATAATCATGGGAATGATATCCTCTCACTTTTGCCTTATTCCATTGGTTAGATGCAAATCTAACCTTGCAACAGGGGGGGATTATACAAATGCATGAATAGCAGGAGGTAGGAATAATAGGGGGTGACACCTGAGAAACTGTCCACCACAGTCTCCAAGCCAACTATTTTATATTTCAAAACTCTATTAGAATAATCCTTCCAGATTTAAATATATTACTTACATTAGAGAAGTAGCCAAATGAGACTTGAGAACAGATGGGGAAAGTATGTATCTATTTAAGAAATATAACTCCTCAGTATCATAGCAGAAAGTCAGTAGATACTATCTAAAATAATTGAGTCTTAACAGAGCAGTATAAAAATATTATTTAGTGATTTTAGAGGTAAACATCATGTGTATATCATGATGATGAAACTTAAAAAGTACTAAATTATAATCATCTTATGCTAGGGTTTGCCTGATCTTATTACCCTTATTGAAATTGTTTTTCCAGCATCCTCTAAGGGTTTGTTTCTTATAAATAAGTGTTATCAAAGCATTCTGAAATAGGTATAAGATTTTACTTTCAATATTTAAGCAAATACTTGAAAATCTATTAGAAATTTAATCTTAGTGTTTGAAGACTTTTATTTCAACTTCTGAATTTATATATGAATCTCATGTACAACATACCTAAGAAATTATTGGGAATTCAGCCTCTGCTAAAATATTTGATGAACTCTGAAAATAGGGTATTTACTACCACAGAATCAGCTCCTCTTCTATGAACTTTAAATTATTCTTCTTTATGGCTTCCCAGGCATGTATTTTTTAAATAACTATAAAGTTCTTGGCACTCTGTTAGGTCAGAAAATACATAGATGAATAAGAAACTACCCTGCTGTTTAACTGTTTCAAACTGAACTATTTGTCTTCTAATGTTTACCAGTTTGTCCCATGTCTCCTCTCTAGATCCACATGATAGATTATAGTGGCTCTGAGCTTGGAATTTGGAACCAGGGAAATGTGTTTCAGTCTACCTCTACTATGACTAATTTTGTGAACTTGAACAGATGACTGTAAAATGAAGCTCTTGATCCCTATCTCTTTGGGCTATAATGAAGTGATATCATATGGGTGAAACTACTTAGAACTATATTTGATACATTGTAGTTTTCAATGTTAGTCTTTGTAGTAGTAACAGCAATATACATTGATTTCATTTTTTATCATTTGAAGATGATGGCCGTGATTTCCCTATGGATTAACGTCCTTAGTTTCTCATCAGCTATGGTTTCTGGATCTTTCATATTATTGATTAGTCTCCTGTGTATATTTTCCAGTTTGTCAATGAGCCTCTTAATCAGCTGAACACAGTATTCCATACGTAATTTGATTAGATCCAAACTAAGAAGAACTGTTTTCCCTTTGATGTTCATTTCCTACTTCTATCAATGCAAATAATAAAATTAATTTCTTTGTAAGACTCATTCCACTGAAACTGACGTCTGTAAAACCCTAAAGTCATCTCTCCATGGACTACTCTTAAGTTGAATTTCAAACTCAGACCTCATCCTGTGCTTGTTCTTCTGGTATAATCCTGGGCTATTTTCTCCCCAAAGACACCATCTTGATACCCAAATTTCTGAGATTCATACAGATACATCTTTTCATCTGACATGTCACAATTATATCAATATTTGTCATTCGTGAACCTGAGAAGAAAGCCAGCCAAATGCTTGACCAATTGCTATGGAATGAAGCTGACAGGATTCAAGAGTAGTTTAGGAATGCTTGAGATAAAGTTTACTTTGTTGACTATTAGGAACAGAAACAGAATTAAATCTTAAGAATTTGTCACCCAAATAATGTGCAGTATCCGTTAGGCTTCCAAACACATGCTAATTGCAAACTTTTCTTTTTACCACTGCTTAATAACACCATAAATCATGTTACAGTCTATAATAAAATATAGAACCATTTCTTAAGAATAAGTCAAATGTTTCATTAATTCCATTCAGTAGATGTCTATCTAGTTTGTCTAAATTAATAGATATAATATAGATTAAAAAAATAAAATCACATTAGCTATAGTGAAGGTTATTACACATAGAATCAGGTTGGTTTATACAGTTGGATTAGGAATTTAACTCTGAAGAACTTCTACTTCTTTCACATAAATTCCAAAGATTCCTGGGTAGCATATGAGAGGCTTTCATGTTGATGAACTGTGACATTCCCTAACTCAGTTGTGCTCAACCAGGGGAGATTTTGCTACCCAGTTGGTAATTCCTGGGGATATTTTTCTTTGTCACAATTGGGGAGATACTCCTAGTGGGTAGGGACCAAGGATGCTGCTAAACTTCCTACAACAACAACAACAAATTATTTAACACAGAATGAGAGTAGTGCTGAGGTTTAGAGCCTGGACTAACTCAATGAGTCTAAAGCCTTTCAGAGTTGCAGCGACCTCTTTTCCCTCCATTTCCCTCATCTCCACTTCAGCCCCTTCTGATTACTTTCTTCAGTTCTAGTTCTTTCCCATTATTTTTGCTCATAAAATATTTTTTTCCATCCTTTATAAAACCTAATATCTAATGCCTTTTTAAAAAGGCAAAGTGTGAGAAATATTCATGGCATGGCCCTCTTAGTGATAACTAATAATATTCTGGATTGTTACAAAACCAATGTTCAAATCATTGCCCTAGTTAGGGAGGGACTTTCCAGAATAACAGAATTAGGGAGAAATTCAGATAGAATTACTTAGGTCAGCTCTTACATTGAAATAGCAGTTTGTCAATAGAGATGCTTAACTTAGCTAATTGATGGAATGCTATGGCTAAACTTTCAATAATTTATCTGACATGGAGTATAAAATATTGGAAGATTTAATGCAAAATTATAGTTCACAGGAAAATTGTTTGTACTACCGCATTGTACCTTCTGTAGTGCTTTGTACACAATAGATTCTCAAAGAGTGGCTGATTGATAGTAGAAACAGCTGTGTGGTTCAGGCATAAACTATTGACTGGAATACCAGAGCATCTCTGAATTATGTGTTTGTGATTCATGCCCTCCCTGATTTCCCTGTGGAGGCAGAGCTGAAGTGAGCCTTTGGAAGATAGAAGACCTTTAACTTGCCCCATATAGAGTTCCCTATCCAGAGTTCTTTATCACAGCATTTTTAGAATAGGTCTTATAGGTGTTCCCTTGCTTATCATCACAATATTTTTCTGGCTAAGGATGTAATAAGATTTAGATAATTTTATTTTATAATTATCATTTGGAGAACTAGAGATTTCCTTAGATCTTTTCTCCATTCTTTTATCTCTCAGATAAGTTCTGTTTAAATGACTTGTTTTGTAGATGATTACACAAACTGCATAAAAATTCCTTGCCTTCTTGAGATTTTTGCTGAGCACCTCTTACTTTTTTTAAATACTAAGTATTGAAGTTATTTTGTTATTTAGGAGTAAAAACCCTGTTTTTGGCTCTAGGACTAAAAACACCCCCCTAAAATGTAAGATAATTAAAAGACAGTGTACCAAAACTTAGACATAAATAAAAGCGTTATTACATATTATAAATTTTGAGGTATGAGAACATGCAGTTGGGAAGAAATAAAATAATTTTTTTTTTCAAAAAGGGTTTTGGAGATGAGCTTTGAAGCAGAACTTGAAAGAGAATAGACCAAAAGCGAGTAGTTCTTCAAGTATTTTCTATTTTTTCAAAATGATTTTATCTTGGAAAATTTTCAATGATATGAGTAGAGAATGTAACAACTCCCATTTGCCCATCACCTGGATGGATTCAGTCATTAACACCTGCCATTCTTGTGTCAGCTGTTTCCTATTGTTGCTGTTGCTTTGGATATATTTTAAGATAAATGCCAGACTTCATTTTGCTCCTACATGCCTGACTAAGAGCAAATCTCTAAAACTCATGGACATTTTAGTTCATACAATGACTCCATTGCCATAACTATCAGAATTACTAATATTGTCTTGGTGTCATCTAATATCTAGAACATATTCATATTTCCCTGATTATCTTCAAAGCCTATGTTGGTAGGTGTGTGTGTACATATAGATATAGATGTATGCTTCTACTAGTTAGAATTCAGAGTCTACACATTTCATTTGGTTGTTAAGGCTCTTAAGGCAACATATAGTCGGTTAATGCTTAGTCTTATTTTCAAGGTTGAAAAACTATACAAAATACCTAATACTATTTGGCCTAAATACCCTTTCCTCAAACAGTTATGCTGTATGGGGAAGGAGAAGGTAGAGAGTCATCTTGCTATCCAAATAGAAACTCCTACTGTATCTATCTGTAATGTGCCCTGGTATTTTCACTTCAGTATCTGTTACTTTGGTGAACTTGACATGTGTGAAGTACATTATGGGATCTAGGAGCAATCACAGTTACTTAAAATATTTTTTAGGTTGAGAGCCTTAGATGGGCTGTTTAAAAGCTATTACCATGCAGTTCTGTTCTTGTCTGTAACTTCACTTGATTATAGATAAACTACCATTATTGATGTATCAAGCAGGCATGCAGGCCTCTCACACCTCATATACAAATGAGAACACACAGATAGGGAAGCAAAACATTTTTAACAAGGAAGTATGCCTAAAACACTTAGCTTTGAAGGTGGACAGTTTGAAAATAGTCTAGTTTTGAAACCTTAGTATGATAATGTCTAATTTTACAATAAAGTAACTAACTCCAATCAGAAACAAATATCTCCTTCATTCCAAAATATGACGTTGATCTCTTAAGATAATGGAGTGACCAGAACGTGTTAAAATGATGCAGGAATTTAGTAGCCTTAGAATGAAATCTGGGAATGTAACAGAGACAGTAGTCATGGGAATAATATCTTTTAAAAGTGTGATTCCAAAGTTACTAGTTTTTTTTAACTAAACACTTGAATGAAGTCATTATTAAGTGTAACTGTTACAAAAATGTCTGCCTTTAATTACAGTATATAAAGGACCCCATGGCTCCAGAAACTGTGAACATAGTAGAGTCAATGGCAGAATTATTCGAGGGCTCAGGAGAGATATCTTCAGACCTGTACTCTCTTGCTTCAGCCATATATAACAGTCATCCACATAACTTTCCTGTGAGGAATAGAGCTGAAGACCAGCACTCAACTGTTGGTAGGTACAATTTTCATGTTTGTTGAAGCATATTCAACCCCCCAGTACTAGCTAGTACAGATATGAACCTTAGCTTAGAGTTCAACCAAATTATTGATGGTTCATGGCTGGAGTCAGATTTTTTTCTTCTTCAACCGTTGGATAACCTCATGCAGCAAATGGATATGCCACACAGGCAGGAGCTGGCCCCTCCTAACCCATTTGACCTTCCTCCTAGAGAAAGTAGCACCCTAGAGTCTCTGGCCAAGCTGCATAGACAATCAGTTATTACAGTTGCCAAAGCAGGTGTGATGGGGAGGGATTAACATATCTTCAAATCATTTACAGGCCTCACACTCTCTGCAGCTTTTGACTAATAGGTTTTCAAATGTCACTAAAGGTAAATAGGTCAGAAAGTTACAACCTAGTGCATGGGTGATAAACAGGTGTAAGTGACCCCAGTGACGCGGTGATGTCATTAGTATATACACTTGCTTTTCAGGGTCAATGGACCGTATTGTTTCTAAAAGAGGAATGTCATATATAGCAAATTAAAAATGCTTGGTTACACAACACAGATCTAAATGATTTTCTGGTCATTCTAAAACGCTAATTTAGGAGAACATTTTTTTTTAATTGCCTTTTTCTCTGATTTAGTTGTTGTTTCATTCCAAACTAGAAGTTTATTTTGTTGATGGTAGAATTAGTCAAAAATATCACATTACATTCAATGTATGTTTTTTCATTTACTGACCTGTCTTTTCCTGTGCAAAGATGAGCAACACTAAAAATTAAGAGGCCTACAATTTCTGGTACTGACATTTCTTTGAGTACTTTGTTTGGCCTAATTTTTATTTAACATTGTTGGAAACACAGGTTCTTAATAAAAAAATAACATTATTTTAAATCCTTACTCAGACATATTTATGTGTCAGATACCCAAGAATAGAATGCTTGCTTTAAAGCTCCATGGGCGTTAATAAAGGTATGGCGATTTTTGAGTCCAAATAAAAGTCTCATTTCTATAACATTTACATTGCAACATAGCATTGACTTATAACATTTTAATTTGATATATTGCCTAGTCTTTCATTTAACAAAATTCCTAGCCCGTCCCTTTGAGAAGGTCATATTGTCTCAAACAATTAATTTCATGTTCTAGGATGTATTTATTATAATTATGTATGTTTATTATTTATACATATTTTTTATTATTTCATAGAAAGGAGTACATGGAGAAATGAATGGCGAATGTGAAATCAAGTTTAAGATTTCACTCTGTGAGGAAAAATAATTTTGATCATGATTTTTTTAACCTGATTTCAAATAGGAACTACAAGGAATGTGTATATCACTGACATCGCTGCTGAGCAGCTGTCTTATGTTATCAGGAGACTTGTACCTTTCACTGAGCACATGATTAGTGTATCTGCTTTCACCATCATGGGAGAAGGACCACCAACGGTTCTTCATGTTAGGACACGTGAGCAAGGTAAGAATGTATTTCCTTTGAAATAATTACCTGTAAGTATTGTTCTTACGCATTATAATATTTTTTTCTTTTCATTCACATTAATTGTTCATTCTTCTTTACAAGTGCCAAGCTCCATTCAAATTATAAACTATAAAAATATTAGTTCTTCATCTATTTTGTTATATTGGGATCCCCCAGAATATCCCAATGGAAAAATAACTCATTATACAATTTATGCAATGGAACTGGACACAAACAGAGCATTCCAGATGACCACTACAGATAACAGCTTTCTCATAACAGGTAGAACAATCTTTTTTAAAACCTTCCTGTTCTGATGAAAATATGCATCTCTTTCTGCCTTAAATACTGCAAGACACATGCCGTATCATTTCAGACTGCGTTGTGCTGTACTGCCATGGATATCTTGAAAAATATGTGCATCAATAACTTGATTAAAGAGTTTTCTTTCTCTATATTTATCAGCAAAGAAATGACATCAGATTACAAGTATCATAGGTATATATTTAACACAGGGAACTTTATATCTGGTACATTGAAATAGAGTGTTACAGGCTTGAATAAATGAATGTGAAAATCCGCTGAAGGAACTCAGCTGACATGGTGTTTGTGCCAAGTCAATACAGTCTTTGCAAAGTGCCAAAACTAATTTTTTCAGTTTCAGATGGTTGCCCTAACATTCAGAAATGAACTAAAATATCATCAACAGGGAAATACCCTCAAGCCCAAGGAATTTTGGGAGAATGGGATTATAAGGACACAGACTTGGAGAGCCAGTCTCCCAAATAAATTACTTTCACTAGTCCTATGTCAAATGGTCCTAAAGTAAGAATGTTATTTCACAATCTTTAAACAAATTACCTGTTGTCATTATAGGGTTAAAGAAATACACAAAATATAAAATGAGAGTGGCTGCCTCAACCCATGTTGGAGAAAGTTCTTTGTCTGAAGAAAATGACATCTTTGTGAGAACTCCAGAAGATGGTAAGAATAGCAGGTGCAATTTTAATAAAAAGTAGCAAGTGGTATTGCATGCTTATTGCCATCTACCTCATGCTGTCTTTAGTGTCTGTAGCAATAAGCATGAAAAAATACATATATTTAAAATTTTATTTTCATCCTCCAGAACCAGAATCATCACCTCAAGACATTAAAGTTATTGATGTTACTGCAAGTGAAATAAATTTGAAGTGGTCACCTCCTGAGAAACCGAATGGGATTATTGTTGCTTATGAAGTGCTCTATAAAAACAGGGATACCTTGTTTATGAAGAACGCTCAACCACAAACATAATTCTAAAGGACTTAAAACCTTACACCCTCTATAACATCTCTGTCAGGTCGTATACCAGATATGGTCATGGTAACCAGTTATCTTCTTTACTCTCTGTAAGGACTTCTGAGACTGGTAAGTTTTTTGTTTGTCGCTTAATAACACATAGTAAAGAAATAAACATGGCTGACAATTGTCATATTGTCTATATTTTAAATAATGTAAAATTTCTTATTCTTTTTTGTATAACCCAGAAATGTATCTGTTTTTTTTTTCCCCCTGGTAAGGTATAGGAAAAGGCTTACTGTGTAAATGTTTCTTATTTATTCTTAACAAATTTTTTTAAAAACATTTATTTATTTTTGAGAGACAGAGAGAGACAGATCATGAGTGGGGGAGGAACAGAGAGAGAGGGAGACACAGAATCCGAAGCAGGCTCCAGGCTCTAAGCTGTCAGCACAGACCGGATGCGGGCTCAAACCAACGAGCAGTGAGATCATAACCTGAGCTGAAGTCGGAGGCTTAACCGACTGAGCCACCCAGGCGCCCCCTTACTGTGTAAATTTTTAAAGTCTGATTTACATATATAGGAACTCCAAAATAGTATCAGTGAATTTTTCAAATGAAAGACCTTGAGAAACCAAGGATTCTTTCAGTGTACCTGTAAAATTGGGGTTGAATAACCACATGCTTTCAAATTAGGTAAAAGCAGAGACACACTCATAGGAATAGATTCCTCTACAATGAGGTGTATATATAGAAGAGGTGCAGAGTGGGAGCTCAGGTCATGCATGCCTGGTTAATCCTTATGCAGGAGGTAGCCTATGACCTGGATCTTAAAGTGTAGGGTAGAATGGATGTTATCAATCCCGTTGGGCTGGTGGGGAGGGGAGTATCCATTCTAAACGAAATCATGGAAGCAAGGAATTACACAATTGTGTTTCAGTTTCAGTGATGGAAGTACAAATAGCATAAAGCAAGACATTTTGCCTGATGTTCTTAGTTTATTGTTTTATGGTTATAATCATATTAGAGCATCACTCTTAAGCCAACTCTGTAATGTATACTGAGAATTGATAACTAAATGTAAAGTTACTGTTTTAGTCCTACTTTTTTAAAAATTTTTTTTGGAATTTATTTATTTTGAGAGAGAGAGAAACAGAGCATGAGCAGGGGAAGGTCAGACAGACCGGGAGACACAGAATCTGAAGCAGGCTCCAGGCTCTGAGCTGTCAGCACAGAGCCCGACGCGGGACCCAAACCCATGAGCGAGATTATGACCTGAGCCAAAGTCGGATGCTCAACCGACTGAGCCACCCAGGGGCCCCTATTCCTACTTTTAATAAATTAAATATTTATTGAATAGCTACTCACTGAACCATGTAGAATTACTATTCCTATTGGTCACAAATGGCCAAATATCAGCAATTTCACATAGTCCATCAAGATGCTATATATGCGGCCCTATCTCTAACCTTGAGGATCTAGATACCTAGTAAAGCAACTTAATCTTTGACCATGAGTACCTTCTTGAGACTGGTCACTGAAATTAATAAATTGAGATGACATTAAAAATCCCATAGAGAATGATAATAATAGCTGTAATTGCAGAACTGAAAGAGTAATGAAAGGAACATTTTATAGCTTTAAGAGTTATCCCTTAAGATGAAATCTAATTGATGTTAAACTGTATATGGGCATGTTTCATTGCTTTTATTAAAGACATTGAACCTAAAGTAAGTGTTTTTATCAGAAAAAAAATCTCTTTACCGTGCTCTAGCTTTATTTTACACTGGGTCAAGGAGAGAAACAATAATATTTTAAACACCTGCAAAGTGCTTTGGACTCTGCTATTGGCTTTCATGAAATTTACCTTTTTAATTATAGAATAAAGCATTAAGATATTATCTTCATTGCCTAATGAAAAACAGGTCTGAGGGGTTCATCCCTTCAATAAATATTCAACAAATATTTGCAATATGCCAAACCCTACTGGAAATATAGTACTGTAAAGGAAAACGAATTTCCGACCTCCTAAAAGTTAAAATTAACTGGTGGATATTTAATTGCTTAAGGTCACCCAGCTGGTAAGTGATGAAGCTGGAATTGGAACCCAAATTCATCAGACTGTTTCCTTTCACAGTACAATCTGTTTTAGAAGTCATCAGTAAAGTTGATAAATTATAGAATGTATCTAAGATCTCTCTGTTAACTGTTGGCAATGATATTTTGCTGCTTGGGCTCTGCACAGCATGAGGAAGGAAAGTAAGAACTTACTTATCAAAAATACTTCACTACTTAAATGGTCACAGCATCAAGAACACCTTATCTGAATGATTATATGTAGAATAATTTTTTGTTGTTGTTTGCTAATTATTACACATATCCAATCTTTTACTTAGTATTAGAAAATTAGGGGCACCTGGGTGGCTCAGTTGGTTAAGCGGCCAACTTCAGCTCAGGTCATGATCTCACAGTCTATGAGTTCGAGCCCCGCGTCGGGCTCTGTGCTGACAGCTCAGAACCTGGACTGTGCTTCAGATTCTGTGTCTCCCTCTCTCTCTGCCCTTCCCCTTCTCATGCACGCTCTCTCTCTCTATCAAAAATAAATAAACTTAAAAAAATTAATTTAAGTTTCATTTATTATCTGTTCTGTGAGATTAATTCTAAGGCAGGGATAATAAACCTTAAGTGAATGTAAGAATTTAACTTGACATGTAGTTAAAAAATGAGAATATTAGTTTTGGAAGGTGTCTTAGAAAATATCCTTTATTTTATAGACACTGAGACCTAGAAATACTTGAGTGAGATGACTCAGAAATCAGAGTAGATGAGAAGTAATGTTGGGACTTGGAGGTAAGCCTCCTGAGCGAGTAAGAAAATAAAGAAGGAAAGAACTTACACCAGGGCTCACTAGCCCACTCATTTGGGTGACTATAGGGTCATTTTGACACTAGACTCTTCAGAAGCAAAGAGGGCCTAATAATAGGGCACAGTGTTCAATGCCCATACTTCTAATTTCTACCTTTGATCTGATCTCGATGTCTTTGCATTCTTCATCTAGATGGAAATGGTGGACAGTGAAGTCTACATTAGTGACTTTTCCTATAGTATGTTTGCTACACCAGTTTTAGCTCTTTTTGCAAAAGAGGAAGCTAGAATTTTGAGTAGTCTCAAAGTGTCATTTGAAGCAAGATGTACTCAGGAACAACTGTCTATCTGTTCCCAGGGCTTCCTCTTCTTATTAAATAAAATAAATTCATCCTCTACTCATATTAAAAAATAGAAGAGCCCACTTTTCAATTTTGTTTCATGAGAAATTGAGGAAAGTAGTTAGCAATGTGTTAATGCTGCTTTTTACAAGTAAATAAATGATTTGTTCACATGCTTCTCTTGATTGGGGAATCAGGCATTTACTAATGCCTAGAAGTAAAATATTCTTGTATTCAAGAAGAAAAGTTCAATATAAGTTTGATCGCATGAATGTGTGTGTGTGTTTGTGTTAAGTATATAATATGTAGTTGACAAACAAATGAGATTAATTCATGTTTTTTCACACTTAGAGTTAAATAATCACTTAATTTGTATTAAGTTCTCATACAAATTACCTTTTGAGGTTCTCTGTATATTCTCTTTACTTTTTAAGACATAACTTTCTTTATGCTAAGCCTTTAACGAAATGCCTCGAATATGTCTGATTTGGGATAACAACCACTAGTGGACAGTAACTTACATGTTGATCAAAATTTTGTATAGGAGTCTATAAATTTATTTATATTAATGAATAGCATTTAAAATCTTTCTACATATTATTAAAACTGTGTATGCCAAACAACAATCTTTAGGGACATTCAAGGTAACTTCTCACTTCCTCCTTTAGGGTCATCGTGAACAAACTTCTTTCTTAGTTTTATTTTTTAAAAAGTAACAATTACTTTTTATTCATGAATTCTCTATTTTACACAATACTTCTCCAATTGGACACACTGTGTTAGTTCAGAGAACTCTTGAGTGTATCATTACTCTCTCAAATCAGTAAGTCATCAAGTCTGTCTTCTTTATTTTCCCTGAACCCAGCACTGGTTATCCCCTAAGGATAAATGAATAAAAACGCAAAGGATATTAGTCTGGGGTCAGAGATGCATATTTATATTCTGACTACTGGTGATAGGCACACAGCTCCAGAGGGACAACTTAGCAAATTCCAATGAGAATTTTTCAGAATCAGAAATTATACTGAGTTATAAAGTTCAAGCATAGCATTACCAATTCCTTTTTTTCTTGCAATTAAAGAACTATTCAATTCAATCTTGTTTTGCTTAGCTTTGAATTTCTCTTTTGTTTTTAAATATGTTTTATGTCCTGTTGAACATATTATTATTCCCTGAACAAGTTTTTGTGGATTCCATATCATACGGATGTAGATACAGCAGTGAGTAAGACAAAATCTCTACTTTCTTGGAACTTGGAACATTCTAGAAGTTTCACAGTAAACAAATACTGTATATGACTCTGGTACCAGTATATTCCAGGAGGAAAAGAAAATCAGAGAAAAAGGAGAGAGTTATTGAGTAGTAAGCAGGCTATTTGAGGCAGAGGACTGAGAGAAGTACTGTCTGAAGAAATTATATTTGCCTGGGGACATTAATAATCTGTAGGAGTAAACTAGATGAGAACAAGGAAGAAAAGTGCTCCAGAAGGAAGAATAACAATAGCCAAGCTGCTGAAGTGGAAAGATACTGTATGTGGTTGAGGAAGAGCAGAGTGTTTCTTTCCTTGGAGTATTCTGAATTACGGGGAGAGAATTAACAGATGAGGAGAGACAGCCTGGCAAAGGTGGACTGTGCAGATTTTGAGGTGTCCTTCTAAGAGGTTTGGAGTTTAATTGTAATGAGTAGCTATTGAAGAATTATGGCAAGAACATGATATGATTTGCAGTTTTGGAAGATCATCACTGACTATGTTGGATTTGGTGGTGTAAAAAAGAATCATGATTAATTACTAGGTGTTCGGTTGGAATATCTGGGTGAATGGTGGTGTTGCAGTATTACTTACCACAACGCCTGGGATTTGTTGTCTCACAGCTTTGAAGAATGAAGAGTGTGGGCACAAAATGAGCAGCAAGCAAAAGTTTATTAGAATATAAGATTAGAAAGAAAGAATGGTATGAAAGCCCTCTTTAAAGAGAGGGGACATTTGAAAGTAAATGCCCGTGACTATAGGCAAGGGTCCTTGTTTTATAAGGTTCTGGTCATCACCCCCCCCCCCACACACACACACCCTTTCCCCTTGTCCCTTCTCAGGTTCTACCCTTACTGGTTTGATAGCTCTAGGTGCTGGGTTGTCCATTCCTGATTGGCTCATTTCCATTGTATGAGGGGTGGTCTATGGCCATACTGTTCCTTTAGGTCATAGATTTTATGGTCTACTACTTATTTTTAGTCAGGTCTTTTGTCAAATTCCTGAGGGAAACCTGAGGGGTAGTAGGTGGGGTCTGTTAACTTCTTAAGAGGAACCTTATGCCTGAGGGGACTCGCTGTAGTCAGACATTCCCAGCATTGTTCCAATATATGTGCTTTTCCCCACCCAGGGACCTCAGGTCCTAATCTTTCCCTTTCTGCCTATTTTATCCTATCTTTCCCTATTATACTGGTACCATTTACTAAGATAGGGAAGTCTGGAGAAGAGGTCAGTTTGGAGGAAATTCAGTTTTATTTGACCATGTTTTACATATCTGAGTACCTATCATGAAGGCAATTGGATAGGTAAGTTTGAAACTCATAGGGAGAATCCAGGGTTGAATATACAATTCAAAGGCATTACCGTATCTCTGGTATTCAAAGTCAAAGGATGAGATAAAGTCATATCAGAAGGAGTGAAGATAGAGATGGAAAGAAGCATACCCTGTGTCCTGATGCAATATGACCTGCAGACTTTGGGAGACGATTTAGTCAAGGGCTAAGCAGAAGTGGGCAGTGGTGAGGTAAGAGGTAAAGCAGAGAAGATTGTGTATAGGAAGACAAGTGAATAAATATTTTCAAGTAGAAGGAATTTATTTTTTTATGTCAAATGCTGCTCATAGTGAAGATGAGGGCATATAATTAATTAGTGGTTTGGGAATATGGAGATCACTGATGACTTCATGATGGCAGGTTTCATGGAAAAAAATGGAGGAAAATGCCCAACTGAAGTGACATTGAGTCAGAAGGATAGATTTAAAAAGTGGAGAAAATGAGTAAAGGCAGATTTTGAGGAATTTTGATATGACGTAGAGGCCAAAATGGAGCAATAGTCGAAAGGGCAAAGAGAAACAATAGTCTTTTTTTTTTTTTCTTTTGCTGTGATATAACGTGTGTGTTTTCACATGTATACAATTAAGGAGTAATTCAATAATAATTTATTTTGCTGTGATATAATGCATGTGTTTTCACATGTATACAATGTAGAAATGATTCTCTCAACAAAAAGAGAAAAATCAATAACACAACAGAGGGGGAATAGCTTCAATACTAATGTCTCAGACTAGATAGAATAGAATCTTAGCACAAAAGTGGAGGGCCAGGCAAATATCCATTGACTGATCAATGGATAAAGAAGAACTGGTTTATATACAATGCACTATTACTCAGCCGTCAAAAAGAATGAAATCTTGCCATTTGCAATGATGTGGATGGTGCTAGAGTGTATGGTGCTAAGTGAAATAAGTCAGAGAAAGACAAATACCATATGATTTTAGTCATATGTGGAATTAAATAAACAAAACAGATGAATTGGGGTGGGTAGGAAGAGAGAGGGGCAAACCAGAAAACAGACTTTAATTATAGAGAACAAACTGAAGGTTACTGTAGGGAAGGTGGGAGGGGGATTAGTATAAATGGGTGATGGGTATTAAGGAAGACACTGGGTGTTGTATGTAAGTGATGAATCACTAATTTCTACTCCTGAAACTAATATTACACTGTGTGTTAACAAACTGGAATTTAAATAAAAAAGGAAATGTGGGGCTAGGACTTTGAAGGGAGTAAGTAGAAAAGGAAATTAAAGAAAAATTGGTGGTAGGAAGATAATGCAGTTCTTTTCTGAGTGTTCTTGTTTTTTCAACGAAGTGAGAAGCAAGTTTATCAGCTTTGAATAAGGGGAGGGATATTGGATGATGGTGGACAGAAAAGATGGTGAAAACATATGTAGCAGAGGGGAGACTGAACAGACTAAAGTAAAATATAGGCTGTTGGCAGTGGGAAAGATGATGAACTGTGAAGATTTGATGAGGGTTAAAGAATTTTTGGAGTGTCAGTACAAAGGTCAGTAAACTGGAATGATAAGAGGTGTTGCCAAAGAAAGGAATACTGGTAATAACAAGGTCTCAGGCATTGCCATAAAAGCTAGTGGTTAAAGTGAGGTGGAGGAAAATTGGAATTAGGGAGATCAAAGAATACAGAGTCCAGGAATTGGAAAGATCATTTGTATTGATAATATCCTGTATCCTTAGGAGACTGGCTTCCTGCCAGATCATAATGTACAACATTGTACCTAGGAGGAATTCCTTGCCTTCTCATACATCTTATTGTATACAAAAACTAATCATTAACATTTTATATATTATTATTATTAATGAAAGGCAAAATTGATTTTTACACGTTTTTCAATTCTTTTCCATCTTTGTGATCTGCAGAGATAGCTTAATGCCATCTCAAATATTTTAATAAAAATATCATCTCTAAGCATTATTCTTTAGAATCATAGGATGAATGTTCTTTTGAGATAAAATTTTTTCTATAAGTTTTAAGTATATAAGTTACATGTATCTTATTCCCTTTAGGATGGTTATTACAATTACATTCTAGTGAATGTTCTTATATACACATTCTAGGGTACATGGTCAAAACTTCAGCAAAATAGATTTTTTTCAGGATATATTTCTAGGATGGAATTATTTTATGCATTTATATTTTTGCTTTTTCCCAGTGCCTGATAGTGCACCAGAAAACATTACTTACAAAAATATATCTTCTGGAGAGATCGAGCTATCATTCCTTCCCCCGAGTAGTCCTAACGGAATCATACAAAAATATACAATTTATATCAGGAGAAGTAGTGAAAATGAGGAAAGAACTATAAATACAACCTCTTTGACCCAGAGCATTAAAGGTAAAAATAATATTTAATGTTGCCTATTTATATTTGTATTGACATGGGGCTACAAAATATTAGCTTGTTTTTAAAATTTTATAAATGGTAAGTGTGATTCATTTTGTACAGAGTATGATAATTCTGCCTTTTTGGTAAAATAAGCTAGGAATTTATTACAGTCACGTGAGAGAATTCTCAAAGTCAACCCTTTGTGACCTTATCCTATACCATTTTATCTTTGTAATAGGACTTACTATGTGAAGGAACTACATTTTCATTTAATTTTTACTTTTGGAAGAATAAGAGTCATTTCATAGTTTGCTTCTTGCCTATTATTAAAGGATATTTTGTAAGTCTTAACTTACGTATTTTATTTCTTTTTAGGACTGAAGAAATATACCCAATACAAGATTGAAGTGTCTGCTAGTACACTCAGGGGTGAAGGAGTTCGGAGCGCACCTATAAATGTACTGACTGAAGAAGATGGTAATTATAGTAGTGGATACTGATATATTTTGAATCCATCACATTTCAAAAAAAACATGCATGTAAAATGAAGATGTAATTCTCTTAGACTTGGGTGTCAGTTATGTGCATGTCAGCATTACACAGAGATTTCACTATCATGGAGTAAAAGAAGCTAGCAAAGTCAGCTTTAATGTTCAATAAAATCAGGTATAAAATGTTCTTTTTTGATTCTCAAGTCATCTGTACTATGTAAAATATCAGTAATATTTTTTCATGGGAATTTTTAAAGCTGAAATTTTGGTTCGAATGGTTTGAATGTCAACTAATGTATGTTATGGCCGTGTTTTTCAACTTTAATGTTCATAAGAATAGACATTTATATCAGTTTTGTAGTAGATTCTGTTATGTCAACCTGCAACCCTTTTTTACTGTTAAGGATAGCTTGCTAATGAGTTCAGGCCAGTTTCCAGGTTTCTCTACATAATTTTCTAAGGTGCCATTCCTGAATGTTAATAGCCTTCGTATTGAATATTTAAACATATCTTCTCTTAAACCTGAATAAAATCAACTTTACTACTGAGACCACTTTACACTGGTACCTCACCAAGTTCTAGGCATATATCATGCTAAGAAAATTACTTTTGAGGAATATATTTGGGATTTGGATTTGCATTTTATGTTTTATACATTGTATATATTTGAGACTGTTATTTTTATTTTTATTTCTGCAAAAGGAAGTCCTGGTGCCATGAGAGTTGGGCCTGGGTATATCATAAGTGTTTGTAGGCTATCCTTATTCCCCCCTCTCTTTCAAGTTTTTCCATCTTCAAGTTCAGTTGCATTCTGTGGATGTTTCTAGTCCTACACTAAGACAAAATGTGCATTATATAAGTCTAGTAAAAGGAAGACTTTTCTCTGCATTGTTCTTATTTTATTCAAAATAATAGTCTTTGGAGCCTTATTCTCCTACTTCAGGTCCTTCCCAATTTTTCTCTCTACCAAATTGTTTCATCAGAGTGTCCAAATGAGCTGCTCTGGTTTATGCCAGGGTCTAAGTCCTCTCATGGGTTGGTCTTCCCTAGTCATTACCTCTACTTATTATGCTTATTTCTTCATCAAAATTCACCTGTCCAACTTTTCATTTTTACCATAATTCAATTCTTTGTGCTGAAAGAAAATGAAAATTAACTAATTAATAAATAAATTCTTCCCAATGGGACAATTGTTAAAGGCTAGGACAGGGTGGGGGTTAGCTCTTTTTTCCATCTTAGATAATGCCTGATAAAGATGTACTAGATCATTCATGCAATGCCTTTCTGGACATAGTACCCACTCCCTTCCCACCCCAATTTAATGAAATAGTCCTGATGGTAAGAATTTGAGATCTTATATGAACGAACCTAAACCGGTAGTGAACATATATTCTAAGAAGACAGCGCTTTTTACCACTCAAGTTAATAGTTTCAAACTATACAGTGCATCTGAATTACCTGGACTATTATAAAGTTACCATGGCAAATCACATGGTGAACTCAGCATGTAAGTCCTTGGTCAAGTCATTGATATAATGACTATCGAATGGGGGTGAAGAACAGGACTCCTTTATTGAAAAATTACGACAAATCAAGAATGGATAAAGGACTGAGATCCTTTGTATTTTGGGTATTAGGTGCTTTTTGGTATCATGAAACTTGCAGGTTGGTGGAAGAGGTCAAAATTCAATGAATGTATAGACAAATAGTGTTTATAACTTTACTCTCTTCCCCAGATTACTCCTCAGGACATTAAGAGGGATGTTAGCTAATCTGAGGTATCAGAGGAATGTAGCTGAGGAAGTTATGTCTAAGCTGTGACCTGAGAGAAGGGGAGTGAAGAGGGAAGATGAGAGATAGGAAAGATCATACCAGGCGGAGGGAGAAAGATTCTTATGCATAATAGAATTCTCACCTATTCTCATATGCTTTGTAATGATGAATCGGACAAATTGCAAAAGATATTGTGGCATTTATGTATTCTAATTTTCCTCTTTCTTTATTTAAAATAAATTTAATTATTTTAAATTTATTTTATGACTGGAAGTTTGTACCTCTTAATCCCCTGCACCAATTTCATTTTTTTAAGATTTTGTTTCAGAATACAAATGCCAAAATGATTAAAACTTGTTTGCTATAGTAGATATACAGTATTTTGTGTAGACAGACATGTTAATTATATTTAGTTAGCAATCAAAAGTTTTACATAAGAAGGGAAATGATCAAAGATGTACTGAAATTAAAAATAAAACACTCAGAATTATCTGCTATTTGACATAAAAATCTTAAAGCATATTATAGAATAGAAATACTTAGTTACAACAGATTATAATCTATCAGTGGTATTTTTGATTGAAATACTTTTTTCCAACAATAAACAAGAGTTAAGTTTTACAAAGATGTTAGCGAAAATATCATAGGCTTTTGTTTTGACAAATGAAAGAGTTCTCAGAAGTAATTTATATCTTGGGAACTAGACATCTCCAAGTGATATATGGGTTCTTGTGGTAATCAATATTTGATAGCATTTTTATTGTAGTGCCAGTGAGAATAGCAAATGAAAATATGAATACAGCTGTCACCATTATTCCTTAGAATTCATCTCATAAACCCTTTCTCTGCTCAGTAATTTTTTTGTTGGAAAATTGTTGTTACTAAAATAGTGAAAGCTTACATACACATCACACATGCAGAGTTGTACACATACAACTCTGGTTGAGATTATTCAGGAAATAAAGAATTTAAAATAATTCAGGTAGCATTTGCTTTAAATTGTTGGAAAAAGTGATCTGCACATGAGCTAATCTATAAATTAACATTGTTCAGACATCTGAACAAATTCTTAAAACTTCTATTAGCTACCTATGAGTTTACTTTCCATATAACTATAACAGTGATAAAAATTTTAGTAATTTATACCCTTTTATGTGCAAAAAGTTGTATATTAATCTTCTAAGACATTACTGTGGAGTTACACAGGAGCTGAGAAATGCCATTCTGTATGTTTTATCTAAATGTAAATATAAACTTAGCTAACTATGTTGTAGTCATTTTTGTAGTGCTTATTTAGTGCAGAATGGCTAAGATATTTGGATCCTTCCACTATTCTGGTGGAATTAGAAGTACACTCTAACCTGTCCGTATTCTTATTTATGTGCTACGTTGTTTTTCTTTGTCATCATTCAGTTTTGAAGACTCAGTGAACAGATTTTGATACTATTTTACAGTTTAATGACAACTGAAATTGAGGAATGTAGTTTTTATTTGTGAGGTCAGTCATTTTAACTGCTTTCCCAGTGTTATGCTTGTCACTTTACCACTTCTTGAATGTGTGATTTTTTCCACTTCTTTTATTGTTTAAGGAGTACTTTTACTACATATTATATTTATTCACCCCAGTAGTTTTATTTTTACTAGAGGATGATAATTTACCAAGATATACTTGAACTACTAGTAGGTGAATCACTGTGACATACTCCTTGTTCTTTTTTCTCATGAAATATTTTTTTCCATTGAATCACAGAAACAGATGTTCTAACACCACCATGCAAAATCTCTTTTTATCATCTCATTTTGAAAGTAAACAATTAGTCTCCCATGCTCATGGGGAAACACTGCACCTGATTCATTTACCGGAATGTTTATAGTGAAAATTTTGTGCATTGCTATTTTAGCCTTCTCTTATATATGTTTAATAAAGTGTATTATCCTTACCCTAACTTTTCAGCTCCTGATTCTCCCCCCCAAGACTTCTCTGTAAAACAGTTGTCTGGTGTCACGGTGAAGTTGTCATGGCAACCACCCCTGGAGCCAAATGGAATTATCCTCTATTACACAGTTTATGTCTGGTAAGAATTTTTTTTTTCTTTTTTGGAAATAGTTCTGAGAACAAGTATTAATCTGTAACATAATAGGAATGTAGTTTTTTTATTTCAGAATGTGATGCTACATTAGGAACCTGATTATTAAAAGGCTTGTTAATATGCTTTTTTTAAGAAACAAATTTTTCCCATACTATGTAGAAGTCCAAACATACTCAAGTAATATAATTTTTGTACATAAAAAGTGTATATTCTGCATAATTATATCAAACTTCTGCTCATAAAAACCGCTGATTTATCAACTTATGTGAATACGTGCATATAATTTTAAACTCAGAGTTTTACACAAATACTCTATTTGTCACCATCTTTTCAGATTTCTTTGAGCAGAATAATTTAACTAAAGTTTAACTAAAAGATATTTATTCATAAATCTCTTACTTAAGGTCAATTTTCCCATGAAATTTAAGTAGTGTATCTATTTTTTTTTTCTGATCACTTTTACGCTGATTACCAATTTATTTGTCAGTCGTGAAAAAGATGAAATGCTCTACCACATCTCATGTCAATTCACAACATGGCTGTACCGGTTCATGAAAGCTCAGTAGTGAAAAACCCTCACTCTGATCTCATCTAAGTCCTCTTAGAAAGATTTACCACTTATATATTTCCTAGTGGATTTTAAATATTTCAACTCTGAAAATACAGTTCGCACAATACTTTATAGAGCACAGGCATGTCTTACATTTATGTTCCTGACTTGAAAGTCCAACACTGAGAGGCTACAATATTTGAAGGAAGGCTACTCTTCTCATTCCTAAATTAAGATTTTTCTTTCCTTAATCTTTCTTTAAACCTTTTGCATACTGCTCATTGGGGCTATACTTCCTGTTTGTTTGTTTTTTTTTATTCATTGCCTGATTCCTAATCATTTTGCCTAGTCATGGCCAAATTGAGAGTGACTTGAGAAATGTCAGTGAGAAAGAAGCAGTGAAAAAAAGGTAAGCATTTTCCTCTGTGGCCCAGTTCATTCGTTTATCCATTTTCATTACTTCATCCAACAAAATTGATAAGATGCCTGTATACCAGTGAACAAGACACATAAGACCTCTGCCCTCAAGGAGCTTACATTCTGAAGGGATAGCTGGACTACATCCCATAAAGAAACAAATGAGGGAAAGTTGGGGGGAAAAGAAGGCTACTTTTGATGGGATGCTTAAGGAAATCCTTTCTAAAAGAGTGATATTGAGTTACAAACCAGATGTCAAGAAGAAGCTTTTTGTCATGTAAAGATCTGCAAGGTGGAATTTTCCAGGAAGAAAGAACATCAGCTGCATAGCCTGTGTGAAGGAACATAATTTGTCATTTTAAAGACCAGAGAGGGTAGAGAGAGTAATACTGAGGGGTAGAGGAGGCTGACAAAGATCATAAGCCACAATAAAGATTTGATTTTTCATTTTAACTATAATGAGAGTTACTGGAGGATTTTAAGCACTTTGGATACTTCATAGAGAAAGAACTGTAGATGGAAAAACTGTTAGCAGGGATACCAGGTAGGAGACTATTTTGGTAGTCTGGGCAATAGATGATGCTGGCCATGGAGGAGAGAAGTGGGTAGCTTTCTTCTGCATTTAGAAAGGAGAGTTGACAAGACGTGATACATTAGCTGTGGGGATAAAAGAGAGAGAGAGAGATGAATCAATGATGGCTTTTAGATTTTTGAATCAAGGATGATGATTGAGATTTTTGACACCATTTACTGAGTTAGATAAAAACAAAAGTGAAACAAATTAATAAAAGTGAGAATCAAGATGTTACTGGCTGGGGTTTCCAGCTCACATTACAGGGACAATCTGGTTCCTCTATACAGTGATTATGCTACGTCAGTTCAGCACCCCAGTGGTGCTTTTTCTCTCCTCTTTCAAGGGTATCCCTTCTCTGTCTCACTTCCTAAGATGGATTCTAGGTGCAAAAGGGAAGCCCACTGAAAGTGGGGTCAGGGACTCTCAAGTCTGTGATATTATGAGTCATCTCACCTGGCTCTTTAAGAATCATGCTGCTGCCTCCTGCAATCATAGCTTCTAGTTTCAAGGTTCTAATTTTCTGTTTTATCCTTGATCCAACCTCAGGCTTATTCTAGTGCCCTAGCTCTTTTTTCATGTCTGTCTTAACCTTTAGGGATCTAGATGCTCTCATCGCTCTGCAGGAAGCAGGATTGCAAAGGTGACTTCTTTTTTTTTTTTTATTTTTTTAACGTTTATTTATTTTTGAGAGACATAGAGACAGAGTATGAGCAGTGGAAGGGCAGAGAGGGAGAGGGAGACACAGAATCCGAAGCAGGCTCCAGGCTCTGAGCTGTCAGCACAGAGCCTGACGCGGGGCCCGAACTCACAGACCATGGGATCATGACCTGAGCCGAAGTCAGCTGCTCAACCAACTGACCCACCCAGGCGCCCTGCAGAGGTGACTTCTACACCCTTCCCTAGCTCTGGATGATCTGCTAGAGGCGTTCTAGGTCTTGCTGAATATGGTGGCGTACTGAAGTCAGAGATTATTTTAAAAGACTTGTCATTTTTCCCTCCATCCTGAAAAGGAGCAAGCCCTTCTTATTGTCATTCAAAGAGAGTTATTCATAGAGACATTAAGCCAGAGAACCTGCCCGTATAATCAGCTGAATTGTTTAAGATTGCAGAATTAGGGTGGTCAGTACCTGCCACATTCTCGCAGGGAACCACACTGTGTGGCAGCTTGACTACTAGGCTCTGAAATGATGGAAGGAAGAATGCACAATGAGAAGGTGCATCTCTGGAGCCTTGGAGTTCTTTGCTATGAATTTTTATTTGGGATGCCTCCTTTTGAGACAAGCACATACCAGAGATCTACAATAGAATATTGCAGTTTGAATTCAAATTCCCTGACTTTGTACTAGAGGGAGCCAGGGACCTCATTTTAAGACAGTTGAAGTATATTCCTAGCCGTAGGCTGGCTATAAAAATACTTGCACACTCCCTGGTTCATAGCAAATTCATCAAAACCAGCAAATAGCCAAAAAAGCAGAGAATCGACTAGGAAACAGTCTTATAATTCTTGTAGAGAAAGAAATCCTTGAGCCAGGGCTGCTGTATAATCTGTCAGGAACAGGCTACTGACATGTATTTTGCTGTTGACTGCCTGCCTACCATCTAGAATGGTACTGAAATATATATATTATATATATACTTATATATATACTTATATATATATACATATATATATACTGCTGAGGCAGTACCTCAGCCTCTCCATTCAGAAAGTTCCACTTCAAAAAAAAGACACTCTAAAGTCAAAGTAACCATGAGAATCATGCTAACTTCAGTGGTTTCATAATCCAGAGGCAAGGTTCAACTGAAGCTGCCCACGATCTACTTTGAGGAGGGTGTCCTTGTGAAAAATGAACTTGGAGTCCAATTGTGGGAAAGTGGCCACTTTGGTCTGCCTTGGTCAGCTAAAGGGCGGTTCGGTGACCTTCCAAGTGCCTGAGTGTGTCTGTAACTTATTGGGCGGCCAAGCCTGATAAAGCTGTTGGAATGAATATGTGCCTCTTTTTAAATGTTCGAATAAAGATTTTTTTGAAGACGTGTAAATTCAGTAAAACTCCAAAGATATTTAATAATTTATTGAAATCAGAGGAATAAATTCTTAATATGTTATTTCACTCTCAAAGCCTAGAAGTTTCAGAAATTAAATTTCAAAGCATAAGAACTCCTTATAAAAGATTTTTAATGTTACTTTTTTTGTTGTCGTTGTTAAACTGAGACTTGGAATGCTTTTACAGACGTGGGTTTGGATTCTGGCTCTGCCGTCCAATTATCTGTGTGATTTTCTTAAAGTACTGTGTAATGGTGGTGTCATTATTAGCAAAGTTCCTGTTTCAGGGATTCATACTTTTCTCAGCTTCCATTATTTTGGTTGTTCCAGTAATTACCGAACTCTTTTAAAAACAAGTCTTTATTTAGGGGCTCCTGGGTGGCTCAGTCAGTCAAGTGTGACTATTTTAACTCTGGTCATGATCTCATGGTTTGTGAGTCTGAGCCTCATGTTGAGCTCTGTACTGACAGTGTGGAGCCTGCTTGGGATTCTCTCTCTCCCTTTCTCTCTGCCCCTTCCTTACTCATGCTCATGCGCTCACTCCCTCTCGCTCTCTCTCTCTCTCTCTCTCTCAAAATCAATAAATAAACACTAAAAAAATTAAAAACATCTTTGGATGTTTGCTGTTTTAACTATGTCTACAAAATGCAGACTACCAATTTTATTCATTATACTGAGTGACTTGTCTCTTTGTCATGAATATTTCTTTACAAAATAGCTCTACAAAATCAAGGTTAATGTGCAGACATTAACCACTACTGTGTGAGTAACATTTGATTTGTAAATGCTGCACTCAGAAATCTGCTTTAACTCATTGTATTTTAAAATGATGTTTCCTTTTAAAGTCTGTTTTGTATAATAACTTCTATCATTTATTAAGATGGTAAAGTAGCATTTTTCCCTCAGTGATGTGGATAAGTTATGCTTATTTGCATTTAAGTGATAAACAATCTTTGCATTGCTAGGGCAACCACCATTAAATAAATGAATTCCTGTTAGATCAGTTAGCTTATTCTTTTAATACACTTTGGACTGAGGTGTAGTATCATAGCAAATTGATACAAAGGTTATTTATTTGCTCTAAATAGACCTTTCTTAACTTGCAATAGTGTTACATCCTGATAAATTCAGTGTAAGTTAAAAATATCATGAAGTCAAAAATGTACTTAGTACACCTAACCTACAGAACTTGACAGCTCAGCCAAGCCTACCTTAAATGTGTTTAGAACACTTACATTGGCCTACAGTTGGGCGCAATCATCTAACACAGGCCCTCTTTACAGTAAATGTTGAATATATAATGTAATTTCTTGAATACTTAACTGAAACAGAATGGTTGTAAGTGTATTGGTGGTTGATCCTCGTGATCGTGTGGCTGACTAGGAGCTATGTCTTGCTGTCTCTGCCCAGCATCATGAGAGAAGGTCATACGACATATGGCTAGCCTGGGAAAAGGTCAAGATTTAAAATTCCAAGTACATTTTCTGCTGAATGTGTATTGCTCTTCCACTATTGCAAAATGGGAAAAATCCTAAGTAGAAACATTACAAGTTGGGAACCATTTGTAGTTGAGTTCAGCCTACATTTGTTTAGCAATTTTGCTTCTATATTGTTAGTAAAATTTAACAGTAGTTTTCTTTTTTGTTTAAAAAGCCTCTAAGTGAATGCCTTATCAGGTATAGCTGAAAGACTGGAGTGAAAGTAATGCTAAAAATTCTAGCTTATATAAAAATCTTGGCTTTTAAAGATGTCTCATTTTCTTAGTAGTAATTCTGAAAAGTAATTCTGAATCAGTCAGTCTAACAAATGTTTGTTAAACTCTGTGGGGAGATAAAATATACATATAGAATTTTAAAATGATTTTAAAATAGACTAATCGGAGATAAAATATGCTTATGAAATAATTCTAAAAATACTTGCTGAATAATATATTAGGAGGTCACAACAATTCTAATACAGATTTTTATTAGGTATCATCGATGGAATAATTTCCCCCTTATCATGAAAGCTTACCTTTGGAAATGGCCTTTTATATGCTAAAAGTATGTTAAATTCTGTTTTTTTCCTATTTTCCAAAATATTTTTACCCTATTAGAATGACCTGTTTGAGCATACAATATAGATCAATAATCAGAATGGGGAGGTTGTAAAGCTAGATTGATAAACCAGGAGATCATCTCAGTGGAAACAGTACAGTAGTCTCCCCTTATCTGTGGTTTTGCTTTCTGCAATGTCACTTATCCACAGTCAGCTGTGGCCGGGAAGTAGATGATCTTCCTGACAGATCATCAGAAGGTCAGTGATAGCTGATGGTACATCACAATGCCTACATCATTCACTTTACTTAATCTCATTGTGTAGGCATTTTATCATCTCACATCATCTTGAGGATAAGGGTGAGTACAGTATAATGAGATATTTTAAGAGAGAAGTCACATTCACATAATTTTATTACAGTATATTGTTGTAATTATTCTATTTTATTATTAGTTATTGCTGTTAATCTCCTACTGTGCCTGATTTAGAAATTAAACTTCATCATATATATCTATGTATATATATCTATATATCTATATGTATATATATAAAGAAAGAAGGAAGGAAAGAAAGAAAGAAAGGGAAATGAAGAAAAGAAAGAAAGAAAGATAGATAGATAGATACATACATACATAGATACATACATACATACATACATAGGTTTTAGAACCATCCGTGGTTTCAGGCAGAAATTCACTGGGGTCTTGGAATGTAGCCTCCATGGATAAGGTTGGACAATTGTATATGAAGTGTTAGAGACAATATGAATGAACTGTGTCAAGAAGTTGATAAGTAGCATTGTAGAAATTGAATACTGGGATCAAATTGGGATGGTGAGAGATACAAACACAGATAGAGGGAGTGGTTCAATACAAGGATGTCCTTGAATCGTTTAATTTGTGGTTTCTAGTCAGATACTAAAATCTTCCTCTTGCTTCTTTCTTGCTAGTCATTTTTCTGAATGACCTGGATGAAGGTGGGTCCCTAGTCACCAACAGGCTACTTGTGGACCACCTGTTCTTTCCTGGACCTGTGAACTGTTAATAAATTTTGAGTAGAATTCTCTCAGCATTCCAAAATGAATAGACACCTAATGAAGCTTCAGGTTCTTTTGTTTCTTACAGAAATTATGATAGTTTGCCATATTGCCCATGATAAAAATCAGCTGGGGTAGAATAGAATCTGTCTTTAGATGGAGTGTTTGCTTGGCAATTTACCACAGTTCCCACCATACCCTGTTTCAAAAACAGTCTTCTTAGTCATTGATTTTGCTTGTGTGGATCTTGAATTTTTACACCCTCAGTTTAGGGCTCTTTTAATCACTCTTGTGATATATACACAGCTGCAAGAGATTGTGATTTCTTTGCATTAGAGACTTGGGGAACAAAACATCTTGGAGATCTAGACAAAAGAGCTTAAAGGGGATAGTATAAAAGTTAGCATTTTGGGACAAATGTTTTTTGCTTTTTACCTTTATTTTCTTATTTATATTTCATAACAATACCATAAAGGGAATATTATCCCCATTTTGTAGGTGCAGAAACTGACTTTTGAAGTTAAGAGTTTACTTAAATTTACAGAGCCAGAAGATGACAATCAAAATTCATATCTAATCTGTCTTATTCATGCTTTTCTCAAATCACTAAGAATAAGTGTTATAATTGGCCTTTGTTCTAAATACTCAGCCATGTACCTACCAGATTCAGGAAATCTTAGTTTGGCAAAAGTATTTGTGATGAACACTTATGGGGTTATAAAAAATCAAGCTTACTGCATCAACTCATATGGGTAATTGCTACCAAGAAAAATCACTATCTTCTTATTGGTGTGCATTAGTTGATGGACTATATTCATTTTGTTTCACATGTAAAGCATTTGGATTACTGATCTCTGCAGTTTAAATAGTATATGGACAAAGTAGAGCTTACTCAAGAAGTGATGCAGATGGTGGGAATACTCAGGATCAAGGCATGTGATGAATTGCTGAAAGAATGGGAAGAGGTATTAGTTAAGACTCTTAGTTTCAAGTGACTGAAGTCAACCTAAATTGGCTTAAGCAAAAATAAGAATTTATTGACACATAGCTGAAAAGTTCAGGGTATACTAACTGGATGTAGGAGCTTGAATAATTTCACTAGTTAACAGTAAGAGGCTTGTCTGGACAACAGCAAGATCACCCTATATCTTGAATATGTCTATTTATTGAGAGAATATGAATCTCAATATTGAATGGGATTTTAAAGTTTTGTTTTAACCACATACCCAAAGATCGTACTGCTGGAGAAAATACTCCAAGGAATTTTCACTCCTCTAGAATAAAATCTGAACTTCTTTTTATGGCCTGAGGAATTGCATCCCCTCCCAGGGAATGAGATCTCTCTCCTTCAGCTCAAGCACAGTCCCTCTTCCTGTCTTCTGGACCTTAATTCCTTGTGTCTTCTCTAGGATCATGGTTCATAAATAGTTCCTCAGCTTCAACCTCATTCTTCTAATGGCTTTTTTCTTTTAACTTATAAATGTGTCTTTTCTGCTAAATGCAAAAACAAGACAAAACCAAAGCAAATCAACCAGCTAGCCAAATGATGACAAGCAACAACAAATAAATACCCTACTTTGACTCTGACTTTCTCTGAAACTCTAGAAAAGCTTATATGATGCTTTGCTAGTTTGGGGCTATTTAACACATAATTGCTAATCTGTTGGTACTACTCAGATATGCAGAGTAGTTGTTCTAGAGTCAGGTGCAACATAGAAGAGTAGTTTCCTTATGGTGAGAAAATTTGTGAAAATCACTCTTGATATGAGGAAGAGAATATTTGAGAGAGTCAAGTAAGTGAACGTTGAAATTATTTTTGGAAGTGTTATTTAGTGAGTGAAATGATTAATCTAGACTGTTTAGATAACGGCAGTTTAGAACTTTGAATGTAAATGCACAGGAATGAACAAGGATGTGTCATCAGGTTAGACTACCCACATGGAACAAAATATCAAATGATGAAGATTAGCATTAAGACCACGACCTTTCAAAGGAGCTCAAATCTTGTGTAGAAACCTTTTATGTTCATGCTTAGGGAGATGGGGGAATTTGTTTCAGTCTTCTCAGGTGGTTTGGTATTCAAGATTCCTTCATAAGTAGTTGTTGCTTAACATGGTCTTAATGTAACAAGAGATGAGTAAAGAGAGTGCTAAACCAGACCAGAGAAACTGCTTTCGTACTAGAATTTTCTTCATGCCCTAGGTGTCAACATGTGGTCTATCTTTTGGAAAAAAAAAATCATAAAATAGTTAGGAAATAACTTCATTTTAAAGACCCTATTAATCCCATCCCAAGACATTTTCTTGTTGTTACCAATGAAACTCTGCATCCTATATTTATTCAGTATAGTTTCAAGGTCATTCAAATTATTCTGATTTCTCAAATTCAATAAAGCTTTCAAAATGTTCTAATAAGTTTCTTTTTTTTAAATTTTATTTTATTTCCTGTGTAGTTAACATGTAGCATTATATTAGTTTCAGGTGTATAACATAGTGCTTCAACAATCCTATACATGATTCAGTGCTCATCATGTTAAGTGTACTTTTAATCCCCATTTATCTTGTTCACCTATACCTCCACTTGCCTCCCCTCTGGTACCATCAATTTGCTCTCTATAGTTAAGACTCTGGGTTTTTTTTCATTTGTTTGTTTGCTTTGGTCTTCTGTTTGTTTTTTGGTTTGTCATTTTTTTTAAGTTTTTAAAAAATTCTAGTTAGTAAAATGTTTGAATAAATTTCTAGTATTCAATCAGTAAAATGAATGCACTGAGAAATTCCCTCAAGTTTTTTCCTCACTTTGAAAATTTACCCTAACTTAGGAGGTTTACCTGATGTTGAAAGTTATCTATTTTAGAGATTAAGTATTGTTGGCATTTATATTCCTTTCCTTTATACAGAGTTTATAATTTTGAATATGTAAGATACAGACCTATGTTGTCAGGGAGGACTCCTTTCTTTTTCCACCACCTCACTCAACTCCCTATTCTGCTTTCAAACTGTATGAACTAGCTTTCTGGTCAACAGTTTACTACATCTTTGGGAACTATGTTGTATTTTCTTTTGCTAGGTGTTACCAACAGTCAAAACTTACGGGCTTAAAGTTTTTGTTCATCTCTCTCTCTCTCTCTCTCTTTTTCTTTTTTTTTTTTGCTGTTAGCCATTGGTGGGGCAGGGTCGGGGGGTGGGTGTTGTCCTTGTCCTTAAAGGGATCGATCCCATTGTTATTAATGAATTTTTATAATTTTATAATGAGTTTTATAATTATTTACTATTTTGTCTGTTTTGAAGATAGGGGCTGGATCTTACTCACATTTATGTCTAACACAGTTCCTGCGTAAAGTAGATACTCAATACATTTTGTTGAATATCGATTGCATACATGTCATCTCTAAATTCAGAGGGGCTAGGAAGGTATCTGTCCTTCTTTGTTTGGAGCACTATCTACAAGAACAGTGCCTTTCCAGGGGCACCTTGCTGGCTCAGTTGGTTGAGCATCCAGCAATAGCTCAGGTCATGATCTTGTGGTTTGTGAGTTCAAGCCCCGTGTTGGGCTCTGTACTGACAGCTCAGAGCCTGGAGCCTGCTTCAGATTCTGTCTCCCTCTCTGCTCCTTACCTGTTCATACTGTTTGTCTCTCAAAGATAACTAAATATTATAAGAAAATCTTAAAGAACAGTGCCTTTCTCCTCTAATACATATTCTCCATTTAAAACACTACAATAAAATATAGAAAAGAAAATGCATAAGTTATGGGAAAAAGGGCCACAAATGGCCAATATACATATGGAAAGATATTCCATCTCACAAATGGTTAGGGATTTGAAGATTAGAAATACTTTTTGGGTCAAGTCTGAAGAAATTAAGATTAATACCCAGAACTAGTGATGAGAGTTTGCCAAAAGGTGTGTTCTCACACATTGTTGTGGTTCTAAATTATAATAATTTATAATTTGAAACAGAACTTTTAGAATAGTAATCATTAAAATTGAAAAAATCAAACCATTTGATTCAACAATTACATCACTGGGAATTTAACCTACAGAAATCCAAGTACCATTATGAAAAGATAATTGGATAAGAATGATTGCTCCATCACAGTTAGTAACTAAAAGAGGTGTGGGAAGCAACCTAAATGTTAATTTTACAGAAGAATGGCTGAATAACTATGATACATCCAAATTAGGCAATTACAAAAAAAATGACATAGATCATTGTTATCACATAAGTAAAGTAAAACAAAATCAAGATATAGAAGAACATACACTTTTATAAATAGAAATAAAACACTCTAATGGAACACATAATATTCCTATTATAGTACTTACACTAATAAGAATAAAACAGATCTTTAAACTACATCCATTAAAACCAAAAGTTTATAGCAGTGTCAAACGTAGGTTTCTTGTGTATGGAGGGAGTGACTCATCCAAATGGCAGGATTGCTCATGGAGACTGCTCTTCTCTGTTCTCTGAAGACTGATGGGTCTTTCCTTCGATCTGACAATTGCATAAGAGCAAGGAAGATGGAGTCAGATCCTGAGAGACAGCAACACTTCTCTCTCTTTTCCCTTCCTAGTTCTCAGTTACATGGCAAACTATCTCCTATCTAAGTTATATTCTGAACTTGAAATTGAAATTTCAGTTTAAGTTTATTTATCTTCAGATATTTTTTTAACATAGTCATTAAAATAGCGATAATCTTAGACTACAGAAGAAAAACATGCCCGCAAACGTACAAGATGTATCAGTATCTGAAAAATTTTTTTAGTACTATTTTGTCTTGAGGTAAACCAGGGGAAGTGTAGAAACTGTGTCTGTATATGCAGAGGTGGATTATTGACTTTGTTATTCAGGCAGTTTACAAAGACTGTCTTCTTACTGAAATACCTGGTTCTGTGAGACAAAATTTGCTTTCGATCTACCTTTTCCAGGTAATTGCCTTGATTCTAAATTATCTATGGAATGTAATCAGGGTTTTTCTTATTGTAGACAAACGCTTATCTGCAGTCAGGGCAAAAGGTAGTGATGCAAGGCAGCAGACAACATTGAAAAATATGCTTGAAAAGGAATTTTAAAAATAGATATAGTGCAATTAGATCACTTTAGCTAATTTCATAGCTTTGGAGATCTGAATTGGATTAACCATATTGCAGTATTCTAATGACCTGTGACCAATGACAGGAGTAAGGAATTGGGTAAAGTTTCTATGACAAAGCATCTTTCTCTGAGACTAACAGTCATGGCATTAAGTTCTAAAAGCCCCCTCCTGGGTCTCAGTGAAGGCTCTACTGCTTCTGAGAGAAACTGTCTGATGAAACTGTTTCGAATTGTTGAATAGCCTTGCTAATCCTGCTGGTCTCCAATCACAGATTCTGAATCCATGTTTTTCTCACTATGGTAAGCTTTCTAACTACTTTTCAGATAACCATACTTATATTTGGAGTGAACTGCCACTTTTATACTCATTAAACTGTGGCTGAAATGTATGTGTCTTTGTGGATACCCTTAATTCACTTACAATCTATTATTCCTCTTAATGATTCAAGAATTTCAATATTTCAATGGCAAAGAAAGAGCATTTTATATTCAGAGGAAATATCCATTTATTTCTTGGGTGCCTTGTGATACTAAAGAAGAAAAAAGATAGGATTACATGAGATAGATATACTTTTTCTGTGATGTTGATCATATTCCCTTATTTAAATTCTTTCATAAATTAGTTTTATTGCTCTTAAAATATAAATTTCTTTTTAAATGCAATTTTCAGCACCACTATGTACATATTCATTCTTTAATTTAGATTCTAATCTATACTTAATTCAAAACTGTAGAAACTATATGAGCGTGACTGAAATAAAATAATTGCAGTATCATATTACTTACCAACATTTTGTTGCTTAGCTTTTTTTCTCTCCTTGAGATTTTAGTATTTACTTGGGAAAAGTTTTTAATAATCAACATTGATTTGTCTTTTCTGGAGTGACATTTTAAATACTTTTCAAATTTTAATTGGATGAGAGATGTGAGCTCTACCTTTCAATTTGTTTCCAGTTACTATATAATTTAATACATAAGACATAGTTAACTTAGAAATTAATAAATAAAGGGTAATTAATATAATTAATAAAAGATAGTGCAGACTTGCTATTTTATATATTAGTATTCAGATACTTACTATCTTTTTGAATTGCTCTAAGTTAAACATTACTTTTTTACGATATATGAAAAACGAATTTCTTTGACAAATAAAGAGTATAAATAAGATGTCTCCAAAACTTAAAAAGAACAAATATTCGAACAACTAAAACATGGGTATGAAAGGAGTGCTGTAATTACTTGGACCATACAGTGTTCCTAGAGATCTGTTAAAATCAGTCCAAGAAAATTCTGATATGAACACCTTATGAACACTTGATTGAATTACTGAATATACTTGAAAACAAAAGAAATTTATTTATTGAATTTTTCTGAATTTCATTCTTTTCAGCATTTCAGGATAAGTGGCATCTTTATCCTATTGGCCTGGATTAGTACATTTCTGTGCATTAATGTTGTTTGTTTTTAATATACTTGTGCTCAAAATGTATAGGTAATGTTTAATTTAATAGTCAATTATACACATAATTTCTTTTTTTCTCGCAGGGATAGATCATCATTAAAAACTATTAATGTAACTGAAACATCATTAGAGTTTTCAGATTTGGACTATAATGTTGAATATAGTGCTTATGTAACAGCTAGCACAAGGTTTGGTGATGGGAAAATGAGAAGCAGTATCATTAACTTTCGAACACCCGAGGGAGGTGAGTTCTTTTGGATGTAGGCCAAGTAAAAAAATATCCTACTCAAAAAAAATAAGCATTAAATATCAAAATGTATTACTAGGCTTAATATCTGTCATCATGTTGGAAGCAAAACTGCTTTTTGATCACTTCCTAACTGTGTGATGTTGGGAAATCTCTCTGTGCCTCAATTTCCTATCCTTATTATGGAAACAATATAGTACCCTACTTAATAGGGTCCTTATGAGGATTAAATGAGTTTATATTGGTAAATACACTTGGTACAGAACTTGGCACTTAGTATTTTATGTATTTGTTAAATGAAACAAACAACATGCATGAAGTCATCTCATTGTCTTTGTTATCTATTATTTGATTTCAAGATTCTAAGTTAAAAAAGAATTTCATATTATGTGTTTTATATTGGAAGCTTGTTATAAGGCTGTTTTCAAATACAGGGCAGTGTCATGTTTTAGAGGTGGGACAGTGCTTTAATTTCTTTAGTAAGAAATCTATCTATTCTCTACTTGGATGTTGCTATGATACAATATTAGAGGGATGACCCAGTGAGCCTTGTAGATTTCATTTCTGTCTTCTCATTAGATGTTATACCTAATTTAAGTTTTCTTTTGAAACACAGTGGTCATTACTTGTCAAAGACAGGTAAATTTTAAAACATTTCAGACATTCTTTAGAGCCACAGGTATAGTTTTTTGTTCAATTGTTTATTTTATAGCACCAAGTGATCCTCCCAAAGATGTTCGTTATGCAAATCTCAGTTCTTCATCAATAATGCTCTTTTGGATGCCTCCTTCAAAACCTAATGGGATTATACAATATTATTCTGTTTATTACAGAAATACTTCAGGTACTTTTGTGCAGGTAAGACCTGAGTTTTCTTCTAGTTTTTTATTTACATCTTCGGTTTTATTGATGATGATAGAGACTTGGCATGGTAGAAAAATCATTTCTCTTACACTGATAATTATGAATAGACATGTCATAAAACTTTCATTGAAATTGAAAAAATGTAGTGGGGAAATGTCAGATACATTTTAATCTATCTATGCATACACACACGTTTCCTTGTCAACTTCAAAATTATTTCAAACAATGAAGATGCGACCTATTTAAAATTCCATGTATAAATACAGTGCTCAATTCTACTTTTCTAAGAAGTGTTCTCTAAAGAGTTGAGTATTTAATTTGCCCTCAATTTTTTCTCAGCTAAAAAATTTTCCCTTTCATTTGCATATAATGTAAAGAGCCTTCATGTTTGGATGTGTTTGCATATTTTTCTTTAATTTTAATTTCCAATTGCTAGCAGAAGAGGTTTTTCTTGTTGTTATTTAGCATCACGTGTAATAAAACCACTAGGGATGTGGTTATTTCACTTGAAGTATGCAGGGTTTTAGGGTTGTACAGTTTGTAGATGGGCACTTTCTGATGTGAATAATGATGGTTATGAAAATAGCTAAAATGCATTTCATTTAGAGAAATAATTTCAGTTCGCTCAATAGAAATTCTTTATTTATCCAAACTAAATATGTAACAGAACTCTAACCTATGAAAAGGATAAGGATGGAATGGTTGTGATTGAATCAGGGATGGAGAGATTTGGAATATAATCTGGAAAAAGCTAATTTTGAAGAAAGGCTACAATTTACCGAACACGTACCTTAATAGAAACTATTAACTGCTGATTATGACCTTTTCCATTCTTACTTCTTTTATCTCTTTAAGCAGCAGAAGAATAAAAATAAGTCTTAGTAATTTGGGGCTGTCCAACTCTATTTGTGACTGTCGACATTAATTTAGCCATGGGAGTTAGTTCTTGGGATCAACAATCTCAGGAAATAATGCATTGCTGTATTGTATTATTTGCTTTACTGTATCTTTGCTGCAGTTTAGGCTGATGAATAGGGTCAGAGCAGAATTTTGCCAGCTGTCTCAGGACTACCTAGCAGTGAGTAAGAGAAAGTCAAGGTTGGTTTGGTTTTTACATTCCGCTTAAGGCCCTCTAAGGGTGGGCTTGAATAAGTGGGACTACTTAAAACTTCATGCCAAAAGAAAAACGACTTTATACAAGACGTGAAGATAAAGACATATATGTAGTTGTACATGTATATTTTTATAACAGTGCCTTAGGAGCGGAAAAAGAAAGGAGGATTCTTTTTTTTTTCGCCTTCTGTGTTCATTGAGCAACTTAATTGTATGCAATTTATTTATTTTTTTTACCACAATGTTGTTTACAAATTCAACAATGTGTTCTTATGTCAGAGAGGCCATTCAAAATGCAGGGTTTTCTTCTTTCGTGCACTTAACAAAAATACTGCAAAGTGGTGTCAGTAGTTCTGAATCTTAGCAAAGGTTTTTGCCTCTGTACAATATACTTTATGACCTATATACACAGTTCTATTATGGTTCTCTTTGTCCACATCTAAATAACGAAGTGTAAACATCTAACTATGGTTTCAACACCATTTATAATTCATCTAACTTAGAAAACATAATCTTTTATTACGTTTATTTATTGAATAATCTTAAGAATGCTTTCATGTGTGACAGCTGCAGGAGGGCACAGGCTAGTGATGTGGAAGCACTTCTCATATTGCTTGAAGTTCATCTGTGCTTTAATTTATCCCTCAAGTTAATGTTAAACACAGCATCTTTGCGAGCTGATCTCCTATTTTGGCTTGGAAGAGAAGAAATCCTCCAAATGAACGTTATATAGCAGAATAAGTGTGTAGCTTTTTTCTTCCTCCTTTTTTTCCTTCTTCTTCCCACAGAACTTTGTAGAATCCCTCAGGCATGGTACATCATCATATCCTTTCCATTCCGGGCATCTGCTTATTTGTCATAGCTTCCTGTGCCATAGCAAACAACTTAAAGAAAAGACTCATGTGACACTTATCTTTCCATCCCCAAAGTCCTCTCGTACTGTATCATACATAAGTTTAATGCTCCATAAATATTTTTATTTGAAAGAGCATATAATTATTATAATAGACCAACATTATTTTTGATACTTAGTTATAATTTTAGAGGATTTGAGTTTGTGGGAAAGTGATTTTTCCTTCTTCTTACCTTGGGGAATTTAATCTCTCTCCTACCATTGTTCTTCCTTCGTTTATTGCACATTGTGTTTAACGTAGTGTATTAACTCTTCCATTTTTCATTTTTACCCACTTATGTCATATCTCCTCCTGTGCCTGACAGTGTCTTCTTATATTTAAAAAATGCTAAATGAATACTGGTTGATTAATCAAATTTGAAAGCTTTTACTAAATAACTTTTGACTGCACTTATATATACAAAGTAGCAAGTCTTAATTAGATAATTTGAGCTGAAAGATATTTTTTCCAAAAATAAATAAATGACTGAAATAATCATCTGGATAATTGATGTAATTCCAAATCCGGTACATGTCTATGGGTGCTAAGTCATACATTCATCAGGAATGGCTTCTGGGTGATTCAGAATAATTCATTTCTAAATAGACATCAAGGTGATAGGTAATCACAATAAATTCAACAACAAAGAAAAATTAAAACTTACACCAAAAAGCTACATTAGTATGTTTTTTCATTACATCCTCATGACTTTCATTTTATACCTGGAGGTCTGTACCTTTTGATCACCTTCACCCATTTTGCCCACCCACCTCCCGCCCTGCACCTCTGGCAAACACAAGTCTGTTCTTTACATCTGTGAGTTTGAGTTTTTGGGTTTATGTTTGTTTTAGATTCTACATATAAGTGGGATCATATGGTATTTGTCTTTCTCCGTCAGACATATTTCAGTCAGCATTATGACCTCAAGTTTCATCCTCGTTGCAAATGACATCTCCTTTTTAAATGGCTAAATAATTAATTATTCTAATATTTTAAGGGATACTTTATGTAAGCTGGTTATTCCCTGTGTAAAATAGGTGTGTTGAAAGATATTCAAGTTTACAGGTCATATTTTGTGTAAGGTTGTTATATTATCCTAAATAAGCAACCACAAAATTGAGGTAGATCTTTTATTATGCTCATTCTTCCCTTCCTCTTCACCAAATGTTGGCAATAGAACCACAAAAGTTTGCTGAATTTAATTTTTTGATACATTATAGAACTATCCTAACTGTAAACTTTAGTCAAATTAATTGCCCTAAGTTTTTCATTTAAATGAACTAATTACCATTTATTGCTTTTTATTTGTGTGCCCAATATGATATTGTTTTATGTGTTTCATATCATGTAATCCTCAAAATCTCTCTGTGAAGTGGAAATAATTATTCCCATTTTATAGTTGAGGAAGGAGAATATTTGAGTTTAGATGATTTATTTAGGACTACTCTGCCAGAATTGAATTTAGGTTTATAGGATGCTTAAAGCTTTTGTATGGTTTGGAATGATTGAGCTTTCTTAGTGTAGATTGGCATTATTATATTGTCACATTAATAATATGGACATCCATACTATTAGTATGAATTTATTCATACAATTGCCTACATAGTTTTAAGTCTGTTTTCCTTTGCTTTAGAATTGGTTTTGACTATGTGTTTTGTGTTTAAAATATGATCAGAAAGGAAATATATATATACATAAATAAATTCCCTAATAATCAACAAATGCCTTAGGATAAATATAACTAAGAATCAGGAAAAAAATTTTAATCGCTCTTACTCTGCATTTAGTAAAGAAAATGCGCCTAGCTGACTTCCCATTTCTCCCCATGATCGTAGAAGAAATAATTCCCATTAAAGATGAATAATAACCACTTGAGTTCAGAGAAAGAGGCGAACACTTTCATAATTTCTTCATCATTAATAGGAAGAAAAAATCAAATTTTTTATAATACTCATAAACTTATTAAAAAATATGGCGTCAGTGTTTTGAAAACTACTTGGAAGTTTTATAAGGAAAACTGATGCTGCTTAGCACACTTGTAGTGTTTTCAGTTGGCCATCAGGCCTTTTCCGTAAACTGGAAGTTTCTGCTCTTTCCTACTCTGTATGTTAATTTTATGATAAAAACTACTGCCATCCATTCCTCTTTTAGTACAAACATATTTCCAGTTTAATTATTGCACTAAATTTTTTACATTGATTTTTCTCAAAAATTGAAATAATAAGGGACAACCTTAAAATAAGAAGGGACAACCAATCCATGGTTATTTTGAAATTATTTGAAATCATGTATACTAAAACTAACAATTAAACAATTGAACAATTAAAACGATATGTTTATTTTTCAGAATTTTACACTCCATGAAGTAACCAATGACTTTGACAGTATGCCCGTATCTGCAATAATAGATAAACTGGCAATATTCAGCTACTATACATTTTGGGTAACAGCAAGTACTTCAGTTGGAAATGGGAATAAAAGCAGTGACATAGTTCAAGTATACACAGATCAAGACAGTATGTAAACAAAAAGCATTTATTAATCTTTAAAAGATTTAATTATACACTTTGTTTCAGAGCCTTTTTCTTTTTGTATATATTACAAATTTAATATAGGTATAAAACTATTACAATAACAAGCTTTTCTATTTATGGAAACTGCTACCATTCATGAAATTTCTGTCACTTTTATTGCTTCAAAAGATGTCACAGCCATCCAGTTGTAAGCATGAAAAATACTGTTGTATACATGGATGTGTGCTTGTCTGCTTGCTTTAATCTAACACCTTTTTTTTTGTTTTAATCTAGCAACTTCTTTCCATTTCAGCCTTTTAATCCACATAGGACTCCATACAGCATCTTTGTTATTATTATGTTTTTGACTAATATACTCAGAATATCTTTCCTTTTTTTTTTTTGTTTATTTTTGAAGCAGAGAGAAAGGTGGGGGAGGGGCAGAGAGAGATGGAGACACAGAATCTGAAGCAGGCTTCAGGCTCTGAGCTGTCAGCAAAGAGCCCGATGTGGGGCTCGAACCCACAAACTGTGAGATCATAACCTGAGCTGAAGTCGGATGCTCAACCAACTGAGCCTCTCAGACGCCCCATATCTTTCTTTTTTTAACCTAGAAGTTTCTTGTATGCAGCTTCTACAGTATCCTGTTTGTGCTGAGTATTTAGAAAACTATAACGATTGAGGCACTTGATGTTTTAGGTTTCAGCTTCAAGAATACAATGATCTATAAATCATTGCCTATTTCTTCTTGTGGTTGTTTCTGGAGTCCGTTTATTTCTTAAAGACTAGTGTCTTATTGAGAAATGGTATTGGCCTAAACTTCTGCTGAGAATAAGATTTTGTGTTTATTGTCTGAAGATGACAAATCGACAGACATGATAAGTATGAGCAAATGCTTTCATTGTTGGAACAATCTTTAAGCTTACACATTGATCAACAGAATAAAATCATAAAATATGTAAAAATATGCTTGCAGAGTCTTTAGCAAAGTATTTTACTGTAATATGTGGTCAATATCATTTCAAGCATTCTTTAAATGCAGACATCTCCCCATATTTTCACCAACCTATAAATGTTATCAGTTACTATTGTAGCACCATGAATAATAAATACTTACTGTACAGTGTTCCAGGAGGGAGGTCCTAGATGTGATACATGTACAGCAATGATAATCTTTAGAAGAAAGAAACTGAAAATATTGTTTAGATAGCATATATTATCAAAGTATTTAAATATCTGAGCATAGATATACAGACATGTATATGGATGTATATGGATAATCACCATGTTGTAGGAAAGAAAAGAGAATATCATCTAAAGCAATCTCACACATATTAAAGACGACAGTGTTTATGTTTTGAATCATTTTAATATAATTATTTTGTAATATTTTGTAATAGGTTATATTTACTACATCTGCATTTAAATAGTATAAGAGCTGATGATGTAATAGATGTCATTTCAACAGTTATCCTCAGTTTATGAACTTACTTCAATTTTATTTCGGGTGACTGATAATTTTTATATTTTGCACATTACCTACCGTAGTACCCGAAGGGTTTGTTGGAAACCTAACTTACGAGTCCATTTCATCAACTGCGGTAAATGTAAGCTGGAGCCCACCGTCTGAACCAAATGGTCTAGTCTTCTACTATGTTTCTCTGAGCTTACAGCAGACTCCTCGCCACGTGACACCACTTCTCGTTACATATGAGAGAAGCATATATTTTGATAATCTGGAAAAATATACTGATTATATATTAAAAATCACTCCATCAACAGAAAAGGGATTCTCTGATATCTATACTGCTCAGCTACACATCAAAACTGAAGAAGATGGTAGGCTGGACCCTTTTATTGCCTATTAAGCAGATTGCTGGTGTTCTCTTATTTCCATTGCTTTCTGATAGAAAACATTATTCTTATAACTCTACAGTGTCTATTTGTTCTCAAATAATTAGCCTTTCAATAAACATAATAAGCTCTGTGTTTTTTAAAATTAAAAATAGGTATCTGCTAATGAAATTATGTCCCATTATTATTATTAAAGCCTCTTCTTTTTAATGCTAATTCACTTTTGTTTCATTTAATATTCTCTTTTTCTTTTATAGTCCCAGAAACCTCACCAATAATCAACACTTTTAAAAACCTTTCCTCTACCTCAGTTCTCTTATCATGGGATCCCCCAGTAAAACCAAATGGTGCAATAATAAGTTATGATTTAACTTTACAAGGACCAAATGAAAATTATTCTTTCATTACTTCTGATAACTATCTAATACTGGAAGAACTTTCGCCATTTACATTATATAGTTTTTTTGCTGCTGCAAGAACTGTAAAAGGACTTGGTCCTTCCAGTACTCTTTTCTTTTACACAGATGAGTCAGGTAAGCCCGAATCCATGCTCCTCAAATGATTTCACTATCGCAGGCTTGCTCTCTCTTTCTAGGGAACAGCATGGAAAATGAAAATATATTCAACTATCTGTTTGTGACAGGCTTACAGCTATTCATCTACTTTGCTGAACTTTTTTTTTTTTAATTCAAGCCTCAGAACGAAGTGCTTGTTTAAAACTACTTTGGAACTACTGAGTTCCAAGTATAAAGACATGGTTACTGATGTCATTAATTTCTGAAATGTGATCATTTTAGGAATATTTTCTTAATAGTGCCTTCAAGAAGCTAGAGTCACAGTGATATTCTTACTTAATATCAATTAAATATCATTTACTAAAAATGTTATGAATATAAGTTTTATAATGTGTTTTCCTACAGTGCCTTTAGCACCTCCTCAAAATTTGACTTTAATCAACTATACTTCAGACTTTGTATGGCTGAAATGGAGCCCAAGTCCTGTTCCAGGCGGTATTGTTAAAACATATAGTTTAAAAATTCATGAACATGAAACTGATACTATATTTTATAAGGTACATAGATTATAACAGTACATGTTAATTTAAAAATTCAGAAATTGAATTAAAATCATTTGACATGCAGAGGAAAATGAACTGCTTTAAATTAAACAAGGACCATGTTTTTACATAATCTTTTCTTCCTACAATTTAAGGATGTTTGGGGAAAACACAGAAGACATTTGTCAGATATGGAAGCTGAATACTTTGTAGAGCAATTTACTTAGAAAATTTGCAAGTTAAGAAATAATTGCATTATTTTCTTAATGCTGGAAGGCATATAGTAAATTTTTTCAGACTATTTAAAAAGTGTTATTATCTTAAAAGCAATGTATTTCTATTTGTTTTTAAAAATATACCAAGTGAATGTTTTCAACCTTTTAAGAAAAGTATTTCTACAGGACTTCTGGTAATCTTTCCTGAAAGAATATAATCCCACATTAATTGGTCTTTTAAATATATCATCATTCTTTTCCTTTCAATGCTAATTAGTTTGCAACACTGAACACTCTTTCCCTTCTCCATTTTTAGGTTCTAGAATCAATGAAAAATACCCAAATTACAGATGTAACAAAGGATCTCAAATACACTTGTGTGATTTCTAGCATTTAATTGCCAAAATATGTTATATAACTAGCATTTATTTTTAAAAAGTGTTTTTATTTTTTTTTCCAAATACTGGAATGCTCGTATTTAGTTACAGCAAGAAGAGTGGAAAAAAAAAAAACAACTCTGCAGTAAACATTGTCCCAATATTATATGCATTACCATTTATTGCTGATGCTAAATCATTTTTACAGCATGTGTAGCTTGCAAAGTGAATAGTAAAAATCAAAAGCTGTGATTAAGGTTATGTCATAAGGAACAATGACTTTCTTTCTGGAAATCAAGATATTACTTTAAAATCTGATAGGCTGAGTAGAATTTGAATTATAGTACTCCATAAATGTGGAATCTGTTCCCCAGAAGTGTGAAATTCCATTAATGATGCTAAGTCTCTAGGCCTCTACCATCTATCCCTGGTCTAATCTTAACATTTTCTCAGTTTTTATTTGCTTTGTCTCAGTGGGTCACTGGGAAATGGATATCAGAAAGGAAAAAGCAATTATTTTCTACTGCAATGACATTTTGTTTGAGAGTTAATGTGTAGCATTAAGGCAGCTGCTTAACCTCTTCTAACTTGGTTTCTTCAAGTGCAAAATTGGAGTTATAAGGATGCATACATTAAAAAGTGAGAATTATAAGGGTGAATCTATATCAACCACTTAGAATAATCTTAAGCACATGATAAGTGTGTTAGCTATTGTTGTGTTATTGTACATCGTTTAAGAAAAGATTTATAAAATCTATCCAGCATTTGATAGCACTAAGTAGGAAAGAACAGTATGCGTTTACCTGAATATGGGAATAAGTTATGGTTTTTAGACTTCCTGATTTTTCAGTGGAAATGCTACCATTAAAATGTTGCTGGTAGCAAATGTATAATCTTTATACTCTAAAATATTAGATATATTACTTTTGGGATGGGAGGAATAGTTTTTCTTGAAAACTTACTACTTTTCGTTATTCTTTTTTACACCTGTTTTTTCTTCTGTTGATTTTCATAGTTTTATTTTCTTTTAAATTCCTTTGAATATACTTCATGGCACCGGTTTTCCTTTCCTCACATCTAGTTTATTTGCTTTCCTCCCTTCATTTAGCTTTCTCTCTGAGTGTATTGTCCTGTTTTCCTTATGTCTTCATCTGCCTCTATGTCCTATCAGTCTCTATTATTTTCTTCTCTTTCTTTTTATCCTTTCAAACTATATGTGGGTTTGTGGAAGCAGAATAATTCCAGAACCACTCCAGAGATTCCTGCCATTACAGTCAATCCAGTGCTTCTACACGGAGATCAGTTCGATCCAGGTCTACTGGTAACTTGGGTCACTCACAAATACAGAAGGAAATTGTGTATTCAGTAAAAAGTTCTGTTAAAATATGTTTGGAAATATTCCTCACTCATGTCTCCCTCTTACAGTTTACTCTTATGTAAATCTGGTCACTATCCAGTAAACTGCTCTCACATTTTTTGTTATAATCCTGGGTTCAGTCATTTCTTTGGGTACAAGCCTTTCCTAATCCAAGTCAAAATTTACCTGCATTGTGTTTAATTTCTTCTCAGGAAACATTTGTTGGTAGATTTCTTTGATTAATATAAAAATTCCTTGATGACAGTGACCATATATATCTTATATTTGTATCATTATAACCTTCTGGTTAACTAACAGTGTGCTTTATAAATAGTAAGCATGAAACAATGGAAGGATATAGTGTAATACAATGAGTCCCTAAAGTATGCCAATAACTTGGGATATTAATTTAAAATTTGATTTAATTTAAAATATGATTAAACCATAAGTGTGCTATAAGTTACTATTCTTGCTAAATTTCTGCTACTGAAATGTTTAATAAATAGGTCAAAGTGGTTTATATTTTGGGTCTGCTAGATACAGTATTTTTAAAATTATACTATTATAGGAGATGTTGTCTTCTCTTTCCATAAGGATAACAGATTAGTCTTAACTGATCTCTCAGTTATGACAATTATCTTTGAATGAAGACTTTATAGTTGATGATAAATTTTTCTGTGAGAAAACATATTCTTCCTTAAAACAGTTGTGATAACTCTTTTGTTCCTTTCTTTTTTCATTTTCCTAAGAGATTAGGTAAAATTAGAAATTTAGGAGTTGTCTGGGAAAACTTATAATTTAAGCTTCATAAGAGTAGAGAGTTTGTTTTTTTAACTGTTGTATTCCCAATTCCTAGCATAAAGTAGCTGATGAATAAATTAATTTACACAGAATGTTACTGGGTATTAAAAAATGACTCTAGATGAATTCAAGAAAAATCTCTTGCTGACCACCGATAGTTTTGATTTAAATTGGGGACTTCAACTTTTGCAAATTTAAAGAAAGTAGTCAGTATATAATTCCAAGAAAGTGTCGGGGTGACAGCTAGAGCTACAAAACTCTAGCATAAAAGATATAAAAAACATGGCCATTATGGTACTCTTCAGGGCTGAGAAGGTACTCCGTTCATCCTGTATCATGATCTGAGCACACCTTGTGGCACAAAGAAAAAAAAAAAAAAAGGTTAGTATTTGTTTTATTTGAACTGAAAATGCCTATGCTTATTAAATCATAAGTTAAACATAGAAGACATAACTTCGACGTAATAAGGTATTTCTTTCAGTTACAAATTTCTGGCGATGCATCGTGACAAAATTTTTTTCTGCTTTTCAGAATATTTCAGGTGTTCAAACTGAAGCTCAGCTTGTGGGGCTGGAACCAGTCAGCACCTACTCTATCAGCATATCTGCCTTCACCAAAGTTGGAAATGGCAATCAATATAGTAATGTAGTAAAATTCACAACTCAAGAATCAGGTGAGATACAGTTTTTTGATCCTAAAATGTTTTACTCTGTATCTCACACTTTTCCCATCCTTTAAGTTTATATGAAAGTATCATTATTTAATAGTGCATTCAAATGCAAGTTGAATTTCAGTGCTTTAAGACTAGGCTGGGTCTTGTCTGCAATTAAAAATACACACACACACACACACACACACACACACACATATATATATTTACACGTGTTTTTTTCCTTTTGAACTGAGGAAGTTGAAATAAAGGACTAGTTTAGAAACAAAGTAGGTTTCTAGATATCTGTGGAAAGTTACCTAATTCTTTTTTTTATAAAAAGATTTTAAATTCCAGTTAGTTAACATACAGTATAATATTAATTTCAGGTGTACAACACAGTGATTTATCACTTACGTACAATACCTGGTGTTCATCACAACAAGTGCCCTCCTTAATTCCCATCACCTATTTCACCCATCCCTCCACCCGCCTCTCTTAACCATCAATTTGTTCTCTATGGCTAATCATCTGTTTCTTAGTTTGCCTCTTTCTCTCTTTTTTTATTCCTTTTGCTCTTTGTTTTCTTTTTCTTTCTTCTTTTTTTTTTAAATTCTTAGTATCAACTGAGACAGCTGGGATGGTGGGATAGGAGAAGAAATTAACCGGTAGTCCCTTTTAACAGGCTGGTTTATATTTCCATGAAACATTATCAGTGGTTTTTTAAAGAAGATGTGTTGTAACGGGAAGACCACTGGTTGCTTTGTAAGCTTCTATTTTTCCAGAATCCATTTGTAACATGTGAAGGGGATTATGAAGACTTTGAAATACCACTGGTCTAATTAAACTTACATGTCACCTACATGCCGTAGCTCACCTTTGTTTATGTGCTGTTTTCATTCATGACCTATATAATGGGGTGGCTTAGAAATGCATTTTTCCTCTTCTCAAACAGACCATATGTTTAAAGGCACCCCTTCCTCACTTTTTTCATCAATGATTATTGAATGAGCTTAAGCTCCTGCTCCAGTTTTTCTCTGTACCTCTAGATGCACTTCCTCTTCTTTTAGCGAATTTCTAAGTTGAAATTGGAAAGCACTCACTGATAAATTAATTACTTTTGCCTGAGACTTTTTTCAGCATGCCTATAAGACAAGCCAAGAAAATAGTGTTTATCATGGATAGAAGTTCATACTTTGAAGTCAGAGTGTCTGGATTTGAATCCAAGCTCTGTGCTTACTAGCTGTATAACCTTGCAAAGGCTCATGACTTTGTTGAGCCTCTGTGTTCTTAACTGAAAGAAACAAAAAAATCAAAACAACAACAACAACAACAAAAAACATATTAGCAGTAGCCACCTATAATGTTGTTGTGGAAAATATTTGAAAAGATCCAAATAAAGCCCTTATTAGAGTGTCAGACACACATTTAGTGCTCAAAAAAATATTACTGTTGCCCCTATTCTCATATTACATATGAAGAAACATTATTCAGGAAGTTTAGGTTGAAAGTTCTGAGAAAGTTAGTAAAAAAACTGAACTAGAACATCAACTTCTGACGTCTAGTATAGGGTGGACATAACTGTAGGAAATGTTTATTATAACTTATAATTTATGTATTATATACAAATGCTATAGAAAAAAACTACTTTAACAATATATACATGTATTGGTTTAGTAAAAATCAAGGCTAATCTTGTAGACAGTAAGCCAGTAAATATTTTATCAATAAAATTATTGCACATGCCTCAATTGGTTAAATAAGAGATGATTTTCAACTTTAGGCATTAAATATCGGCTGTTTAATTAATTGCTTTTAGATTTACAGTGAGTGAAATACAAAATCCAGATTTATAAACTAAACTTCATGAAAGTTATTTTATGAAATTATTATTATATGTTTTTGAAAATAAGCAAATAATTAACAATATTTAATAGACAGACCCTGGATCAGTTGAGAAATTGTCTTTTTAAAAATTTTAAACGCCGCACATCCATCCTCTAAGTATTCTCCTTTTGTTCTGATGACTTTATTTTACAGAGGAATAAGATTTTGTAAAGATAAATTTAGTTCAGTGGAGAGAACTGTAAGCAAATCAAATATTACTTGAACTTGGATATTCTTTAAATAACTATATTTTGCATAATGACAGCAAGTTGTTTCACTAGTTGTTTGTAATCCACGAATTGACTATAGCTTCCTCTCTATACTATAATAAGAAAAGCTATGCTATCATTAGGGGACATTAGGTAATTACTTTCCATGGGAAGTAGCCATGGGAAGTAGTTTCCATGGGAAGTAGCCATGGGAAGTAGTCTCTCTCCAGTCTGCAGTCACTTTGGTGGGCTGGGGAACTGCTCTTCAACGAGGTCTACCCTCTGAGAAACTGGGTTACTTCCAAGTGAATTCAGGGAAGTTCTAGAAAAAAACTAGGACTGAATTAAAAACTAGGACTGATTTAAATGTTCCTTCCATTGATTTTATAAAGGTATTGAGAGATCAGGTCTTCACTATTCTTCCAAAGCCTAACGGTTGTGAAAACAGAACTCCTAAATTGATTGCATGTTTCCTAGTACGGTTAGGCCCAGGTGTGCCACATCATCGAGGCACCTACACCTATGTTTTGCATGAAAAGGTTCCATATAAAAGTATTGCTAAGACTGCTTCTTTCTAGTTAAGATATAAAGAAAGCAGGCTTCAGCCACTGCCTGAGCTTGAGGCTATACAGTTAGTTGCTTTTCAGTATTTGAGGATGTGATTGCTCCTTGGGGCTAGGAAATATTAGTGGCTGACTCAGTATTTTAAGGATTCACGTAATAGAAACTGGGCCAACTGCCATTTGATTTAGCCTATGTTAAGAACTTTCTGTGCACACATTGCAAGGTTGATATGTTGAATTTTTATTTGGTCTCTACTTTTAAACATGATTTAAAATAATTTTTTTATGTTTATTTATTTTTGAGAGAGAGGGAGAAACAGTGTGTGAATAGGGGAGGGGCAGAGAGAAAGGGAGACACAGAATCCAAAGCAGGCTCCAGACTCTGAGCTGTCAGCACAGAGCCTGAGGCAGGGCTCGAATCCACAAAATGTGAGATCATGACCTGAGCCAAAGTCGGATGCTTAACCAACTGAGCCACTCAGACACCCCTACTAAATCATTTATCTACTACATGTGTATAAATTTTAACTTTGCACATTTTTTTATCTTTAAAGTTCCAGATGTCGTACAGAATGTACATTGTATGGCAACTAGCTGGCAGTCAGCTCTAGTGAAGTGGGATCCACCCAAGAAGGCAAATGGAATAATTATACATTATATGATAACAGTTGACAGGAATTCTACAAAAGTCTCTCCCCAAGATCATATGTATACTTTCGTGAAACTTCTTGCCAATACCTCATACATCTTTAAAATAAGAGCTTCAACTTCAGCAGGTGAAGGTGATGAGAAAACTTGCAACATCAGCACATTACCCGAAACAGGTAACTAATGTGAAACATGTAACTAATCTGAAACAGGTAATTTACAGGAAAGAGGTAACCGACCTGAAACAAGTAACTGTTTGTGGATTGTGTCATACATTTGTCAATAACGTTTGTAATTTTTTTATTCTTCCAAGTTTTTATTTAAATTCCAGTTAGTTAACATGCAGTGTCATATTAGTTTCAGGAGTAGAATTTAATGATTCCTCACTTACATATAACACCCGGTGTTCATCACAAGTGCCCTCCTTAATCCCCAGCACCTATTTCACCCATCACCCTACCCACCTCCTCTCCAGTAACCCTGTTTGTTCTCTGCAGTTAAGAGTCTGTTTTATGGTTTGCCTCTCTCTTTTTTTTCCCCTTTACGTTCATCTGTTTTGTTTCTTCAATTCCACATATGAATGAATTCATACGGTATTTGTCTTTATAGCACATTTATCTGAAGATATGAAGGAAATATTTAAAAATGTACACATATATTTTTATGACGTGTGTTACCCGAATACCGGTTATGTAGTACTCCTCTCCACAACACTGGGAGATTAAAAGGGGGGAAAAGGAGAGAAAAATCTGCTCTACTGTGTTTCCACAAATAACTATTTCTTGTTATCCAAACTATGAACTTACTGAATTATTCTTTATCATAAATTAAAATATTGAATGAACATGTAAATGTTTTGATATTTATCTCTTTTTTACATAATTGATTTTACGGAATTCTAGATGCTTCTCTGAATTCCGTAGCTGCAGTGTCAAACTCTCTTTCATCTATTTCTTTTCCTATACATCAGCCCTTGTACAGTATTTGAATGAAAATATCCAGTCACTAAGCTCTAGTCTACAAAGAAGAAAACTCTTGCCCTCCCTAATAGTGGTCTGACCTATATTATAATTTCCTTTCTCCTTCTACCTTCTCCAATATTGTACCTGCTCATATCAATGTTAAGTCTGATTCCTTCCTAACAGTACTACTTCCATGGATGTCCTCCCTTATAAGGATTGTGGGTAATGCCATAATTATTTACTTCTGGCACATCCAGATCCATTATTTTGGAAACATCTTTTAATTCCTTCCACCTTTTGAAATCAGCATCACCCAATTTTACTCCACTCCTCCTTCCTTGAGGTGGTAAACCACAGAATTTCAAGACATGATGTACCTTCTCCCTGGTTTCCACATCCTAATCAGCATCTTTTCCTTACCATCCTTCCAATGCAACACTGCTTCAGACTTCAGTGTTCTTCTTGTTCAGCTAGAATCGATGCTTTTCAGCAACACCTATCTTTCGCTCCTTATATCTCAAACCATGCCTTTGTGATTCATCTTCTAGGGGTTTCCCCATTCTGAGAGGATTCCACTGTTTTCACCAGATATTGGCTGATGAATAGTGCTATAAAAAACAGAAATGGCTTACCTTTTCCAGCTATAACTTCACTTTTTCTTACTCTCCTAGCTGCCCCATAACCTTCTATATCAATTCGTTTGTTTACACTCTATCGGTTTTCCATGGGAGAATTCTGCTCTCATTCTGAGCATAATCTACCCACACTATCATATATATTTGATGTGATTTTTTTAGCTAATAACATCAATGTCACTGAGTTGTCCTCCTTCAAATTTACTCATATCTTTATTTATGCTCTAAATATGTCCTCTCTCAGGGATGTCATTGCCTTCTTTCAGGAATTAGCTGCTTATTTTTTCTTTGGTATCATATCTCCTCTAGAACATTACTCCATCAATTCAATCTACTTTCTCCTGAATTTAATTCTCTTTCTCTCTCTCCTACACACACACACACACACACACACACACACACACACATTGTTAGAAAATGTCAGCTGAGGAACTGGTTGGTGTATCACCTCACATATCTGCACAATGGAATTCATGCTATATGAATTCTTCTCTTCTCCTTTTCTATACCTGTACTTTGTAATCATTTGGACACCAACGCTCATATTTTTATGTGATTCTTTTTCCCATTGTTCCTACATATGATTATTTCTTGTCAATTCAGTCTCTGTCATGGTTCTCCAATTTGTTCCTTCTTCTCCAACATGACTGCCCCATTTTATATCAGACTCTTCTTGCTTCCTGTAATAATATCCTAAAGTAGCCTTACCACCCACACTTATCCAGTCTGTCCGTCAGTCTTTTCCTCCTACCCACTTACTTTGATTGAATTGTTTCTAATACACAGTTTAGAACATTTATATGTTGGCAGTTGAGGTTCATCATCTGAGGGTAAAAGTGAGACTTGCAGATTTGGGTATTTGAAACATAGAGATAAGAATGAAAAGTACCAGTTATAGGAGATAGCTCAGAATATTCCAAATGTTTTACTCATTCTTGTCTAGAAAATACATCCCAGAATTTATCACCAGTTAGAATCTTGACTTCTCTCTAGGTTTTCATTCTTATGTCACTCCACTACGTTTCCTCATCTAGCTTATACCTCTAGCCAAATTTCTTTTTTTTTCAGTACATTTGATTTCATGCTTTCAATTAAAAGAATATTTATTAAGCACTTGCTACTTGCAATGAACTAATAATTGATTAGATTTTCTTTTGCAAACATACTCAACACTTTCTCCCCATCAAATTGCTTTACTTCCTCTAGTTATGTTGCCCTTTTCTTTTTCTCTGTCACACAGAATTCTATTCATTCTTAAAAGCTCAATTTAAGTGTGTGTGTGTGTGTGTGTGTGTGTGTGTGTGTGTGTGTGTGTGTGTGTGTGTTTTAAATTCTTCAATACCACGCCAACCTTTAAAGCCACAGATTCCTGGACTTTATTCCCAGACTTGCTGAATCATAGCCTCAAGAGGTGATGCCCAAAAGCCTGTACTTTCAGGCATCTCTCTAGGTGATCTGATGCTCTGCAAATTATGGGAAGTACTAGAGTAGATAACCCATAAATTCTGATGTCTACTGATATGTAGCAGTGAGGACAGGCAGTGTCAAAGAGATCCAAAAGGAGTGGTAGATATTTCCCAAATAAGTGGGTAGCAGGCCATTGCATGCAAAACCTGGCAGAAGGAAATATGTTCAAATCCAGGCAGAGGGTCTGCATCAGGTCATTTAGCATCAGGTAAAATGGTCTTGATTATGACAGGAGCAGAGTCCTAGAGAACTGGAAAAATAAACAGGACGATAATTTTGAGATAAATGAGAAGTTCAAAAGACTCTGAAGACAAGACAGAAGACTCATTAATTGAGCCCATGTAACTCAAGATGACTGCTTCATCATAGGAACAAAGCAGAAGCTCAGTTAGTAGAGCTGAGACACACAATCAGAGTAGGGATATACATTTGATATAGAAACACCTGAACTTAAGGTTCAGGTCTTTGTAAAAGAAAATATTTAATTAAGGATTTGAATTGGATCTTACCTCAGGATTGAAAGACCACATGAGTGAAAGTTGAAGGGAATCTAAATCAATGAATTAAGCCGATATTAGGCATACATACTGTGCTGTGTACTCCCTTAATACTGAAGACAAATTTTCTCAAATGTTAGACTTCTAACTCCCTGCTTCAGAATGTATATCCCTGAGGCCCTACTCCAGACCTATGAAATCAGTATTTAGAAAGTAAGACTCACGACAAATCTGTATGTAAACAAGATATGTGCATAAACAGTGCTGAAATTGGAGATGCGCTCTATTCCTTTGTAAACTTTTTGCTTGCAGGGTCTATGTCTTATTTGTCTTTGTTTTACTCACAGTTCCTAGCAGATACCCTGGGAATTACAGGTACTCACATGTTTGTATTAGAAAGAAATGAATTGTTTTCTTATAAAATTTATATTTTTCCATAAGGGTTTTTATTCCATTGCAAAATATTATTTTCACATATCTATCAGGCAAAATTATAGTTATTTTCTCCCATGCAAATGTAGAAGTATTTTTAATTAAGGAGAATCAGTCATATGAAACATAAGTATTAATTGGTACTTCAAAATTAATTAAATAATTTTTCAACTTTAAAATTAGTTTCAGGCCTAGGATGTAATTATATTTCTGATTACAGTATTTGTTAGGTAAATGCTTTTATCTGGGTTCACATGAATTGTTTGTTGATGACACATTAGTAAGAACTGGAGATTCATTGTTCAGAATGGAAACAGTTTTATAGCTGTTGCAAACTTCTAATTTATAGTGGTCTAAGATTAGTCACGGTGTATAGTCAACTCTGAGTCACTGACTCCGTACTTATTTTTGACGCAAAGTAAAATCAAATTTGACTCACTTTCTTACTGCCTGATGTCTGACCTTAACATTCCTTCCAGGGATTATTGGGTATTTTTCTCAGTGTAAACTTGGTCATATTTGGGCACCGTTAAACATGCATCATAATGATTAAATTTATGAGGAGATTAGTGTTTGGTCTCTAAGCTGGCTCCATTGTCACAATCACGTTGGAATAGGGCAAATATAGATGAAGGCCCCAAACTTGGTACTGTTAACAGCATTTTATGTCAAAATATGTCATAAGTACCGATAAAGATATTTTAGCAAGTTCATGTGCACACAGGACTGAACTCCTAGAAACTCATATTAGCTCAAAATGCACGCATTTATCCATATTATTTTCAAATCTTAGTAAATGTGGTGATTTAATATTGAGTTTTTAAAACTTTTTTTCCGGAAGATAATTTTACAGTTTCTATTTATTCAAAGCTGTTCCAAGTTCAGTAATTTAGAATCAAAAGAGAAAAATAACCTATATCTCTGCCCTAAACTTAATTGAGGGAAAGTAAAATACACATTTGTGGTTTTTAGGAGTGCTATTTTCAGCAGTGATTTCTTCATTAGTTTTTGTCCAATAGGAGGTATCGGGCACCTATAGGGACCCACCGCAAGTCCAGCAAGCTAGCAAATACATTAATGGTGCAATATTATTGAATGTGTTTGATTTCCCTGTTTTTGTTTTTTCTTCTACTCTTGGTTATTTGAAAAAAATTATGGTAAACTGTCAATATATGTATGCTTACGTATATTTAATATATAATATAACACATGTGTGAAATATGTTATATACATTAACATAATTATAATATGTACACATATTATATGTTTATATATTAACATGTACTTTTTACATCTACGTATGTTAATTCTCAGTCCTCTTCTACAAAGCCCTGATCACTATTCCCCTAAGAATTACTTAAGAAATGTATCTGTTATGCATTTTATTTGAATCCCTATTTCGTGGACCTCTCTGAGCACTGCAGAGACTGGGCAAACTGTGATTATAACTAAATTTGATCTCCATTTACCAGCTTTTTGAAAAAAATATTTATATCATTTTTAGGAATTCACACCATTCTCAAATACCATTTAGTAGATTGAATGTGGGTGGTAAAAGTATTCCTCAGGGTTGCAAATTAATGCACTAATTCTAAAGTTCACTTTTTCCTTTGTCTGCATCCCACTGACATTGCTCTTCTTACTCGTCCCCTCAGTTGAGATGAGAAGTCAAGCATGTAGGAAAATTGCATGACCCTGTTTGTTCCTAAACGAGTGAATTGACACATTCTACTTACCAGCCAGTAATTGTTGAAAGCGTAAAAGCCATTATAGTTGCCTGTCACAGATCAGAAAGAAATAGCTATTAGCATTGCTCCTCTAATTGAAATTCAAATGTCTTACAAAATATCTCTCACGTAGACTTAAGCATCAAATATAATACTTTTCATAAGAGCCAACATCATGTGAGAAGTATCTTTTAGTGTGGAAATTTGACCAGTGCACACTTATTTAATGCTTACTATGTGTAGGCTCTGTGTTTGGGGTTCAAGAACCAAGTTTGAGTCCCAAATAGCATCACTGATCTCTTCTGTGTGCATCCAAATGACTCCACCATTACTGTAAAGACATACCCAATACATATAAAGCAGTTAAATACAAAACTGTATTAATATGTTAGTCAATTATGTGGATTAAAGATTGAATCAAATAGAATTTCAGGACAAATAGATTTTATTGAAAGCTGTGTTGAAGAAGTGGAATATGAATTAGATGTTGCTCATTCGTAGCTTTAGAATTTCTTTATAAGAGAAGCTTAGGCTCAGTAACCTAGTGGGAAATTATGAAATGGTCTTGAACCTTGAATTTCATAGGCAGTTACACCAGTGTTTACCCAGATTGTCTGATATAGATCAATAAAATAGCTAAGTTTTCAAAATATTCTTTTTTTGTTGTTCTTCAGTGTGCTATGAGAAAATGTCATAGTACATGTCAAAGAACATTCTTCATATTATTTGAACTATATAAATGGTAGGGAGAATTGAACACTGTGGGTACACTAAGGTACTCATGGCTAACCAGCCTGTGGCACAATCACTATTCATTGAAATAGTGAGATTAATAGAGAGAAGGGAGTAAATACGAATTCCAAAATACACCAAGAGAAAACACACAGTGGAATAAAGGAATGGGATATAAGGGGTCAGTGTGAGGTGGAAGCCTGATAGAGTCAGGGACATTGTACTAGAAAGAGTATAGGAGGGGAGGTTGAATAATTTAATGAGCCTTACTTTGCTCTTGGTTTTGCATATTTGTAGCAGAGGCTTAAATATAATATCATAGAAAAATGAGAACTCTGCTAACTTTAAAATAGGAAGCAACATAAGTAACACTAAAAATAGTGATTGTTTTTTGACCATTGTCCTAAAAGACTGCAGTAATTTTTAGAAGAAGAATTTGTTCATTACATAGTTACTGAGCCTTCCGAGTCTCAAACAATAAGATCCACAGTTGTCTTAATGGCCCATAAGGTCCTTTTTAACCCACCATTCTCTACTGTTAGTTATGTATTTTCTCCTCCTTTATTTTTTGAAATTTATCCTCAAATGCCACCTCTTTAAAGAGGATCTGACTTATTTATTTATTTTTTTAATGTTTGTTTATTTTTGAGACAGAGAGAGACAGAGCATGAGTGGGGGAGGGGCAGAGAGAGAGGGAGACACAGAATGTGAAGCAGGCTCCAGGCTCTGAGCTGTCAGCACAGAGCCTGATGCGGGGCTAGAACTCACAGACCGCGAGATCATGACCTGAGCCAAAGTTGGACGCTTAACCAACTGAGCCACCCAGTGGAAGAAACATCTCAGATCAGTAATCTAAAGTCACCTTCCCCTCCACTACAGCCTAGAAAAAGAAAAAGCATGCTGAAAGAAGAAAGAGAATAATAAAAATAAAAGCAGAAATCAGTGAAATCAAAAACAATAAAAGAGTAGGAAAAATCAGTGAAATAAAGAGCTGGTTCTTTGGAAAATTAAAATTGACAAGCCTGAACAAATGAAGACACAAATTACCAATATTTAGGAATGAAACCACATCAGATACTGCAACATCAAAAGGATAATAAAGAAATGATACTGAGCTTTACACACAAAAATTTTACACCTTAGATGAAACAAACTCATTCTTCAAAAATAACTACCACAGCTCTCCTAATATGAAATAAATAATGTGAATAGCCCTATAACTGTTAAGGACATTAAATTTACAATGATTTCCTTTGACCCACTCTGGTAGAGAAAGGAAGGGCATTCTCCATTACTGGCAGATGGGAGTAGGAATCCAAGTTTCCCCTCACACTCTGCTGACTCCTCCATTGAGGAGACCTTTTGGCCCTAACTGGCAAGGGTAGGAGTTTCTCATTACTGGTCTCCACATGGTTCTCCACTGACATGGTGAAGGAGTTTTGTTACTTCTGGAAAGGGTAGAAATTCTAGCTCCTTATTTTGCTTTCTCCGAGTTCACCCTATCAAATATGGTTGGGGTGCCTCATTACTGCCTAATGAGGACAGAAGACTAGGTTACCCATTTGACCTTTTCTGTCATGGGAAGGAATGGGACCACAGTTTTCTTCTGTGGTTTTTGGGTAGAGCTGTTCTTCTCTAAAAGTTTTTGTCTTGCTAGGATACACTTTTTTTTTTAATGTTTATTCATTTTTGAGAGAGACATAGAGACAGAGAGAGAGAGACAGAATGTGAACAGGGGAGGGGCAAAGAGAGAGGGTGACACAGACCTCGAAGCAGGCTCCAGGCTATAAGCTGTCAGCACAGAGCCTCATGTGGGGCTGGAACTCACAAACTGTGAGATCATGACCTGAGCCGAAGTCACCCTTAACCAACTAAGCCACCCAGATGTCCCAAGGCTACACTGTTTTTTGACTAGAGAGAGCGTGCTTTTACTATGGCATTTTTGGCCTGAGCTACTTGACATTTCCAGATTGCTGGCTTCTGGGATATATGAAGCAAAAAGAAAATCCAGAGAACTCACTACTGCATTGTTTCTTTGGTCTGATTTCTCTAGTTCCTCTGCCTTCTCTCCATCTTTCAGAGTCTTCTTATGTTTGCATTATATTTAACGTCCATGGATTTAATTGCACTTAGTGGAAGGAGTAGGGATAATACATCTATTCTATCTTCTTCAAAGCAGAAGTTCATACGTGAGGATATATTTAATGGTTCTAAGTAAGCATCTTTGCTGTGAGCATTTTCACCACAATTTTTCACCCTGTAAGCAATTTTGCTGAAAAAGATAAAAATAACCAGTTGACAGTTTGATTTGACAGTTGGTTGGTTTCATCAGCTGGTTAACTGTTTGGTTTCATTTTTCTATTGATACAGTTCTCCCATTTTTATATTATATAATTCTTAGCCAGCTCCCGTAATGGTCTGTACAGTGGCATGGAGTTTTGAATTCACATTTCCCATAGAACTTTGGAACATCAGTGGGCATGTGACAAAATGCCAAGAACAAACAACAGTGTGGAAGGCTCTCACAATGCAATACAGAGCTCACAAATATGCATCCTTGTATTTGGAAACTAAAACATCTTTTAATGAAGAAAGAAATTGTAGCAAAAAAAAAAAATGAGATGCTAAACAAGAAGATGAATCAATAAGCAAAAAATGTATAACACTATGAGTGAAAAACTTTGATGATAAGCATTTAGGTACAATGCAAAAAATAAAATCAGTTATTTGTGCAGTATTGCCATGATTCTATACTATGCATTTTGAATGTATTCAAATATTTAGTATTTGCAATAAAGTCTTTCAAATTTTGTCATTCATTTTTAATGTTTCATTATGTCCTTTTTAATGAATATCCCTCTTTTATTTTTCATGACTTTATCTCTATGGCAGAATTGCCTTACAGCCTATTAGTTATGCAGCAAAGATGCTTGCAAAAAAGATGCTTGCAGCAAAAATTCTGAACATGATGCTTAATATCATGCATGGATGGTACCCTTTTTATTCATCTATTCAAGATGAAGTTATTTAATACATATGAAATAGAATGCTGGGGACTACTGGGAAGACTATATTAAACAAATTTATTTCTTGTGCTTTTAAAATTTAGAATTATATAATTTTATATTTTCATTGGCTCTCAGAGATTACCTCATTCAGTCATCTCATTTGACAGCCATAGGAGATGAAGCATATAGGTTAAGTGTCTACTAAGTGAGCTACAACTAATTATTAGCAGAACTCCTACTAATCCAGAACAACTCCTACTATACTATAATGCCTCTCTCACGTTAGGAATTCAACAAATCATTTTCACTTATTGGAATTAGAATAGTTTTCTTCCATTATTTTATAGTATCTAAATAGAATTTGTTATGGAGTAGGGAGATTTAGGCCCATCATATGAATTTTCTCATTAATTTTTGCAGATATATTTATGATGTAACTATATACATACTTTTGTCCAAATGTGGATTTAAATTTCGTGAAAACTAAATTTCTATCATCAAATATGTGCTTACCTATAATACCCAAAACACCATAATGCTGAAAATACTGTGTAAAATACTGAAGCCATTCTGAGAAATCTATAGAGTTCCTAGACACATAATGTATTTTTTATCCTGGATAAGTTCCAAAGGTGTAATGGTGGCTATTATAAAATTGTCTTAGGTATCAGATTCTAAATTATAATTTTAAAAGTCTTTTTAAATGTAACTTCATTGGTAAAAAATGAATTTGAGTTACTCTGCTTAATTCTCCTTGACCTCATCGATGCTCTAATACCTTTCATTAAGTATACTCCAGGCATCCACTCTTTTCTTCATCCCTGCTCCAGCTAAAGACAGCTGTTCTTCAAGCAGCATTTTTATTAACTTATTTAAGAACTGGGGCAGATCTTATTACTCTATTTTCCATTCCTGTCCTATGCAGCTGTAGCTGATACTTTTCATAACAGCCTTTACATATCAACCTCCTCTCCCTTTGCACTCCATTTTTTTTTATTATTCTCCTTTACTTTCCTTTTTAAGTAAATGAAGGATATGTGTGTGTGAGTGCATTCAAAAGCCTTCTTTCTTTATCTCTAGTAACCGTATTACTTGAAAGCTTCAGGAATGTGACCGTTGTTTCTGTGAGATTATAAGCTTCAGGGAAAAACACTTAGGAATGGGGTAAAAACTCTGAAATGTAAAATAAATGACTTTTAATGACAGCAAATTTTCATTAATAATACTCCATTTAGACTCAATTTTAAAATAATGCAATACAAATATAAAGAAAATGCTTCGAGCAAAGAGAGGGTTGTGCAAATTATTCTTAGCCACAATTTAGTGAATTTTAATGACAAGTTTCATGACATATAAAAAATAACTTTTATTCAGGAAGCTATTTTATGAATATAAGGCACACATAAATAGAAGCCACTAGATGATTAAACACTTCAAAAGTCAAGTAAAGAAATAATATTTTTAGTATATAATGTTATCATTGTAATTTAAATTTTCACCACCTAGTATTCACTGCAACCTCAAATAAATTGTCTGTTAGTTCTGTGTCTGGATACCTATTATGAAAAATTATTACCTTAAGAACAATTTGCAATGTTAGAAAGATAATATTATTCCATATGGATCACAATAATGAAATCTACACAATTAAAAGATACATTAAAAATCAGTAGCCTAATTTTCTGGTTTGTTACTAACTAATTATCCTAAGTAAAATTCTTTTTAATGTTTATTTATTTTTGGGAAAGAGAAACACATACACACAGCGTGAGCAGGGGAGGAGCAGAGAGAGGGAGACACAGAATCTAAAGCAGGCTCCAGGCTCTGAGTCATTAGCACAGAGTCTGATGTGGGGCTCAAACCCAAACTTCCTGAGCTGAAGTCAGATGCTTAACTGACTGAGACACCCAGGCATCCCTAAATTGGTCTACTTTAGATAGGAATTTTTAAAAACCACGATCCTGTTTATAATTTTTTTAAATACAACTACTTTAATATTTGTTCTATGGAGTCTAACATTTTTAAAGTTTAGACTTAAAATTTAAATCTAACTCTGCATTTAGGATGTTTTTACAAAGAATGGTTAACTGTATAAGACATGCTCTGTGAAAGGGGCGCCTGGGTGGCTCAGTCGGTTAAGTATCCGACTTCGGCTCGGGTCATGGTCTCACAGTCTGTGAGTTAGAGCCCCGCGTCGGGCTCTGTGCTGACGGCTCAGAGCTTGGAGCCTGCTTCGGATTCTGTATGTCCGTCTCTCTCTGCCCTTCCCCTGCTCACGCTCTGTCTCTATGTCTCTCAAAAATAAAATTAAAAAACTAAAAAAAAAAAAAAAAAGACATGCTCTGTGAAAGCTGGATAGAATGCTGTTCTTAGAAGTACTATTAGGAACTTTGCCTGAAGATTAAACAATTGCCAAAAGATAGTTGCAAGCAGTCGTTGACATACTTGGGCTAATCTGTAAGGCTTCTCTAGAATGGAAATATAAAAATACAATAAAACACATCATTTCTACTAACACCTAGATTCATAAAACATTGGCTAGAAAGTATTTGTCTAGCATTTTAAATTTCTATGTAAATGTAATATATAACTTATTTTTAATATTTGTGCTGCATTTTTATGGGAAAGCTTTTTTCTTTTCATGTTTTTGTGGGTTTTTAAATGTTTCTTACTTGTTGAAAATTATTTTATATACAATGAAATGTACAGGACCTAAGCGTAAAATTCGATGAGTTTTTACAAATGCATACTCTCATGTAACACCACTCAATAACACATAGAACAGTTCCATCTTCCACAGAAAATTCCCTTGGATACCCACTCTTCAAGGCAACCACTGTCATGATTTCAGTCAGCAGAAATTAGTTTCAATTGTTCTTGGCTGTATGTAGTCTTTAATGCTCGTCTGTTTCTTTCAACATAATTGTGAAAATTTCAGTAATTTCTCTTTTTTACTGTTGAGTAATTTTCCATCTTATGAATATTGCATTATTTGTGTGTGTGTGTGTGTGTGTGTGTGTGTGTACCTGTAGATCGTTCTAAACTAAGTATTATGAATGAAACTGCCATAGATATTTTTGTTTAAATATTTTCTTTTGGAATTGCTGGGTCATAGTCTAGATATGTGTTTGTGTTTAACACAGAGCAAGTAATCGTTATACTATTTTAAATATACCCTCAACAGCAATATATAAGAGTTATAGTTATTTCTCAATATCACCAGAATTTGGTGTTAACAGTCTTTTTAATTTTAGACATTCCAGTGGTATCAACATTTTCTACCTCATTATGTTTTATTTTCATATCAGTGATGATTAGTGATGTTAAATCCTCTATGAGTTTGATTTTTTTAGATTCCACACATAAGTGACATTATGCAGTATTTACCTTTCTGTTTCTGGCTTATTTCACTTAGCATAATGATTTTAAACCTTTCTTCCATTCAAATATAATCATTTATAGCTATAATGTCCTCTAGATAATTATATATCAAAATTTTTGATTTTTTCCTTTCACATAAAATGTTTTCTAATTTCCTTTGCAATTTTTTTTTAGCCATGGTTGTACGATAATATGTTTAATTTCTGATTATTTGGAACTTTTCTAGATATTCTCATGTCATCAATTTTTAATTTATTGCCATTGTCAGAGAATATATCTTTAAGACTTAGTTTTTAAAAGTTTTTTGCAAAATTTTCAGTGGCTCAGCATATGATTTATCTTGTTGAATATTCTTCCATGCACACTTGAAAATAATGTATATTCTTTAGTCGTTTCCTATAATATTCCTTGTATTAGTTATATGTGTTTGATACTAATGTTTTGCAAAACTAGATTCTTACAACTTTTCAGTTTAACTATTCTATCAATTATTGAGAAGAGAATGTTAAAATATTCCACAATGGTTACAGATTTGTCTGTTTCTTCTTTCAGTTCTGTCAGTATTTGGTTCATGTACTTCAAAGTTTGTTTTCTGTTGTTTTTTTTTTTAACAAATACATATTTATAATTGTTATAACTTCCTAATTGACCCCTTAATCATCATAAACTGTCTCCTTTATCTTTGGGAATACTCCTTGTCTTAAAAGTTCTTTTGTTTGGTGGTTCCTGTGTGGCTCAGTCGGTCGGGCATCTGACTTCAGCTTATATCAAGATCTCATGGTTCCTGAGTTGGAGCCCTGCATTGGGCTCTATGCTGACAACTCAACCTGGAGCCTGCTTCAGATTCTGTGTCTTCTTCTCACTCTGTTCTGCCCCCTCTTGTACTCTGTCTTTCTCTCAAAAATAAAAAAGGTAAAAAAAATTTTTTAATACAAAAATTAAATTTAAAAAGTTCTTTTGTTTGATATTAATACAGACACATGCTTTTTTAGTTTGTTGTTTGCATTGTATATCTTTTTCTATCCTTATTTTTAAATTATTTGTGTTATATTTGAACTGTATGCCTGGTGACAGCAAAGTATGCCTCTTGTGGACATCGTATAATTGGGCCTCATTTGTATCTTGACTGACAATCTCTGCTTTTTTAAGTGGAGCATTAAATCCATATATATATGTATATGTACATATATACACACACATAATTATATATATTAAATATTATATAATAAATACCTATTTATTATATATTAATATAATATTATATATAATATATTATAATATATTATTATATAAATATATAATATATTTAATATATTATATGTTTAATATATATTATTTAATATATAATATATGATGTATATATTATACATTATATATAATAAATAGGTATTTATTATATATTATTTAATATAGTATATGTTTTTTTAATTTTAGAGAGAGAGAGAGCATGAGCTGGAGAGAGGGTAGAAGAGAGAAAGAGAGAATCTTAAGCAGACTCCCCACTCAGCATGAAGCCCGACATGGGGCCTGATTCCAGGCCCTGGGATCATGACCTGAGCCCAAATCAAGAGTCTGATGTTCAATTTCTTGAGCCGCTCAGGCACCCCAGTCTGTATTTAAAGTCATTAGTAGTTTTATTGAGTTTAGTTCTACTATTTGCTATTTGCTTTCTATTTGTCTGCTCTCTTTTTTAGTTCCTCACTTCCCTCTTTCTTGCCTTCCTTTGGGTTAATTAAGTAGTTTTAGTTTTCTGTTTTAATTAATCTGTTGGATTTTTATCTATACTTATTTTTAGTGGTTGCTCAAGGGGATTACAATATGATTATTTAGTTTGTCATAGCTACTTAATATTGTATGACTTCACATAAAATATACGAAGTTGCAAAAATACAATTCCATGCATTTTGCCATATTTTATGCTATTCGTGTCATGCATTTGTTATCTATATATTTTAAATAATTTATACATATGCATGTTGTTAACCACAATTTATTGTACTGTTTCTACTTACAGGGCCAGTAGACATTTATATGAATTGAGAAAATACCATAAAGCTTTTCTATACAATTACTGTTTCTGGTGTTCTTTATTCCAGTGTCATTTCATCTAGGTTCATACTTCTAGTGTCATTGCCCTTTAACTTTCTTAAGACTTTCTTCTAGTGTAGGTATGCTCACCTCAAATTTTCTTAGATTTTATTTACTTAAAAGTAGATTTATTTTGCTTCCACTTTTGAAGGATTTTTTTTCTCTGGATATAAAATTCTGGACAGATAGTTACCCCATCTCCCTGTTACCTACCCCCCCTCGCCCCAGTATTTTTAACTTTAAAAATGTCATTCTTTTGTTTTCTAGTACTTGTTTCTGATGAGATGTCAGCTGCCAATTACATCCTTAGCTCTGGTGTGTGATACATGTTACTTTTTTTGGCTCTTCTCAAGACATTTTTCTTTATTTTTTCTTTAAGGCAGTTTGTCAGTGATACGGCTAATGTGCTTTTTGTTCCATTTGTCTTGTTGAGCGTTCATTTAGCTTTTTGTATTAGTAAAGTAATATCTTTCTGAAATTTGAGAAGTTTCTCATCATTATTTTTTCAAATATTTTTCTTCCCTCTATCCTATTCTGAGACTCCATTTATAACCTCTTGATACCATGAAAATGACCGAGGCTTTATTAATTTTTTTTCACTTTTTTTCTCTCTTCAGATTCAGTTCTATTGATGTTTCACCAAGTTTATTGACTATCTTCTGCTGTCTTTAAGCTGCTATTAGATAAGTCCAATGAACGATTCATTTCAAATGTATTTTTAAGTTCTATAATTTTGATTTTGTTCTGTTTCATTGTTTCTCTGCTGAAATTCCCTATTTTTTTCTAATTATGGTCATGTTTTCTATTAAGTCAAATAAAATATTTATATAGTTTGAACTTTGTTTTCTGCTAATTCCTACACATGAGTTATTATGTGATACTTTTTTCTATTGAGTACTTTTTTCTCTTGACTATAAGTCACATTTTCCTGTCACTAGTAATTTTCCTGCCTGCCTAGTAATTTTTAAGCTTATATTAGATGTTGTTGGTGATGTTTTGCAGAAACTCTGGATTTTGTTATCTTGTTTTGAAGAGTGTTTGCTCTTATTCTAACAGACTATTAAATTACTGAATGATGATTGTGTGAATATGTAGTTTTGATTTCACCATTATCTACAGAGGAAATTCCTTGATTCTGGAACATAGAATAAAGTAAATATATGGCCCTTTTAGGATTTTAATATGAATTTGTGCTATTTGCCAGTCTGTTAATTTGGTGGGATTGAAATTCCAAATTCCAAGGACACCTAAATGACTCACTCAGTTAAGCATCCAACTATGGCTCAGGTCATGATCTCATGGCTCCTGAGTTTGAGGCCCGTGTCAGGCTCTGTGCTGCCAGCTCAGAGCTTGGAGCCTTCATCGGATTCTGCATCTCCCTCTTTCTCTGCCCCTCCCCGACTCACATTCTGTCTCTCCTTCAAAAGTAAATAAACATTAAAAGAATTTAGAAAAAATTGAAACTCCCAATTCTGTCTCCCCTGGACTGGGAAGCAACTAAAGTTTCTACTCAGTTTTCCATCTGTTTCTTTCCACTGTGTTCCTCAATGTGTCCTTCATACATGTATGATTGAGAGAGTAGCTAAGGATTTCAGACGAGTTTAGACCCAGAATTTAGACCTAACCCCTTTTAGGCTCCCTCCTTTTCCAACTACTTCGGCAGTCTCACATGCCATTCTCTGACACCTCAAGCCATAAGCTATTTGTTTGTTTGTTTCCTCCAGAGTGCATGGTTGTTACCTGCAGGAGAATTAGTCTGATACAGACTACTGTTGTATCATCAGAACAGATCCTCAAACTTATTATATTTAGGCACTGAAATATTTTGATATACATTTTTGGCTGCCTCTGCAAAATTATTTTTTGTATGATTTTGACAATTCTAGTCACACTAAACACTTTTATGTACAATAGCCTTACTGAATATTTTGTGATAAGTACATAGAAGAGAGGTTTGCAGTGCAATAATATGCCTGACTCTAAAATGAATAGTAGATATTTTTGTTCTTACAAATATTTTGGCCATCAGGGACTTTTCTATTGGCTACTTTATTTCACAGAGTCCCCAGTCTCACTCAATTCTTTGATCCTTTCTTCTCGGTTGGTTGTTTCTCTTTCCATTTCCTTTTATTCTCTCTCTGCCCCTTGCCCTGTGTGTGTGTGTGTGTGTGTGTGTGTGTGTGTGTCTCATGGAATCCCTGTAAACTCCAAATTCTTTTTTCTCTTTTCTAGAGCTTTACCCAAACTTTAGATCAGGATTCCTTTTGTAAATTTTAATCTATCAAGGTTTTCTCTACAGCCACACTCTTTAGAAAACAAGAATGGTTTCAAGTAGCATTTGATTATAATCAGCATTGGTGACACTTGTTCATCAGTCTATATTGGTTACAGAATTGGTTACAGTTTCTTCTTGAAATCTGTGCATGCATTCATCCATTCGTTTGTTCATTTATTCATTTATTTGTTAAACAAATACTTCCTTTTTAATGTTTTATTTATTTGAGAGAGAGAAAGAGAGAGAGAGAGAGAGAAAGCAGGGAAGGGGTTGAGAGAGGTGGGGACAGAGGATCTGAAGCTGGTTTCATGCTGACTGCTGCAAGCCCGATGTGGGGTTCGAACTCAGGATCATGAGATCATGACCTGAGCCAAAGTCAGATGCTTAACTGACTAAGCCGCACAGGTGCTCCTGTTAAACAAATATTTCTTAATATCAATATATGCCAGATATTATGGGCTTACCTGAGTTTTTTTATGATTTCTTTTTCTAGTTCTACTTCACTGCCCATTTACTGCTAACTTTAATTTTACAGAGACTCAGTTCATCATCTGCTGTTGTGATACTATATATGCAAATACTCCCCATAAATGTTTGTTTACTCTTATGATTTTCAAGCTTACATATGCATAATTATTCTAAATTGGCCTTTCTTGACCTCTTAGGCTAATCCAACCTTCTCCTCCCAAGATATCTCTATTTATTAATGTTAACAAGATATGAAACTCACATGTCATTTACTCGAATCCCTCAAGCAAATCCCCACAAACCAGTAGATCTTTCTCATTTCTTCATTAGTGTCAATGATTCAATTTAGTATCCAGGTGTTATAGAGTTGTTCTTAATAGACCACTAACTCTGCTATGTAATTACTCCCTAAGAACTGCTTTGGATAAATAATTTCAAGTCAAAGTTGTCATTTTTGATGGATATTCTCATGAGATGGCTTGGTATCTAGAGCTGTCAAACTAGTGACTTTATAAAACAAATCAACTCATTTTTCCTCCAAGCAGAACACATATAACCCATTTTCTTTACACTGTTCTCCAAAAACAAAGCAAAACAAAACAAAAGTTTTACTGAGATATTTTTATAAATAAGCTGTGTGATAGCTTGACTTGAAAACTATTATTATTATAGCTGTGGTCCATAGAGTTTTGGGTCCCCCAATTTTCTATCTCTACATCAGTAGGACGGACACTAAACATTTTTAGGAAATTTTGTCCTGCTTATAGACATTTTCTCAGTTCCCTTTAATGTGAATGGAATATTTTAAGATGATTTAATTTGGCACACTAATAATAGTATGTCAGTCCATGTCAGTCCCAGCTTTGTAGGACCACCTAAAATCATGTTTAGGTAGCTTATTCTGATAAATTCTGGCCCAGCCACTCCAAAATCTATTTCTGGATTAAACCAGACTGCTGAAGAGAAGTGTGACTGAATGGAATAATTAGAACCTCTGAAGAAATAGTTTTACAAAAGCGTGTTTGATAGCTACTCTGCTCACTCACATTGAGAGACATTGTAAGAAAGAGCCAAGTTAAAGATAGTTGGCAGTTAGTAGGTAACGATGTCGTTGAGGATATTTTTCATTAAATTACGTTGTAAACTGTTTATTTGATTCTTTTTTGAGAGAGAGAAAGAAATATATCTTTCATCTCAGTAACAGAGATTATTGCATTTTCTTGTTTATTTAATTTTTCTTTATTTATAATCATGGAGATTTACAATCTTGAGTTTTTCATTTGTATTATTTTCTATAACACAGAGCCAAATCATAGCCTCCTTCTAGGAACTGTACAGTGTACATTTTATCTATTGACCCAATTCCTGGGTTCATTTATGTTTTACTCCTGTCTCCTCTCTGCCCAGTAAATAATCACATTCTGCTGATGTTCTTTTGCCTTTTTTAAAAGCTCTGTTTCTAATTATTCTGTTATTATTGTAATATGTATTGCGCTGCATATATACAACATCTAACCACTTTCTATCAAATTAAACTTTTCCTGTTAAGTCGCTATGTGGAGGAGGCTCAGGCTTTTCTTAAGTTGATACTTTACAAATTAATCTCTGTGATTGTTCTCTAGTGTCTACAGTAGTTACCTAAACTCACCTCTCCAACTTTCAGTGCCTTTCAATAACTCAACACTTGATGGCCCCCTTTTTTCTTATTCCTTCCTTAAACTTTCTTTTTTCCAACATAGTATACTTTCTAAACTTTGACATTTTGTAGTTAATTGTACCTTTCCCATACTCATTGTGCTTAAACATCTTTTCTAACACATATTTACTCATTCTCAGTTGTGCCTTCAAATTATAGCCACTAGATATTCTTCCACTGAAACTTTCCTTTGGGCATCACCTATTTGTGGTGGTTTCTATTAGCTAAATTACTTTTCATATGTGTATGACAAGCAACTTATACCCTAAGACTAACAGCTTGTTCATAACCATTCAGTGTGAATGTTCAGTAAATGCTATTGATTAATTCAAGTTAGTACAAAATTTATATCTGGTATGCTGAAATATTTTTTGCACTAAATTTTGTAGGAATTTCTATTTTTATATTGTTTAATACTGTGGTAGTGTTGGTAAACTGTACTTTTATTTGTATATGCTCAGATTACATATTAGTACTTTGTGTTTCTAAAAGGATTGTAGATTATTTAAAATTAGTAGAGACAAAAAAATTCTTAATAAACTAGGAAACATTGTGTTTATACTTTTTTAAATTTTATAAATATAAATTTTCTGGCATCTGTTTTGCTTAAAAGAAAGTACATTTGTGGTAGAAGATAAAAGTATATAGTCATAAATAAAGAATTAAAGAAATTTGGTCTTCCATGTTATTATACTTAATCAGGTCAGTGAGAAGTCAATACAGACTTCCATAAGACTCTTATCGTGGGAGGTTGGCAACCTTTAATAATTGATACTCATAAGTTTAGAGAATAATTATATTTTATACACACTTTCATCTTCTAAGTGGAACCCTACTAAAAAGTCACTAACAACTGACATGCATTCAAACTACAACAAATGTGACTTACATAGTTCTACAGACTTTCATTTCAATCATGATGAAAGTATTTCACAGATAAGAATAATTTATGAATAAAAATGTAATTTACGGAATACCTTGCCCGTGAATGTTGATCGCTTCATCACAGTTCAGTCATGTTTAGAAAATCTAAGCAAGCTGTGTGATTACTCCAGGAAGCATGGAATGATGTGTTCAAATTAGTACCATCTGTGGATAGAAAAAAATCGAGGTTTTTAGTCATTCTTAAAGAATGGAAATCTGATTCTCCATGCTAAAATGAGTGTAATCCTTTTTGTATCTGTAATTCAATAGGGCAGTTGCTTTGAAATAGTCTAGTTCAACACGCAGTTCGTCAAAAGAGAAGATACCACATATAAATGCTGGTCATTTTTGAGTGCCACTGAGGTAGCCTTGTTTTAAAAAAATTGTCTATGAGTTTTATTGTATATTTGGGCTCAGCTTAGATTTATTTCAGGTTTATCTTTCTAAATTTGTATGGGTAAAATTTTGTACCACATGAAAACCAAACAACTGTTTGAATGAAACATAATTTATTCATATAGTCAACACTTACTGAGTGCCCATATATGCCAGACGCTGTGTATCTGTGGAAGGTCCATCACAGTGCCTGTCAAATGGAACGCAACTCAATTGTTGTTGCTCTTCCTTTAGTCAGGTTACAAATAATTCTTGTTTCTTTATCAAGTTAAAGTACTATCCTTTTAGACCTTTTTTTAAAATTTTTCCTCTGTGGTATTATTTGGAAAACACAGGAGTCTGTGGACCAGTATTAATCTGCTGAAAATTTTTACTGTGTAACAAATTGTGCCATTGCAGTCTTCATTCTTAAAATCTGAATATTGGAGGGGGGAAAAGTTGGTCATAGAACCATGGGCGTTTAGTCATCCATTTTGCTGAATTGGGAAAAGGATAGATTCTTGCCTTTTCCAGTTCATTGGATAACCAATGCATCCCTTTATCTTCCCACTTTAATTTCTTAGTAAACCCTAGGTAAGGGAAATTGAAACATGGAAGGAGTGGTTTGCCATAGACTCAAAAGAGAGGGAAATGTGTATATCATGCTTCTTGGCTCTCGGGGAAAGAAGAGACAGAGTATATGATTTAAATGCAGATGAAAAGTCATTATTAAAGTTCTCAAGTATCCCCACTGCACTTACAATAAAACTAAAAATCTTGAATCCAGTCCAGGAGGCTCAACATTATCAGATTCTGGCTTATATCTCCAGCTTCCTACCTTTCTATCCATCTCCATGTGAACTCAGATATGTTTCTTAAGTGTTCCTAAAAACCACCCTCATTTCCCTCAGAATCTTAACACATCCTGATGTTTTCACCTGGGAGGCTACATCTTATCTGTTAATTCTCTGATTAAATGAAAGCCTTTCCTGACCATCTATCTAAATCAAATCTCCTGTTCTACCCTCTTTTGCCGGGGTCCAGTTCCGGTGAGTCTAGGGGTCCCCAAAGGATGGACGGTCAGGTGAAAGGAAATGAGAGAGCCATGAGAGAGATGAGTCTGATGATCAAGCAGGCAGTTCTGGCAACTCTGGCATCTCTGCCCTACTGGCCTCAGTATCTTTATTTTTAAAGGTAGTGAGTGACATTACATCAATGAGTGACATTCCATAGTTTGATCTCTTCAACAATAATGCGTTTTTACCAGCAAGGTGGCAACTTCCTCAATCTTGTATGTTGGTTTCAGGATAATTAACATATAAATTTAGGGTGGGGGGAGAGAACAGGGTGTTTCCTTAAGGCCTTAATGTTAATTATCTACAAACAGGCCAGGAGTCATTCTGCTTATTCTTCCAACTACAATGGGGGAGGTGCAACCCATCCCCAAGATGCAACTTTAAGGTTACTTCTGGCCAGGCTATTCTCATTCAGATGTAATCCATCAAAACATCTTGCTCCAGGTCCTTCCCCTTTATCTAAATGCCATTAAACAAAAGAACATTACATTCCTTGGGGCCAAGGAGAGTAGCTCAAGAAATCTAAGCCTGAAAAATTATTTAGAAGGAGGTAAAACTAGGCGCCATTTTGGCCGGCAGGAGCTTTGCTTCAACCACTCCTTCCACGCAGGAAGGGGTCTCAACCTGTGAGCCCAAAATGGCTCCCAACACTCTTTCTCATTTGTTGATATATTAAAAAAATATTTATTGAATGCCTGTGTTGTTGCATTACTCTAGACCTTCAGAGACAATCTAATATGTAGATTGGTATTTGTATGTGTATATAATAAATAATAAGCATGCACATTTTGGAGTAATTAATATTTTTTTATTGATACAAATGTAGACTCAAAACCTTTCTAGATCTTTGGTATAATTGTTGGAATGAAGTGGCGATGAAAAGAGGATTAGAGGGCACCTGAGTGGCTCGGTTGGTTGAGCATCCGGCTCTTGATTTCGGCTCAGGTCGTGATTCCAGAGTTGCGGCGTCCAGTTTTACATCAGGCTCTGCACTGAGTGTGGAGCCTGCCTAAGATTCTCTCCCTCTCCCTCCCCCCCATCTCTAAAATATTATTTTTTAAAAAAATGAAAAAAGAAAAGAGGACTAGGCCTATTGAAGGTGGGTTTTCAGAGTAGAATTAATATTTATAGGAGGGTGACTATCAGTTGAAAACAATGAAGTATAGGGCATCTGGGTGGCTCAGTTGGTTAAAAGTCTGACTCTTGGTTTCAGCTCAGGTCATGATCTCATGGTTCATGAGACTGAGCCCTACACTGGGCTCTGGCAGCATAGACCCTGCTTGGGATTCTCTCTCTTCCTTTCTCTCTGCCCCGTCTCCTCCTCAAATAAATAAATAATAACATTTAAATAACCCAAAGAAGAACCAACTAATAGAGTTTCTGGAAATAAATTTTAAAAGAAACCTCTCAAGATGTAGAGTTTTCTTTTGCTCTATATCTTTAAGCAGAGGCCAAAAAAGTAGAAATTGGTCATTTTATGGAAGAAAATTGTATTAGTTTTCTATTGTCATGTCACATGTTATCACAAATTTAGCGGTTTAAAACAACACCTATTGGTTACTACACAGTTCTGTTGGTCAGAAGTCTGGGTATGTTATGCCTGGATTCCTTACCCAGAGACTCACAAGCTGAAATCAAGATGTCATTCAGCTGTATTCTCATGTGGAGCTCAGTCCTCTTCTAAACTCAAAAGGTTGTGGTAGAATTTGGTTTATTACAGTTGTGGATCTGATATCCCCATTTCCTGACTGGCTCATAACCAAGAGGTTGCTCTTAATTTCTAGAGAAAGTCCAAGATTCTTTATCACGTGACCCTCTTCTTCAAAACCAGCAATGGATAAACTTTTGTACATTGAATATGTCTCTTGTCTAGAATATGTTACTTCCTCTGTAATGAGCCAAAGAAAACTCTCTGCTTTTAAAGGATTGGTGCTGTAAAATCAGGTCCACTGGATTATCTCTCCCTATTTTGTTTATTTTTTATTTTTTAAAAGTTTTCATTTAAATTTCAGTTAACCATGTAATACTCATTTCAGGTGTACAATACAATGATTCAGCACTTCCATACAACACCCAGTGCTCATCCCAAGTATACTCCTTAATTGATTTGGTTGCTTAATTACAGCTGAAAAAAATTGTTTCTTATCAGCACTTATAGTGGTGCTTGGTTGAAAAAACTAGAGGAAGGGGAGTGGACAGGGGCCTGGAGTCTTGGGGGACATCTGCTTTCATAAAAGTCAGACGTAAAAAGACAAATTGATCAGGATCATATCTAAACTTCCTTCAAATTCTGATCCTGTCATCTTGATTCATTTGCCTGTTCCATGAATTCAACCACCAAAATAGATCTAAAAATATATTTTTTTCTTATTGCTACTTCTTCTTTGTCCTGAACACATCCAGTGGTATATAAATTTGTCCTTTCTCCTGTTGTGTAATTACCAGGTTAGACTTGATAAAATGTATTTCTGAACATCTCATTCTGACACCTTGATAGCTTTCCATTGCTTGACAAACTAAGTCCTTCTAACATAGTATGTTCCCAGGTTATTGTGCAACCTTTCTGTGTATAATTGCCAGTATGAATTATAAACTATAGTTGACTTGACTTAGATCACATTACCTCCTCTTTTAAATCTCTATGTTTACAATCAGTAAAACTTAAAACTTTCCTGAACCCCCAAATCACCCATATGTCTAAATTTGTCTCTCTTCAGGTGGTCTGAGTTCAAACTTAGTGGCTGAGAGATTTAAGTAAATTATGGAAGTTCTACCTTTTATGTTTATAATATAAACATTATATTTTTAATGTTTATTTTTGAGAGAGAGAGACAGAGAGGGAGAGACAGAGCATAAGCAGGGGAGGGGCAGAGAGAGAAGGAGACAGAGAATCTGAAGCAGGGTCTAGGCTCCGAGCTGTCAGCACAGAGCCCGACGTAGGGCTTGAACTCACGAACCATGAGATCATGACCTGAGCCAAAGTCGGACGCTTACCTGACTGAACCACCCAGGTACCCCTGGAAATGCTATTTTTTTAATCATATCTAAAACTCATTCCTCTATAAGATAAATTTTCCTTAAAAGTAACTTTTTCTCTAGTTGCTTTTCTGCATAACTAAACATAGAAGAGGGGGTATATTGTAGATAGCATATCAAGTATTCTGTTTGTAATGCTACTTTAAAGGTTAGTGTTTAATTAAATACAGTAAGATTTAATGATAAATATTATTATTGGAAAATAGAGTAATTTAATCTGATCACATGCTTTAAGTTATCCACTTCTTATTTTCCATTGCATTAGACTTTATCTTCTCTTCCAGATTTAGGCAAATATATAAGCAGTAGATCTATAGATAATTCAATACAGAACTCCAGATTCATGTATCCATCACTATTTGACATCTCTTTCTGGGTATCTGATAGGCATTTCAAAGTTAACATGCTCAAAATAAATTCTTAATATCTCTCCCCAAAGCTTACTCCTTCCAGCTTGGTTAATAATGACTTCATCTTTCTGTTTGTTCAATCCAGAGACCTCAGGGCATTCCTCTACTCTCTCTTTCCCTTCCACCCCACATGTCACACATCAGCAAATCCTGTCAGTTCCCTTTCAAATGATGTTCAGCATCTGAATGCTTCCCTTCACTTCTGCTGCTGCGATCTGGGTCAGGCCATCATGATCTGTTGTGTTGACAATGCAACAGCCTACTAATTGCTCTCCCTGTTTTCAGCCTTTTCTCCCTTTGGCCTATGCTCAGCACAGTGGCTGGTGCGATTCCATGAAAACATGTTAGAGCCTGTCATTCCTCTCCTCAAATGAAAGTCATAATGATGTCCTACAGTGTCATACGCAATCTAGTCTTCATTATTTCTTCTTAGACCTCAACTCCTTCTAGCCACACTGGCCTCCTTGTTACTCTCCAAATATACCAAGCATAGTTCCAACTTGGTGTCTATAGTCATGCATTTTCCCCTGCAGGGAATGTCCTTTTTTCAATAATTCCCATGGTTTTCCCCCAAACTGTCTTTTAATCTAAAGATCTTTAGATTATAACTTCACATATTCTCTGACTACTCAATTAAAAATTTCAATATCCCTAGATCATCTCTCTTTCTTATTTCTTCCTTAATTCTCCCCTTAACACCAATCATCATCCAAAATATTATATACAATACTTACTTATACTTTTATTGTGTAACTGCTATTAAGTGCTTGACACAAATTAGGTTCTCATTAGATATTTATTGAATCCTGAATTAATATGATATGTTTAGGGTAACCTGGATGGCTCAGTCAGTTAAGCATCGGACTTTGGCTCAGGTCATGATCTCACAGTTCCTGAGTTCTGGCCACATATCGGTCTGTGCACTGACAGTGTGGAGGCTGCTTGGGATTCTCTCTCTCCATCTCCTTCTCTGCCCCTCCCCCATTTGTGCACTCTCTTCCTCTCTCTCTCAAAATAAGTAAATAAACTTAAAAAAAATATATGATATGTTTAGGAATGAATGAGTTGTCTAACTCATCATTTTCTTATTTTTAAGTGTCACTATTATCATATACCTTTTGTGAATTGTTTAATTTTCATACAAATCACTTGGTATCATTCTATCTCAGCCTTCTAAGCCAAAGTCCTTGTACACACACAGAGAAAGACATGATTGAAGAAAATGCTTACACCACTTAGTACATTGTTCTTTCATATTACTAACTATAACATGCTTGTATTATTACTAGTTCAATAAATGGCTATTTCTTGAAAATAAGACATAAGCCTTATGTATATTGAATCCTTAACACCAGGCTCAGAGCCTGACACATGATATGTACATATCAAACCAGTGGTTAGTATGGAATCTATTAAGTGATTCCAGGTAGGACTATGTATGTTGTGGGTAATATACAGATATATTATTCTGTGTATTAATATTAGTCTGCTGGATTATGTTCTATAAAAGGTTTTATCAATTTTAAATATATGCAAGATAAAATAAAAATCAGCTAATTAAATAAATCGTTAATTCAGTTAATAATAGTTTATTTAGAATTATTTTATAATCAACATTTACTACATATAAGATGTAACTGTGTCTATCTAGACACTTAAACATAAGTATGTTTTTCTTGGGCACTGAATATTAAAACTCAGACCATACCCAGGGAAGTACATAAGTTGGAATGAGCATAAAATTTTCTTTTGTACCAGTACTTATATATGAAGCCAAAGTAAGTTTATATAAGATTCTTAAGAGTGAATTTGGGAGCAAAATTGGGAATTAATAAAATCACAGTTGTTTTGTCTGCTACCTTTTGAACCAGTGGTCTCTGAAGCATCACCTTAAGGTTCTGCTCATTAAATGTGGTGATGCTAACATAAAGGCAGCTGTAATAAGAGATTGCCACTAGGTGCATAATAGAGACATGTTTTTTAATCCATTTCTTCCTTCCATTTTCAAAATGTTTGGTAATTCTAATGGTTTTCAATTTTTCTCCTTTAATTTTTAGTCCCCAGTGTTCCAACAAATATTGCTTTTTCTAATGTTCAGTCAACTAGTGCAACAATAACATGGATGAGACCTGACACTATTCTTGGCTACTTCCAAAATTACAAAATCACCACTCAGCTGCGGGCTCAGAAATGCATAGAATGGGATTCTGAAGAATGTGTTGAATATCAAAAAATCCAATACCTTTATGAAGCTAACCTAACTGAAGAGACAGTGTATGGATTAAAGAAATTTAGATGGTACAGATTCCAAGTGGCTGCCAGCACCAATGCCGGCTATGGAAATGCTTCAAATTGGATATCTACACAAACGCTGCCTGGCCGTAAGTATTATCTTGTATGTATATTTATAGTTTTACATTCAAGAAAAAGCTCTTTGAATGCTTTTCCACAAAAATCACTCAAAGTATATGTAATGATTGTTCTTGCAACTTTAATTTTATGTTTTAAAACTAACTAGTTAGCCTAGTTGCTTAGACAACATTAATCATAATTAGCTAAATAAATTTTTGTTACTTATCCTGAACACTATCTACCTGCAATGTTAATGCTTCTATGCAAAGGAAATAGATATATACACATTTATAAATAAATACATAACACACACATTGATATCTGTTAATGATTTCTACTTAATACAATTGTGTGTAAAATCTCTGAACATGAAAATAACAGAATTAGTGTATAAACTAATGCACATAATAACATTTGCTTTTAATTTAATTGAATCCCAATGGGAAATTCAATTTTGGACATTATTAGTTAGGGCTTTTCTCAGACTTTCAGAGTTGTACCAAGGTCCTAGAGTCTTCTCTTGCAATAAAGCATTGTGGGCCTTTCTTATAGTATATCAGTAGGCTATACTGATTGTCACTGAGCACCCTTACTCCATGCCTGCATTTTCCCTTCATATATAGCTGCTTTGCTGCTTTTAAGCCAGACTTGACAAGCTTTTCAGTGATGCTAGACACACACACACGGACTTGTGTGCAACAGCTGAGATAGATCTCTCGGCAAGCAGCTTTTCAGCTTGTGCTTTTTACCTAAATAAAATTTTGAGGAAGGAAATACCAAGAGTGCAACTCCTAGCTTGAGATATGGAGAGGGAAAGAATACAGAGAAGAAACATATAATAATTTTTCAAATTCATTCTTCCATCTACCCATCTTTCAGGACTTTTGTATTCAAGAAAAATCTCTTTAAATGCTTTTCCATAGAAATCACTCAAAGTATAGGTTAAAATGCTCTTGCAACTTTAGTTTTATATTTTAAAACTAACTGGTTACTCTGCTTGGTTAGATAACATGATTAACCATTACTAAGTAAATAAGTGTCTATTATTTATCTCGAATACTATCTACATAGATTTGTAATGGCTTCCACAAAAAACAAATAAATTGTAAATCAAGTCCTGCAAGCCAGAACTCTGAGGAATGACTGCAGTGTCTGAAATGCCACTTCTTCCCCAAGACATCCAGAGCAAATTTCAAGTTGGCCAGGTCACCCATCTTAACACCATCCCACATAAACCATCCAAATAGGGACCTTAAAGTTACTGTTCTCTCTTGATCAAGACTGTTACTAGATGATTCCTTTCAAATCCAAATCACATTTTCCTAAAAGTTTTTGGTACCTATATGTAGAGTAACACACACACACACGCACACACACACACACACAGATTTTCACTGATAGATGCTGTTGGAGGTTTTTATAGATAGAGAAATAAACTCTGATCGAGAAGTTGCATTTTTAGGTCCTTAATTGTGCCTCTTGTTACTCTTCCCAGGAGTACCTGGCATAATGTTTGTATAGTAAATTTCCAATCTGTATATGTTAATGCAATGCAACATTTGAGATAGAATCCGAATGATTCAACTTTCAACGCAATTATCCAGCCTCTGCTCCTTATAGCACTTTGACTCTTGGTTTCTGTAGTATCTTCCCTTCTGGTTTTTCTATCTTCCCTGGTAGCTCTTTCTCAGTCTCCTTTGCTCATTCATTTTTTAAATCTAAGTGTTGGAGAGCCCAGATATTTATATTTGACCTTTTTTTGTTTAAACACACAACCCTTAGGAGATCTTACCTAGAAGTAACCTTATTGTGTCCTGCGGCTTTGAAGTCTACTGATACAGTGAATATTCTCAAATATCTGTTTCCAGTTCTGACTCCTACCTAGAATGCAGATCAGTATATTTACCTGATCAACTGACATCATTGGGCATGTGTGTCAAATATAACTCTGTTGGGGCGCCTGGGTGGGTCAGTCAGTTAAGTGGCAGACTTTGGCTCAGGTCATGATCTCACAGTTCCGTGATCTCACAGCCATGTCCGGCTCTGTGCTGACAGCTCAGAGCCTGGAGCCTGCTTCAGTTTTTATGTCTCCCTCTCTCTCTGCCCCTCCCTGCACACGTTCTGCCTCTCTCTCACTCTCAAAAATAAATAAACATAATATATATATAAACTCTGGAAGTTAATGTGGTTTAAACACTAAACCTTTCATCCTCCAACCTTCCCTATCTCAGTAAAGTTCACCATTACTCATCCGGTTGCAGAAAATGAAAATCTAGGCAGAATTCTTTTCCTCCTCACCTCTGCCAATGATTTATTTCAACTGTGCCATCTAAATACATCTCTCCCTTTTCATTGCTATCATACTAGTCCTAGCCTTATTACTACTACCACTGCATTAACCTCTAATTGACCTCCTGAGCTTCTAGACTGATCTTTTTAAACCTAAATCAGATGACGTCACTTCTTTTTTTAAAGCCGTTCAATGAATTTCCATTGCCTTAGAATAAAATTCAAATTTCTTAACATGATTAACAAAGCCCTACATGACCTGGCTCTTACTTAACGCTCTAACCTCATCTGTAACTACTTTCTCACTCACTATACTCACCACTTACTTTTTCTGTTGCTAAAGTGCACTTAACTCCCAGGACTTGGACCTTTGCACCCCTTGTTCCTTTTGACTGGAATGCTTTTTTATTTCCATATTCACATGTGCAGCTTTTCATCATATCTCTACGTAAATGATTCCTGCCCAGAATGGATTTCTCTGACCACCCAATCTAAAATACCTTTGCAGTATTTTTCTAGAATGCCATCTTATCTTAATGAGCATTTATAATTACGTTATAGCTTTTTATTTGTTTGTTTTTAGAATCTGTCTTGACCATTGCTATTTCTTATTGCCTAGAGAATGGTTCCTGGTAAGAGTAGATACTCTATAAATATTTCCCAAGTGAGTGAAATTTGATTTAATAACCTGAAGTGGGTAGAGGAGAATGAACTGTCTTCCAGTTCAGGTGATACGGAGCATGATGGTGCCATAACACAGAAAAGAAGAATATGGACCAGTCAAATTTGAGTTGGGGCTGTTAAATAAATATGGTTATTTTGGACCTGTTGATTTTGAGAAGAAATAACAATTCTAATCCAATTAAGTAGAAAACAGAAAGAAATACATACTTAGAGATAAGACAGTAAGTAAAGCTAGAAATTTTAGTTGCATCAGCCAATAGGAATAAAAAAATCACTCATGAAGATTTGATTAAAAAATGAGACATTGACTGAATGAATAAACTTTAAAGTCCCAGGACAACTGGAAGTTAAGTGAAGGGGTACTATAATGAATGAATGAAGCAGGCTGATGTAAGGCAGTGGAAACTGACAAATTAGCAGAGAATGTGCTATCTAAAGTCCGATTACTGTCCTATAGATAGGCCATGCTATCAGGACTTCTAATGTTCTTAGAGAAACAGGAAATTCAGATTTTTTTAAAGTTAACACACTCAATTTCTTGCTTGTGATGATTATTTTTTAATATAAAAACATTTAATTGTTCAAACTAAGCACATCAGTAGCCCAGATCTGGCCTGTGGAAGCTAGTTTGTAGACTTTGGTTGAAATAGACCTTGTGCCTGTGGACTTGCTGATGCTGAGGATTCTCATCCTACTCCTTACAGTCCTCTCACTCAGACAGTACCTGCTTTTAGGTCCTACCATGAGCCAGCAAGTGGGCTTTCTGTATGCATCATCTCTTCAAGCACTCCAGACATAATGATAGGTGTTCAATTAGCATAAAATGACAATTAGCATGATTAATTCAGAATTGGTAAATGAATCTGGGAAGTTGAGTTTTTAAAGAATCTCACATTCTTAATTTGAAAATTTAGGAATTTTTCAATTTGAATATCATTGCTTCCACTCTCGTCCCCCCCTCCTCCTTATCCCCTTTTTATATCTATGACCTACTTACTAGAATTTAGTCATTTTCAATTTTCTACTACTACATTTTGCTCATTTTTGGTCTAAGAGAATAATGGTAGAGTATTGCAAACTTTTCACAAGCAGTGTGAGCTTTTTTTTTTTTTATGTTTATTTACTTTTGACAGAGAGACAGAGTGTGAGCAGGGGAGGGGCAGAGAAAGAGGGAGACACAGAATCTGAAGCAGGCTCCAGGCCCTGAGCTGTTAGCACAGAGCCCGATGTGGGGCTTGAACTCACAAACCATGAGATCATGACCTGAGTTGAAATCGGTGCTTAACCTACTGAGCAACCCAGGCGCCCCCCCCCCTTTTTTTAATAGCATTATTTCCCTAGTTTTACCAATGCCTCCCTTTGCCATTGGTGATTGGTTGGTTGGTTGGTTGGTTGGTCCTTGATGCAATGGAGAGTAATCTTGGCTCTTCTTCATGCCAGCTTCCAGGTCTTTAATTGATGACTAATCCACAGAGTGTCTCTCTATGGAACACCAATTTGTCTTTATCTGGTATTTTTCTTTCCTCTGGATCTAGTATCTGATTGTCACAAGCTGAATTCACCATGAGAGAATACTTAGGTATGAATACATTTGTCAATATATAAGTAGATTTTCTATACTACTCCTATTCCCTTCCTCTTTTTCTTTATGCTTGAGAGCTGATTTTTGTACTCTGTTGTTTATCAATAGAATAAAAAAGTTTTCCTATTTTAATTCCAGAGGATATATAGAGTCTACTTTCTACCACAGTAATAAAGAAAGAAAAGTAAAACGATTTATATATTTCAGAATTTGTGACAACAGACATATGATTTTTCTGGGCATTTTCCAACTTCCTAGCTTTTCATTTGAATATCCATACGTGTGTGGGAATAGGAAGTTGTGTAAGTTACGAGAATGAGAATGAGTTAGTTACTTTTTTTAAGTCTCAGGAATAAAGAAGATATATTTCTAAATTTTATATATAATATGCATATTATATATAATTTATAAAGAAAAATATGTAATAATCAAATTTGGGTTGAGTTTATTAAATAAATATGGTTATTTTGAGCCTGTTGATTTTGATAAGAAATAACTATTCTAATCCATTTAATTAGAAAACAGAAAGGAATACATACATAGAGATAAGAAAGTAGGTAAAGTTAGGAATTTTAATTGCTTTTAGTGTATATATATGTATATATATATATATATATATTATAATTTATGTACATACTCATCTGAATTTCATAATTCTACAGTGAAAGAAAAGTTTTATTTATTATAGTAAGCCCAGGAGATATCGTCTGAGTTTACATTTGATGTGAAAGATAAAAGACACTACATGTATTATTGCCAGATAATGTATATGCTGAACTAACGTATGATAGAAGAATAAAATAAAATAGTCAAGCAACAAAAATCTCAAAAAGCAGTAATGCTTTTTTAAAGATAAGAAGTAAGTAAAGATTAGGTATTGATTCTGAATATTAAAGATGAAAATCATTAAAGACATTTTATAAATATAAAAAATAACCAGGATAGAGAAAATTAATAATTTTAGTATGATCTATCATTATTTTTAAAAGTGTTTTCATAATACGATACAAGAAGATAAAATGATGAAAATGAAAAATTTCTCTCACATATAAGAAAGAGTAAACAACAGTATAAATAAGTATGAATCATTATTTCAGATGTGTACATTTTTAATGGCATTGAGTTGCACCAAGCACTTAGTAATAGAACCTCATATCAAAGCCTTAAGTTTCTTGATAAGGGGCTAGAATTGACGGCTAGTTTGCTATCATATTTTTCAAAATTGAATAACTCTAGAACATCCAGTCTAAATAATAAATATAAAATGTTCTAAAATGGCCTGTAGAATAAGAAAATGTTTAATATTAACTCTCTCTAAGCTCGTAAAGACGAGAACTCAAATTAAAGATCCAGGAAGCAAAGTGAGAATGCAAACTGAGAATTAACTTGAGTAAATGGAGTCAAGTGAGTTGACTTTCTGAGCCTGATCTACCACTGTAAACTAGAGTGAATAAAGGAAACAATATTCAGCCAACTCAAACTAACATTTCTTTCCCCCACATACTCTGATCTAGATAATTGAAGCCAAATTGCTTTTCTCCGTAAGTCATCTGTATAATAGCCATAGCGCTCTACTCCATGCTGAGTGTGTATAGATACAAACATAATCACAAAAATTACAAATGACAGAAATATTTAACTTGAAACATTAAAGTCTTGCAGATTATTTTACTCATCTTTTTTTTTTTTCCTGATTAACCCTTATACTCAAAAGCAATTTGAGTTGTGTGTGTGGGAGGAATGTAGAATGGAAAGCTGTTAAAATATCACCATGGTGCACAATAAGTACTTATAATGCTGAGGAAATGTACAACTTTAAAAGAGCGTGGGTGTGAAATTAGTATGGAATGAAATGGGACTCTCATAATGTGCATCTCCGATAGACCACCAGGACTGGAAGAGAGCAAGAAAGGAAAATTCCTGGGGTAACACTTAGGTTGTGAAAGCCACAGGATACCATACTCATGAGGAATTTTAACTACCCAAACATCTGTTAGGTTAAAAAAAAATTGAACAAAACATGCCTCATCAAAGAGGCTTCCAAGGAATGCAACTTTATGATCTAAAAAGAAGAAAAACCAAATAGAGGGCAAAATACTCCTGAACATTTTAAAAAATAAGAAATGGTTACTGAGTTACTGTATATTCAATTATTTTCCTTAATTTGTTCTAAATGGTGTAATGTATTTATAATGCAATAAGTGCTATCATAGCAAAGGTAGATATTATCCCTTCTATAAAGAAGCAATTATATAATGGCAAGAAGAGATGTTAGCCAGAAATAAATGGGAAAATATAATGCAAGACATAAAGAAGCCCATTTGGTGGCAATGCATTTTTAGAATGGCTCTAACCTGCTGCCACTAGAGGAAATTAATATAATTTATTCTAGACATGATGATTGTACTTCTGTGAAATTGGTTAGATGCTGTTGAAAGTCTTCTCAGTTAGTTGCCTGAGACTCCTAAATGTGTAGTTCAAGAGGACATCTCTCTTCTAGACCTGTAGGTCGAAGTTACTGGTATGACTGCTTAGGTTTCCACCGACATCTCAGACCCCATTATTACCACTGCCTCTGCCCCACCGCAAACCTTTCCTGCCTGAGTATTCCCTGTTTCAGTGCATTGTACCGTTGTTCACCTAATTGTTCAAACCAGCCATCTAGGAATTATTCTTAATTCTTTCTAGCTATCCCTTACCCCTAAGTCCATACCTGAGTCTTAATTGAATTTACCTTCTAAGTATTTCTTAAATTTACCTTTCACTGTTAAGGGTCTCTAAATCAAAACCTTTAAAATTCATTTCATAGAGGGGCACATGGGTGGCTCAGTTGGTTAAGCATTTAACTCTTGGTTTTGGCTCAGGTCATGATCTCACAGGTCATGAAATCAAGCCCCATGTCAGGATCCATGCTAACTGTGCAGAGCCTGCTTAGGATTCCCTCCATCTCTCTCTCAAAATAAATAAATAAACTTAAAAAAATTATTCTCTAGAATATTACAAAAGTTCTCTAAATGGTCTTTCTGGTCTCATTTTCTTTATCCTCCACCTGAATCTAGCTTTGGAATATACTTATCTGACCTTGTTATTCCCCAGCTTAAAATCTTTGATAGTTTTCTATTTTACTATTGTGTAAAAATCATACTTTTTAGTATATTCTATATGATCATATATATTTTTTGCTTATATCCCCATACATTCCTTGCTCTATCTCTTTTGTGCTCCAGAATCTTTCCAATTCTTTCTTACTATCCTGTCTTCTTTTTTTTTTTATTATTTTTTAATTTTTTTTTAATGTTTATTATTTTTGAGACAGAGACAGAGCATGAGTGGGGGAGGGGCAGAGAGAGAGGGAGACACAGAATTAGAAGCAGGCTCCAGGCTCTGAGCTGTCAGCAGAGAGCCCGACGCGGGGCTCGAACTCATAGACTGTGAGATCATGACCTGAGCTGAAGTCGGACGCTCAACTGACTGAGCCACCCAGGCGCCCCTCCTGTCTTCTTTTTGGAGACCAGCTTTCCTTTTCTTTATGTTTCACACCGAACATCTCTATTGCAAAGCCTTCTATGAGTCCCTCTTTCCACTCACACTTTTCACAATTGTTTCTAAAGTATTGACATATTGCTTCATAATTGTTTTTTTTTCTCTCTCTTTTGTGGAACTCTGAACTCCTTAAAATCAGAGATGACTGGGAAATTGTGTCTTATATATGTTTCTACCCTCCATGCCTACTCAGTGTCTAAGACAAAATGAATATGGCATTTGGACTCAAGGAAGACCTTTGGTTTAATGTGAAAGTCTCTAAATATCAAAATTCTCCATTGCAGAGTAGTTCATACTAATTATTTTCTTCAAAATATTTTTGGCCTAGAACTTGTCTTTTGAATACTTGCATGGTTATAGACAAAATTAAAATTCATCCGTGTTTAACAGGTTCAGCTTCTTTTATCCCACAAAACTAGTCATTTATATTGCTCACATTGTTTTTATTTTAACTTTTATTAATTAATATAGAAAGTATGATTGCTGCATGTAGGAAAGAAATACGCATGTAATAAATTGAGAAATATTTCAAACAATAAAGGAAAATAATGCATACCTATTTTAGAAACACTAATAGTATCTAAATGATTAATTGAGATACTAAACTTAATGAATTTGTATAGGAAGATGGGATCATAATAGATTGATAGTCCATGAAGAAAAGAAAGGAGAAAAATATCTAAATTTGGGCTACTAAGTATGATTACAAAGAAAGTATATTTGAGTGAAATCATAATTTAAACGACAAAATAGTGACCATATAAAATCAAAGAATTTAATAGAGTATTCCACTATATACTTAACTCAAAAGAGCTTTTGGTAGATTATTAAACAAGTTTTCAGGGTTTAAATAAAAATATTTTGAAATTCCATTACATAAGTACACAGAATGTGTTTTTTAGCAAAATCACTAAAAAATCAAAGGATGTTATAAAGGTCATCAGTTTTTTTTTAAATCATTAATATCATAGGAAGACAAATTATTAAAAAAATTGAGAAAAAATGTATTTCTTCTAAGTATAGCTAGCTGCATTTTATCTCTCAGCTATTCAAATGAATTCTCTCACTTTCTCATCTCAAACTTCAGATCTCATGTTGAATTATATTTATTTGGACTCTCCTGAGAATCTTTTTCTCTTGTTCAGAAAGAAGCGTGAAGTTAGGCTTAATTCTTTGTGATTTTCAATAATTAATCTCAGTTCAGATCTGCCTCAGTATTAGGCCCTGGGTCAACAAAAATTCAGCTTCATTTTCTTCTACATTTACTAAAGAAGTGGGAAGAACTCTGATTTGACTATGGAAAATTCCCAAATCTGAAAAGACCATATAATTGCTATACCTCATAGTTTAGGGCACTTTTTGGTTGGGCCCACTAACTGAAGTGAGAGCCCTTGGCTGGATAGTTAAGAATAATGACAATAATAGCTTATGAAGTATTTGTTATGTGCTTGTTCTGTTCTAAGAACTTTACACACATTGATTCATTCATTAACTTCGGTTATTTCTAGGGTAGAATCTGTGCTCTTAGATCTTGTCTAGGACTTGGGTAAAGCCTCCTGGTGATAATAAAGTACCACAAAAAAGAGGCAGAGGGGTGCTAACTAGGATTACAAAGAAAAGATATTCAGGCAAAGTCATAACTTAAAGGAAATAATAGTAAGCATATAAAATTAAGCTGTTTACTAAAACTTCCAACTCTATATTTAATGTCAAAAAAAAGTTTACCAAACCTTAAGCAAGTTTTCTAGAATATAAATAAAAATATTATGAAATCCCATTTGGATAAACAAATGCAATGTCTTTTTCAGCAAAGCACTAAAACAAAACATTGAAAAGAAATTTTAAGGATTATCACTGTGTGATATTATTAACTTTGACAACTAGGACTAAAAGAGACCTGGAGGTATTATACAAGCTTCTAGTTTATAATCCAACTATTTGCATTCCCAAACAGATTGGATGGGACTTTTCTTTAAACTACACTTTTAGTTCCTTGTCTCTTTACTGATACACTTGATAGTTATCTTACCCTGATTATACCTGCATACGATGAAGGGAAGGATGAAATAGGAACATTTATCCTGGCCCTGACTCTCTATCTGAATCATTCCAAGTGGTTCCTTCACTTCAAGCTACTATAGAACAGATGATGTTTTCTTATGTTCTTATGGAACACGATGGCCTGTTATTACTCTAGGAACATTGGAAATGGGAAGGAGTAATAGTAGGGAGAAACCTTTTCATAGTTTATCCAGAATAGATGGAAGATAGGAGGAGACCAGTCTGGGGGGTGTGTGTTGACTGCATCCATATTTCCACGTCTATCACCATGAGATCCCAAGCCTCCACCCTGCTTCCTTAGCCATCACAAAACCAGTACTTTAATCCCTACCCAGGCTTCCGATTCAGTGAAGTCTGGGATATGACCGCACATGTGCTTTCCTAACAACTTCCCAGATAATACTGATTCTGCTTGTATGGAGACCATATTTTGAGAACTGTTGTAGAAAGATTATGTAGATGCAATGCTATTCTAGAAAACTACATATTATCTCATCCTAAAAGCAATAGTACTAATATTAGAATAGTTTTATTCATACCTGGCCTGGTTAGTATTAGAAGTGAGAGTTCCATGTATTCGGTATTTTTTTTTTTCAACTTAAACCAGACTGAAATGACTCAGAAAATTACTCATTACACATCACAGAAAATGGTCATCCAGTGAGATCTAATACTATGGGCATCCATGAATCATTCTCAGTACTCATCAAACAGTCTGATTAGACAGATTCTTAGGCTGATAATATTTGCCTTTGTGATGCTACCTTGCTGTTGGAAAATCTAATTATTAAACAAAATTAAGGTCTTGTGGAATGGTAGGAAATATTTTATACACCAGCCACAGTGTCCCATAGTAGGCAATGAGATCGCTACAGTTTAGAGAAATATTCGACACCAAGGAAGGACAACTGATTAGTGTAGCATTGTAAGCAGTCTGATATTCCCTGAGATGCTCTTGGCCTGCGTAAATATAGTCAATCTAATCGCTGAACTTCTCTATGTCTCTTGATGAGCTGAATTATTTAAAATGGAAGGAATCTACTTAAATCATCTGGCCAATTAGATTTCCTCTAGTCCTGAGAGACGTGTAAAACTTAAAGCTAATTTTTCCAAGTGTGCTAAATTAGAGCGAACTCATAGTCCTGGGGGATAATACTTGTATAAGCTGAAAAAGAATGGAGTCCCTCATTTAGTGATGACAGTAGCTAGGAATCTGGTGGTCCACTGTACCAAATCCTGAAACCAATATTCCCTGAAGGGTAGGCCCTAGAAATAAACTTTAAGCTTAACTTAAATTTAAGTAGGTATACAATTTAAATCACATGTGTACAGAGCTCAAGATTTTCTGTCTTGTGAGTTGTCAAATCATTTATTTATTTATGTTTATTCTTTTAGCAAAGTCACTAAAGTGTGGCACACTAAAAACTATACAGCATTTTCTACATTTTTTTATCATTAAATTTTCAAGGATCTGCAAAAGGCAAAGTTCTAACAAGTCTTCGAATGTGCTTATTCTGAAATTATAGTATTAGACACACCAAGATATATGGTTCTTAATCAAACTGGCATAGACTTAGGGGCATTTAAACCCTTATATGTACTAGGCAAAGTGATGGTCTATCCAGACTCACCTTTCAGCTAACACACTTAGCACGGGGACACAGATGGATGGGAAAGATGACCCTGACCCACATAAGACCCACATTCCTGTGCAAGGATAGAAGCATGATAATCAGGAAATGATGGTTGTTAGTTACAGAAAATGCATTATTGTGAAAACCAGGGGAAAAGTGCTTATGAGAGGAAGTGATTGGATTATGGGGAATGAGAGAATAAAGATAGATCATTCCTACTGAGTAAATTGCTGTGATTTATAAGAGAAAGGGTATAGTGATATCTTGGCCCATTACTGACTAGATTCATTTCACAAACAATCCTAAATCAGAATGTGACAGTTTATGGGGAGACAAACAAAGTCTCCCAAAGACACTTACACATTTCTAAGCTTTTAAAGTGGCATAGTTTCAACTCTCTGTACCTTTATGCTTTAAACTTCTTTGAGTTTTGTGGTCGACATTTATAATTGTAATTTTGCATTCCCCTTTATGTAACTCTATTTACTTCACACTGAAATAAAGAGAAAAGAATATCGGAGATATTTTATTATGTATTTTTGGAATTTTCACAATTTCCAAAAGAATATTACCTAAAAAAATTTGAAAATATTATATACTTAGTACACTATAATATATTTGGACACTATTAAAATAGTAGGTGTTTTTAATAGACTTAAGCAATTTGGTTTTCTATATATTTCTCTTAAATTATCTATGAATTAAATGAGTATCTTTAATTTGCTTTATACAGATGAAATAAGTAGTAATATATCATATTCATATAGTATGTTACTATATCAGTTTAGTTATGTATGTATTTACTTTTATTTTTTTTTAGTTCAGATTTAGAAGTCCTTATCCCATTATATTCTAATCCTTCATGAATGCAAATTGATACAGTACATTCAAAGAGAAATTTTTCACATAGGATTCAACACTGGTAACACTGGTAACACTTGTATTACAAAACAGGCAATTTCATCAAATTTACTGAAAACGCAAATGCTGTTTAGAGTGATTATTTCTTTAAAAAGAGAAAAAAATAGCATCTTTGGGAAAAGTTCAAAAAATTTCGTTAAAGCACAGCTCAGTGAGGGGCTAAATACCTTGTTTGTTGACAATTATCGATTAGTGTATAGAACTGAAAATATTTAGTAGTCCAAGTGGTTAGTTGTTAGAGCCATGAATGCTCTTTAAATGTCATTTTCCTCTCAGCTCTGCTTGGGGTAACAGACATTCCCTGATGAGGGTTTGATTACTAGTATTTAGGGAATGATTGCAGGGTTGACATTTTCTATGAAAGACAAGAGTTGAAGCAAGGCCTCTATACTGCTTTCTGAGCTAGTCTACAGACATACTTGTTTGCAAGACTAGCCAAGTTTTCCCTTGAGAAATGGTTTTGTATCTGTCCTCACTTGAGACCCAAAAGATCCAAATTCCCAAACACAGAGATGTAGACATGTTTCCTTAGAAATATTTCCAGAGACAAGCTACTGTCAACATAGTCCCAGAAAATTCTCAGTAAACTATCTTTGATGTCTGGGCAACAAGAATGTACCATCCTGCCTGCCTGCTAGAATGAGTTTGGTTTAAAAGTTAGTCCCGACAGCCATTCAATTGGTATACTTTATAGAGGTATATCAATTCAATTCTGGAGATAATATTTCCTCTTTTGATCTAATTAAATTTGACCCACCTTTCTGGTATGAGTTAGAAATCAAATGTCAAAATCTATAGGGCTCCGTTAGACTATGAAAATACAGTATGGCATTGTCTTTCTGTCCATGATAGCAGTTCTTAAAAAGACCCTAGCACTGGTCTTAAAGGCCCTTAAACAACCTGCCCCCGTGTCCTATCTTACTCTCATTCTGACCTGGCTTCAGTTTCACTGGAGTCCTTGTTATTCCTAGAAAACACCAGACAAAATCCTGCCTCAGGGACTTCACATTAACTATACTCTTGTCTGTGACACTCTTCCTTCAAACATTCTCGTGCTTCTTTACCTCCTTCAAATCTTTGTTTAACCTGCTTAGAGAGGCATGCCCTGACCACCATATTTAATTTTTTTAATGTTTATTTATTTTTGAGAGAGAGAGACACAGAGTGTGAGTGGGAGGAGGGTCAGAGAGAGAGGGAGACACAGAATCCAAAGCAGGCTTCAGGCTCTGAGCTGTCAGCACACAGCCCGACGGGGGGCTCAAACCCACAAACTATGAGATCATGACCTGAGCCAAAGTCGGCCGTTTAACCAACTGAGCCACCCAGGCGGCCCTGACCACCATATTTAAAAGTAACTCCCATCATCCCCATTCTTATTATCCTACTTCATTTTTTGTCATGGTGCATATCATTTCCTAACATGGTGTATAATTTACTTACATATTATTTGTCTCTCTCCGCTAAAATAGAGGTTCTATGAATTTTTCTCTCTTTGATTTTCTTCTCTATCACCAGCACTTCAAAAATGCCTACCATGTAGTAGGTGTTCAGTAAATAGTTCTTCAGTGAAGAAGAGCAGTTACATTCTATAAGCTCTATATGGATAGGTCCATGACTACCTCCATCACTTTCATAGGCTTTGTATCTTTCCAGTGTCTGGCACACAGAAGGTACTCAATAAGAATTTGTTAGTTGGATGAATGTATACATTTCATCAAAAAACCAACAACATTTGGGTATAAATAAAGAGAAAGGGAACCTAAAATATTTTCTTAAAATTTAAATCTTTAAATTTGTTTCCTGTGAGAAAATTGTTCCTTTCCACAATGCTTCTTACAGACCTGGAAGGCAGGTTGTGCAAAAAGATTAATAAATGTTAAAGAATAAAAACATTAATTATTAATTAGTAGATGTCTTAATAAATTTATACTTAACTTCTAGCTTGTCCCTTTTACAGAGTCAAAAGCAGAGGATAGATCTTTCAAACCTGCAAACCATCTTACATTTTTCAGAGCAGATTTCTCCATGAGAAATGCAGTAATGATCACTAATGGTATACCTTGTCCTGAAGCCTATCCAATCCTCATTTAACATTGTGAATAAAGAGATTCAGGGATGCGATTTGTTAAGTTGCTACTTGTTAAGATGGGCATAACATTTCTAAGGAATATCGAGCTTGGAAAAGAAAATGGGTTGCCACTCTAAAGATGAAATAGGTTATTCTGTTAGGGCATCCAAAAGCAATTAATTATGCTGGCGGCAGGAGATCTCTCAGCTCTCGTTTGTTATGTATAATTATCTAGATGAATTATGCTACAATTTGAGGCACTTTCCAGAAATCTAGGATCATAAATTAAAAGTAATAAAGTCTGAAGATCTCAAGATATACAGGTGTGTTAGTGCTGAGATTCCAGGATCTCTCCGCGTTAGTTACCAGAGATCATGTACCCAATTCTGTCATTATTGTTAGTGCCTCGCAGCGCATCACATCTGAATCCTGAAGCATCCCCTCTTCACTCTCTCCCCTGGATGCCTCCCTGGGCCATATGGACTAGATCTCTGGGTCAATGTTCAGACAGTCAATGTTGCACAAGGGTCAGAAAAGATACATGTAGGAAGGATACGTTTGGTATTTTCCCACAGAAACTTCCCTATCCAGGTTTGCTATGTTTCCTGTATTCCTCTGTTGTTATATCTGAATACTGTTTTAAAATATTTTAATGGTACTACTAAAATATGTTTTTATGGGCTGAGTCAGGTACCTAAATTCCACACATATCTTTTTTTGGAAACATATTCTAAGTGCCAATAAAACATTCATAGTTTAAAGAATTGTCACTACTATTAACATTTTAAATAACTGTCATACTGAAATACACCGTTTGGCTTTCTTCAGAGCATGCGACTCACGTGAACCAGATATGCTTGCCATATTTATGTTATCCCGATTTGTAAGGAATTATCTGAAATGTAAAACAAAACAAAACAAAATTCTTTTCTATCCTGGTCCTGTCTTCCTAGGTCTAGGCTTATTCTTCAACCCATCAGTGAGGCGTTTCGGTCCTTGTGAGTATTTCAGACACAGTGAGCACAAATCCAGAATTATCTCCTTCCATAGTCTTGTCCCTACCAAAACCAGTATCTGCTCCTGAATACGTTGTTGGTGTGAATTCTATCAGCATTCTCCTGGTATTAACATGTGAATTAGCTTTTGCTACATATTCCATGTCAGTTTTTACCCACATAGAATCAGCCTCAGGTTTAAGAAAATTTTTTAATTAAATTTTCTAAATAGCTCCAGTATTCATCTCTTCCTGTCTATACCTAGTGCCAGTATTCTAATTTAAGATCTCATCCTGTCTCATCTGGGTTTTTGGAAATAGCCTCCCTGGGCTCAGTGCTTCAGAGCATTTACCTTTTTCATAGCTACCTGAGTTTTCTTCCTAAATCATTAGAAAAATCGTTCCTTTTTCAAACACCTTCAGTGACAAACTATTATTTAAAGAATGAGTTTCAAATTATTTAGTATAATAACCTAACTTAGTTCCCAAAGGACTACTTGAGGCTTGTTTCCTCCTATATTCCTCCACGAACACCAGTCTCTTTGTAATATATGCTTTCCTTGAATTTAGGGATTCTGAATCTTTTTTGTACCATAGATTCTTTCAGCAGTCTGATGAAGTGTGTGGACCCTTTTCTGGGATAATAATTTTGAATGTATAAAATAATAAACATAAGATTACCAAGGAAAGCAATTATACAGTGATAAAATTCTATCTGTCTGTGGACCCTGCTGTTTATGTCTTTGTGGCTTTGGTTGTGATCCTCTTAGCAAAGAAGTGCCCCTAAACCTGCTCCTCTGATTATTGAACTCCTTCTCATCTTTCAAAGCCTATTCAGTTCCCATCTCCTCTGTGCAACTTTACCTAGACTCCCTCCTCCATATATATTCACCACTTCACCCTTTGCCCTCTCTTTGTAGATTCTTTGCATTTCTAATTAGTCTTTATCTTAACTTTGCCCTTTATTATATTAATTGACAATGATGGACCAAATAGTAAAGTAACCGGCCACTTTCACACATTTCGAATTCATGATTCTTTTAAAACCCTATGAAATATGCATCTGAGGAGGAAACTGGGGTCCAGAAGTTTTGTTGTTTGACCAAGATAACACAATTTTGCTCTTACAAATTATTCAAGGAAAAGAATATTTTATATTCTTTATACCTTCTCAGGATCTATGGAATAATATTTGTTCAGTAATGTTTGCTCATGTGGACTTAAAAATCATAAATACTGTGAAATACTTATCTCCCAACATTTAATGTCCTAAGAATTGACAAAGGGCCATAGGAGGGCAGAGATACGCACAACAGTGTTCCTAGTTCAATGTATGTCCCATCAAGTGCGACTAAATCCTTCTTAACCCTCCCAGTTCCTAGCCGTTCCACAAATTGAAAATTCACACAAGCGTTTTAGGTATCAATTCTTTAAAATATTATCTCTTCTTTTGCACTCTTGATTTAAAAAAAGCTGCAGTAATAAAGATAGAACAAATTAAAGAATTTGTTTGGAATCATAAAGATGCAGGAAATGTTTACATTTGTGATCATATCAGTGGTATAATCTATATCCTATGTTACTCCCTCAGTGAAAACAAGGAAGCAACTCAATTTTAAATACAATTCCCTTGTGCCAGTTTCACTTCTCTGTAGTCAAACATGTTTCTGCAGGTTTTCCTAAAACAACATTCTTAAGCAACCTATTTTTAAATAAAAATTTTTATTAGAAAAGACTTATGTTGTAAGAGTAAAACTTACATTTCAAAGTATTGAGTTTAAAAATCATATATTTATGATCATTTATTTCTCATGTGGAAGTTTTTAATTACAGTAATTATATCACAAGAAATTACTTCTTTCAATTTGCCAATGCCTTTAACATGCTGTGGACTACAAATTAATGTATAATTAATTCATTCCACTGTCCTTTTTTCATGGCCTTTTCTTTTATTGTATTTTAGCAAATACTGACTCAAATGTCGCAGGGTAATTGATTTTCTATTTCAATAGCTCCAGATGGTCCTCCTGAAAATGTGTATGTGGCAGCAACATCACCTTTTAGCATCAACATCAGCTGGAGTGAACCTGCTACCATCACTGGACCAACATTCTATCTGATCGATGTCAAATCGGTAAGGCATGCCTTCGCTTCTACAAAAGGCGGTATAGAGGATGATTAAGATTATACATTTTTAGAAACAGACTATTTGAATTGTAATTCTAGCTCTGTTAGACCCTAAGCTTACACTGAAGCATATACCTAGGCAAACACCCTGTGTGTACTTCACTATACACATCTGTAAAGATTAATAATAGAACCCAAGGTATGAAGATTTTTGTGAGGACTAAATTAGAAAATATGCATAAAGAACTTTAAACATTGGCTGACACACAGTAAGGATCAAAAAATGTATATGAAGTATTATTAGAATGATTATCATGACATTTATCCTCAGGATATAGATGATGTATATAAACAAGTGGTTAAATTAATAATACATTGGTTTAAAATACAGTGAAACAGTACTTGCTTCTACAGCATATGTACTAACATTGTAATAATACAAAAGATTAGCATGGCCCCTGCTCAAGGATGACATGCAAATTTATGAAGCATTCCATATTTTAAAAAAATTAAAAATACAGTGAAAGAAATCTCATATTACAATTCAAGAAAAGTACTGAGAGAAGAAGCTAGATCAGGAGGCAGACTGATAACATGTAGCGGAGTTTGGGTTTTATTATAAGGCCAGTGGAGTGTCAATTGAGGAATTAAAGTAGTGTTGGGATATAGATTTCTATTTTATAGGATCAGCACGGTTGCACTGCAGGGGATAGAGCAATCTTAGTACAAAATTAGGCAAGGATTAGGCAAGGGGACAAGAAGCTATTAGAGTAACTGGGTAAGAAAAGATAAGGACAGAGGAAATGTAGTGAGGCAACAGAATGAAAATAATTTAAATCTACAAGATCTGGCAAAAAAAATCAATGGATGGTTTGGGGATGACTTTAAGATATACCATTTGGAAAATTGTGAAGAGAAAGAAATTTTTAGAGGAAAGGAATGAATTCAGTATTAGATGCACTGAGTTTGAGATGCCTGGGAGACCTCCAGATGAAGGTACCTCTTAGCGGCATTACATATAAGTTGGAGCTCAGAAGAGGAAACCAGCATTTGGAGATTTGGGAGGTGTTGGTATTTAGATGATAACTGAAATGATAGGAAGAGATGAGATTGAATATGGAACATGTAGTAAGAACCTCTTCCGTAAGAGCTAACCCGAGGATCGAATCCTGGGGAATACAAACATTTAAATAAGAGGCCACTGAAGGCACCGGACTAGAGTCGCCTTCCAGACAGAAGGAAACCCAAGAATGACAGCATCAAGCCTTTCTAGGATAAGAATTGGAAAGACCGTGTTAGCACCCTGCTTGGGTTTCACTGGGCCTGATGGCTTCTCTCCTTTGGTGGCATCTAATGCATGAAGTCAGGTAATTTATGGGGAATTCTACCCATTTCTTGCCTATCTCTGCCTATCTTTTGTTTAACTTTTATAATTTTCTCATGTCTTTAGGTTATTTCTAGAATGGAAGTGCTTCTATCTCAAAAGACCTGTCATGATTAAAAGGAAATTTAAGGGATCGTTGGTGCCTTTGTTCTCCCATTCAGTCTTCTGTTTATGTTTCCTTTTTAGAGCATATTTGTGAAGACTTTTAGTTCGTAATTAGCCAAAAGTAATCAGCGTGCATGACAAATGCTCTGGGACTATGTATTAAAAACAAATTATAAAGTGATAACATAGTGTTCAGTCAAATAAAAGACACCTTATTAGTGAAAAGAGTTCTCTCTTGATTGTGCTTAAAGGAAGGGAAAGTAAGACATTTTTTAAAACAGCGATTCATAACTTTATTCTTTAGCATTCTCATTGAGATTAAATATGAGCAAGAGAAAGAAGAATGTGTAACTTTATAATTGCTTATTTAAATCAATTACACAGTAGCCTCTCTGTAGCATTACCTTATCTTATTTAACATTTTGATGTAAATGTATTATCTTCATTTTGCATAAAGAGGAATTGAGGCACAGAAATTATAATTTCTTCAATAAAGACCTGGCTAGGGTCACCTGGATGGCTGTCGGTTAAGCATCCGACTTCAGGTCATGGTCTCACGGTTTGTGGGTTTGACCCCCACGTCGGGCTTTGTGCTGACAGCTCAGAGCCTGGATACTGCTTCAGATTTTGTGTCTCTCCTCTCTCTCTCTCTGCCTGTCCCCTGCTCATGCTCTGTCTCTCTCTCTGCCTCAAAAATAAATAAACATTAAAAGTAAATTAGAAAAAAAAAAAAAGACCCAGCTAAAACCAGCAGATAATGGTGTGATAGGAGAAGGGAAAAACCACAAAATAGCAAATAAAATTTGCCATGTTGAAATATATGCTCGTCCAAACCTTTTGAGTCAAAGAGAGCAAGAATTCAGATAGATCCTAGCACTTCATAGTTTCTTTGGGATTCTTGGAACTACGCATTTAGTTCCTTCTTTCCTTCCTTCATTCAACATATACTTTTAAATACATCCAACATTCCAGAATTGTGCTAAGTGCTGGATATGTATCAGTGAACAAGTTTCATGTGATCACTGTCTTTTAAAGCTTATCTGCAGCTCATTTCATGGATATATAATTATCTACCTTCAAAAATCATTGGCTTCTACAACAGGGAAGAACATTGAATTTAGGACTCGTGCTATAGCCTGGCCTTTGCCATATACTAGCCACAGGGACATAAAACTCTTTTCCTAAGAGACTTAAATTAAGCAAAATCTTAAAGATTTATGGGGCAGATATCACACTGGGTGATACTACTGGAAATTAATGCATTTTATAGTCCTTTGTTCAATAACAAGTATTTATTGTTTCTATTCATCAAAAAAAGGATGCAAAACATAAAGTTCTGCTCTCAAGTAGTTCACACTCTGGTGGGAGACACCAGAATATAAACATCTAATTACACTCTAGTTACAGAGTATGAAGTATGCCATTTTTGGGATATAAACTAATAAAGTAATTAAAGTTCTTGTTTTGTGGGTCATACAATACAGAGGAGACTTCACAGAGCAGGTCAAATTGATGGTGAAATGAATAGGGGTGTAGCAGGTGGGGAAGGGTGCAAATGGGGCAGGAGAGGAAAGAAAATAGAACAAGAGTCTAAAAACTGACATTGCTTATAAAACCGCCACACTACAAAAATGATGGGACACGTTTCATAATAGTAATTGATGATCAAATATAATATGAGCAAACAAGCTTGGAATTGATGGAAGGAGAACGATGAATCAAAAAGGTCTGAGGTTTCAGTCCTGGGTAAGTGGATAAGTAGGACTAACAATAACAAAGAGTAGGTCTAGTGAAAAAAGATAATGAATTTTGGTACATTCTGTGTTTGAGGACCCAACATTCTTTTTGGATTTTATTCAATACTTTTTAAGATACAGTAGATCACGATTGTGTTATGTCATATTTTTAACTACTCAATATTTATTATCTACTGTTTTAATGGAAGACATTGGAATAGTTTAGTTTTACTTTTATATGATCAGGTCAATGTAGTAGTGTAGAGCTCTGGATTCTTGAAAGACTTGGAAGAAAATCCCATCTCAGCTACTAAATAACTATGGAATCTTGAGAAATTCACCTCAACTCTATTAAATAAGAGTTCAAATCGGTATAGTGGTCAGTCAAGCAACGTAAATGAGCAGTCAAAATGAAGCTAACTGGGTGATGCGTTGATGAGTTGGACACTTATGTCTCATTGCAGAAGTCAACTATCACTCATCTCTAGATAATTGTTACCCAGCATGAATATAAGCCTAGTGTTAAGGAAAGATTTTTATGTGATATTTAAATATTGACAGCTAACTGAATCATACACACTTTCTACCAGTGAGTACATGCACTCGATCAATGGTGTTGCCATGCTGATTTGTTTTCTGCCACTTTAGAGAAGTGGGGCATCTTTCTTCAATGCTCTGTCTGAGGTGGGAACAATCTATTTGACTTTTCAACACTCATATTATTTATTAGCGTTTTGCTCTGTCTCTCATAGCAACATCTTTAAGTTAAAAAAAATCTCTTAGAAAAGAGCATTTGAAGAATATTTTGAACAAAAACCTTTCAAAGTTACAAGGGAGGATCAAGTTGAAAATGAACCTAGTAATGGGAACAGGGTATACAATCTCATTTTAAGTACTCCCATTAGGATACCCTAGAGCAGCATGCATTATAGGATTTCAAATTTTCTGATGTTAATTTCATGAAAGGCCCTTCTTTTTAATGCTAAAAATGTTAGCTATGTTTAATCCCTGCAGTGACTAGGCCAGACTCTCCATCAAAGACACGGTATGTTTGAGCACACTGTACAGCTATATTTAATACACCTAAGGATGCTCATTTTTGCAATCTAGTAATTATAACTTCCACAATTCACTGATTCCTTATCCAGTGCCATGCATAGTGCTAGATAGGAATTTTTCAAACTGCCATCATGACTAAAATTTTTAAATTAACTGGAATAAAATTTAAAAGAGCAGAAAAATCAAAGTGCATTTCAGAAAGAAGTTGTATTTCTCAAAATTATTTTTAAGTGATAAAGAAGTGTGTATATGTACACAGAATCTGAAGTAGGTTCTAGGCTCTGAAGTGCCAGCACGGAGCCTAACGCCAGACTTAAACCCACGAACTGTGAGATCATGATCTGAGCTGAAGTTGGATGCTTAACTGACTGAGTCACCCAGGTGTCCCTGTGTTTCCTTTTTGTAGGTCATAGTCAAAAAAATATCAGAATCCCTGTGCCAGCTACTTCAAATCTATTTTTCTAAATCTCAACAAAACAGTATAAATAGATATTATTACTCTAATTTTATATGCAGAGAAAGTAAGACACAGAGAACATAGGTGACTTGTCAAATGCTACAGGAACTAATACATGACCAGATTGGGATTTGAACCCTTAACGGTTGATTACCAAATCCTATATTCTTTCTCCTCTAAAACGTTGGAGTAGAAAGTAGAGTTTCATTGACACAAGACGATACTTACTTGTTCACTGGATGGGTTGATTGCTCGTGGTTGGTTGATTGATTTTTTTTCTTCTACTTTCAATTGTTGAAATAATTGCTTATAAGGAAAGTGTTAAAGTAGGATTTTAGATCTCCCCAGACAATCTGACTGTAAGAAAAAGTAATTTAAATCTTGGCTAGATACATATACCACATGGAGCTTTGTATTATTACATTTGGTGATTTGGATCTCAAGTGCTGCTTCATTTAATTACTAACTATTTTTTCCTATAGGTAGATAGTGATGAATTTAATGTTTCCTTCATCAAGTCAAATGAAGAAAATAAGACCATAGAAATTAAAGATTTGAAAATATTCACAAGGTATTCCGTGGTGATTACAGCTTTCACTGGAAACATAAGTGCTGCATATGTAGAAGGAAAGTCAAGTGCTGAGGTGATTGTTACTACTTTAGAATCAGGTAAGGCATATTTTCCTTCATTGCTAAAAATGGACAGATTTAAGTGTCTTTCTTAGAGTTTCTCACACCACCTCCTAAAAACGGTATGTGTTACAAGAAATTTTTAAAGTGTATAAAATACAAAATATAAAATTCAGTGATATACCATAATTGAAAAAAGTGTAGTTTTCTGTTTATGCTTTTTAGGTAAAATGGAGATATGGAGAATAATTAGTTATTGGAAATACAAACAGTTTAGCTCATAATAATGTACTTAATTGTATTTTCTATAATTTTTTTAAACGCTAAATATTTCAGAAACTGAGTTACCTTGCCTAAAAGATGATTTTTCCAATGGTCTATGGCCACTAATGCTTGATATAAATTCCATTTTAATTATTTCTATGACTTAAATGCACATAAAAGTGATAATACTCTATCATTATGTAATCTGGAATTCAAAATTAGAATCCAGGTCATGTTTACCATATCTGTTTTCTTCACCTAATCAAATGATGTGTTTTATTATATAACCTATTTAATAAATGTCAGAATCCATACAGATTTCCTCAAGTTCCTACGAACAGGGTCTGAATGAATAAGCTTATAACCAATAGGAATTAAGTGTGGAAAGTCAGCTTCCCAGAACTTGCTTGCCCTATCCTTCTTCAGACTCCTGATGTTCTTTGCCACCAGATATATCTTGGAAAGAGCACATGAAGGGATGTATTGCTATAGTTTTTTTGTTGCTATCTGTAAGGTAAGTATAGGAGGTAAAAAATGTTTTTTAGCTAGTCTTTTCATTATGTTATATACTCTATTGCCTACAAAGTTATGGTTCTACATTAAAAGACAGCATCTTATCCTCAGCACCCTAAAATTTCATGTTTCCGCTTTGCTGCCATGTATATCCCAGATATTTATTTCTTATGATACTTTTGCACTCTCCCTCATCCTACCTGTGAGAAAAGATGCTGCCGAATTTATCCACACTCATACCATAAAGCACTGATTGCCAAATCTTAGTGTGCTACCTCTCCCAAAGATATTGTAGTTTAATAAATTATTACTAAATCTCTAAGTGTAGAATTTTAGATGTAAAATAAAGATGTTCAGAGAGTAAGAAATTCTTTCCAGCATTCAGAGAACTATTTCACTTATCTAACCTTAAACCTGATCTGATTTTTAGAGAAATCTCTGAATAAAATAAAATATTTTTATATCATAGAAATGTATAAAAGCAAATGTGAAAATATGTCTTGAGCCAATTTAATTTTCACTTTAGTGATGCATTTTTCCACTTAACGTGTGATACTTGATACTATAACATGTTTATCTGTTTCTCTTTTTTCCTCACTGTTATGTATTTACTTTTTTTTTTGTTTTTGCCTGCTACAGGGCATTATCTGTAAAGATATTTGCAGGATGATAAATAATAAATAAAGATAATAAAGCTTAAGCATCTGTATTATTGACGGTCAAATATAAATAGCCTTCCTCAGGGAAATTCGTTCACTTAGTGTGGAAGATATAACCATTTCAATTTGATCAAAGTAGATAATTCATGCAATCAGTCATTTGTATAAAGAACACTAATTATGTAGTACAGCAAGAACTAATTACTTTATTCATAAATTAATTTTATCCTCACATATATTACTTTCTTTAATTATAGTTTACTGATACTTAGCTGCTACATGTTAGGCTAATTTTTATCACAAGTAAAATGGAATATCTAAAATATATAAAGAACCCTCAAAACTCAGCACTTAAAAAGAAGTCCCATTAGAAGTTGGCAAAAGACGTGAAGAGACATTTCACCACAGAGGAGATACAGGTGGCAAATAAACTCATGATAAGATAGATTTTCAACACCATTAGCTATTAAGGAAATGCAAATTAGGACCACAATGAGATATCACTATGCATCTATTAGAACAGATAAAATAATAATTTTAAAAAGAGCGATGTTGCCGAATGCTGGCAAAGATGCACAGAGACTAGATCTCCCCTACATTGCTAGTGGGAATGCAAAAGTGAATAGCCACGCTGAAAAATAGTTTGGCAGCCTTTTATAAAACTAAACATGTACTTGGAGCACATTTCCTAGCAATTATACTCTTGGGCAATTATCACATAGAATTAAAAATTTATGTTCATATAAACAGCTGTAAATTAATGTTAATAGCAGATTTATTAGTAATAACAAAAAACTGGAAACAACCCAAATGTTTTTCTGTGATTAAATAAACTTCAATGTATCCACAAAATGGAACACTACTCAGTAATTAAAAAAAAAGAATGAACCATTGATACAAACAACAACTTCGATGGACCTCAATCATTATTCTGTTATTTTTCTTAAAAGGACAGAAATCTTGAGGACAATGGTTAGTGTTGTGGGGATGCATGGAGTGTAAATACAAGGGATAGCAGGGGAAATTTCTTTATGGTGGTGGAATAGTTCTGTCCCTTATTTCTGGTGATGATTGCGGGAATGTATACATGGAATAAAATTGCATAGAACTGCATGCACATTTATGAAAGCATGAAAAAACAGTGAAATCTGAATAAGATCTGTAGTCTAATTAAGAGTCCTGTACCAATGTCAATATCCAGGTTTGATATTAAACTACAGTTAGGTAAGTCGTCACCAATGGAAAAAGCTGGGGGAATGTCCCATTTTTGCAACTTCCTGTGTCTATGTTATCTCTAAATAAGAAGTACAAAAAGTCATAGAAATATCTTCTACATAAAAATAAATACATGACCCAACTAACTGGATCACCATTATGATTTCTGTGACCTATAGATGTCAATGATTCAACCGTGTATCAGCCATGTTTCTTGTTTCCATAAAAATAAATTTGTGTAAACAGAAATTTGAAGCAAATAAATTATATATGTAGATTAAAAAGAAGAACACAAATTTTAGAAACTTAACTGCTTAATATTTCATTTTAGTCCCCAACGATCCACCTAACAATATGACCTTTCGGAAGATACCAGATGAAGTCACAAAATTTCAGTTAACATTTCTTCCTCCTTCTCAACCCAATGGAAATATCCAAGTATACCAAGCTTTGGTTTACCGCGAAGATGATCCTACTGCTGTCCAGATTCACAACCTCAGCATTATCCAGAAAACTGACACATCTGTCATTGCAATGTTAGAAGGACTAAAAGGTGGACATACGTATAATATCAGTGTAAGCATTCATAGCTTTTAATTATTCACCTATTTTACAAAGTCAGTTTACAAATTCACCATTCAAAAATACTGCAGCTTATGTATACACTAGATTTCTCATATCTTTCTGTGGGATTATGTGAGACATGCCAACAGAAAATAAGGTGCAGATAAATGAAATTGCTTATTTCCTATTATAATACAGCAAGTACTATGAAAACATGTAGATAACAACAAAGTTTTTACAACAATAGTAGATATCCAGAAATAAAAGAGAAAGAAAAGGCATGTTAAAAGTAAGAGAGCAGTGATATGCAAAGAAATATTTCTACTTAAAGGAAAGCTGTTAACGTGTGCTTATAAGTGGAAAACCGAAATGCAAATTTCAAAGGCAAAAGGCAGAAGTAACTGCATGTTTGAAATTCACATGCATTTCATGTAACAATTACTAAAGCTAAGCATTTTACATCCTAATTCTAAATTACCCATTTTAGAATATATAGGTGTGCCTTTATATACATACAGACAGACACGTATACACAATTTATTTCAAACAGTGTTTTTGTGGCATCTCGAAATTTTCAAATAGAATTGAATGGTTCCAAATGTCGTCTTTTAAGCAAGATAGTCTTCACGCTAAAACTTCAGGTAGCTTAGCAAGCTAATTTTCTTATCAGTTGTTTATGATTATTATGTAATCATCAGAATACTGTTATTAATAATTTGTATTCATGCATATGTTTTTCTCTGTATGTATATATTTATATATCTGCATATCTTAATTTCTTCACTCACTATATATCTTATTATATAATCTGTGCCGCTAGGATTCTTGTTGTACATCCCATTAAATGAACCACCACTGTGAAAGATCTGTTAGAGGGAGGCTGGTTAGGAAAATGAACTGATAAGGGTTCAAATCCTGGCTCTGCTGTTTCTTTCTGTGCATTTGCCTCAACTCTGTACCTCAGTTTCCTTAACTAAAAAATACACACACACAAAAAACAGTAAATTCTAATCTTGAAACTAATATTACACTGTGTGTTAGCTCACTGGAATTTAAATAAAAACTTGAAACAAAAAAAGAAAGAAAAAAAGCAGTAATAGGAATAATGACTTCTTTATAGGGCTTTGGTAAGGATTAAAGATTTATAGTTATGGGAAGTAGCAAATGCTCCATCAGTTTTGCCTTTTGTGACTAAGAGAAAAAAATATGAAATGAAACAAAGTTACTAATTCATAATTTAAAGAGCAATAAAAAATTCTCTGTTCAGAAAATGCAATTTATAGCATCCTCAACTCCTAGGGATTTATTAGAAATATATAACATTCACATCTATCTCTACCTACTGAATCAAAACCTGCATCTCTTCATTCAATAGGTTTACAAATGACTTCCTTGTACATGCAATTTTAGTAGTGCTGCCCAACTTTTCATTTATTATCTCACTTAAATATTAGGTTGTGCCATAAAGAAGCAAAAATAATGATGCACACCATAAAATCACTTTTCATTTTTAATACTTCTTTTCTTAAATTTACAACTCCAATAAATATCTCCCTTATTTTTTAACCATATCATCTGGGCTTGGTTTATTTACCATACCTACTGCATCATATACATTATTTAAGTTTTAATTCAATAAAAACATTCCCAAACTATCTATAGTATGGAAGGGGGTTACTAATTTAGAAAACAAGTTAATTAGTTCCAATAAACATATTCTGAAGTGTGTTTGTCAATGAACTTGGGCAAGAATAGAGTCTTTGCTTAATAGAGCAAAATAAAGTGAATAAACGAAAATTCTGTATCTACAGCCTCCTAAGAATAAAGTTAATTGAAAGGATTCACATTTGTGTGAATCACTCTGTGTCTATGCAAACAGGAATGTTTTATGTGTATATGCTGCATTAGGCAGGTTATAGCGTCAGACACTTTGGGGCAGGGGTGAAGAAGGGCATAAAGGCCAACTTTCAGAGGGATGATTTAATACAGGAAAACAAGAAGGTTGAAGGAATAGGATTTCATTTCAGAAAACAGGGGTGGAGGGGAGAAGAGGGTCTTGAATATGGATTTAAAGAAAGCCAGAGATACCTAGCTACAGAGAGAAGGAGCAGATGTTAGAGTAGATGAAGGAGTGTAGACATAGTGGCTTTTCTGCATCGGTTCCTCCTACGGGTTCAAATTGAAGGCACATCCTTTCCTGGTCACTATGAAAGGACTGTTTAGGTCACTCAGCCTCTGTCCTCAGGACTTAGGACTGTAAAATCAGTTTTAAGAACTACTTTATTATTAACATTCTTCCAACACATATTGTATTCATTTGAGTAAGTGCAAGAAAAATATAATTAATAGACTATATGCAGTTGTTTTTAAAAATGGAAACATTTTAAAACTACATTTGATCATAATAAAAGTAGTAACAAGATGTTTCTTTCCTTTAGGTTTATGCGATCAATAGTGCTGGCGCAGGGCCAAATGTTCAGATGCGAATAACCATGGACATTAAAGGTACATATATGAGCTGCCATCCTGTGAAATACTGTTGTCTTTAAAATTTTTTTTTAATTTAAATCCAAGCTAGTTAACATATAGTGTAATGATGATTTCAGGAATAGGATTTAGTGATTCATCACTTACATATAACACCCAGTGTTCTTCCCAACAAGTGCCCTCCTTAATGCCCATCACTCATTTAGCCCATCCCTCTACCCAACACCCTGCCAGCAGCCCTCAGTTTGTTCTCTGTATTTAAGAGTCTCTCATGGTCTTAATCAAAGAGTAATTGTAATTGAATTCTGTTATTCGAGTTAAGAATGTAGTCAAGCTTTTAAATGATGCATATATGGGACACCTGGTGGCTCAGTCATTTAAGCATCTGACTCTATTTCAGCTCAGGTCACGATCTCACAGTTCATGGGATCCAGCCTTGTGTTGGGCTCCACAATATCAGTGTAGAGACTCTTTCTCTCTCCCTCTCTGTCTACCCCTACCCAGCTTGTGTTCTTTCTCTATCTCAAAATAAATAAACATTAAAAAATAAGTAAATGATGTATGTGCAAGAATAAGAATACATTAAGCAATAAACACTGCTTATTAAGGCTACACTTAAAATGTCTAAATAATAATGCACATTACCACCTTAAATAAAGAGAATGCCTACATGCTATTTACCTTATATTTCTTTCCCTCTAAATTTAATGTGTTCTGAGACAAATTTTATAGTCTGTTATTTTATGTGTTTAATATTATTGAAAAATCATTGTTCAATTACCCATAACTAAACTTTGACTAGTTTTAATTAAATTCCTTGACTGATCTTTATCTCGAAAGTAAAATTATTTTCAGTTAATCAGGTGGTGTTTACTAAATTACCATATATTCAACTTATGGTTCTGACTATAAAGTAAATCTATCAGTCCCTTATTCTGACAGGTATTGTTTGTAGAAATATAACTAAAATTTGGAGGCTCTTTGCCCCACACAAATTAATCCATGAAAACCAAAAAAAAGATTGTTAAGAAGAATTTAGGTTTATTCAGTCATTCAGGATACTTTTTCTTCCTGACTGAAAAAGTTATATGCAAATATGCCATCTCTCGAAATAGATGTAATAAAACCTGCAGAGAGATAAAAACTGAAGTGTATGGACCTTTAGTAGAACGCTTCTCTTTCTGAAGCAAAAAGTAACTTTTCTTAGTCTTTGGTAAGGACCACAGAGCACAGCGATTCAACGTGCCAGCTCTAGACTGAGTCTAGGGTCGGACAGCTGAGCTTGAGTCCTGGCCTGGCCACTGGTTATCTGCTTCACTGTAGGCAAGTGTCTTAACCTCCATAAGCCTGTCAGATGCAGGTAATGCTAGTTCCTACCTTACACATCGTTGTGAAGATTAAAAGAGATAATCTTTGGGGGCGCCTGGGTGGCTCAGTCGGTTGAGCGTCCGACTTCGGCTCAGGTCATGATCTCGCAGTCTGTGAGTTCGAGCCCCACATCGGGCTCTATGCTGTCAGCTCAGAGCCTGGAGCCTGCTTCAGATTCTGTGTCTCCCTCTCTCTCTGCCCCTTTCCCACTCATGCTCTGTCTCTGTCTCAACAACAAATAAACGTTAAAAAAATACTGTTTAAAAAAAAAAAAGAGATAATCTTTGAAAATCCCTTAGGACAGTTCCTGGAAACTAGTTCTATTAAGAATAAGAAATATTCACTGGAAGATGAAGCTGATAAATTTTATCTTTAAATCAATGGGAGTTTATATAATTGTAATATTATTTAAAAGTATTAAGACTTGCTTTTAATGACATGCTACGTACTTGGAATGTACTAATACATAGAGTCTTCAAAAACCTCAGCTATTTTACAAAATGACTTCATAAAAAAGCTTATGTCATACCATCTTGGTTTATTTTTGTTATTCAGTAGCAGACAGGTAAGTATGCAGGTGACAATAGATGCATTATATTAATTCTCCGGAAGAACTTCCTATCTCTATTCATTTGTTCAACCCCAGGTGAGGATGACTAGTTCTGACTTTCTACTTCTCAGATAGAACAGATAGACTCACGATCAGTTGTCTAAGGACAATATGTGAGTACTGGTGGCAGTGGTGGGGAGCTAGAGAAATATTTTTCTCTAGTAATATGCATGATTGTTTTTGGTGACTTGAAATGACATTGAATTAATAGTAGTCTCCACTTGTTGGATGAACACTGGGTGTTCTATATAAGTGATGAATCACTAACTTCTACTCCTACAACTATTATTACACTATATGTTAACCAACTTGGATTTAAATAATGTTAAAAAAAATAGTAGTCTCATTAAATTTGCATTCGACAGATAATATCAAGTTGGATAGTCATGTCCAATGCCAGATTCTTTTAACTAGTTAAAAAGAAGCCTTTTCTTAGGGACTCCCCAGTGGCCTGGCTGAGAGATTCTTAGAACACCCCAAAACCTGAGGCTCTTCCTGCTGAATCCTTCATTTCTTCTTCTCTTACACAGGTATTAGACCTGTGATCTGTGGCCTAAAGGCCCTTGCCATCTACTCCTGTTCCCTGTTCCTTGATTCTTCATGGATATTCCCTCCAATAAACTTCTTACACATCCAATATTGTAACAGTCTTTACATCTAAGAGGATCAAGCCAAAAAGATTTGATTTGAATCTTGGTATTTACCTTTTATAGCCATGTGACATAAGGTTATTTCCTCATTAACAAAATGGAAATTATATTGCCAATTTTATGGCATTAATTAGAAGCTTTTAAAAAAATTAATAAATATGGAAATTGAAGTTTCAATAAGCCACTTGCTGCACTCAGACAGCTGGTATACACACATAGCTTTGAGATGGAATGGAACCAGAAGTGCTCCTAAAAATACTGATTTGGGAGATATTTGTATGCATTGGTGGTAAAATGTGAATTATCATGGCACTTTCAGAAATTTTCTGGCAATATCTGTTAAAGTTAAAAATATTTATATCTTTAGTTCCAGAAATTCTGTTCTTGGAAATCTATTCCATAGAAATAAAAGGATGAATAAATAAGACTAAATATAAGGCTGTTTATTGCAGCAAATATTCAAAACCTGAAGAAAAAGTGAATTCCCATTACTAAATTATTTGAATAGATATGATATTGTCTATCATATATGACATACGTATGATATACGACAGTATGATATGTATGATATACAGTATGTGTATGATATACGACATAGTCATTAAGAAGAATGAGTTAGCCCCATATTCGGTGGCCTGGAAAGACTTATATAAGTTATATTTAAGTGAAAAAAGCAATATGTGGAGTTAGTATAATACATAGTACATAATAAGAATCCACTATGTATGGCTTTATGTATTTTATATGGTTATGTGAACATAGACTTATATAAGTTATGTTTAAGAGAAAAAAGCAATATGTGGAGTTATTATAATACATAATACATAATAAAGAATCTACTATGTATGGCTTTATGTGTTTTATATGGTTATGTGAACATGGAGGAAAATATGGGAGGATATCATCCATATGTTTGGCCTGGATAAACTGTGAGAGAGATGCTTGTATGATGAGATAGAAATTGATGAATCAGCTAAAGGAAATAAAAGAAGAAAAGCTCATTAAAATATTAGTATGATTTAATGAAATTATAAAAATTATATGAGTCAGAGCATATAAATTTGATTTTTTGTTAATATGTGAAGAGGAGTCAGATGCCTGAAAGTCACACCTGAGCCCCATTATCTCAACCAAGTCTGAAATATATCATTAAACCATCAGCAGATAATAATTGCTAAACATCTGTTGTATTCAAACAGAACTCTGTTTCATTTTTTAATTGTATTTGTCATCATTTTATCTGTAAATCACTTGCATGAAATGAGAATTTAAAATTTTTTTCTCCTCTTCAGAAACAAAAATTCAATTGCAGTGATATTTCTTTTTTGTTTAAAGCTCCAGCACGACCGAAAACCAAACCAACACCTATTTATGATGCCACAGGAAAATTGCTTGTGACTTCAACAACAATTACGATCAGAATGCCAATATGTTACTACAATGATGATCATGGGCCAATCAAAAATGTACAAGTGCTTGTAACAGAAGCAGGAGGTATCATCAACTCTCAACCTATCTCGTTAAATTGTAGAGTGTGAATTGTTGGATGCTAAAGAAATTTCAGTTCAAAATTAGTAATATTAGGTTGACAGCCAATTACCACACAACTGTTGAGCTTAATAGATTGATAATATTATCATTAGTTATACTGACTATTAATTTATGTCTAAAATACTTGAACAAGATAAAAAAAAAAGCATAGTTAAAAATGTGATTTATTGATTCCATATACTGGTAGGATTGTTAGATTTTGGCAAGATGGAGTCTTGATAGCTTCTTTGGAGGTATGAACAGGAGAGTTACCTTTGACTGAGAGATGTTCTTTTCTGTACCTAAGAAGTCATCCTCCACAACAAGCTTATAGATTCATTTGTGATGGGGAAAGATAGGATTCCCTGTTTATCCAGGTAGATCAGCTGAATTTTCCCTGGTGGTTCATACAGTGACAGATGTTGCATCAAGATTTTCCTCATGTAATTATAGAAATGCTCTTCAGAAATGTGAAAATATATTCGTCTATTACTTGTAATTATTATCCTTTCTTCCTGAAAATAGCTCAGCATGATGGAAATGTAACAAAGTGGTATGATGCATATTTTAATAAACCAAGGCCATATTTTACAAATGAAGGCTTTCCTAACCCACCATGTACAGAAGCAAAGACAAAATTCAGTGGCAATGAAGAAATCTACATCATAGGTGCTGATAATGCATGCATGATTCCTGGCAATGAAGACAGAATTTGCAATGGACCTTTGAAACCAAAAAAGCAATACTTGTAAGTATAGTTGGTGCTTACTAGGCATCATGATAGCAACCTAGTTAACATCTTTTATTTATCATCTGCCCGTCCTTTCAACTTTCCAGTACACACCAGGCACCCATAATATATCAAAATATGACCCATGGTAAAGACCAATAAGATATTGTCTTTACATTCCATAAATGTACAGTTCTGTAGGGAAAGTAGGCAAACTTCAAAGTAATTATGATTTGATATGGTGACAGAAGGACAATACGAAAAACATGTATTGGAGAACATGGGTAGGAGAATTTAATTCTTTCTGTAGAGGATAATGTGACTAACATGTAATATTTGGTGCTTTTCACTCATTATTTTGCAATACATGCTACAGTATGGGTTTTTTAGAGAAACACTATCCTAGTCTTTTAGTTGATGACAGCTTCGGTTTACCGTAGTCATAGCAATAATTTCCTCCTCTTTGTATTATCAAAACTCTGAATTAGTGATTGAAATCCTTATAACTCACTTTAATATCTGTCATTTTACAGATCATAATAATGTAATATATTGAAAACCACTGTTGATATTCTGGATTTATTCAGTGCTTTGCTAAACTAATCATCGGCTTCTGTTAAATTGACTATATTATTTTTTGTCATAAGATTACAATTTTTTAATCTTAAATTATTTCATTTCCTAAATATAATTTTTACTACTAAATTTGAAAAATGCAGCTAGTTTCATGTGTGCCATCTTGCTAAAGCATTGTTAAATTCTAGGTCCAAGTTAACACTGAGAAAGTAGAGAAGTCAGGCATTTAAAAAAACAGAATGCTCTATCATCTATTATTAAATGCAGTTACTTTGGTTATTGTCTAAAATTTAACCATCATCTATATGACAGTTATGAAAATTATATTCCACAAAATGTAATCTTTATTCAAATATTGTTTACTTTGCATATTTTTTCCAACACAGACTTCTTCATATAATCAATAAAACTGTAAGAATTTGAGAATAGTAGAAATTAAATTAAAGTGAAACTTATTAATATAAGTGGCTTTGTATTTTAAGGTATGTGGATAGGTATAGTTTTTAAATAAGAAAAATTTTGTTTGTCCCTGAATTTGTTAATATCACCCATTCTGTATCATTTTCTTTTTTAATGTCATAAAAACATAGAAAATGAAAATACAGCTGTGCATGCAGCACTAAAGCATTTGTTAACATGTGAACAGAATAAGTTCTATATGACCATTCTAAATCTAATTCACTGGTAGTTTCAAAGGTAGTTGAGGTATAACTTATTATACTCTATTTTTATAAAGTATGTGTGGGTAATACACTTTCACATAGACATGAAATAATTCATTCTAAATAAATCTATGAGGGATGTAAGCTACTTCATCTGATTAACTTACTGACTGCTCATCAGTCTGACCAAATTTTTAGTCATTCTCTCGTGTGTAGAATAATTACTCATCTCCATAAAGATAGGATATATTGTCCTGATGGCAATTGATTTCAAGTTTACATCTTGTAAATACATTTTCTTTTGAATAAAAATGTACTTTTCATTGCTATTTGTTAAATTATTCATAGAAAAATATCATATAGCATGCAAATTATTGATTTTTATTTTTTCTTTATTTCATAGATTTAAATTTAGAGCCACAAATGTTATGGGACAATTTACTGATTCTGATTATTCCGATCCTGTTAAGACTTTAGGTAAGATATATTTCGTAATTTAATTTCACTCATAATCTCAACATGCTAATCACAGTTGTAACATTCATTGGAGAATATATTAATCCATGACCAAATGTTCTCAAGTATAAATTCACTTCAAAATTAATTAGCCTTTCAAAGGAAAAAATAGCATTTTGTTTTAAGCAATGTATGATTCATTTATTTAAATACTAAGCAAATATTTACTTCTCTGTTTAATATACAATCTTGTATGTAAAATATTTTTATTTAATAAAAAGGAAAAGATTATGGAAATTTTCTTGAAATAATCATAAAAACTAGAAAATTATCAGCCATTTTAAATTTTATTTTCTTTCTAATCAAGTCTTTCATGAATTTTTTTCGATTATATCATGCGATAAAACTGAATAAAACATAAGTAAAATTTAGTCAAATAAAAGTATTCTCTTCCTCCTCCTCTTCCTCCTCTCCTTCCTCTTCTTCCTCTTTCTCCTTTTTCTCCTTCTCCTCCTCCTCCTCACTCCTCCTTCTTCACCATTATCAACTTTTAGCCTCTTTGTGTGTACTAACTGATGGACTCTTCACAACTGTCTTTTAACTTACGTCAGTAGTTCTCAACCAGAGTGATTTTATTCTCCAGGGGATATGTAGAAATGTCTGTAGCCATTTTTAGTTGTCACAATTATGGGGCCAAGCTACTGGCATCTAGTGAGCAGAGGCCCTGGAGGCGACTGAACATCCTACATTGCATAAGATAGCCCTTTCAGCAAAGAATTATTTAGTGCATAATGTCGGTAGTGGTGAGATGGAGAGAAGCTGATCAGTGCTAATGTTGACTCTATTATTTACCTGAGGAAACCAAAGCTCAGGTTAAGTAATCAAATGGCTCTTCCAGGATACTAGCACAGATCCCATAACCATTACAGTACAAATACAGGATTTAGACCTCGATTCAAGTCTTGACTCTGCCACTTGAGAAAACAATTTCTATAAACCGTAGTTTCCTTATTTAGAAAATGATGATGATAGTGTCTACCTTCAAAGATTTAACTAAATTCGCATGTGTAAAGATATTAATATTTCATAGTAAAATTTTTAATAGCTTATTTTCAGATAGGTTATAATCGAAGATTTTTAATATATACTCTTTTAGGAGATCTTGTTTCCCTAGGATTTCTCTAAGTACATCACAGCCCCTATTTTCTCTGTATTAAGCTCTGAGAACGTGGACCTTTGGGTGTCATTCAGATCCACAGCGTAATACGAGCTACAACAGATTTCAGTGCAAGTTGTGGCTGGAAGAAGATAGATTTTCACATTATTCTCAGTTAGAAATTCTTATCTGGTTGTGAAACATTAATTATCTAAAACGCCAGCTTCCACAGCCTCTGCTTAGTTAAGGCAATTTTGAATCTCGAAGAAATAAAGAAGAGGCTCATGGTTTGCTCCATAGATGTTTATCGAGGAATGACCTGAATTTCTTTGGCTATCCTGTCTAATTCCATGAAATGAGTGGCTTGATTAATTTTATCCAATAATTCAATCATTTTACAATGGCTGACCAGCCTTGTGGTTTTGAGATTGTGTGGTGTATTTCTTCATTGGATAAGTGAATTTATCCAATCACCCCGCCATCACCACAGTGAAGTAAATGTCTTGATGGCATCCACATAATTTCCTTTAGGTTATAGCATTCAGAAACTATTACCACAGCCAAATGGAGATACTGGTGTGTTTACTGATGGAAGATAAAAGACATAGACAAAGTGGATAGCTCATGTGTCTCAGGGAGATGACATGTTGTAGGAGCAGCACGAAAGAGATTGCCTTGCTCTGTAGTTTGTCAGGCACCTTGTCTCTCATAGATTGCTGGTTTCATGCAGATTATTGCTGGTTTCATGCAGATTATTGATGTGAGGATACGTTCAGTCAGTTATCTAAGAGAGAAAGTTATGATAAAAAGAGGGGAAGTCAAGAATCAAAAACCATGATATGTAGGGATACGATTCCTCACATTCTACCAAATGGCTTCCCTCCAGCCAAGGATGGGCCTCAACTAGGACTTTGGCTGAGGGTAGTCTCAAGGTGCACCTCAGTGATGCTCTTCTTTTCCTTCCTTTCTCTAACAGTCAGCGCAGTGGAATAAAATCATTCATTCTGGAAGGTAGCAGAAATATACCATCAGTTCTCTGGTTTCTTCTTTGAAATCATGACTGTCCCCACCCACTCATCCGGATGTAATGTTTGTGCGTGGGTAACAGCAGGAGTCAAAAGGGAATGTGAGACGTGCAACAAAGGGCAGAGCACAGGAAGCTGGCAATGTTTTAGGGAAGGAAGCACTGCTGAAACATAGACTGGGCGTATAAGGTAGAAAATCCTTGGGTTTTCCATGCATCAATGATCAAATTTTTCAAAGTTCATATATTATTTGTAGACATAAGGACAGGCTGCTTCTTAGAGTTTCTTCCACGGACTCTTCTGACAAACAGTGGCTTTGTTTTAGACTTTGTATTATGCTTATTCTAGGTTGAACACGTGGAGTTCTGCTGTCTAGATAGTCATTTATAGTTAGTAAAAGAGTGACAGGCAGGAGTGGAGAAGATGATAGGAGTACAACCCTGAGTTGTGATGAAATGAGATGTTCAGATTGGAAGTATGGAGTGTACCATTGGAGCAGAATTCCTCAATGTCTAGACAAGTAGCCCAGTCATTTGGCTGGTTAATGGATTTACTACCATCAATTTCTGTCCTCACATTTTTACCTAGCTTTCAGATCTTGGGATTCTGTGGATATCAGATTCACCCTTATGGGTCAGGCACCAAAGAACACCCTCCAGAAATGGCCCTTGTCCGTGATTTAACATTAATAAAAGGCCATGGAGTTATAAGAGTTTTTGGAAAAAGAACATTGCCAAGGAAGATATAGTAGAAGGACTCAAAAAGGAAATAAATTTAACCATTTCTCCAGTGGTCAATAGCAGGAATGGTTTCATGGCTGTGAGAATGGGAGCAAACAAATAGTAAAATGCATTGATATAATACTCTGTTGTCATAAGATTACAAAGGATGTTTGAGTCCTTGTTTTTCTCACATATACATGGACTGGGATAGATGATACGATTTACAACAGGCTAGAGGCTCCCAACATTCCTAACAAGTCTGCGAAGGACTTATGTATGTATGTGATCTCAGACTTCAGTGAAAGAAGTGAAGGTACTGTCTAGGTCATCAAACCACCAGTGGATGTATATTTGTTACTGGTATTTAGCATAGCACAGGCAGTGAGCTCCAAGCTAAGTTACCTATCAGTAAATCCTTCAAGATTTAGAATCCTTCACAAGGCTGTCTTTTTAAGCTAGTATAGAGTATACATTTCTGTCATATTTGGTAGTGGTTGTGCCTCTTAGAGATACAATTAATTGGAAGTTAAAATTAGGGGCAAAAGAATTACCACAGACTGATGAACTAAAAGGTTTAAGTTTAGTGAAAACGGTTAACAAAAGTACAAATGAGAAGGGGCCAGGCAGAGCTTTGCTGAATAAGGATGAATGTGTGGAACAGGAATTTGCATTTAGGGAAATCTTTATGACCTGTACGAACAAACATGGGAAATGACACATGCCATTATTTTAATCCTAAAGAAATACCTACAACCTATTTGATCTTGTTTTTACTCAGAATTGAGCATTAGCACTTTTATTAACAAAATTCATAAGAATCCTTCTTAAAGTCTTTTTTAAAAATCCTCTTTAGGCACATCAGTTTATGGAAACTGCTCATAGGCAATGTTTTGATTACAAGGTTTAATTATAGAGAATTCCTGTGATTTGAAAACCAGACACTCCTTTCTGCACCTTACAGGGCTTCATTAAAGCTGAACAAGATGAAACCTTAAACCCCATGGCAAAGGCACTCTGTGATTGTTTTCTTTTGTCATAATACTTCTCATTTAATTACTATGCTAACAATGAGAAGTTCCAATATGCTCACTTAGAAACAGAAATAGGGAGTTGCTATGTATTTTATTTTATTATTTTATTTTATATTTTATTTATTTATTTATTTTGCAGCAAAAGGATCACATGTCCCCAAGACACCAGTGGAATGAGGAAAGGTTTATGATGTTAACGAGGCATTGGTAGTGTAGTGCCGAACCTCATAAACTTTGCAGTCAGTCAGGCATATTTTGGGCAGGATAGGGATATATTAAATTTATGTGACCTTGGGTTGGTTACTTAATAAATTAACTTATGAAATCTTCATTCCAAAATGAGAATAATAATACCTCCCTTAAGCTAACTGGAAGATTAAATCACATGAATGAATGGATGAACGAATGTGAAGTGTTTATTAAAGCTAGTTGTGTATTTACATGCCTAGGCTTTTATGAGGACTTTTACACATAACCCCGCATATTCTTCACAACACTGTTGACATGACTTCCTATTTATAGGTATTCTCAATTTATTGGTAAGAAATCTGAAAATGGGTCTTTAAGCAACTTGCCTGCCAAAGGTTGCAAAGCTCGGGCATGGCAGTGCCAGCTTTTACACCAGGCAGCTGGATTCAAGTCAGCACTGTGCTCGTAACTGCTGTACTCAATGCCTGGAAATCGCTAAATGTCCAGTTGGGTTGCAATCGCATTACTCTTGGAGCTTTTTCTGTGCCCACAGACTTCCTGTCCTTGTCATACCATTTTCTCTTTGCAACATTTTTAATTGCTTCCAGCTGTTTTCTTTTCATCTTCTTGTGTTAGCTTTTTGAGATTAGCATTCACACATGAGCATGCTTTATTTTTGCACATAAATTTACAAAAATTCTCTGTTTTTTTTTTAAACAAGGAATAAATGACTTTCCTCTACACCCTGGAAACCACTGTTTATTATCTACTTTTAAAATTTTGCCAAACCGATGCATGAAAATAATATGTCTAGGGGACTTTAACTTACATCTCTTCAATTATGAAATCAAGCGACTTTTAATACATTCTCTGTGCAGTTCTTGAACATCTTGGATGAAGAGTACTGTTCAAAAGAGAAGAAGAGATTCTTATATTTAAGTCCTAAGAACTTATTTTCTTTTAAGATTAATAATAATTTTAAGATCTTTCACCTGACATACCTCTATGTCAAGAGGCAGATATGTCCTATGAGCTTTAGAACTCATTCAATTCAAGCTTCTTCTTAGAGTTATAAAAACTGGCTTAAATCAGATCTATCAGCTGAGTTTAAATTATGATAATTTCAATCAAAAATACTTATGAAAAATTAGTGATTTATAATTATGATTGCTTAATTACAGCAATACATTTTATTATGCAAATAAAACATAATTTAAGGTGACCTTTTGTAGGATTTTAAGTCTAGTCAGGAAATGATTTCTACTTATTACAAAAAGAATCATGTTTATATTTTCATGTGAAGATTTCAATTTTCTATGGAAGGATATGGAGACATGCCTTCATGTTGTGCGGTAATGATCTGTGGGTATATGCAGAGCAGTGAATCAGAATTTGTACTCGACAGCCATGGTACACTTTGTCCTTTCCTACTAGTACATTTGTAATACGTGTGCCCAAAGGATTACATATTGTTTATTAATACATTATATGTCATTTCCTCACTTCACTTGGCTAGTGCTTTGAAATGGTAATCCAATCTGAAACACTTCTTTGTGGTCTATGATATCATTTCTTTTTCCCCCACTGGGTTTTAAGGTCCAGTGATTCAGTATTACCTGATAAAGATGATTCCTTATTCATCTTCATACGTGTCCTTTCCCAAGCATATCCAATTAGAGTCAGAATGTGAAAATTCATAAAACAATCCATTTATATGTTAATATATTTTAATAAGAGGTATCTAAAATACTTTATGAGGTACATGCTGTTTTACAGACTCCTAAACTTAGCTGGAGATTCTTGATGACCATGAAACTCTGGTAACTGTTTTTAAAATTCAGTATTCATTCGAATCTACCATGCAAAATAGCAACAGGAACCCTTTCCTGTTGTTAACATTTTATAAGCACCAGTCCAGGGAAAATAGATGAAACACTAATCCTTGCATACTATATATATAGCTAACCTATTTTATTTTGTCACTTAACTTTAATATTTTTTACAGTAAAATTATAAAATATAACTCATATAACTTAAAGTTGATTACAATTAATAGTTATTTAAAAAGTAAATGATAAATACCTTGTATGTTCTTTTTTGGTTCAATGCTGATCTTCAAATTGATAATTTTCAGTATCTATTTCAAAATCAATATTTATATTCATTAGTAAATTTATCAAGTATTTATTGAGCATTTACTATGTATCTGATACTATTCTCAGAACTTGGAATACAGTTTTGAATAAAATAAAGACTCCTGTCCCAGGGAACTTTACATTCTGGACAGACAATGAACAATGAGGATAATAAATAAGTATAAGATATGTTAAAGTGTGATAAGGGCAATGGAGAAAAGAAAAAGTAGAACAGAGTACAGAGGATGTAGAAGGGGGAAGGCCAAAGTGAGGAAGTTGTGATGTCTTAGTCTGCTTAGGCTGCTATAACAAAATACCATAGGCTTAAACAGAAATCATTCTCACAGACACTAGAAGTCTAAGAACTGAGTTCCAATCAATTTGTTATGTGGTGAGAACTCTCTTCCTGGCTGGCAGAAGGCCTCCTTCTTGTTGTTTTCATATGACTTTTCCCTAGTACATGTGTACAGAGGGAGAGAGCTAGCTTTCTGGTGTCTTTTCTTATAAAAAAACTAAGTTTATTGGATTAAGGCCCAACCCTTATGGCCTCATTTAATGTTAATTATTCCTTTACTCCAAGTACAGTCACACTGAGAGGTTAGGGCTTCAACATATGAATTTTAGAGGGATGCATCCATTCAGTCCAAAAGAAGGGGTCAGAGTAAGCTTCATTGAGAAGGTGATATTTGAGCAAACCTCTGAAGCTTACGAATGGTTACTCAGATGGATATGCAATGGAAATACCTTTCCAAGCACAGGAGAAAGCTGGTGCAAAAATCCTATGACTTGGTATGTTACAAGAACAACAAGGAGTCCAGTCTGGCTTCAATGGAGTGAAGTAGAGATTGAAGCGGAAGTCAGAATGATAACAGGGAATCGCGGAATTAATGAAGGAAGGACCAGATCACAGGGGCCACTGGAAGGACTTTGGCTTTTCCCTGTGAGAGATGAGGAGGATTTTAGGTAGAAAGGTAATATTTAAAAGGATTACTCTTCCTGCTATATTGAAAAATAGACAGGAAGAGGCCAAGTGTGGAAACAAGAAGACTTGTTAGATGTGTATACAATAATGTACGCAAAGCCAGATGCTGACCTGGCTCAGGATACTAGCAGCAAAGGGGATGAGAGGTGAACACACAAAGTTTTGAATAGTGTAATGAACCCCCAAATACTCACTATTTAAATGTAGTAATTTTTAACATTTTTCACATTTGCTTTATTTATGGGTTTATTCTTTAATTTTTAGTATTTTAGAGTAAATAACAGAAAGCATGATGTTCCATTATTTAGTATGTTTCTCTAATAGGTATATTTCTATTATATTGTAACAGCTAAATAAAATTAATGATAAATCCTTGATATATAATAAGATACGCACTTTCACATCATCCTCAGATTTTTTCCTTCAGACTATGTTTGAATCAGGATCCAAAAAGAGTTTCATGTTATTTTCTATTCTTGTATCTCTTAATCTCTTTCCTTCTTCCTCTTTTTTCCCCCTAGCAACCAGATAGATTCCTCAAAAGGAGGTCCTGTATTCTGAATTTGTCTGATTGCTTTCTCTTGGTGTGATTTAATTTTTTCCTTCTTCCTCTACTTTCTTATAAATTAGAAATAAAATCTAAAAGTTTGAAGATTCACAATTTTTGGCAAGGATATTTTGCAGGTGTTTCTGCCTAGATTCAAATACCTCTCAACAGGAGGTGTATAATATCTGGTGATGTTAGAATTGATCAGTGAGCTTAGTTGTAGTGACAGCATGATCCTTCACTGGAAAATTGTTTTTTTCTCCTTGTTATAACTAGCAAATAGTCTGTAGGATGATAGTTTACCATCTTGTTCATATCCAGTTCCCTAACAACCTTCCTCCTACTCATTAAGGATGCATTTATGACTGTTACCTAAATCAATTATTTTATTAGGAGTGAAAAACTAATTTCTAATTAGTTTTCTAATTATATTATTCCCTCCACACTTATTAAACTGAACTCTCTTCTAAAGAGGAGCCTTATTGCCTTAACTAGAACTATTTTTTTTTTAATTCATAAAAATACAGTTCATCTGAGAGAGCTAGGGGGAAATGCTTAATTTTTTCCTTTTAATTAGATTTTTAAAGTAAGGAAATGGTAGTCTGGCTATAATCAGTGTTTACAAGTTAAAAGTTTTTTTGTATATTTTTTATTTCTCCTTCATTGAATAATATTAGAACTTGTGGATTCTTATATATTGAATCTATTTCCAAAAATTTCAGCTTTTATTCATTTTAAAATTTAAATTGTTTCTTTGGCCAGTGGGAACTTCTGTTAGATGATCTTTCATTCTTTCCATACCATTAGCCTTTGATAGCTTCTTAGCTTTCTTGCCCCACTAGATGTCCCAAATTCCTTTTGTTTTCTAATCATACTTTGGAATTAGTATCTCGGCAATTTTCCTTCTTTTTTTTTAAATGTTTATTTTTTTATATATATAAAGAGAGAGACAGAGTGCAAATGGGGGAAGGGGCAGAGAGAGAGGGAGACACAGAATCTAAAGCAGGTTCTGAGCTGTCAGCATAGAGCCTGATGCAGGGCTCAAACTCACGAACCATGAGGTCATGACCTAAAGTCACGAACTAAGTCAGACACTTAACCGACTGAGTCACCTGGGCGCCCCGACCCCTCATTTCTTTTAATGCAAAGTGTATGTATCTTGAAGGTACAAGCAACAAATTTTCCTCAGAGATTGTGGATATGTTCTATGAGAGAAAGAAAGTCAAGTATGACTGCAAAGGTTTTGGACCGAGAAACTAGATCAGTGAAGTTGCCATCAACTAAGAGGTAGAAAGATGCAGTTGAAAGGAAGGAATCATAGGAGTTCAGCTTTGAATATTGATTTTGAAATTTTAATTACATTTCTAAATAAAGATGTATATTGGCAATTGCATATTCATGTCTGGGTTCAACAGATAGCAATTAAGTAGTCATCACCTAATTTAATTTTCATATAGATGAAAATTAAAATGATGAGGCTACATGGGCTGACACTGGTGGTAAGTTTAGATAGAAAAAAGAAGAGGTCCAAGGGCTGAGCCCCAGATTTAGAAGATCTGGGAGAAGAAGGGGAACAAACACATTTGTACACTTTATTAGTATTCTTGAGAAACATTCCAAGAAAATATCTTTCTGCGTCTTGAGACTCAAATAGTATTTCATAATCATAATTAATAATAATGTTATACTTCTTCCTCTTTAGGTGAAGGACTTTCAGAAAGAACTGTAGAAATTATTCTTTCAGTCACTTTGTGTATCCTTTCAATCATTCTTCTTGGAACAGCTATTTTTGCATTTGCAAGGTAAGATTGATTTGTACTTGCATTCCTAAGATGCTTATGGACATTGTTCAGTCATAGTCCAATCAGGAAGGAGACAGAAGCCATGATAGTTACTTGAATGGGGGAATATTTAATAAAAAAAAATTGCTAACTAGTAGAAATAGTTAATTACCGTAAGGGATAAAAGAATTCTAAAGGGTCCAGAAATAGCAAGTACAACAAAGCAGCTGCTCTTTCAAGGCTGAGAAAGAATGGACAATAAAGGAACTAAGAATTAGAAGCGGTCTCACTCCAAACCTTGACATGGAATGTCTACCATAGGCACATGCAGCCTATCACCTATCAGTAGGCAAACAAATATGACAGAAGGAGGGGCTGGAGCTGTTCTGTTGAAGCTAAGGATCTGGAGAGTAGACAGGCTGGAACTGATCTATCAGAACAGCTCACTCTTGCCGGATGATGTGGGTGGGCTGAGCTACTTGGAATCATTCACCAATGGGAAGAGCCTGCACTTCAGAGGCAGCTGGCACTCATGGAGGTGGGCTGCTGGGCTTCCACAATGAATAATGATAATGCAGCACTGGAACACACCAGGGAGGTATCTCCTTGTCTCTCTTGCCTTGAAGGTCACTCCAGTATTCACTATTGACAAAGCTTAACATCCCACCAGCCAGCAAAGGGGAAGTATTAGGGTGTAGAGTCTAGCTTCAACATCACAAAGCAGGGCAAAGAAGGCAGGTTTAAAACTAAGAGACAATAAATTGATCACACAAAAGCAGAAAGTGCTAGGATTTTTGCATTTTTGAAAATAATTTATAACCATGATAGGTTTAATGAAAAATATTTTAATCAAATCTAACTTTTAACCCTACAAAAGAGATCATTTTTATGTGATCTCTTTTGAGATTATGACATTTAAAGATGTCCAGCTTCCTTGCATGGTGAGCCCCTTTTTCCTGTTTACTTTACCACTGAGTCTGTGCTACATTTTCCAAGGGCCCCTTTAAATTCCCAATATTAGCCTCCTAATTCCCTTACCATTTACAGGGCCTCAGGGGAAATCTTAGTTATGGTCCTAAAATCTAGCCATAAAGTAGATTGCTGAGTTAAAGGGACCTTACATTTGCAAAAATAACCATGACACTAATTTCCTAGGTAGCTCAATAGGCTCTGTTTTTATTTTATCTGAAGAATGTTGTCCCTGTATTCTGCATGCCATGCATCATCTGTTTCACCTTGAACCTCTTAAATCATCATTTTGATGGTTAATTTGAAGAACCCTTGAAAAAATATATTTATTATACAGCATACTGTTCTTAGAGTCAGCCAGAAGATGGTGAGGGAAAGTCATTATTGTAGTTTTAGAGACATATAATTTGTACATCTTCCTTCCAACATGAATATGGCCAAAGCATGTCCCTGAGGGGTGTGCCTCAGCCATGTTCATGTTGTTTCCTTGCTCTAAAATCTTTTCTGATTTTTCATTTCCTTACAGGATGAACTCCTTATGTGGGCAAGATATACTCCCCTCTTACTCTCTACAACTTCCCAACATACTTCTCTTTGGCTAACTAGGTCTGTCCTCACCAGAACATTCCTTAGGTTTTTATACAGCCCTGCTTTTGTTCCATCAGCCAGCAATGTGCTTCCTCTTCCATCTCATTCTGGAACATTCAAATCAAATCTCACTTTCTTACTTCCTAACAATAGTAATTGTTGTATGATTTATAATTTGGGTTTTTTTCTTTTTATGCTTTTTTTACACTTAGATCTTGCTTCTCAACTAAATTGTAATGTTGAGGATAAGAACCTTATTTTATACTTTCTATACCATCCTTAATACAAAATAAATAATAAATGCTTGAAATGTGATAGATTGAAAAGCTAAATATCACTTTGTAATATACCATACTCTGTCATAGAGAGATAAGCATGTAAAGGGCATAAAATGACAGGGCCTTGATTAGAGACTAGATTCTCAGATTCATGTGACTATTATTTTTGAACCTACATTTTCTGAATGTAAGGATAAAATTATATGCTTTGCAATATTTTTGTAAAAAGCAATGAGACAAATCAAAACATATTTCCATGCATTTTCATGCACATAGAAATGTTTCATATATATAAACACAATGGGACATTGTCTTTTAGTATTGGTGATGATAGCAATGAGCTATTTCCACTTTGGCACACTTGCTTTTTATGACAAATTTGTGAGGTAGCTAGAGAGGGGAAAAACAAGCTCACAGCATTGGTTTCATTTGCTCAATATTTTAAATTTGCCAATGACCAAAGCCTTGATCAAACTAATGCTCATCAAAATTTGAAATTTCACCAAAGCAACATGTTAAAGGAATATGGTAGAATAGGTTTATGGAATTAAAGCAAGAAAAAGACATTGAGTAGATATAAATTTGCAATATATTCAGAAAAATGACCCCAGCAAAGAAACAATTTGACTAATATCTTAAAAAGAAAACAGAACCTGTTTATATACTTTCAATGGTGCTTTCTTTTTGGACTTTACTACACTTATTTTAGAATTCGACAGAAGCAGAAAGAAGGTGGCACGTACTCTCCTCGGGATGCAGAAATTATCGACACTAAATTCAAGCTGGATCAGCTCATCACAGTGGCAGACCTGGAACTGAAGGGCGAGAGATTAACGCGGTGAGCACACTCCTCTTGGCGAACAGTGGTTCAGAGGGCCTGGAGCCATGACCCTATTCTGACCTATGCTTGTTGGAAGTGTTTGTGGGGCTCCTATTTACACAGGTCATAGAGATCTTCTTTCAAAGGGTGACCTCCATCTTCTGCACACTTCTCACTGGTGTTCGGAGAATCACTTAATCTTCCTTATGCTTTGAGTTCAATATGAACCTTGGACTATAATATTCAACCAAGCTTTTTATTTTTTTTTCTGAGACCAATACTTTTACACATTAAGCCTTTAAAATTATGTTTAATGATTCACTTCATATGATTTCTTTTTATGGGTTTTTCTGGAGGTATCCGTATTTTTAATCACAATTTTAAATAAATGTGTAACTACTCGATATTGTCTATATCATTTTTGTAAAAGCCTTTCTCATAGCTCTTTATTTTAGTAAAATTACATTGAAAGTCCAACTTGTGTATTAACACTTTATTTTTTAAATTACTCAGTATTTAAAAATTAAATACAAAGTAAAAATTACCTTTGGAAGGACAAGTGTGTCATCAGTATGTGTTGGAAATAGTAAAGTGTTTAATTTTAAAGAGTACTTTCAATCGCTTTAAAATCATTAATAATAATTCGAAATGTTGGCACATTTGAAAAATGTGTCTATTAAAATAATTCATCAAATTCTTAATAAAAACTGTCATCAGGCTATTATAAGAAGTTTCGATCCAATATTTTGTGATGCTTGCAAGCACATTATAGTTGTTACAAAGTACATGCACAACTCTTTTGGACTTTAAAAATTATTATTAAATGTTGAAATATGTCATCAAAGTTTTTAAGCTTAGAAAAGAATTGTTTATAGTTGTCATTTAGCAAAGTTGGTCTTTACCAAATAGATTGACTTTGAAAGAATATTTCCAGCGTGTCTAAAAATATCTAATACATGCTACAGTGGAAAGTGCTATGTGATAAGCAGGGCCCTTCCAAACACTGCAAAATGAAAGCTACTCAGTATTATTACTAAATTAGAAGGGGATTTGGTTTGTTAAAGAGAAAAACTAACCTCTTTATGTTTAGGTATTTACCTTCATTTCTATTCTAATAAAAGTTGTTTCTCTCGATACAACAAAATGGACAGTGCCCCAAAGAACATGTGTAAGATGGACATATATTATCCAGGACATAGTTTTCCACATATGAAATGTTATGTATAAAAGATCAAGAGATCCTCAGGGTAACCTGCCAAAGTTACGTAAGCCACATCATAGGAGCAATTGAGCATTCCGGTATTAGTCTATATCTCGGTGCTAAAAGGGTCATCCTGCATGGTAAAAAGAAGTTTCTTCCCCTTTCCCTCTGTGGGCCAACTGAATTCTATAGTACTCCTCCAACTCCCTTTCTCTACCACTTTTTCAATTTTTCATGCCCCCTCTACAGGCACGAAAACCTCATTCTCTTTTACACCCAAAAGTACAAGGGATAAAACATCAACTCTCTCAGTGCAATCAATTTTAGTTGTTTTAACAGTTTAGTCGAGTCTGTTCATATTAAAAAGTGAACTTCTAAGTGTCCAAACGCTTTTAAGACATTTTTTTAAAAGAATCTTTATTGATCCCCCAACAGTCCTTAGGAGGGAGAACTTTAGGAGATACATGACATAATAAAGTGAAAAAAAAAAAAACAGTATTAAAGTATTCTTGATCAAGGAGGTTGCCATTCTAGGCAGGCTATGGTGAGGTTAGATCTCCTAAGCTCTGTGTGTTTTCACAGCTTGCCCTTTCCTGCACTTCTGAACACAGCCATTATCTAAAAGCTGTAAGATTTTTTTCTTAACAGTGTTTGTTATGGCAGCGAAAGGGAAAGGTGGATAAGGACTGCATAGATTGTTTATTTTTGGGTTTTTATAAATTAGGGACTGCCTTACTTAACCTTGATTCCTAATTATTTGTTTTCCTACTTACATGTTTATTTGTGTATATGTGACTTTATTTGTAAATTTGTAAATTTCAAGTACATTTCAAATAATTTTTATTTACTTTTACACATAGAAAATTAGCATATATTGCCCCTAGTAATAGCAAAGTTAGAAATTTTAGTTTCTATGCTTTTTACTTTTTAATTTTTTGTTATGATTCCAGCTTTCCTGACTGTAAAACATTCTTATTTGTAATTTCAATGGACATAATAATATCCTCTGCTTGATTTATTGCAGAAATTTATTAAAATAACTATCAAGTGGTTTGAATATTAACTCTTCATTACAAAGATCTATCTCTAGCTTTACTATATATTGAAGGTTTTTCATGTTAACAAGATCACTAAATACATTAAACACTAAGTCTAAAAAAATGGTATTTAGTTAACAGATACATAATTAGTCATGTGCACAAATGCAAGGGGCCATCCTTCTGTGAAACTCTAAAGCTCTTCACTGGTCTTTGAGGCGTTGAAGATCTAAACCTATTCAAAGTCATACAAATCCTGAGAATAGAGCCAAAGAGACAGATAGTATATTCCGAAAGTAGAGAATCAGAGAGTTTGAGTTAGCTTCTAAATTGTTGAATAACTTATGCCATATGTCTTTGCTATTTGCAGCAAAGAACTTAGATGCTTTCCTTTAAATCTACCCAGCTAACGTATGTTCTTTCTACTTGAGATTTAGACATGTTCTCTCCCCTCCAACATGCCCACTCTCTTCCAACTAATTAGACTAACAGTTTTCCTCAGTGTGCTATGTCTTGACGTGTCCATAAGATAAATGATAAAAGAAGAATATCTAATCAATAATTTAAAAATTAATTTTAGGGATTATCTAGTTGACAAAAGTTCATTATGATGCTTGTACTAAATCTTGTCAAGGATTTTTTATACTTAAGAGGGTATTTACTTTATGATACATGCCTGCATATTTATTTACATGTTGAGATTCATCCTGTAATTTTTGTATGTGTAAACTCTCATTATTTAATTATGTTCTACCTTGTTGCACAAAGAATCTGAAGAAGAATTTCACACATTATGCTTTTTCTTCATGAAAGAAAATTAAACTCAAAGATTTAGTACTCTGTAACTCCATGAGAACATTCAGGATAGGCCAAGATCATGCTTTAAATTCCTGTTTGGAATGATAATTATATCATTGCCTCACACACATTTTATATTTAAGTTTAGACAATGCAAAATATATTTCTTAGGAAGAGTATCTAAAATTTTGGGCTCAACTGTTCCATATTCACTAGATTAGACAATGAGCTTCGGGTTTGTTATTTGTAAACAAATGAACAAAATGACCTGTTGTGATGGCTCCTTTGAAACAGCCATTTAACCCATAGAGGTGAGAAAGGTTTCTAGGAGATGTTGGCAAGATCAGCTAACACTCAGGTAAAGCAGACCAGAATCTTCAAGATTGCGGGGACCCGCTGGTCTTGTGCATTACTTTAACTAATTTCACTGTAGCACAAACTCCCTTCCCAAGAGAGTTTTAAAACTTAAAACTAAACAACCCAACAGAATGTTCACAAGCCAAGTATTTTATTGATTGACAATGTCTTTCAAGCCTTAACTGTTCCCCCCAAATTTTGTGCATCATTCCATATTAATTATCTTACCTGTTTTACTTGAGAGAATGTAACGGCCCAATCATGAGTGGAATTAAAATTCTCAACAAGACAAAGCAAACGACTGAATTGTACTTTAAGAGTATCTTTCTTTCTTCAGTAACTTTAGAAGTATGTGTGTTGAATTTTTGTTAAATGTATATATTTTCAGGAAGCTTACCATTTAAAGGAATTCTATGAATGTACTTTGTAAACTGTAAATCAGAATACATTTGGAATTGTTATTGTTATTTACAATCTTTATAAAATTAAAAATCACTTCAGTCTACTTTCACATAGAGGGTTTGATGACATAACAATTGCTACTGTTTATGAGCAATTCCTATGTGTTAAATTCTGTGTGTAATGATCTCACTTAACTCTTTCAATCCTTTGTGGTGGGTACTCTTATCTCCATTTTACAAAAGAAAAACAAAAGGTATTTAGAGAATTTAAGTAACTGTCCAGAGTCATAGATACAGTCAATAGAAGAGCCAGGATGCTAGCCTGGGTCTGTTTGATTTAGAGGTTATCAAGATACGCCTATATCTCTGTGTGTGTGTATGTGAACTCTGAAGTGTACTAGATGAGATCGATATTATCCCTCTTAAAAAGACAAGGCCCCATGGTATCCTTCTTCAAGCAGTTTTTCTATGCAGAGAAATGATTCTAAGGGAGGAACTGCTTCTTCCAAATTATTTAACCTTCAGTGATAAGGGACAAAGGAGTGATGGCATTTTAGTCTAGGTTCAAACTTGCAGAAATGAAAAAATCTTTAATAGTCCCAGTCTTACTATACATAATATATGACGGATACATGAAACTCTATGTAAAATTGCTAGCATTTTAATTGCCATCAGTTCTTTGACAGACTCTGGTCATTAATTTTTCTTCTATATATTTTTTATTTATTTCTTATCAAATTGATTTTATATGTTTATTTTATTTATTTATTGTCAAATCGATTTCCATACAATACCCAGTGCTCATCCCAACAAGTGCCCTCCTCAGTGCCCATCACCCATACCTCCCCATCAACCCTCAGTTTGTTCTCAGTACTTAAGAGTCTCTTAGGGGAAGAGAAGAAAAAGCCACAGAGAGGGAGGGAGGCAAAACACAATATTTCTTCTATCTTAAACCATTTTGCAAACAATGGCAAAAATACATGAATCCAGACAAGAAATGTCTGACCATTGAATTCAGGACAAGAAATGTTCTGAAATGGAATGAAGCTCAAGATATTTAATGCTCATGTTCTCGTAGTAGCAAAAACTAATCCATTGTGTTCATGTACTAAATAAATAATGAATCTTTACTTCCAGATATTCTTCATTTTTCTTTAGACGCAAGGAGATTTTTGTCATCCAGTAAGTTACTGTGGTGATGCAGAGCTCTGTTGTGATTGTTTTCATCTCATCAGGTGGTGTGCTCTATATTTTTAAATACATTATATTGAACATTTTGTTGTTTAATGTGCTATTTTTTCCAAATCGAAAGGAAAAAAAAGCGCCCTATGCTTTCTAGGTACAATATATCCTCTATAATTTGCATGCTATTGATATGGTAAAGTTAACCTATCAACATGCACATTGACTCAAAATGTGCATGTCCTGAGAATTTGCTGTGTTCTCATGTTATGTTAGCTTTGATAGTAAAATAAGTTTTCACCTAGATTTCTTCACATCTTGTCTTATTATTACCATGATACAAAGCTGACTTCTCCATCTGACAGATGGAGTCTGGGTCCACACTTCACACAAGCTCACTTCAACTACTGCAGGTGGTAATCTGTAAAAACCAAGAAGATGGAATTTCCCATTCTGTGCCTCAGGGGCATACACAGAGTGGCACATTTCATGGAATCTGTACTTCTGCACTGACCAATGGGTAGCCAACTATGCATGCTTTCAGGCGCTCCTCCAATGCTTGGAAATGCCATTTGTATGCTAGCACAAAACTTGCTTTATACATTCTGAGGGTAGCGTAACAAAATGTCAGCAATACCAGGGACCCCAGCAACTGATTGAGTGCCCCAGAGATAATCAGTTTGTTCATGCAAAGAATATGAATGGAGGCAAAGAATGAAAATGCATTTGATTTCAAAATCCCAAATCTATTACAGAGGAGTCAGTCTCGATGAACCACAAGTCTGGATGGGGCCAAGGCTCCTGACATTCTCATTGATCATGAATCGTACGCAGCATGATTAAAGCAACGGAAGCCAGGACTATTTCTACTCTGATCATATTTAACATTTTGGAATCATAGGTTACCTTGTTTTACTTCATATTAACTAATTGCCACGTTCCCACTGACAGAATTAAAATAGTTTTATAAAAATACATTTTCCTCAAAGGACCTGCATGATCAGATTCAGTTGTCAAAGTAAGACTGTTGAGCTAAAGGTTCAAGTGATCACATCACACGTAAAATATCCATTTCCAACCAGCATTCAAAGCTGACCTCTCAGCATTCCAGACTCACAAGGAGTCTGGTTGAGCAACCCTGCCCCCTGCCAAATATCCTTTTTTGTTATCATTAAACAGAATTCTTTTACTTTTTTTCCTTTATGCCATTAATGCCTCAAAGAAGACTTGCGTTTTATAGAATCCTCACTGTTTCTCGTCTAGCACCAAATTTCCTCTGTTAGAATTAGTCAATAGTGCCCTGCTTAGTGAGAGCTCTTACTCTGATAGAGGTAAACATAATTAGTTTGGATTCATCAGAACCTTTATAGAATACTTCTTCATAAATCATACTTGTTAAAGTAGATGTAGTCTTCTTCCAAATTTAGTTTTCTGAGGTTACCTTCTAACCCTTAACTGATTAACTTCAGTACTAACCTGCCTTGCTAGCTAATAATAGTTCAGGCTAGAAGCGCTTCTTTTTAGATGATATTATGTCATCTGTGTCCTCTTCATTAAACTCTCACTGAGAGTCTGTGCCCACGTCTTCCAAGAGCTGTCAGCAATTTCTTCTCTACTTCTTCTGCCCTCTTGCCTGAGGTAGCTAAGCTTATGCCCATGGCTATAATCTAAGATATGTGGTAAACAAGATAAAACATCTGTCAAGAATTTGTTTTCAAAAGTGCTAATGTGGAAAGACTTGGTAATCATGAAAATACAACTCTTGACTCCTTGGAAATCTTCTCTCAGGTCTTTTATGTTAGGAAGAATGTTGTTTTCCTTATCTATCTAGAAATCCATTTTATCTTGTTCGAGTAAAAGAAGGATCACTCAGGCACCTATCAAGTGTCAGACACTGTTCTAGACAATGGACATACTGGGATGGAAAAAGAAGCAGATTGCCTCCAAAGAGCCGCCAAGCTCCCATTAAACCTGTTTATCTTTACAGATATAAGGAAATATTCTGAGAAAGTACTTAGATATCACCTACTAATTGTTTTTCTAATTAAATAAGAACTATATTACACTACTTACAATTCAAGTCATATGTTTACCTTATAAGGTAAGGTTTTAAAGTCAGCTGTATAGTATCAGCTTAGGTTAGGATAATATATTTTAACATCTTTTACAACTTTATTGAGAAATAATCGACATGGTTCACTGTATAAGTCAAAGGTGTGCAGCATGATGGTTTGATTTACATATATTGTGCAATAATTACTAGTATATATATATATATACATATATATGTTATTCATATAGATACAATAAAATTGTATATGTATATTTTTCATATAAATACACTAAGAAGAAAAGAAAAAAAAGAAAAAAATATTCTCCTTGTTATGAGAACTCTTAGGATCTATTTTCTTAACAACTTTCAAATATACCATAGAGCAGTTAGCCATAGTTATTGTGTTGAACATTACGTCCCTAGTACTTACTTATCTTATTACTGGAAGTTTATGTCTTTTGACCACCTTCCTCCAGTTCTCCCTCCCCTCCACCCTCTGCTGCTCATGATCACAAATCTGATCTCTTTATGGATTTGTGTTTGTTTGTTTTTTAGATTCCACATATAAGCAAGATCATATAGTTTGTCTTTCTCTGTCTGATTTATTTCACTTAGCATAATGCCTTCCAGCCCATCCATGTTGTTACAAATGGTAGGATTTCCTCTTTTTTATGGACATATACATATATATCTTATACATACATATATATGCCACAACTTCTTTACCCATTCACCCTCTGATGGACATTTAGTTTGTTTCCATGTCTTGGCTCTTATCAATAATGCTGCCATGAACATGGGGGTGCAGATGTCTTTTTGAGTTAGTGTTTTCATCTCCTTTGGATATCCTAGAAGTAGACTTGCTGGATCTTATGGTAGTTATATTTTTAATTTTTCAAGGATTGGTTAGGATAATTTTTTAAATTTATATTAAGGGCCAAAGAGAAATTATTGGTGATTTGATAAAACAATGAAGAAGGATCTGAGCGAATACTTTTTAAAGACTAAACTAAAAACAATAGGAAAAGACAAAACTTAAGATGCCTTTGAAGTCATTATAGTGAAGGCTGGGGATAAGTAATAGGATATGGTGGTAGAAGTAGATGTAAATGTTGGAACAATTGACGGCTGATTGAAATCTATAAATTAAAAATTCACACTCAACATTTTCTAAAACTTGGAAAGATTCATTAAGATATTTTTACCAGAAACATTCTTAACAAAATTTTATTTGAATATGAAGTACATTGTTAGTGTGACAAATGCAGACTTTAAATCAATGCAATAGAATTTGAGGTTCTTTTCTTTTTAACCTAAGTAGAAAACACAAAGTTTCTCAGTTTGTCCTATGCCACCGGTAATGCTGATTTAAGCTTCTCATCTATAGGCTATCATCCATAGCTCTCTATTTGGAGTATATTTTAATTCCCTATAGATTTCAACTAATTGACCTTGAGAGAAAGCTGAGTCTCTGTGACAATATGGTTTTCAATCACCACTGCCAACATAAATAAATGGTTCCTCTCTGAATCTATCAAGAGTAATCTGAGTGGAATTTAAGTTTTTGGTAGACTTTTAAAAAATGAGCCCAGACATGAAATAATACCCTTTTCAAAAAAAAAAAAAAAAAGGAATAGCATTTAAGACAGCTAAGATTCATGTAATAAAAAGTGTTTAGCCCTTCCTGTTGGAAAGTGGTCAGTTATCTTATTGAAATCTGGACAATTCCCAAATCGATTTGTATAGTAATGAACTGAATGTGATTTGTCAGTATCTTCACCATTGTGAGTGAGTAAAATAAGCATTAAAATAAGGGTACCATACCAGTCTAAAATTCTCCCTGTGTAACACTTGAAGATTTTAAAAATGTTAATAAAAAGTTTGCTATTTGAGTTTCTTTGAGTATCTTCACAGATCACTTGATTTGGAAATAACACTCCTTCTGAAATAACATTGCTGACTTTCATGCACATTAATTTCTATGAGGTTTGTTTTATGCTTATCTAAACAAACAATTTTTCCTAAAGAATTTCATTTTCTCATTAATAAAAGTCAATGCTTTTTTGTATTATGTCCCACCTTCTTTTCTAGTTCCTTGTATAAATTGTTCAAATTAATTTTTCCTATTTAAAAACAGACTTTAAAACCTAAAATAAAATTTATAATGCAGCCAATTCTTAAAGGAAAAATGCACCTATATAATATGAAGCTAAGTGTCAAAGCAATGATACAGCTACTATAGAAAACAACAACAACAACAAAAATCTTTTATTAGGATATCCAGGTAATGTGCTAAAATTTCTTCTCAATTTAAGCCATCCACATAGGTATTTCAATTTCAGGTCACACATACTGGTAACATAAGCATAGACTAGAAAATTACATAAAAATTAAACTTTAGAAGTCTTGTTTCTCATATTACGTAAATACAAATGTAAAGAATAGGTTATATAAAGTGACTGTGTTAGGTAAAGAAAGTGATACAAAGGAAAATAAAGCCAAAACAGTTCTTACTGGTTTTTTTGAAGTCTATCTTTTTATTAGTTGGATAGGCAAGATGATTTTATCATATATCTAATTTCCTATAAAGTAGCTAGCTCCTGTTAACTTCTAATGTTAGGGGATCTAATATGGCTTTGGTTAGACTCATATAGTGTTTATTGATACATCTGTTGATCATACTTATGTAAAACTTCTGAGAATTCTTGATCGCTTTCTATTTTAGCAGAAAATTCATTCACTTCAGATACTCTCATAATAGAGTATTTATGTTTAGCTTTCTATATATCCTAGTCTGAATGCATCCACAATTTTATATTCTATATTGTCTACTATGAATAAGGATATAAGGGGCTTACAGCAAAACCAAGTGTTAGTCCCGCCCCCGCCTTCAAGTATACGTGAACCTCAATATGTATATCCTTAATACATGTAATTATACAGCCATAATATAAGTGGAAAGTGATTTGTCCACAGAAATTTGGTTTTATAGAAAGAAGAAATTATTTTCTCTCTAAGAGAACAGAGTAAGGTCCATGGAAGAGTTAACGTTTGAACCACCTATTGAGGAATCAGTAGGATCTGGTTGTGGGAAAACACCTGAAATGGTACAAACTGAGAGAAAGGGGTGCTGGAGAGTACATGGAGTACAAACAGTGTATGTAAAAGCTAGTTGGAAGGAATAACATTACAAATGCAGGCATGAAAAATGCTTTTACATGATAATGTGAAAACTGAACTATTACATCCTTATATTTATTAGAGATTTATTTGGGGTCTTGAATTGAGAACTAGAAAGCGAGTCTTGGATTTGAAGTCTGTATATTAATGACCATTCTTTATGCTGAGACTCTAATTAAGAAGAATAAAATAGGAGATCTTGCTGCTTAATTTAGCACATTCTAGTCTACCCAGTTTTGAGTAAAATTAAGACAGAGTATTCTTTTAAAAACAAAAAATTTCTTCCTTTATTATCAGTATGAATTGTAGGACAGATGGGTAAAAGGAGCTTGAGCTTTCAAAATAAAGTAGAAATAGCCATTCTAACACTAATGATAGTAACTAATATTTATATATTGCTTCCAAAGCCAAGGGCATTTCTAAGCATTTTACATATATGAGCTTGATTTATATATGCTTACCTTACTTTCCAAATTAGGAACTGAGGCACAGAAAGATTAAGTAACCTGTTTAAGGTAATGTAGCTGGTAACTGTTGGAGCCCATATTTGAAGCCGATAAAGGCATCATATTTTATAGTAAGGAAAGAATTCACAAATATTCACCTGAATCTAATAGTTAGCCAGTTACAGTTCAAAATTAGTATCTGTAGGGATGCCTAGGAGGCTCAGTCAGTTAAGCATCCAACTCTTGATCTCAGCTTAGGTCATGATTTCATGGTTTATGAGATCACACCCTGTGTTGGGCTCTGCACTGACAGCGTGGAGCCTGCTTGGGATTCTCTCCCTCCCTCTCTCTCTCTCTGCCCCTCCCCTGCTCTCTCTCTCTCTTTCAAAATAAATAAATAAACTTTAAAAAGGTAAATATAAATAAATTAAAAAAATAAAATTAGTATATTTAGAGAGATCTTTCAAATGCAAAATAAAATAATAGTAAAAAAAGCAACTTTCTATAGTATTTTTCACTGTAAAGAAATTGATAAAAGAAAAAAATTTAATTATAATTTCTAAGTGAAAATAGAAATCATTTAATGAGAATAAGAGTAAGAATGTGAGTAATTGGTGGTTTAACTATTTCATGCTCATTTAATTCTAATATGATTATTCATGTTTAATGTATTTTGAGGATTTCATGAATATATTCTGATTCTTCAAATATCTCATTGATGGCTGTGCAGAAACTAGCCCTACTTTAGGTTCTAGATGACTCAGGAAAAATATTCTGCCAGTACTGCCTCAAATAATTTGGATTCTCTGGGAAAAGAGACTCTTTCCACTATAGGATGGCAGTCTGACTGTTCTTAAATAGGTGGCCGATGAACCTATAATTAAATTAGATGTAATATGTCTGAATTTCACCATTCACAAGTTGATATGAAATCAATCTCCATGCAACTCAAGAATTTCCATTTCAGTGTGGTAGCAGGGAAATTAGTCTTGCTAATTCAAATATCTCATTCATATTTCTATCTTAAGCTCAGTTAATTAGGAATGCCTAACCTAATCCCTTGCTTTTCCTGTTTCTGAGGAATATCATAGCATAAGAGCACTGGGGCATCAGGCATCTAAGGGGACTTGGGTAGTATGGGCCTAGCCCATGATTATATTTTTTTCTTGCCGGTCTTTGCTGAAGAGTAATTATTTCCCACAGGGATTGATTATTGCCTCAGTCCCCACTTCATCTGTTGCTATGTCAGAAGTATTTCCAGAACCTCGAATTCAGATACTCTGTCTTCCTTTTCCAAACCCAAAATCAAAGATTCTGATTCAATAACCCATTTAGCCACATCTCCATATTTGTTTAGTTAAAAATTTCTCTGTTGCCTTCTTAGAATCACTCTAGGGTATCATGAGAAGTTTATGAGTCTATCCACCAAAACTTTGCTCAAACACTGCTGTTTTATCACTGTGATGCCATGTTTGATAATGGCATGCTCTATGAGGTTATACCTATGAAGCTAGGAAATACCATCTTCTCCTTGGGGACACCTAAAGCATTAACCAAGAATTCTTTCATTCTTCTTGATAGTACTTGTTCCTACACTCCCATATTTTTCACCAGTTCCTATATTGTAATAAATTGAACTTTTTTGACTAATTTTTTGTTCATTGAACCCACCCCTTTGTGACCATTTATATAGTATTCTTTATGCTGCATCTTTCAATCTAATTATTCTTTCATTTGTTCTTTACCTCAAAACCACACCTTCTTATAAATATTCTTCTTTTAAGGAATACAATAAAATCATCCTTGATAATATTTAAATTTTAAAACCTTGAAAAATTTATATGTTATTCATTTTATTTCATTATACGTTGTGCCTTTCGTGGGTTTGCAGTGCTAATCGATTGTGCATGACAGATGTGTTATTGAAGATGTGCCCATCTCTGAATTTGTGTGTGATGCATAGTCTATTTAGCTGTTAAAAATTATGTTAGATTTTTTCAGAGTATAAATAACTTGACCGATAAACTGTCACAGGAGATAGGTCTAAAGTAACTGAAAGAATTGTGATTTTTTATGGTTACATACTCATCAAATCTCACTCATGAAATAAAATTTAGGCAATATGATGTCATTTTTCAAAGATCCAGTCTCCTTGGTTAAGCACTGTCTGTGGACAAAGAAAATATATTTTTTTAAATCCACATTAACTCTCTTAGACCCTAAATACTATCCAATATATAAAAAAAAGACCTGTTTTTAACTCAGTACTCCAAATGGCTAACAACATAAAAGAGTGCCTTAGCTTGAGAGAGAGAAACTAAGTTATTATTTGGCCATATTTGGATCCAAAAATATAATTTAGACAATTGAAATGAATTTAAAATAATGATCACCTATCAGTTAAAGGCATAACACATCATACATTACTGATTTATTATATTTTTCTGATTTTAGTCTAGAACTCTTTCAGAAAGAACGATATCCTCAACTTATAATGCATTTAACACAATCTCTGTTGCAGGTTACTTAGTTATAGAAAATCCATCAAGTAAGTTTGTTAAATATCTTTTCTTCTATTTGTATATCAGTGCTAGATTCACTGATTCAATGAACCTTAATGTGTGGTTCCTTTCTTGTATGTTTGCTAGAAAAACTTCCAAGCTGGATATAAATCATAAAAGCATGACTAATTGCATGGTAACTGGAGAAATGCTTTCTCTCTCTCTGGGGTGAAGCCTGCATGTCTGTATTTTAGCTTGGGAAGTAATACGGGGATATTTAAACTCCTCAGGGTTTAAAAACCATGTCATTATGAGAATGAGGTCACTGCAATATTTTATATCTTCTAAAACCTTGTAATGTATAAAATGTTTTCTGTATGACAAAGCGGTATTATGTGCTTTAGGATTCAATGATAACTTTATGCCCTTATATTTACTGGAAAAACTTCCTTCGTTAAAATGTGAAATCATTCATCGAAAGTCACTCAAAAATTGAAAGAATTTTGTGCCGGGAGACAAAGAAAGCAAACTTACAGGGAAAAAGTTAATTTTGTAAATATGGCAGGGTAACTTTAAAGGACTGTGTGGTTTATGGGTTTTGAAATGTCTGTGGTTCCGTGACTCGTTAACTGTACTGCCAGAGCCATGCTAAAGCGAAAGAACTCAATCTAATGTAATAACATTTATACCTTTCTTTGCTTGGAGGCCGGTGAGCAAGAAATCCTTCCTGCAACATGTTGAAGAGCTTTGCACAAACAACAACCTAAAGTTTCAAGAAGAATTTTCGGTATGTTACTAGCAGTTGTCACAACATTGCCAGACCTCCAGTCGTTTCATGTGTCACATTTCATGTCCATTTTAAGCAAGCAAGGCCATGAAGGACTGTGGCCTTGATAATCAATACCCAATTACCAGGTTGATTGTTTGGATAGTAATATTACACGAGGTGGCCTCCGGTGCAACCCGAATGGAATTATTCACCTACTGTGTGAGGAAAAGGTGCTCGTCTTCAGACCTCCCCAGCAATGGCAGCCTGGCCTCATTTCTTCTCTGCTCTTTCATCCAGGTGGATGGGAATCTGGAATGTTGTATTCATTGTTTTTTGTGAGACTTAGGCTATCCTATATAAGTGGATTTATATTTACATAATTATTTTAGATTTAGAGACAAAATAACCCCATTTTTGCCTGCTTAGTTTATAGTAGTGATGTAGATGAACCTGAGAACAGAACGTGATGTTTCCAGAAACTATAAAAACAATATTATTTCTAGAACTATCCAAAAGTAAAAATGCCTGCATTTTATGAGGCCTATTTTTAAATTACTATGAAATAAATACTATATCACATTATGGAGAATACGTGAAGTTAAGAACATTCCACTTTAATACTATTCAGAAGTTAAGATTAATTTTATTGCTTTCAGCATTCTATATACCTATAAAATTGAAATTATAATAATGCATAAGGAATATATCAGACCTATAAATAAGGCTTTTTTTTAAAACTTGTGTTATCTTCCCAAGCTTAGCTGATTATTTTGTATTATATAAGTAAAACGGATTTCTAAATGTCACTAAAAACTTCCTTTTTTTCCATGAAATTTTTAGTGTGTGAACTTATGAAACAAAGAATTAAGCAATTGACTTGAATAATTCAGGATTATAATATTTCAACTTCTCAGGGAATAATAACAAAATGTGAGAAGATTAATGGTATTTCCTACAGCTCTTTGGCTATGCTTCTTAAGTAATATTGCTCTGGACTTAACAAAATCGATGATACCATAAAACTTTTCTTAGCATTTACACAGCGAGAACTCTCAGTTTTTCAGGAGCAAAAGTGTAATTTCACTAGAATAGGAGCGAATATAATTACATTATGCATGACTGAGTAGATGAAAAGTTTTATTAGCAATAACATTTTCACATGTATTACATTGAAAAGTTTCTAGTTCAACTTTTTTGGAGCTCATGATTTTGAGAACTTTTTTTTTCTATAAATACGTAGGCAACCTCTCTATATTATATAAACATATCTATATATGCAAGGAAATTTTTAAAATTGTTTTTATCTTGATGTATTCAGTTTATAAAGCAAAATTATATTTAAATAAATAAATGCATATTTGATAAACTTTATAACTCAGGTCATACTCACTTATACCTTAAATTTATAAGCTCCTACTATATGAAAGGCATTATATTTAGCATATTGATATATAGCAATTCAACACTTAATACCCGAGTGAATTTGAGCAAATCACTTAAACGTTCTGTTCCTCAATATCTTCATTTGTAAAATAATAATATTTAACTCACTGAGTTGTGAATGCTAAAATGATTTAATGTGTGTAACGATACGAATAGTGGCTGACACAAGTATTAGCTATTATGATGACTTCCACCATAAAAGAAGCCCATACTATGATCAGACATGCACAAAACATACATAGATACACTGTATCATGATAGATATATGCAGGGAAAAGTGAGAACTGACTATTTTGATAGCAGTCCGAAAAGGCTTTACAAAAAGTGACCTTTGAGATGAACTTTAGGACAAGTAGAAAACCAACAGATAGATAAAGGGGGAAGGGTTAAGGATGCAAAACAGTCCAACTCATCTAGGATCCCACAGAAAGGAGCAAACAGGAAGAGAAAGAACTGAATAGGATGGTGGAGGCCGTATGCTCCCTGATAAGAAAAAGGCTACCAAGTATAGCATTACTATCCAAACAGTCAACCTGGTAATTAGGTATTGATTATTAAGGCCACAGTCATTTAAATCTATAAGTGGAAACTTCTCTGTGAAAAAAATCACAGAATAAAAGCACCACTTTGCAGATGATTTGCTTTTCACCTTTGTTTCCGCCTCTATTCCTCGGTCTCTTATGAATATGCTGACGTATACTCCTAACACCTTGACACAAGGAAGCTGTTCTAGGATTCCCTACTTGGTTAAAAAAATTTTTTCTCAGACTTTTGTGCCAACACACCGGATTTCAGATGCTTACATTCTCTCTCTCCTCTAACTCATATCCATCCACATGCAAAAAACTGTCCGGATTTTCTTTTTGAGGAAGAATAAGGGGGAAAGGGAGAATTACCTACTTAAAGGAAATTGTTTATAATGACATTGAAAAAATTGTAAACACACAATTTTTTAGTACTTTTTAAGGAGTTTGGCAAGTTGAGACTTATTTGTAAAATGAAAACCTGTAAACTTTGTAAATATAAATCACCAGCTCCACAAAATAGTGAACACATTTTATGGTATCAGCTTTCTTAATGACGAATGAATAATATATTGATTTTTTACCAAAATGTCAATAATGGATCTTCTTGACCCTTCCTCTGCGTCTGATAATTCTTAATCACACCTTCGCATTCCAGTATCGATTTAACAATGCCTACTGAGAACAGGATTTGACCTTTGGCATCTTCTTAAACTGACCAGTTTGTACCAATTAATGGGCATGAAATCACACTGCCCGAGGAGAAAAAACAAAAAATAAATCACTGAACTCTCTTCCCCTACTAAGTAGACATTAAAATATTAAATAATACCCAGTGTGTACCTGATGAAACCATTAGTAAAGTTTAGAAAACGGTTATTATTAACATGGTTGCCACATCTTAAGACTTCCCAAAATACAAAGAAATTATCCCAGAGAGAGCAATAGCCCAACAGACCAATTTTTTTTCAGGATATTTTCAGTAAACGTTTATATAAGTTCATTACTATTAATTTGACCTTGTTTCTGCAGTTATGACAAGTGTTTTCAATTTAAAAGTGAAAGGGTTTAGAATGAAGAATAGTCTTTTATTAAGTAGAATTTCTTGTTTTCCTCTGAAATAAATCTAAACTTTGCAATAACTTCATTCCACAGGAATTACCAAAATTTCTTCAGGATCTTTCTTCAACTGACGCTGATCTGCCTTGGAACAGAGCAAAAAACCGCTTTCCGAATATAAAACCATGTATGTGCACTTACTGCCTCTGGTTCTGCCTGCAACATGTTTTAAAATGAGTACTCAATGCATCTTAGCATTTTTATTTCTTAAATCTATTATATTACATATTCATTGAATTACAGTAATGCATTTTATTAGCAGTTATTTTCTAATTGTATCTCTTTTGCTTTGTTAATATTTATTGAAGCTAATGTACAATGATTTTCAGCTTGTTCACACAAGGTTCTCTTATGCAGGTGCAAGAAACTGTAGACCTAATAGTTTCTTAGCTTTGTAATTTAACCCAAGTAACGAACCTTGCTAACATCTTCCTACAGATCTAGTTCTCAAATGGAAAGAGAAACATGTAACTTTGTGCATTAGTTTCCCTTAAAAGCAGGGCAGTGCTTTCTTAAGGAATATAAAAGATGCATTGCAAAATATTCACTGAAGATCAGAGTAAACATATGCTTACCAGGATTGGTTTTACAAAGGAGACAGGGTTGTGCCTCACCATAGTAAGCCATACTTTATTTTTCAATCAAGAAGAAAAAAACTGCATTATTATTTTAAGAATTAGTAGTGATATGAAAGGAAAAATACTATATTCCTCTGTTAATAATAGCTGTATGTTTGACATTACATTTTTGAACAGCTGTGCCTACTGTCTATATTCTGATTCAATTCACTTTATACTATGAAATAAACAAGTGCTATTGGTGATGTTCTGAAATATTGTGAATATCGTTTCAAAATCTAGAATTTTAAAATATTCCTAATTTTAAAATATTCTAATGTGTATTTTTTTCTATGTTCTATGCCTTTTCAAAACTATTTTGGGAAAATTCTTTACTTAAAAATCGAACTCTTCTGTCTAGAAAGACACAGAAGGATACAGTCTCAGAGTGTAAAATCATAAAGGATGTGGATAGGAAGACAGGGACCAAATTCTGACATTCTAGAACTCGAGGATAACTGAGGCACGAAGTAAACAAATTTAGGGAAATGTGATCTAGGAAGTAGTAGTCTAGTGGAATCTGCTAATTCCCAAGAATTAGATAGGATGAGAATGCAAATAGCTTTAATCACACAAAATCCTTTCTGGAACAAAGCAAATCATAAGTAAATGACTTTAGGAGCAAGTTGACAAATCAGACACTATTGTAGGAATTAAGGAATGTTAGTATTGCATCTCTAAATTTCCATGGCATGATGTTTCTCAACAGATTCTTTTGTTTTCCCTTTCAGAGAGGTAACCTGGCTCAGATGCATTATAAGTTTAAGAGATAGGGAATTTCTCATGTTTTTATATTTGTCTCTACCTAAATTTCTTACATATTTGTTTGCTTCATGCTTATTCAATGATCTTCTGTGAAAGTAAATACTATAAACTGATTGAAAGACAGTTACTAAGGAATATTTAATATCTATTTACATTCATATATTTGGCTGAAGTGATTTATAATATATCAGTATATATAAAATAAGTAACCAAATATGGCTAACTTATTTCCAAAGATCAAAGAGCACCTAATTTAAAATACATAGAAATTTGAGATGTTAGCAAGATATTTGTTAAGTGTGATGTTTCATTCTTTTATTATTAAGATCTCAGTGCATTATTATCAGGATTCACATTATGGCTATGAGAAAATTCAGATCCCATAGCTTTATGACTTTTAGGACAGGCGGAGAATAAGAGAGGTCAATGGAAGTAAATAAACAACATTAAAACAAAGAGAAGATTTGAGGAGTATGATTGTCCCTGAGGCAATTGCCCGTCTGAGGCTAAGACAAAAAATAATTGTTAATGGTGGAATTATATTATACATCAAGGATGTTTGGAATATTATAATTAGCATTTCATGCATGTTTCACCTTTACTAGAGTCAAATGGACAATGACTAATTGTTTTCTGCTTTTCTTGATTTCAGTCCAGAAAATTTATGGTAATTTTTCAAATAATATATTGCATCCACATTCAATATCCTTTAATGGATTTGTAGGGGGAAACTTTTTGTTAACTATCCTCTAGAGAACTGGAGGTCCTATAAGAAATAATTTTATTAGGTAGATTTCTCTATTCTTCAAGAGTGTTATTAGAATAATTTATTAATTCAACAAATACATACTGCCTGCTGTATAGTAAAACTGCTAAGAATGTGTGGGCTCTGATGAAATGTCCTGGGCTGTAATCCTGTGTATCTACTAACGGCATTAATGACTGTACGTACTATATAGTGATGTCCACCTCAAGAGCTTATTGTCAGGATTAGATGAAATAATTATGTAACTCACTCTGCCCAGTACTGGAACATGTTCTCAATGTGAGTGCTTATGATTGTTGGTAATCAATAGATAGTTTATTTTTAAAAGCTGCTAACTTTCTTGGCAAGTAAGCTTTATTAACAGGACCGTAGGGTCTATAGTCTGGACGTAACAAGCCCACTTCCCTAGCCTGGGTTAGAAGGCGAGCTATAAACTCACAGCCACCTCTATGGGCAAGTATACCCCTGCCACACACACACAGTACCAGCAAATGAGATGTTTAAACTAAATATATTCTCCCACTGAGCTTGCAGAGAAGCCATTAAGCTGAAGAAATGTTTTTCCTCCCATAGAGAATGAATTCATTTTAATAGACTCTGAATTTTAGCGTGAGCTAGCTTACTGAGTGCATTGTTTCCCCTGAGTAATGTAGGAAGTAGGATTTCAAATATCACAGTGCATTATAGAAGATATTAGCTTACAGGGCTTTAAGGTACTAGAATTAGCAGCAAATGCTTGCAGAAGAGATTTCCAAATCTCTGTCTGACAGGACACTATGACCTTCAGAAATGTTCCAACACCACGAAGAAAAGTTTAGCTTGCTGTTGACTCAGGTAGTTAAAAGCAGGCATATCAAGTGAATAGAAACCTGATGGCTTCCCTTCCTACGTTACAGGACTGGCCACAGGACTGGCCACAATGTCATTAAAATAATGAGGTCACACCAAATTCAAAGTCTTTGGGGCATAAATCATTTGCATTAATTTGATTAAACATTCCCCATCTCTAAACATATCCGGCAGGTCATTTCAACTCTAAGGATACAGCATAGCATTTAACAAGTAACATGTGTTTAAGTTTTAAGAACATGAGACCATGTATCAAGTTCTACTCAGCTTTGTAAGTTCCATTAGCTCTCATGTAAGTTTTCCTCAAGAAGATTTTACAAAATAAATATTATAACTATATATTATAGGTTAGGTAATGAAGGAGAAGAGAAGTTAAGGAATTCACCCAAGTCCATTCATATGGTAGATAACAGATGACTTCTCTGGAATTCAAAGCCAAAGCCATTTACCCATTTTTCCTCCACTCCGAGTGTTTTCCTAATGAGGTTAGAACAAAACAGAACAGAACAAAACAAAACTTCAAAATAATTTTGTAGTAATAGGTATTTTATATCATTTTCATGACTAGTTAAAATTAGCATTGGACATTCCAATTGTAACACCAACTTGGTAACTATCCTCACAAAACATAATTTTGAACCCCTTTTTTGAAAACGAATAATGGTTAGGGAGCATCTAGTTTTACCAGATCTTACAATATTCTAAAGAATAATCATTAATAGTTTGATATTAAAGAAAGAATAGGCAGAAAAAATTAATGGAAAGGAATAGATAGTCCAGAAATAGGCCTAAATACATAGAGAAATCTAGTCTATAATAAGAGTAGTATTTTGAGTAAGGGGGAATGATGGAATGGTAACAAATTGAGACTGTCGTTCCAAATGGCAACAAAGAAACAAACAATAAAAGATAGATTTTGACTCATTCCATAAAAAATATAGTAAATTCCAATGGATCAAAGATTGAAATAGTTAAAACAAAAGCAGAAAACTCATTAAAGTTCTAGAGGAAACTATCAATCAATTTCTAAAAAAAAATAACATTGATGTGACAGACACCTTGTATGAATGACATAAGAAGCCATAATTCCATCAGGAAAAATAATTAGAAATTTGATTATAAAAACATGTAAATTTTTTGTATGACAAGATAGCTAGCAGCTGCATTGATTGATAGAGTAAAATAAATGGCAAGAAGAAAATTTCAATACATGTAAACGTTTTTGTTATAAAATATTTTTAATACAAAAATAGTATAATATGAAAAGGCAGTTAATAAAAAAGGTATTTAAAATGGCCAATGCACAAACAAATAAGCTCAAATCCATTCCATTCATATGTAAGGAAATAAAAATAAATATTATGAGATATTAATTTGCATCTATCAAAATATCACAAATTAAAATGCTTCATCATATCTTGTGGTAGTGAAACTAAAAGGAAACAGAATTGTTCAAACACTTTTGTTTGGAGTATGAAATGATATAATTAGAGAACAATTTGGCAATATCTTTCTAAATTTGAAATGCACAGTAGGATTTAGGAATTCTGCTGCTAATGTATTCTACAAATACAGTGCAAATAGTTCAACTATATTTCTTCAGCATTGTACAATAACAAAATGAGATGAATATAAATCATCATAAGGCGTAAATTAATATATTCAATCAGTGAAATACCATATATTTAAAAGAATGAGCTAGACATTTTTATCTATGATGATATGGAAAGACATGCATAGGTAAATGCAAAAGAATTGCAGAAAAGAGTGTATATCATTCCATTTGTGGTTAATTTTTTATGAACATATAAAGAAGATTCTGGAAATATATACGAGAACATATTAATAATCATCGTCTCCGGGCAGTGGAAATATGAGACAAGGGGGAACTTCTACTTTAAATTTACGACCATTTGTAATGTTCAATGTTACGTCATGAATTTCTTTGTATTACTTTTATAGTAATAAGAAAGTAGTGGCAGTTTTAAAAATGAATTAGCATTAATGTCTTATATTTTCCTTTAGATAATAATAACAGAGTGAAGCTGATAGCTGATGCTAGTATTCCAGGATCAGATTATATTAATGCCAGCTATGTTTCTGTAAGTCGTGCATTTTTCTTTTTGTTTTATATTCTTATAAAACATAAATACTTCAATTATATTACTCTTCCAACTATTTTAAATAAGAAATTAATTATCAACTCTACGGATTTTAATGTGCCAGTTCCTCACAACAACACTAGGTACCTCCATTTTATAGATGGGGAATTGGGAGCTTCTAATAGAGATTGTAGTTTACCAACAATCATTTTGTTAGTAAGTGACACAGCAAATGTCCACTATTTTATGTTTGTCAGTATATTCTTTCTGCATAACAAGGTCTGTCAATCTCTCTTACCAAAAAAAAAATTAGTCAGAAAGATAGTTACGTGCATACAATATAAAAATAGTATGTTCTTCCCGTGTAGATTTGCAGTCCAACAGGACTATGATGTCATGTTCTACTTTTTATCCTCAGCTACCTGGAGAATGTGCCACTTCATTATACCTGCTCAAAGAATATAAATGAGGGGCGCCAGAGTGGCTCAGTCAGTTAAACTTCTGATTGTTGATTTCAGCTTAGATCATGATCTCATGGTTCGTGGGTTCGAGCCCTGTGTCGGGTTCTGCACTGACAGTGCGAGGCCTCCTCGGCATTCTCTTTCTCCCCCCCCCCCCGCCCCTCCTTCACTCGCTTTCTCATTCTCCCAAAAATAAATAAACATTAAAAAAAAAAGGATGGGGCACCTGGGTGACCCAGTGGGTTAAGCATTCCAGCTTCAGCTTAGATCATGACCTCACAATTCCTGAGTTTCAGCTCGACGTCGGGCTAGGTGCTGACAGCTCAGAGCCTGGAGCCTGCTTCAGATTCTGTGTCTCCCTCTCTCTCTGCTCCTCCCCTGCTTGCATAATGTCACTCTCTCTCAAAAATAAACATAAAAATAAAATAAAAATTAAAAATTACATAAGTGAACCAACATGGGATGAATTGTGGCATGCCTAATGAACTACCTGGCACATCATAGATAATAAAAGCTTACTGCATTGGATTAACAAGTGAATAAAACAAGAGTGTTCTTAGGGCTCCCTCTCCTTCTCCATGGCTCTTTACCCTCTCAGTGCTCTTCCCTATCATAGGTATACAGAAACTTTAAGTGCACCCAAGACCTCCACTTGGGTTGACACAATCATGGAATCTCAGAGTTATCAATTGCCCTTGTTCTTCTTTAGTTCAACCTTTCACCTTGGAACTCTTTCTTTAAAAATCCTGAAGATTAGGTGTTAGCTTCTCTTGGCATTGACTCACCTACTTCCTCCTAAGACAGATGATTCTGTCTCTGAACAGCTCCAATATATGGTTGCTTTTTAAAAAATAAAACATGCTTCCTTATATTTTCACCCACTGGCTTTAATTCTAACATATAGCAAAGTTAACCATCCTTCTCATGGTGCCCCTACAGTCACTTGAGGATTTCTTCTACTCCCCTTAGTCTTTTTTTCTTTCTTTTATATCTTTAACATTATTTTTTTCTATTTTAATTATTTTTAATATTTTAGTTAACATACAGTGCAATATTGGTTTCAGAAGTAGAATTCAGTGATTCATCACTTACATACAACACCCAGTGCTCATCCCAAGTGCCCTCCTTAGTACTCATCACCCATCCAGCCCTTTCCCACTCCTCCCTCCATCAACCCTCAGTTTGTTCTCTATTGTTAAGAGTCTCTTGTGGTTTATTTCCCTTTATTCTCTCCACCCCCCTTTCCATATGTTCATGTGTTTTGTTTCCTAAATTCCACATATGAGTTAAATTAATGGTACTTGTCATTTTCTGACAGACTTATTTCTCTCTGCAAAATACATTCTAGCTACATCTACATAGTTGCAAATGGCAAGATCTCATTCTTTTTGATGGCTGAGTAATATTCCATTGTATGTATATACCATATCTTCTTTATCCATTCATCAGTCAATGGACACTGGGCTCTCTCCATACTTCGGCTATTGTTGATGCTGCTGCTATAAACATTGGAGTGCATGTGTAGATGGTGTACTCTTTCTAATCTGTATGTTTGTATCCTTCGGGTAAATACCTAATAGTACAATTGCTGGATCGTAGAGTAGTTCTACTTTTAGTTTCTTAAGGAAATTCCATTCTATTCTCCAGAGTGGCTGCACCAGTTTGCATTCCTACCAACAGTGCAAGAGGGCTCCCGTTTCTCCGCATCCTCACCAACATCTGTTATTTCTTGTGTTGTTAATGTTAGCCATTCTGACAGGTGTGAGGTGGTATCTTATTGTGGTTTTGATTTGTATTTCCTGATGATGAGTGATTTTGAGCATCTTTTCATGTGTCTGTTAGCCATCTGGATGTCTTCTTTGGAAAAGTGTATGTTCGTATCTTCTGCCCATTTGTTAACCCGGTGGTTTGTTTTTTGCTGCCCAGAGTCTTTTATTCTTGTCTTGTTCTTAGGTCTTCTTTCCCAGGCCTGCCATTCCCTTTGGTCCCACTGGGACTTTGCTTAAGTGATGCTACATCCTGCCTTGAAATCTCTGTTAAGGGGGAAAAATCCATTCTAAATTCTATATTGATTATGACTCCATAATTACAAGCACATATTGGGTCCTATTGTGAAAAGAATAAACAATAGGAGAATTTAAGATTTCATAATAGGGGAAGTGAGGGAGGGCTCAGAGAAGTTAAGGCATCTTTTGAATTTTTATTCAAAAACTTTAAATCGAGCCTATTTGTCTGCAAGAACTTTAAATCTATTTTGAAAAATTGCACACATTTTCTGTTGTGGTAACGATATGAAATTATTAATTCCCTTGAAAATGTAATTCTTCCCTAAAGATATTGATGAAATCTTGTGATTATTAATTTTCATCGTAGCCTAAACTCTATAGCATGTTGAAGTTTTACTTTGATTTACAGAATCATGCGTCTATGCATTTAAATTTAATCATTATGCTAATTATCATGTGTTTTGTGATACTATAGAACAGGACAAAGGCAAATAATTGTATCAGTGATGTATTGATTTGTACTAATTGTATTCTCCAATAAGTAGATACAAAAGAATGGCTCACATCCTCTAACGTTCAACCAGATATAAGGGATGGTATAGGGCATGAATACAATTACAAAAGAAACTGACAGTTTTAGTAGGTGTAACTAAACCACACAGATTACATAAACAGAAGAATATTCATGAACCCCCAGTGTCCCTTCTAAATATTATAGGTTGTCAGGAAACAGCCATAAGAAGATGATAATGCACGGTGAGCAATAAATGAAGAATTCTAAATATATATATCCTGCTATAATCAAGTGATGTTGTAATATAATAAATCTTACAACAAAGTCACTATGACCCACGTGTAATGATATTCAAAATCATTACTGAGCTGCATGGTAAGCAGGTCCTGATGGAAGGCACTCTACATTAAGGAAGATTTCAGAATTGGAGTGGGAAGTATATTGTTTCTCTTAGCTTTCGGGTAAATCTTTGCTTGAAATGCCAGGAACAGATGGAAATAAAAAAGCCATAAACCATAGCGGCCCTTACTTCACCATCCCCAAAGTCAGGCAGTCTTCCCTCAGAAAGAGTGAAGACTTCTCAGAAAGAAACATCTGATACTTCAATTTCTCACCACTCCCTACTTTTGTTCCTTGGCACCTCTATCTTAAAATTCATGAACACTTATTCCAGAAGCAAAAGACAGGAGCCATCTACAAAAAGGTTCTGGATTCCTATTTCTTTCTCTCCGAATGCTAGAGGGAAAGAGAGGAGGACTATAAAGGGAGGTAAGGAAGAAAACAAAATAACTAGTCTTCAGATGTAAAAGCAGAGAACTAAGTCTAGGGAAAGGAAAAGGAGGACCAGAAGGTGGTCTGAGAGAAATACTTAAAGATTGGGAAACTCCAGGCCAGGGTCTGTAACTAGATTAATATATGTTTATCCCTCTGCCTGTGGCTATTCTTAGGAATTGTGCTCCCGAAGCTAGGACTCACGGAGAGCATTTTGATAGTGAATGGACTGTCGGAGAGAGGTAGGGAGGAAAAAAGTTAGTGCATCCCTCTAAACAGCTACTAGCTTTACAAATTAGTTTAAAAATATTTTCAAGAGAACTAACAATAATAACAGTATGCAATGCGACACGAGAAAGGCACCAAAGCCTCACAATTATCTCTCCTGTCTGCTTGAGATGCCTGAAATTACTTTAACATAAGGATAGATTTTTTTACTATAATTAGAAATTTAAGATTAAAAACCATGATGAAAAAGAACTAATAACATCAGAAACAGATTTGTCCCTACTTTGATAGAATACTATAGTACAAAAGGACATTTAGTCCCTGAAAAAGTGAAATGCAAATGGTTGGGGAAAACATTTTATAAATCGAATGTTTACCATTGATTGTCCTCATCCCTGAAACACTTTCTCCATTGGGTATCCAGGACATCATTCTCTCAATTTTCCGTCTATAGCTTTGACACTTTCCTCTCAGTCTCCTTAGTTCTCTGTTATCTCCTCAACCCTCAAATATTGGAATTATCTAAAGCCCAATCCTTGAATTTACTATTTCTTTCCAAATTCATTTCCTTATAATTTCATCCATTCTTGTGTTTTAACTGAGATCTATGCAATAATTACTTTCAAATGTATGCGTCCAATTTGGATGTCTTCCTGAATTCCAGACTCATATATGCAATTGCCTTCATGATATTGCCACTTGAATATCTAACAAGGATTTCAAGTTTAATATGTCAATAATAAATTCCTAATTTTCCCTTGAAATCTGCATATCCTGAAGTCTTCCCCATATTCCTCTGAAATTTTTATTGATGCTTCTAATTTTCTTATATCCAATATCCAATCCTTCAGCAAATTCTCTTGACTCTGTCTTCAAAATATATCCATATCTTATCACTCCTCACCATCCCCACTGCTATCAGCCAAACTAACCCCATGGTTGGATTTTTGCAGTAACCTTCTAACCACTCTCCTTCTTTCACCTTTTAAAAAAAATTTCTTTATTTACTTATTTATTTGGAAAGCAAGTGCACAAGCAGGGGAAGGCAGAGAGATAGAGATAGAGATAGAGATAGAGATAGAGAGAGAGAGAGAGAGAGAGAGAGAGAGAGAGAGAATCCCAAGCAGGCTTTGCACTGTCAGCACAGAGCCTGATGTGGGGTTTAATCCACAAACTGTGAGATCATGACTTGAGCTGAAATCAAGAATCAGACTTGTTTAACCGACTGAGACACCCATGTATTTTAACCCCTACAGTCTGGTCTTCTTTACAGAAACCAGAATAAAACTGCTAAACCATATACAGTGTATGGTTTGAACACTGTATGTTCAAAGTCTTTCAATAGCTTTCTGAATCATCAGAATAAAAACCAATCTTATAATTATCTACTAGGACATAAAGCATCCTTATCCTCCCTCCCCTGTTCTTTCTCATGTCATCTCCTATAACCGTCCTCCCTCATTTACTCCACTCCAGCCATTTGCTGTTAAATTCTAGACACATTTTCCCTTTAATGTTGTTATACTTGATTTTCTACCTGGAACACTTTCCCCCAAATCCTGCAGGGCTTACTCCCTTTCTTCTTCAAATTGTCCCTAAGATATTACCCATGAGTCTTTTCTGAACACCCTATTTTCTGAAAACCCTCTTTTATAGCACTTATCACTTAAAAAAATTCTATGTAACTTGATTATTTAATAGACTTAATGTCTATCTCCCCCTAACTAGAATATACGATAAATGAGAAGAGGAATTTTAGTGTCTTCTGTTAGGGGATGAATCCCCAATTCCTCGAACAGTGCCTAGCACACAGTAATAACTCATAAATATTATTTCAATAGAAGAATGTACATCTTTTAATACTGTAAAGAAATTGAACAAAGTATTAATGGTACTTCATTCTAGATAGTTTATAGGTGAATTCTATATTCTATTACATATTTTACAACTAGTATATTTTTATTTATTGTTCATATATATTAATTTAATGTTGTAATTATATCCTTTTAGGGCTACCTATGTCCAAATGAATTTATCGCCACTCAAGGTCCATTACCAGGAACAGTTGGGGATTTTTGGAGAATGGTTTGGGAAACTAGAGCGAAAACATTAGTAATGTTAACACAGTGTTTTGAAAAAGGGCGGGTAAGTTATTTAAAAATCTTTCACAAGATGTTATTTTACAATTGTCTTAATATATGTGCGACAATTTCAGCTAATACTGTGAGTCATCAATAACTTGGACATCTATTTAATAAGGCAGTTTTAACTTAGTAGCAATAACTGTGATATATATTTTAATATAACAGTGGTTCTTATGACTGGTGATTTTCTCTGAATACAGATCAGATGCCATCAGTATTGGCCAGAGGACAACAAGCCAGTTACCGTCTTTGGAGATATAGTGATTACAAAGCTAATGGAGGATGTTCAAATAGATTGGACCATCAGGGATCTGAAAATTGAAAGGGTAAAAAAGGCAATGGAGGGGAACACAATAGTAAATATGAATCTCTTAATGTCTGAAAGTAAAATTAATTTCCAGAACCTCCCTTGAAACAATACCTCTACATTCAACAGTGTTTTCCTAAAGTTTTCTAAATGAAAGTTTTTAGTTGGTGACTGACCTCAATATCTGTGTCACTTTGTTTAATTCCAAAAATCATGGTTAAAATTTATCAACCAATTATCATCAAATTGTTAGGTAGATGAGGGGGAAAAAAAAGGAAGGAAATAACTAGATTATTAGGTTTTTATTTGATGAAGAAAACATAATGTTTGACTTAAAACAGGAATTTCCCTAATCAGTTATCTCTTTCTTCATCTTAATAATTTGATTTTCTATTTAATCCAGAACCAATACATAAGGTAGAGTATGGGATCCCACTTATCAGTTTGTATAAATTTCTATACTCACAGAAAATGATACAAGGATCTTTGTACTTTCTGACCTTATCAGACACTCATTACCTGTGTTTTGATTAACAGGTAAATGTGTTTACGTTTTGAAACAAAATTGTTTTAAAATCTACAATTCTTGTCCTACAAAATGTTACACTATATTTGAATGTAAACACTCTATATTATCGTCTGTTTGTAAGCTTTTTTATTGTTTCCATTCATGTTGAAAGGCAATTTGCTTTATTGTAGCAGTAACAGAAGACCTGTCTTGCAAGAAATCATGAAATGTAGTTTCTTCTGTTTGGTAAATAGTTATTTTTAAAAGATTGCCTTCAAAAGCTAACACATCAGCTGCCTTAAACCTTCATTGTGGTACTTTAATAATTGTATCATGCTTCTTTAATCTGCCGTGTTGCCTAGCATGGAGATTGCATGACTGTACGACAGTGCAACTTTACTGCTTGGCCTGAGCATGGAGTCCCTGAAAACAGTGCCCCTCTAATTCACTTTGTAAAATTGGTTCGAGCAAGCAGAGCACATGACACCACACCTATGATTGTTCACTGCAGGTAAGGAAGATATTTTCAGAACCTTATAGGAAACACTAGAAATGGCGTTAAACTCAGTGTGTCTTTTTATTATCATGATACCACTGACAATATAATTTTCCTGAACTCTTAACTAGATTATGCCTCTCAGAGGAAGTCTTTAAATTGTTTTTAATTGTAGCCCCTCATTGATGTGTGTATGCGTGTGTGTGTTTGGTGTGGTGTGGGGCGGTGTGTGTGTGTGTGTGTGTGTGTGTGTGTGTGTTTGTGTGTGTGTGTAGGATTTGAAGAATTTTACAAACAAACATCTCATCCTTTATTATTTCAATTGGCATTATCTACTATCATAATTTAATTTTTTGTAAAAACAAATTTTTAGATTTGAATTGTAAAAAATAAAAGAAAATGAACTTTAAAATAAAGATTAAATTAAGTGACCAATCCAAGTATGATAACAAATTTTTACAAACTTTAGCTACTCACATGTCTTCCTCAACTAACTTTTCGAACATGGTTAAGAGAATATAGCTATAAGTTGAAAATTTTCTCCTCATTTTCATTGGTATTTAATACTCAGAAATAAAATTCAAGGTAGTTTAGAATTCAGAATTTTTTGACAGATTAATTGACTTTGTGTTTTCTATCATGACAGATCTAAATAAGTCTCAACTTCAGTCTCTTCAACAATTGGTTTCTAAATTAGAGAAAAAGTGGGTATTAAGACACTATTTTATGATTTCACTTACATGAGATGCCTAGAATAGGTAAATTCATAGAGACAGAAAGTAGGATTGTTGTTACCAGGGACTCAAAGGAAAGAGAGATGGGGGGTTATTGTTTAATGAGTACATTGTTTAATTAGTTGTTTAATGCAAACTTCAGCTTGGGATGGGGAAAAATTTCTGGAAATGGATCGTGCTGATGGTTGCCAGTGTTGTGAATGTGCTTCATGCCGACTAAGTTGCGTACTTAAATATGGTTAAAATGGTAAATTGTATGTTGTATATATTTTACTGCAATAAAATATTTAAGTAACAGTACTTAATCATTAAGTCACATTAATAATTTAATAAATTATTAATTATAATTCCAATAATTGATTTTTTCTAACAGGTGTATACTATAATCAGTGTGATTAAAGATGTAAGAAAATATTAATCCATCCAAGTTTTTTACTTTAGAGGAAAATATTCAATATGTAATTTAAATGATTCTATATTTTCTAGGAATATTTTATATTTTTTAAATGATAAAGGTAATACATAAGTGCTTGCTCATTATAAAATATCTAAACAATATTTAGATTTAAAAAACATATAGAACAAAGACTAAATGCCTCATTTTTACTGTCTTAATTCCACTTACCCTCCCTATACAGAACATTTTCATCAGAATAGTATATGATATAAATAGATTAACAGCTTGCTTCTGAAGTCAGCAATTCCTTTTAAGTTGGGTCATTGATGATTAAAATTTTAATGGACAGTAGCTGCCCTTAGCTTCTCTGTGTCTTGTATGTATACTGACACTGACACAGACAAACACCCATTAGAAAAGAAAAGTACCTAATCCCTTGTAGCCTCAAAAAGAGTAGAGAGCAGATAGTGGCTACACTGTGGTGAACACAGCATAATTTATAGACTTGTCAAATCACTATGTTGTATACCTGAAACTAATGTCACATTGTGTGTCCCTATACTTCAATAGGGAAGGAGGGGGGGTTGACTTTGTAATAGAAATGGATAAAAGAGATCAGAAAAATGTATGCTCAAATAATTCTCTTTGGTATCATTTAAAAGTGTCTACTAAATTTTTGTCTCTAACCCCAACTTGTCACCTCAACTTAGACATACATTTACCTGCCAATTTAATGTGACAACCTGAATAGACCACAAAACTCTGAAAATTTGATGTGTCCAAAGCAGAACACTTGATTCAATCTCCAAACTCACTCCTCCCTCAGCCCCCATCTTGGTAAAGGGCGACGTCCACTCCCCATGGGGCCAGAACCCTGGAGGCATCCCTGACTCTGCCCTTCCTCTGTCTTTCCACCTGTGGCCCGACAGCAGATACTCTGATGCCCCGCCCCTCTCACCTCTCCCCTGCACTCTGCTGGCCCTGAGCTCCCTGCTCTTCTTCGAACATGTAGAACATGCTCCACTCACATCTCCCCACGCACAGTGCTCCTCTTGCACTGTGTGCTCCCTTATGCAAGTTTCTTTTCAAATATTACATCATCAGAGACACTTTCTCCTTAACCCAATTTCTCTTTCTTCATAGCGCTTATTACCGCTAGGCACATTCTATGCAGTGTTTGTGTCCTGCCCGTCTCTGTCATCTAGACAATAAGCTCCTTACATGCGGGGACTTTGTGTTGTTGTTCACAGCTGTACCCCAGATGCCTGGACAGGGTCTGGCACTCAAAATATATTTGATAATGTAACAACCGATTACGCCGTTCAGACATGTGTATGTATGTGTTACCGTAATTGGATTTATGTTGTAATGCTCATTATTTTTTATAATCATGGGATTCATGGCTGAATCATGGGGAATTGCTAAGACTAAGCTATTTCTTACCTACAAAAATGGCAATTTTATGTTGTTCAGAGTAACATTTATAAGACTAGGTGACCTTCAAAGTGTCTTTTTTTTCTTTTTCATATTTACTTCCTGTGTTAACAATTCAAATAGCTATGAGTCTTTTCTTTCTAATGGGAATTTCTGCATAAGTCTTGTCAAGTTTATTAATTCAGAGTTTCTATGGAGCACATACTTGTCCTTGGGTATCAAACTAATTTATTAAAAGGAAATAGCCTTTTAAATTTTATTATCTATAGGAAGTAAAATAATTCTAAGAAAAGAAAGGGAAAAGAACACATAAGAGACTGCCAAGATGCAGAGGAAATGCTATAGGGTTAAACAGTTGGCATTTTAATGTTCAGCATTTCTATTGGTAACCAAAAATATGCTCAATATCAAGTTTCTGGTGTTAAGAATGTTCGACATTAAAAAAAATCTTCTTGATTTGGTATATATATAATGGAATATTATTCAGCCATTAAAAAGAATGAAATCTTGCCATTTACAATGAGGCGGATGGAGCTAGAGTATATTATGCTAAGTGAAATAATTCAGTCAGAGAAAGACAAATACCATATGATTTCATTCATATGTGGAACTTAAGAAACAAAACAGATGAACATAGGGGAAGGAAAAATAAATAGAAAGGCAAAGCATAAGAGACTTAACTATAGAGAACAAACTGAGGGTTGATAGAGGGGAGGCGGGTGGAGGATGGGCCAAATGGGTGATGGGTATTGAGGAGGGCACTTGTGACGAGCACTGGGTGTTATATGTAAGTGTTGAATCACTAAATTCTACTCCTATAACCAATATTACACTACATGTTAACTAACTAGAATTTAAATTAAAACTTAAACAAACAAATCACCTGTATACTTCTCCAAATACACACTTAAAATATTATGAAAAAGAGGAAAAGTTCAATGGTTAAAAAAACAAACACCTCAAACATTTGATAGAGTGCTAATGATAATCATCTCGATCTATCTAGTCTTGGTGACAATACAAATCCAAACACACTCCAAAGAAAACCTACCTCCAAATAAGAAAAGGAACTGTTTAGAATTTATTACTATCTTAGTTCATTTTCCTCATCACTATCAACATGAACACTCTTTTGTTGAGCAATGTTTATGTAATTTCACTCTTCCTGCAGTGCTGGAGTTGGAAGAACTGGAGTTTTTATTGCCCTGGACCACTTAACACAACATGTAAATGATCATGACTTTGTGGATATATATGGATTAGTAGCTGAACTGAGAAGTGAAAGAATGTGCATGGTGCAGAACCTGGTAAGATGTCTATACCCGTGTGCAGTGTCACCTCGACACTTTCTACAGGGAGGATATTAGCGGCAGCGGTCTGGCCGGGCACAGACTTGAAACCTTATGAGCATAGCAGCCGCTCTTCTCTCTTTGGCTACATTATAAACCTCCTAGGGGGCGAGGGGATTTGGGAAGGGCAGCTCACACAGCATAGTCACCCCTGTGCACTGTTACTGACTGGTCATCTGAACTTGTTTATACTGATAAGCATATAGAAAATAATTCATAAAATTGATCTGTCTTTAGCATTTGGCAAATTTGAGAAGCTTAGGAAATGAATCAAATCAATTTGTAAACATGCCAAAAATTATATTTGGGAAAAGTTTAAAATATTGACTGTTATGGACTTTAATGTATTTCATTTGTCCATATTTACCCCCATTGTATATTAGTACTAATGATTATCATAGCACATTACCAACTAACTACCTAGGAGTATTTTGTTTTGTTGTTTTGGTTTAAAGGCAAAAATATTTATAAAATATATAGATTTTTCTTCATTACAAAAGTCACACAGTGTAATACTAAATCCTTTACATGTATTATCTCATTTAATCCTTTATTTGTAAAGCAGTGCCAATAAAACTAATCAACACACTAGGTATTATTGGCTTTGCTTTATAAATAGGGAAGTAGATGTTCCCTTCAAAGAATTAAATTCCCTTCAAAGAATTTAAATGATATAACAAGGTTATACTACTAATTAGTTTCAGAGCCAAAATTTAAGCCCAAGTTTGTCTAACAATAACGCATTTTTCTATCTCTATATTTAGATTGACGTTTCTATGTTCTTCAAATAGAAATTTTCTCACAGTAAATATACAGATCTTCTGTAATCATATTTTGCACAATACCTACAAGAAAACACATGTAGCATCACAGTTGTTAAAGGTGTGAGAAAACAGGTCCTTGGCGTTAGTAAGTTTGAAAGAAGTTAAAATGATCTTAGAACTTCTTAAAGCCTCTATGCTACTTTGCATTACAACTACAAATGTAGAGCCCCGGTGGGCATCGTTTTCCAAACTTACATGATTCAGAGATCCTTGAAACTTTTTTGACCCCAGAACTTACAATGCCACGTAGGGGAACATTAATGTTCTTAGGAAGACGCAGTCTAGACCAGAGACATCTAAAATTTGTGGGCTGCACATCCCTTTCAGAGAAAATGTTTGACTATTCAACTGCAATAATTCTATATTAATTTTTAAATGTAGATTGAACAGTTATGTAAATTATAAAACATACAAAATGAGAAAGAAAAAACGTGAAATAAAGATCAAATAAGCAATATTTTGAAATCTTGCTAATTATGATGTTATCATATTACCATTAAGTATTTTCCAAAGATAAAATATATACTTAACACAAGATAATTCTATTTCAATAATGATTTTAAAGACATATTCTAAATTATAATTTTTAAAAAAGTGATCTAGCTTTTTATCAGATTTCACTACATTGTTGTTTTCACTAAATAGAATGACTATAAGATTATTCTAGAGGTACAAAAACATCAGCCTTGCTGATTTTCCTTGTCATTCATTTGGGCTTATATGATAAATACTGCCTTCAATCCACAGTCTCTTTGTAGGAATTTTTAAGCCATTTCAATTTGGTGACGCTTAGGTAAAACTAGGTGATGTAATCCATGTGCGTTATCTCGTATGCTGAAAGAGTACAAATGAGTGACATATCAATCTTCCTTTGAGATACTTCAGAAATGGAATATAACTTGTGACCAGGGATGACTTCCTGGGCGCGACAGGCACAATCTCATAGTGGCCCATGTTCAAAAGAGCACTGCACTTGATACAGTGCTTTCTGTCGCTGTCTTGAAAATCTTTAATAATTTTTGAGGGAGGAAACTCATTTTCATTTCGCAATAAGCCCACAAATTAGGTGTCCTCAATTATAAGGGGTCAAATATAAATCCAACTATTAACCATTATTTGAACCCAAATTCTTTCTTATTTTTGTTAACAATAAGAATAAATAGAAAGCTAACATTTTCCTCCCGTGTCCCTGGATATACACATGTGCACAAGCATTCAATGTTCTTGACATTGATCAAGACTGGTTGACTCTTTCGGATACTATAGAGAGTGGGGCTGATTGGGATACTGTTTCCTTTTAGAATCTAGAGTCAGATAATAAAAACTGGAAATATTTTGACTTGCTCTAAATTTTGTGGCACCAGACTTTGTAAAGAGTATGTTCAAGAATGCCCGTTAAAAATTTCAAACAATTTAGTGCTCAACATATGCTGTAAGCTTTATACGTTATGCTTGTTTAACCAGCCCAAGCACTATGTTGCAGGTTAGGCAAGGGAATGGAAAGAGCATGACTTTTGAAGTCAGAAAATCGAGTTAAGATTCCAGCTCAGCTAATTAATTGCTGGCTCTGTGACTTTGTTTAATTAACCTCTTTGAGTTATTTCTCTTTTGTAAAATAGCCATGTTATACTTTTCACAAGTTTATTGTCAGTATTACATAAGAGAAAGTATCTAAAGCACCAACATGCAGTAAATGCCTGACAGAATTCTTCTGGATTCCCTACTGGCTGGAAAGCTGGTACTCGGAAGCTCTCTTTCACCTCATGTCATTCCCAAAGTTATGCTTTTTACTGTCTTTTCTCTGTGATGATAAAAAAAGAAAATGACCCCAGTTCTTGACTCCAGTCCTTACAAACCACTACTGCCTTGCACAACAGTGGTTTCTTATTTTCTTCTGTTGTACCAGGGAGTGGTTCCAATTTCTGAGAAGAATGCTATCTCGGCACATGCTAGAGTAGCCATGGGCAGGGGTGAGGAGATGGGAACCTCAGCAATATTTTGCCACTAAAAAGCCCCAGAGAGGCATGGCCAAACCCAGGAGAGAGCCTGAAGTTCTTTCATTGTCTACCAAAAAACAGTTCTTAGCAGCCCCAAGAACTTTCTGAGAATAGTATGCAGCAAGATAACATGCCGAGCTGCTTTCAATACCTCAAATAAGGTTACTCTGGATGAGTCCCTTCCCTGCTATGGTTTTACTGGAAATTTACAGATGTGAAGACTTAGGGTAAAATAAAAATAAAAAAAAAACAACAAACAAAAACTCGTATATTTGGGGTGTGTAGTTTTTTGCCAGACACTTTACATATATTAAATCCTTTCAATATCACAACATAGGTGTTATGATCTTCTACATGAGGAAGACAAATATCAGAAAAGTTCAATTCTTAAGGCACCATGATGATCTAAGGTAGTAGCTGGGATTAAACTCATCACTGTCTCTTTGGCAATAACACGCCGTGACAGAGGGATCTTGGAAAATATAGTACTGACCGTGGAGCTCAGCCCGCCCTGCTGGCAGAGTTTACATCCATCATTCTTTCCAGTGGAGAAAATGATATCGGGATATTCAGAAGCTTCACATATCAAATGAGGCTTCAAATTCAAATGTGATTTTGTAAAACAATACCAAAATTCATAAATTCAAAGATTGTCATTTTCAAAGAAATTATATTGTATCTGTATGTTTCTGCCAATAATGTTATTCATTGTGGGACATATATTTGAAAACACTTTTTTAGAATTACCTTGAGAAGTAATTTGCTACTAATTTCAGTAGAATGTTTATTACTTTCTAACAACACTTCATTTCTTACCAAAACTGAATTATGCAACTTGATTGTCCACTTACTTACAAAACCTACTCCCTAATGACTTCTGAACGTTGTCCAAATGAAATTGTTCCTTGAATGGTAAAGGTTGGCTAGGTGTGAGAATTATATGGTACGAAGTCAACAAACATTTGTTATATAACTGCTACATGCCAGGCACTATTACAGGCAACGGGAATATAGCAGTGAGTGTGACAGACTCCTGCCCTCGCAGAACTGACATTCTGATGAGATGAGATGAGATGAGATATTTGTGGAAACGTTTTGTAACGTTTTGTTATGAAGAAATATTCATAATAATGACCAAAAATTTTTGAAGACAGTTTCAGTAGAGGATATCTGAAAAGATTTTGAGATACAGTAGCAATAGATATGAATATAACCTCTGAAGATGGTCACTTTAGAGGACATTTGATTTAAATTAACTGTACGTGTATGTATGTAGGTACGTACTATATATATAGTATATATTTATAAATATATGTAGTATATATTTGGTTGTATTCTTTTAGCATCAGTTGTTTCCTATGTAAAAATGAGGATGATTTTCTATGACCTGCCTTAAGAATCTTTGTGAAAGTCCAAACTCAGAAATGCTAACAGGTTACTGAATTATATTGAAAAAACTTCAAGAAGCTAGATAGTACTGAATTTAGCCTAAACATTCAGATGAAATGTTAGGAGTCCTTGTCCAGGATGTGGGTGTTAGGATATTTCAATGATCAACTGCCTTGTACTTACAAATAAAGACCAGACACTTGACATTAAGTAGGCCAAGTGTCAGGTGATTAACAAAATTGTTAAACATATTTTAAATGTGCTGATGGTGTGCAGATATGCTCACTCACAGATAGTGAAAGCAAATTTAGCATCTGCATGCCAACAACCATGCTAATCATTCTAAAAAGAAAACTATTTATAAGAAAAATTACTCATTTAGACTTAACAGGAAAAAGGAAATTCATAAACAGATTTAAATAATCTAATTTGCTACTTTTTTTTATAATCCCAGCAAGCAAAAACATATTACCATGGGAGTTAATGATAAGTATTAAAAAAAAGAAACAAGAAGCCATAGGAACTTAGAGAAAACCTTATGTTTGAAATGGTAGAAAATCATTTATATACACGGTAAGTTCTGTGCTTCTAGCTTAGCTGTTTAGCATTATTAAATTCAGCATTACTTTTCACTCTAATAGTATAGCTCCCCTTATAAGAAAAATCTCTTCCTATCAATTTATTTAACCACTCTTTCTTTTGCGTCTAGGCACAGTATATCTTTTTATACCAGTGCATTCTGGATCTCTTATCAAGTAAAGGAAGTAATCAGCCCATCTGTTTTGTTAACTATTCAGCACTTCAGAAGATGGACTCTTTGGATGCCATGGAAGGTAAACGGTCAAATTGTACCAATTTACTAGCTTACCAGAAGCATTAATTACATAATAACCACACGTTGAAAATGTTTTAATAGCTTGGTTAATGTACATAACATTTTTTTTATTTCTCTCTAATCCAAGTTAAGATAATAGCCTCTCTATCTTCATATTTTTGCCATGGCACATTTAAATATTTTTAACTGGTAGCTTCAGTTCTCTCTTGTGACATGTTACTTTATGTTATAGGTGATGTTGAGCTCGAGTGGGAAGAAACCACCATGTAAATATCCAGACCAAAGATTACAGCTGAAGATATTTTCAAATCCCAGGGGCCAAAGTTTCCCCCTCGCTCTTCTGAATTGAAATGTGCAACCTTAAGGAAATCTCACTGTTTCTGTTACTGTGCCTTACTAAATGGATTGACATTTTATGAATAGTTTTAGGAAATAGCTAATTGAGGAGAGTTACTGGTTTTGTACAGAATAAACATGCATTTAAAATGTTTAAGAAAAAAAATATCCCAGAGATTTTTGAAGTCTTCCACATTTTTTGAAAGAGCCAAATAGAAAATTATCATTACGATGTTTCTATGTAAAATTTCCCTGCCTATTGGATTGAATCTTGAACAAAAGTAGTAAATGTTGATTCAGTAGTGTTATTTTGGCCTCCAGGGTGTTAACGTTTCTTGTGGATAACTTCCAGGACTGTCATAATGATCTGTACTTCCACGTACACCCCTGTGTTTTGAATCTCTGTTTTATGAGTGCTGAGATATCATCTCATGATCTCGAACAGCTGAACGGTAACCCTCTGACACTGCAGGGATTACTTAGCCTTTATGCAACACACAGTAGCTCTTTGGGGACACTTAGGGCTATTTAAGTTGCATTGTGATCTTTAGTTTGAAAAAAAAAAAACAAAAAGAAAAACTAAACAGTGCGATTGCTCATGTGAAGTCGTAGAGTACATTCGTACTGTCTACGTTTGTCGTTTTTCAGGACAACCTGTACACTGTGTTGTATAGTTAAATGCATAGTTAAATGTATCAGAATATTTGTCCATTAGATATCTATTCCACCTAATATTAAGAGTTTTGAAAGATTCCTTCAGCAGAAACATATAATGTATATATGGCAACCTTGTAAACTAACGATGTGGTGCCAACAGAAGCTTCTGAATAGATTTATAAAATGGCCTTTATTTCATTTCCCAAAGTAAATTATTAAGGGGTGTATTTGGTGGAACTGAAAACAAAGAAATTAACCAGGTTGTAGCAAATGAGAGATTTTTTAAAAACATATTACAACCTCTCTTCTGTTAGTGACAATGTGCTAAGAAAGTTTTGGACTCTAATGAAATTATTTTCTCATAGATTTCAATTGAGGATCACAAAATAAAATAGAATCAATTATTCTATGTCTTCTATGATAAGAATTATACCTTATTTCTGCTGGCATATACATATAGGAAATATGATGGCCAATAAAATTGAATTGTAAAGAATTGAATTACTTTGCAGCATGATTTCAGAGGTCCTTATAAGTAAAAATTTTATTTTTATTACATATTAAGATCTAATTGATAATTACCTTAGATAATATAATGAAGTATATTATATATAACTATAATATAGTGATATAGTATAATATATTTAACTAATGTGTAATCACTTCCCACAGTATCTACAGATAGCAAGAAATTTTAAAATCAAATTCATTACCCAAGAAATTAAATTCTTTAATCTTACAAGCAGTCCTTGTTTTTTCATGACAGGCATGTTCCAACCAAGTTTACTCTACAGAAAGTTACAGAAAATAGTAAGAAATGATAAGACTTCTAAAAGATTTAAGTTGAAGTAGAAGTTCTTCTGTTTCCTTCACGTGTCAGTCATTGAAGATATGTGGTGAGGGGCGCCTCGGTTGTCCAGCTGGTTAAGCGTGGGGCCCTTGATTTTGGTTCAAGTCATGAGCTCACGGCTCATGCCGGGCTCTGCACTCACAGTGCTGTAGAGCCTGCTTGGGATTCTCTCTCTCCGTCTCTGCCCTCCCCCACTTATGTGCATTCCCCCCCTCTCTCTCTTCTTCTCTCAAAATAAATTAACTAAAAAAAAGGAAAATGTGTGGTGAGCCAGTTCTTATGAATATGGGTTTTTGTGTTCATGGAAGACAGCCTGTGGAAAGTACTGGTGAGGTTACTTTTTAGTATTAAGTGATAAGAAAATAAACAACTTTGATCTATAAGCCAGCCCACTTTTTACAATATCTGTATAAAACAGATGTGTACAGTGTAGAGTTTCAGGTTTGACCCATATGTATATGCAGATGCGTGTGTACAAAACAGAGTTATAAGGTCTCTTCTAAAACAGTGATTCTGAAACCCTAATGTGTATACAAATCACCTGGGGATTGTGTTAAAACACAGATTCTGTTTCAGTAGTTCTAGGGTAGGGCCTGAGATTCTTCACTTCTAGTAAGTACTCAAGTTATAATACTGCTGCCTGATTTCAGACCATCCATTGAACAGCAGATTTCTTTTTTAAATGTTTTTTTAATTTATTTTTGAGAGAGACAGACTGTGAATGGGGGAGAGGCAGAGAGCGAGGGAGACAGAATCCAGAACAGGCTCCAGGCTCTGAGCTATCAACACGGAGCCTGATGTGGGACTTGAACCCACAAACTGTGAGATCATGACCTGAACTGAAGTTGGACACTTAACTCACTGAGCCACCCAGGTGCCCCTTTTGAACAGCAAATTTATTAAAGACATTAAGATGAGAATAATTTCATGTCCATCTGAAATTATTTGAAACCTGTTAAAAAGCTTTCTCTTCACTTACTGAAAAAAATTATAACAGACCACCTGTTAAATGTGTATATCTAACTGTATCACAAAATTATAACTAAAATTGAACTAAAACACATATTAATGACAGCTAAATTTTCTTCTACTTAGATTGTGAAATGACCAGTATATAGCCAAGTTCTATAGGTAGTTACTAAGTGCAAATTAGAATAATGAAGAACACCTGTAACATTTTTAGGTCATATTTGTCAAAATACGTTGAAGCACATGTACAATAAATGAGCAACATATGTTTCATCTGAACCAAATGAAACTGGAGCCTCTCAGAATGGTTTGCCAGAGACGAGAGCAGCTGTGGGTATCACCTCTACTTTCATCCTGCTTTAAAACGCATAATTTTCTTCTTTCAGTTTATAGGTGAAATGTATAATAAGTCTTTTGAAAAAGGCTAATTAACCTTGCCCTCTTCATAAAAAAAAAGATGGTGATTCACTCTCCACATCTGGTACCCAACACTAGATTTTTAAAATGGAATTCAAGTTCAACAAAGTATGTATCCTATAAGTCCATGACATTATTGCGGTAAGTCCATTTTCATGGGCCAACTTTCAGAAAACTCAAATGAAATGTTTGATAAATCGTGGAACACAAAATGGCCTGAAATTCTCAAATGATATGAAAAATGGAAAATATGAAAAAAGTGTATAAAGCATAATCTTGGAAAAATAGTTTGCCTTTGTAGGACGAATAATATTTCATGTTAAAAGACTTCACTATGGTGCATGGGGTTTTCATGTGGAATCAGGACTCATACACCCACCAGCTCATGAGGATGTTCTGAGGAACAGACAGGATCACATATGTCAAAGTGTTTCTAAAAGTAGAATGAAGTCTACAGAGTTAATCTTTTATCCAGATTGGTCAGTTTGTTTAATGTTTATCAGTAAGATACTGCATTTCGCTTAAAGATTACCTTGTATTTTTTGACATTAGTGCCATATTAGTATGTCATATACATGTGTATGTTTCACATGCATGCATCCGAGAGAAAATTATGGCAGTTATATAGGCTTATGCTAAATAAGACAATTGATGCTTTTTTCATGAATGATTTGAGCATTCTCAAGGAAATTCTGGACTAAAATGAGGAGATGGACATGTACACAAATACCATAAAGTGTGATTTGGAAAACAAGTCAAGAATATTTTGCTTTTGGACCTTTCACCTGGGTATTCTGAATCCATGTCTGCAATACAGTTCATTTGAAAATAAAACTGTAACTTAATACAAGGTAACAAAAAGCATTATTCTGTTAATAACATTATGTTTCTAAAGACACAAATTTAAATTATTTTAATTTTCACTGAAAGTATTCTTGGATTGCAAAGTCAGTTTAGTCAATTATCAACTTTTTAGAACACTTTTATACACGTCATCCAAACAAATCCTTACAAAATTCTTTAAGATCTTCAAAGTCCCATACTACAGATAAACATAACGAAAGTTTAACTGCTGTGCCCAAGACCATGTTTAGCAAGAGCAAGAGCTGCATATCACAATCAAGTTACTGAAAGTTGTTGATAAAGATATAAATTTTAAAGACAACGAAGAAAATAGAGACCCATTCAGAGGTTCAAAGGTAAGAAAATAGGCTGGCTTCTATCAGAAATAATGTAAGCCAACAGATAATGCATGACATATTCAAAGTTCCGAAAGTACCTCTTCGACCTGATTAAGGGTGACTACAAAACAGCTAGAGCTAATATCATACGTAATGATATATTGAAGGCCTTCACCCTAGATAAAGAAAAAGGCAAAAATACCCACTCTCACAACTTCCATTCAACATTGTGCTGGTGTTTCTAGCCATTTCGATAAGGTAAGAAAAAGAAGTAAAAAACTATGGTTTGTAAAGCAAAAAAAATTGTCTTTGTGAGTAAAAGGTATAATCATGTGTGAGGAAATGCTTGAGAAATCTATAAAAACAAAAAGCTGCTAAGTATAAATAACTTTAAAAAGGTTACGGGATAGGGGTGCCTAGGTGCTCAGTTGGTTAAGTGTCTGACTTCAGCTCAGGTCATGATCTCATGGTTTGTGGATTTGAATCTCATGTTGGGTTCTGTGCTGACAGCTCAGAGCCTGGAGCCTGCTTCAGGTTCTGTGTCTCCCTCTCTCTCTCTCTGCCCTCCTCATTCATGCTCTCTCTCTCTCTCAAAAATAAATTAAAAAAAAAACATTAAAAACAAAAGGTTATGGGATATAAGATCAAGATACAAAGATCAATTTTATTTCTCCATACCTTCAATGGACAACTGGAAATTGTAATTTAAAATACCATTAATAATAGCATACAAAAACATGCCTGAGAACAAATTTAATAAAGTATGTGCAGGATCTCTATGCTAGAAATGATATTGATGAGAGAGTAAAGACTCAAAAAAATTTTTAATGCATGTCCATGAACTCAAAAACTCAATAGTGTTAAGATGTCAGTTCTCCTCGTATTGATGCATAGATTCAGTGGAATATGTATCCGAATCCCATAAGGCTTTCCTTTTCTAGAAATTGATAAACTGATTTTGCAGTTATATAGAAATGATGCAAAGACTTAGAATAGCCAAAAAAATCTTTTTTAATTTTTTTAATGTTTTATTTATTTTTGAGAGCAATAGAGACAGAGCACAAGTAGGGGAGGGGTGGAGAGAGAGGGAGACACAGAATTCGAAACAGGCTCCAGGGTCTGAGCTGTCCGCACAGATCCTGACACGGGGCTTGAATTCACAGATCATGACCTGAGCCAAAGTCAGACGCCCAACCAACTGAGCCACCCAGGTGCCCCACCAAAAAAATTTTACACATGAGTGCATTTTATTTCATGTAAGTTATAGTCCAATAAAGTTGATTTTAAAAATAGAAGGATGATAAAAAAAGAGTCTCAAATAGTTACAATATGCCTTTACATAATGCTCAAAAATACAACAAATAGGGGGCACCTGGGTGGCTCAGTCAAGCGTCCGACTCTTGATTTTAGCTCAGGTCATGATCTCAAGGACTGTGAGTTTGAGCCCCACATCAGGCTCCATGCTGATAGTGCACTCTCAAAATAAATATAATAAACTTTAAAAAAATTTTTTGAAAAATCAGCAAATAGTACATATTTTTATGAATTATTTCACATGAGAGTCATGGTTTCCTCTGGCATGGGAGGGACACAGGCACAGAGATAGACTGCCTTGGAATCAGGAGGCTTCTCCAAAGGCTTCAAATGCATTTGTAAATCTTGGTTTAATATTTGAAGCATATATGGGCATTTTGGCAACACAGATTTGTTAAGTAATGAGTAAAAAATGTTTACATTACTTTTCAAAGTTCTCTTTGTGTTTGAAACAATTCACAATTTTAAAAACATGAGTATATTTTAAACTTTAATAATTTATTTACATGAGATAAAATGTTTACGTATTATTTTCACAAATTTATCAAAGTGTCCTGCTCTCTTGCTTCAATGGCACAATATGGAAATATTTATTTACTTTTATTATTTGCTTACCCCATTCCCCAAGCACCAACAATTGGTGTTTTAACCATTAAAAATAAAACTTGACGTGCTCCAAGTGCTTTCCACAGAATTCACGGAGTTCTTACTCACGTAGTATTTATAACCAGATGAATTGCCATGGAAGACATGACAAATTCACTTGCTGGACGTTCATACTAGAACACAGAGTTTTAGAAATCTGAGGGCACTACATTCACAAAGTTGATGCGTACTAACAGGATTAATGCCTACTCCCTGGACTATTATATCAGAAGTTTTATATATTTATGTTTTAAAGAATACACGTAAAATTATGGTGTGAATGGTATGTCTAATATAGACTATTATAATTTTATTTATTGTAACTAATAACAGCTTTCTTTACTGAATAGCCGTCATGTGCTGGGCACTCTTCTAAGGACTTTACAGATACTAATGAGTTAATCTCGTGACTATTCTTCGATAGGTGCTACTAACTGTGTTTTACAAATGAAAAAAAAAAAGCAAAGAAAAAGGTTAAATAATCTCGAGTCTAGACTTGAAACCAAAAGTCTGATTTCAGGGGCTGCAGTATTACACCATATGATTACACCATATCCCAATTTATTACCTAGAGACCACTATATCTATCATCTATTGATCTATCTATCTATCTATCATCTATCTTTGATCTTACCTACTTAGAAGTAGAACACACACATGAATACTAATTACTGCCATCTTCAAGAACAGAAGTTTCCTGATGTTGTCTAAATTAGGCCACTTTATGCAAATTATTCATGCCACAAAGCCAGTGGTAGTGCTGGCCTTTGAATTCAGGAATCTAGTTCAATATTCTTTGTTATTTGCTGCCTCCTCCAATATATATTTGGTCCAAACCAAATTGGATTGTTTGTTTTCCCAGTTCTCTACAACTTGTTTCCAGATTTATATCCTTAGCTCTCAGTTCTGATCAGTTCACTACTCTCTTCAGTAGCCTTCATTGCCTATTGAATGAAATTCATTAAACAATCCTTTCCCATAGTATTACTCTTTTTTTTTCCTTCCAAATCTAAGCCTGACGACATTCCCAGTACTGTGCTTTGACACCTACATTTTCCTCAATAGTTTTTATCCACTGGCACTCCCCACTTACTAGATTGCCTGTGAATCAGGACTAAGTTCTCAGCATTTGTGAGAGAAACTCAAACGAATACTTTCAGCTGAAAATTTGCCTTAGCAGAAGTAAAATAATGTTGCCTATGTCACATTGTACTTTCCTACTAACGCACAGATGTTAAAATATCTTTCCTGGGGCGCCTGGGTGGCTCAGTCGGTTAAGTGTCCGACTTTGGTTCAGGTCATGAAGTCAGGGCTCATGAGTTCGAGTCCCACGTTGGGCTCTGTGGTGACAGCTTGGAGCCTGGAGCCTGCTTCAGATTCTGTATCTCTATCTCTCTCTGCCCCTTCCCCACTCGAGCTCTGTCTCTCTCTCACTCTCTCTCTTTCTCTCTCTCAAAAATAAATAAAACATTAAACATTTTTTAAACAAAACACCTTTTCTATCAGTGAGTAAGCAATGCTTGATCAAGGATAAAATGGGGAGAGCAGGGAAAACTGGCATACAACACTGTGTCATCTGTTCCGGAATATCAGTTATCCAGAATAAAACCAAAATCTGGGTACAATGCAAACAACAACAACAACAACAACAACAGAAAAAAAAACAAAAAAACAAAAAACCAACAAACCAACCAACCGAACGAACAAAAACCTTTAAAATAAAGTTGATGAAAAGAATTCTGTACATTTGGACAACTTACTATTCAACATAGATCATCAACAGCATTTTTTCAACTTACATTACATACACTTCAACAAACTTTGCTTCCCAGTTCACAGCAGTTCGGAAGCAGCAACAGAGCCAATAGTTTATATCCTTAATGCTGTGTGTGTGTGCATGCGTGTGCACATGCACGCGCGCGCACACACACGCACACACACCTTTCTATTAAAAGCACATAGGCCTTCAAAACATAAAATGCAGGACCATTTGAAATACAGCATATTTCAATAGCCACTGGAGAGAACAATAAGTAATACCTATTGCAACCAAAGTCTTCTTTAAGGAAGTTAATTTTTTTCTCTTTAAATTACATTATATTTACTCTTTGAAGAATTGGAAATAGATTTAACACATTTTTTAACGACCTTATCAAAATTAATTAGACTAAAAAAGGAAGGGTGGGGCAGCTTCAGAAGAAACTTGGAAGAGATATTCCACACAGTGAGGCTGGTCCTGGAGATGCAGAGACAGGTCTGGATCCAGCTGCCAGCGTGCATTTGCGGGGAGGCAGAGACCAGGTCCAGAGAGGACAGTAGTGAGCAACAGGTGGCCAACCAGGCTAGCAGGACACACGAGGGCGGACTAGCAAGAGGTAGCGTGTCATAACAGGCAGGTGGAACAAGGCTAAAGAGAGTCCAGGAACTGGCACTGTGCAGATCCAAGAAAAGGCAGAGGCAGAAAAGTGGGTCAGCAGGGAGCAGGGTCCTACATGCCAGCTGGATTTAGAGGCAACTCGTTTCCTCAGACACAGATGCAAAGTAGAGAGACCTAACCAGGTTTCAATGACCCCTTATTTACTGAAATAGAGATGATGATAGATAGATGGACACATACATGCATACATACTTGCATGCATACATATATGCATACATAGATACGTAGATAGATACATAGATACGTAGATAGCTATAGATAGATGATAGCTAGATAGATATAGATAGATAAACATGTTTATACACATATATATCTCTATCTCTATCTCCATCTTGATCTCAATCTCAATCTCTATATCTCTCCTTCACAGAGCATGAGCTCTAAATAAATGGTAGTTGAATAAATGAATAAATTAATGAATCAATACCTCAAGTAACTAGGGTTACTAGTAATTAGATTTTAGAGGCAAAAGAAAAATCATCAAATTGAGTTACTGAAAATGTATACTCCTCCACTAACTAACAATACTAACAATACTAACAAAAATAACAGTAGGAGTAAATTGCCATTAATTGGTACAAAAATATTGTATGGAATATTGTACCAAAAATACCTAGAAGATACAGAAGTTAAGAAATAACAAGTTCTCTAATGCAGGTGGCCCCAAAACAAATGTGACAAACCATAAATAATCAGTTAATAAGTGAGAAGATATAATGAGAAAAATTAGTTCATGGATAATATTCAAAATATTATAAATACCATGAGGTTAAACTTATATGGCATTTCTGAAGAAAACTGTAAAGCAAACAAATCTAAAATATGATTAAGTTTTTTGGTATGGGAAGTCAGTCGACTTAAAAATCTTCACATAGTATTAGTTTTTTCCAATCTGTAAAAAGTACTTAGGCCCATCTGAAAGAATATATAACCGAGAAATAGGTTAAAAATTCCTTGATTAGTCTGCATGTTGGGAGAATTTTTCTTTCACATATTGAAATGTTTTATTACAAGCAATACCTCAATTTTGACAAAGAAAACTTTTCTTTGACAGAAAAACAAGTTTTTCTAACACAGACCAAGTTATAAGGTATTATGATGTCAGTAAGGAAATATCACGATGGAGAAAAGATATTCAGAAAATGATGAAGGGAAATTGAAAAAGAGAAAAAAAGAGTCAGAGGCTTCTGGGTGGCTCAGCTGGTTAGGTGTCAAACTCTTGATATTGGCACAGGTCATGATTTGGGTTCTGTGCTGACAGTGCAGAGCCTGCTTGGGATTCTCTCTCTCCCTCTCTCTGCCCTCTCTCTCTCTCTCTCTCTCATTCAAAATATGTTTATAAATAAACATTAAAAAAAAGAGGGGTGCCTGGGTGGCTCAGTCAGTTGAGTGTCCAACTTCGGCTCGGGTCATGATCTCACAGTCTGTGAGTTCGAGCCCCACGTCGGGCTCTGTGCTGACAGCTCAGAGCCTGGAGCCTGCTTCAGATTCTGTGTCTGCCTCTCTCTCTTCCCTCCCCTGCTCATGCTCTGTCTCTCTCTGTCTCAAAAATAAAAAAATAAACATTAAAAAAACATAAAAAAAAAGAATCATGTGAAATATACCCCACTTCGCCATAAACCATAATGAATTTTGGAGCAAGTAAGTCTTAGCATGTGCATGGCTTTATTTCCCTTTAATGGCCATAATAATTTCACTCTTTCAGTATAATTCTTCACCTGAGTTCTAATGCCCCATGGATCTTACCAACTTAGCATAAAACATTTATATTTTTTCCACAATTTATAAGAATTCAAAGATACATATATGTCCCAGAAACAAAATCTGAAGTTTAGTCTAGTGGGTCACTTTGAGTAACTTTACTTCCCAGTCCAAAAAAATTAATTAAAGTAGCATATAACAAAATCTGTTATAATTAGGAAAGACCTTATTCACATAGGTGAATTTCCCAGATAATTGAATCTTATCACATTGAAGCGTTCCCTGTGCCATGGTCCTCACTTCTGTTTATCAGAAGCAACTCTGTTTAACCAGAAAGCTCAGCCTCACCCCAAACTCTGGGAAGAATGTAATCCTTGTCCAGGGAAATTTAAGATATATTCCTTCAATACTTCTAGGTCAGCATCAATAGAACTTTGCTGCAAATGTGGTACAGGTCCTGTCTCATGGTTCTAAAAATTAAGATTTTGTCTTATTTACCAGATTCTCTAGTTCTAGTTGTGCTTAAGTTTCTGGTTTTATTTGCTTTTCTTAAATGATATTCATTTGATTTTCTCATTACAAAAGTAGAGAATGCTTACTATAGAATTTTTTAACTACAGAAAACTCTTCTAAAAATATATACCAACCAAAATTCCAGTACCTAAGTATTGCTATTTTTCTTTTCCCTAAGTGTAGCTGTTATTAACAATATAGAGAGTGCTTTACATTTCTTTATTTTTCTGGTCATGGTCACTGAAAAAAATGCATCAAGATTTTATGAAAATATTTAATAAGGTAATTGGGATATTTACAGAAATGGCTTGATGTATGACTATTGTGCTGTCAAAGTTTCTGCTTGAATTATATGCAATTAAAAAAATCTAAAATAAATCTAAACACAAATTCTGCTAAATTTAGTCCATTGAAAAGAAAGACCTGCTCTACAGAGTTTTCCATTATTGTGGATTTTTTTCTAAGTTTATTGAAGGATTATTTTTAAATTTTTAACACCTATTCAACTTTAAAAAACAGAGCGCAAGCAGGGGAGGGGCAGAGAGAAAGGGAGATGCGGAATCCAGAGCAGGCTTCAGGCTCTGATATCAGGAGGGCTTGAACTCATGGACCCCAAGACCATGACCTGAGCCAAAGTCAGATGCTTAACAGACTGAATCATCCAGCTGCCCGTATTTATTAAAACATTGTATTTGTTACATTAATCTCAATTTTTTTGAAATCCCCTTTTTTTGGATACTGAATACAACCTAACTCTATTAAACAGGAATTTAATCATCTTTTTTTTTTAATATATATATATATATATTTTTTTTTTTTTTTTTGAGAGAGAGAAAGAGAGAGCAAGCAGGGGGTGGGCAGAGACTGGGAGACAGAGGATCTGAAACGAGCTGTGTGCTGACAGCAGAGAACCCAATGCGGGCTCTCACCAACCATGAGATCATGACCTGAGCCAAAGTCCTATGCTTAAGCGACTGAGCCACGCAGGCACCCCTACTGTCTAACATTTAAATGACATTTCATATAATCTAGCAAAGTCAACATTATTATAGTATGAACTAGTTTGTACTTCAGCTTTCATGGTTTAAAAAAAATTGTTTAATGTTTATTTATTCTTGAGAGAGAGAGAGAGAGAGAAAGAGAGAGCGAGCAGGGGAGGGGCAGAGAGCGAGAGGGAGACACAGAATCTGAAGCAGGCTCCAGGCTCTGAGTTGTCAAGACATAGGTCTCATAGTTTTAACAGCATAAAAAGATAGGTGATTCCACACCACAAAGAGTGCCATTGTGTGAACTTTTGAAGGAAAAAAAAAATCACAATTTAAGAGATTATACAAATTTAATTCCAATAAAAATTCTTTATATAAGAAACAATACCTGGAGACAGGTGATTCATCCTAGCATTTTTTACTACATTTATTTTCACTTTAACTATATAATGTGAAGATTGAGTGTGATAGTAACTCTTAGAGACATTGTGAAAAAAGTTAATATATCTAAAGAAATGTTAATTTTAAATGATAATTTGAAATGTCTCCCAGTAGGTAAGCAATAAATATAGATGTTCATCATCATTTCTTTATTACCATATGGAAATCTAGATTTTTCAGTAACTGAATTATGGTTTTATCTCTTCCTGACGTTGTATTCTAGAATTCATGTTTAAAAGTAGGACTTTACTGAAGAAAAGGGGTTGCATTACTTAAAGTTACCAATGCTAGTGATAATTTAAATTATATTTATTCTTACCTAATGTAAAAACATTTAACTGTATGTATTATGGGGGATATATGTTTACTAAAAGCCAAGATCTAGTCTTATTTGAAGTAAAAAAAAAATTATATTGGAGGTTTCATTGACCTTTCTTTCATTTAGTAAATTAAAATTAGAGATGGGTTTTTCATTAGTTACTAGCTTTTATCTCACAGGTGTATTTATCAATTGCTGAGCATCTAATACATGTTGGGCATTGTGTTAGTTCAGCGGTTCTCAACCTTGAATGCATTACAATCACCTGGTGTTTTTCAAACTTCCCAGATGATCTAATGTGCAGCCAAGACTAAAAACCACTGGGCTAGACACATTTAATTCCATCAGCAACCTTTTAGCATTTACAGAAACATTCTACTTCAGTTGGGCCGCAGTGGGTCATGGGAATCCAAATTTTAACAAGCTCCCCTAGGGATTCTGATGCAATTAATACCAAGACCACTTCTTCAAATAAACCTTGAGGCCTGATTATTTCAATAAGTGTCTTATGTAGTCTACTGTCTTTACTTCAAAAGCTTTTTATAAACAGGCTACCCAGTATCTAACATTAAAGATACCCCCCTTTTTTTAATGAGGGATTTACTGCACTAAAAAATGTTTACAAAATTAAGTTCTTTTATGATAAATTAAAACATAATTTTATTACTATGAAGCCAAGACTTTATGAAGAAGAAAGTGAAAGGATACAAAGAGGGGAGTTTAAGATTACAGTTCTCCATACCGAGTTCCAGACTGCTATCACCACCTTCAGGCACCCGAGAAACTCTGAACCAGCAGGGCCCAGGAGATAATAGATGGCCACACAGAACAGCTCTGGAGAGTGTTGTGGGGAGTGACTGGGTATAAGGTAAACACATACCCTGAGGCTCTCACTCTAGTGGGGCCAGTTGGGTAGAATAGTGACTCTTGTTAACATAGGGACCAGGAACAACAGGGATGTGAGCTGGCGACCAGGAACAAGCAACCCACCAATTTTAAAATGAAAAGCCAATAAACAGTCATACTCTCTTATAAACATAGCATGCATGCCCAAACTCAAATTCTCTACTCTAATTTAGTTGTGACAGTCAGATTTAGCAATTAATTACTTACACTTAGTATTGGTGGCTTAGCAATTTCACCTACAAAAGGAGAAGTTTTACTCTAAAACGTTGTTTTGTGTAAGGGAGTTTCTGATCCCATAAAGTTTCTGGGAACTTCTATCAAAACAAAGGTCAGACACTCCTTTCCAAATACAGCAAATGTTCGTTATATCTTGCACTGGTCTAGACACAAGAATTTTGGACAAAGCATAAATAAACAAATCCCAAGTCGAAATAAAAATAGAAATCGATAATCTAATAAAATGCCAGTTCATCTCAGAAAAGACGATGAGGGTTTTGACAATTATCATTCTTGTTAATGCACTCAGCAAAGATTGCGTAGTACCTGTTCCTCCCCAGGTAGTTTTCCAAGCGCTGATGACTACTCAGTCCCTGCCCTATAGAGTGGGGGATATGAGCAAATACGCACTGTAAGGCAGTGTGATAAGTGCTTGGTTATGAATAATTATAGAGGCAGATATTATAATCAATATGAGATATGTGGAAAGAGACAGTTGTGAAAAATGGGTATAGTTTGCTGATCCATACTCTACAAACAGTTTTCTCGTGAGTATTTCCTTACAGTCTCAACTCTGAGGCAGAAACATATGAGAGAAATATAAGTGCTTCCAAGCTTCCTGTGACTGTGCTTTTTCACCAAATTTTATTCCCAAGGAGGCATACTATTAAAAAACGCGCTTTACTCTAAAGGCTTTTGTGTTCATACAGTAGTGCTAAGCATTTAAAATAATTCCAAACATGCCTTGATTTTCAAAACATCGTGATTTTTTAAAGAGCCGATTGATAGAAGTCTGTTCTCAATTCTGAACTCAGAATGATTTCACAACCCTATTCTTCCCCTGTAACCTTTCCTTTCCCTCTCCCTTCTCTCTCTCTTTTCTTTTCCGCCTCTCTCCCTCCTTCCTCCTCCCCCCCTCATTCTCTCCATTATTTGCCTTTTCCTTATATAGACTATTAAGAGCCCCAGAGCCCAAGAAAAGTCTTGGTGCCCACTTCTAAAGGTAGAGCTAACTTCCTGCCCCCTAAGGAAATCTCACACTAATCTTATAAGATCTTATAAGATCATGCTTCATTTTTTCCTGTGGCTGAGGTTATTGCTAAGATAATGTATTTATAAAACTCTTAAGTAACATGCTACTGCCAAAAATAGTATTATAGTATTATCATATGTCCAAAAGCTGATTTTAATCATCACTTTAATCTTCAAAAGATAACTTATTCCATTGAGAAGACTAGGATTTTCTTCAAAGTCGGAAAAAAACAAGCTTTTTGGCAAATTGAAATGGATAAGATTAAAGAAAAAAAAATCTGCTATGGGAGTTTTAGAAAGTTATATAAAATACCAAACCCTCAAAGAAGCAAAAATAAAGCTGGAAACATAAGAAGTCTAGCTATCTTGGAATCATATACAGAACATGAAAGAATTAATATCTTGAAATCACTTAGTTCTTTTAAAAAAGCACATGTTCTTAGTGCTATTACATTATATAACATAATACAAAAATTGAAAAGACTAAACCACACTGATCTGAATAAAATGGTAAAAGAATATAAAAACAATCAAATGTCACTTATTACACTTATTTTTCAGCAGAGCAACCTCAAAAAATTGCCATCGTTTGGCAACTTCAAAGACAAATATTTCTGAGAACAGCGCAACAGATCCGTAAAGTGCAAAGCAGCCCTGGGTTCTTGCATTCTTTCTTCCTGATGTGATGTTTCTCACTAACCTAAAACAAAAACTGACACACAAGTAGAGACCTTGTGGTGCCATGGAAAAGTCACACCCCTGTGCACGGTCCAACTTCATTTTACAACAAAACAAATGTTATACTCCTCTACGGCCATGCCTCGTATTATTCATTTTTATACTCTTTAATCCCCAAAGAGCTGGACTTTCCCAATCGTGAATAAAAATTAGCAAGGTTGGCCATATTTCACAAAGAGGTACAGCAATCATTCTCTGTTCCCTAGGAATCTGTTAGTGCTTCCAGTCATGGCTGTGAAAATCACCTCACTCCCATAGCGTATGCATACATGCCTCCCAATCGGAGGGAAACAAAAAGGTTTTCTGTAAGGAGTTTATAATTAGGGATCTATTGGATCCATTCTGGTCAGGTGTGCAGAAGGAAGCATTGCCACGGATTTACTGCCACCAGTTACTGAGCGTCAGACATTAAGTCTTGGTAGAGAGAACGAATTATTTTTCTCTTTCCATTGTATAAGAGGTCAAGCTAAAGTTTCCCTCGGCGAGAGTGGGATAATGGAACAAGTAGCAGACTGCACTAATGACTCGGTGACACACTTTCAGGCTCTGGTGTTAGACTGTCTTCTGGACACAGAAAGAATGTTCCACAAAAAAGCCATATCAGAAGAGATTGTAAAACCTTAAATTGCTCCAACAGCTGAGCGAAGAGAATAGTTCTATTGAAAGGAAATTAATGAACAAGTGTCAAAATGGACAGTTGGTGTCAATTCCTAGAGGATTTGGAAGTGAGAAGCGGAGTTGAGGAAACCATGTTAATAGAGCCCTTGTTTGTATGAAAAGAACATCGGACTTTACCAAATATCCATCATGGAAGTCATGCTTGTCACAGCCCGCCTTGAGCAGAAAAGAATGTTTTATTAGGCGCTACATAAGCATCTTACTTGTTTGATCTCCAACAGCATATGATCGTCCGTTTCCTCAGAAGCAAATTTAGAAAGAAATTCTACTCTCAGCGAGATGATTATTGGACCAAAATGTGCCTATTATTTTTGAGAGAGAAAAAGACTCTTTCAAGCCCAAACTATCTTATTTCTAAATGAGTTTTAAAATTTTTGGAATTAAAGTATTTTAAGTTTTAGCCTTTTTGAGTAGCAACCCCACTGAAAACTAAATTTTCTCTATTCTGTCAATAAATGAATCATAATAAAAATAAACATTTTCCTGATTATTAAATCCGATGAAAAGTGTAATTAATAGTGATCGAAAATATGAAGTATATTCCTTCTCTATTTTAGGAAGAAATTATATTAATAGGATTTCTTAATAAAGGCTTTCTTTATAAATGACTTATGTAAAATAATCTCTTAAACTTCAGTGTAACTCACATTAATAAAACAAATATACCAAAACAAGCACTGTGAAGACAAGTATTATAGAGATCTTTTGTTTAATATAAAATTTTGTATAGATAAAAGCTTATTATGGAAGAGGTAGAAAAAGAGAATGAGAATAAAGGGAAATTTAAAAAAAAAAACATTTACTGTAGAGTGGAACTAGGGGGTGTATGGGAACTCTTGAATTTTTTGCTCAATATTTCTGTAAATCTGAAAGTCTGTTAATTGGGGTGCCTGGCTGGCTCAGTCAGCAGACCACATGACTCTTGATCATGGAGTTGTGAGTTAAAACCCCATGTTGGGTGTAGAGATAACTTAAAAATAAAAAGTTCTAAGAAAATAAAAATAAGTCTGTTAATTAAAAAATATTTGAAAGGATATATTTTAAAAGGGGAAACTCATCTTAAAAATTTTTAAATATGTATTAAATATGGAATCAGAAGTGGTAAAATAAACTTGAATCTGTTGCTAAATAGTTAATCATATCAATGTTTGTAACTTAATATGAGATCTAGATATTTAAGAAGTATGGTAGTAAGTGATAGATTCTTTCCAGAAGGTACAACCACATGTGAGCTATAGGATTTGGTGTGAGGCCGTAAATGGATAAAATAGCAACTTCCAAAAAGAAGCAAAGAACAAAGAATGGACAGAGTCAAATAGAAATGAGATGATATTATTAAACCTTTATAAAGACAGATTCATGTTAAAGAATTAAAAGAAGTTAGATAAACAATGAAAAATCATGAAGCAATAATAGCAGTTCTAGTGGAAAGCACATTAAAAAACTATTCTGAAATATAATGTACATTTGCTGTTGTTTGAAGAATATTCAATCCTACCATAGAGTGAGTATAAGAGGAGAAACAAGAAGAATAGATGAAATTAAATATAAAAGCAAATGGCTTGGAAAACAAATTAGACACAGATAAGGCAGGGGTAGCCTATGCTTGTGGACATAGGAAGGTTTGGCAGGCAGTCAATAACCAAATCAATCAAACATCAATAACCAAATATGCCTAAGACATCAAATATTCAGGAGGCTTTACACTGAGCTTTCACTGGTGACATCCAGGTTGGCCCACACAGATTAAAACTATGGCTGCTCAGTCAATTATAGGTGAGCTATAACTTTTGACGAAGTCCAAGGAGCATCCATGTATTGGTTCCAGGCACCTTCCATTTGCTGCAATCTCTTGCTCTCCCTCAATTATAGTCTTTGTAACTACTGTAAGTGGGCAGACTGAAGGAGGAGAAACTCAGGACACAGCACCGTGTAATTCAGGACTTGGACAGTATGGTCTTTCCATCCTATTTTTACCCTATCCTGAGTGTGCCAAGCTACTATATCTTTTTCCCTTTGCTTCTTACTGTATATGTTTAAATAAGGAAATAGATATTGGGTTTGGAGCATTTTAATTTGAGCATCAGGTATGTGACCTCCGCGACCGGCTGCCTGTCCATGGAAAATACAATTGCATCATTATTTCCTAATGGGACAGAACACAGGTCCAAATCTCAGCCATCAGCTATCAACACTGCCTCTTTTGGCCACTCTACTAGAAAAACGGAAGTTACCTTGCAGATTGCCAAATAAACAGGTAAAGGTCCTCTAAGTTGGTTTGCTCCTAGATTTTTTTTTTCCACTGAGGACTAGTCTTTTATTGATCACTGTAATGGGGCTCAGAGTAAGAACTTCTTTTTGATTATATAACTGGTATGAGAACCAGGATTAGTTTATAAGCATGTGATCATGAGCAAGTAGACTAATTTGTCTTTGCTTTGGTTTCTCCCTTTTTAAAATAAGATAATTGTATAACATGCTTGGTAAAACATTGTGAAGATGTAATGAGATCATTCATGTAAAGCACTTCAACACAGGGCCTGTCACTTTTTTTTTTTCCAGAGTTGAATAATGCCTACAACTTTACAAAATAAAATCTAAAGCTACTCTTTAGTTTACACTCTAAAAGTACCAATTATTGAACAATATATTGTCGAATAGCTTAAATCTCATAGCGGTTTATACTTAAATACAAAAAAAAGGAAAAATTAATTTACACGGTTTAAATAAAATGGATATACTTTTACTGTGAAATCACAGACCAAAGTCTTTTCCAAACATAACATCTAGCCTAGGTCATGAAATCAAGGAAAAGAAAACTTAATATAATTTTTATGTGACTAGTGACACACTGAACATGTAATTTCTGTACTTAAAAACCTCCAGATAATATACAACTTAAACATATTACAATTTTTGGTGTGCTTTGATCACTATTCTAAAAATCAACATGTATTCACAGAAGGCAAATAGGCACACTTTTCAAAAAGTGTGAAATGTGTGTATGGCTGGTTAAACAACTTTTTTTTTTTCTAAACCGGTAGAAAAACTTTATGGAATAAAAGTGTTTGTACAGTGGTGACTATTTGTCACAGGAGGCTCTGACATAGACATGAAGTACCAACTATTTTGGACAATATGTCATAACCAGCCAGTTGGAGGACAGTAACAAAATCCTTGGCTAACTATTCTACACTAGAGACATCTGTTTCGCTTAGCAAAGCTAGTAACACCAGACCCTATATTTTGAATCATCTAAATGGCACAATTCATTTCATTTTTAAAAGATGTAAGAAACACTGAAAACCTCCTCCATGTATCTTAGACATTTTAAACAAGCTGTATGTAGTGTCATGAAAAAGTTCATGTAATATTTTAGGTAAAAAAGGCAAGATATGCATGATATTGTATTATATTTATATTTTTAAAATTAGTAAATACATTTACATTATATAATATTACATTCTATGAAATTTTTGGACATACAGGAAACAAAGCAGAGTGTGATTTATTAAGGTGATGTGTAGATGAATGATTTTTCTTTTCTTCAATCAAAAGTTAAATAATATAATACTGATTAGTAATGGATTTTACTATGTACCAGACACTGCATATTAAGCATTTCACTGAGGTTTTCATCTTTAAAACAACCTTACAAGATGATATTATTTCCACTTTATGGATGAGTTATTGAGACTTAGAGAAGTTATGTAATTTGCCCAAGGTCAAATCTTAGCAAGTGGCAGAGCTGGGCCTAGAATTTGGATCTGAAGTCAAACCTCATATTTGTAATCATTGTAATTAAAAAAAAAAAAGTCTACTTCATATATCCTGCACTATGTTGTCTTCTCTATGACTAGATATTTGTAGGCATCTATCCTACTTTTCTGGGATGTATGGTGACCAATTCCTGATTTGCGTGGATTTTTCCCAGTTTTAGCGCTGAAAGCCAGAGTCCCTGGGTTCCCATCCTAACCAAACGAACACCAGTTGGTGACCCCCCAGGAAGCACTGTTTAACCTGGAAAGATCCTAAAGATTCATGAATTTGCTCCCAAATTCAAAATCTGAATGAAAAATAATGGAGAGAATAAAATTAAAAAGAAAACTTCATTTTCATAAGCACCAAGGAAAAAGTGTTTCTCAGGTAGAGGAGCAGTCATTGTCTCTCTTTCTGGAAATAATGGTCGAGAAAATAAATGAGCGGCAGCCTCCTTCCGTAGCATTTTCAGTGAGTGCAAGAACTGAACATAAATTTTAGGGAAAGTTGTGTTCTACTCCCAAATGGAAGGGAATCAGGGGTGAGAGCAAAGAGGAGAAACTATATCTTTTATCGGATCTGAATAGCAGCCTCTCTGGTTCCTCCCTGGCTTGTCTTAGACCCCTTTCTTAGCTGTTTTACACCTGCAGCCCCACAGCAGGCCTCGAACCACTGTCTTCCCGAGCACAGGCCCCGCCCCTTTTCTCCGCAGAACCTCTCGCTGCCACCCCCTGGAGACGGTGCAGGATCTGCCCTCAAAGTCTTTCCTGTTCCTCTGCGAGGTTCGCGCCCCTCCCCCGCGTTCTCTGAAGTGACTCGAATGTTCTGTCAGAGTGCAAAACTATTTTTACCACAGTGTTGGGGCATCTCTGGGCACAAACTGCCTGCAGATTAGGTAAATTACAGGTGCAGGGGTTCGTGTTACTCACTTAGCTGCCACAAGTTTAAAGCATTAATCTGCCTCTTCTGAATTTTCCCTCTCAGTCAGCGGGCCTTTCCTTCACCTTCTATTCTTCAGGCTGTTCATGGGCCGTGCTGTTTCTCTCCTCTCCCCCCACCTCCTCCTTTCTTCTATCCCTTTCTCTCTCTTCTTTCTCTTTTCACTGCTGAAAAAGTATAACCATTTTTCTGTCTGGGTCTCAGTCTTCTCTTTCAGCTATGACTGAAACAGCTTTCTTTGAACCCAACTATGCAACGACATAGCCAAATTCCTTAGATGCAACCCACAAAAATCTCTTCAGTTTCTGGCAAACTCTCATCTGTCCTTAAGCTTCCTTCTACTGTTGCCACCATCCCAACCCACAGAAAATCTTCGACAGGCTCCCTAGAAATAGCGACCCCACATCTCAGGGACTCCATTCCCAAACCATCCTTTCTTGAGCTTCCAGTTCATGCTAGAGTCTTCACTCTTGTACGGTAGCCGGTAGCTTAGAACCACATTCCTTTCCTCTAAAGTTCCTAGCGCCAGAGACTCATGTGATCTTTCAATTAGTATCTGTCCCCCAGGAAACGAGATTTGTTGCGGCATAAATACATGAAACACTGCTACTGAAGTTACAAGGTTCACGAGTTTCACTTCCATTATACCATTAACACAAACAAATCCCTAAATTCGTCTTAAATATCTGCCTCACGAAATCTAGGTATTTCAGTTAATTCACTCTGGCTATTTCGTCAGAGGCTTTATGAACTGAGTAGGGGAAGGGGGAAAATTAACGTGTATTTAGTGCGTATTCTGTATCATGGACTCAACACTATTATTAATTTTAGGCTGACAGGCCTGTGATGGATGTGTTATATATGCTGGTTGATCTCTTCTAGAACTGAGAATCAGAAAATAGAATTAAGAATGGCTAGGGGTGCCTGGGTGGCTCAGTCCGTTAAGTATCCAACTCTTGATTTCAGCTCAGGTCATGATCTCATGGTGAGTTTGAGCCCTACAGCCCTATATCCGGCTTGGCACTGTCAGCATAGAGCCTGTTTGGGATTCTCTCTCTCCCTCTGTGTCTACCCCTCCCTCGCTCTCTATCTCTCTCTCTTTCTCTCTCTCAAAATAAATAAATAAACATAGAAGAAGGAGGAGAAGGAAGAAGGAAGAAGGAAGAAGGAAGAAAGAAGAAAAAAGAAAGAAGAAGGAGGAGGAGGAGGAGGAGGAGGAGGAGGAGGGGGAGGAGAAGGGCTAAAATTTAGATCCTGTCTCACTCCAAAGTTGTTTTTCCACTGCTTATACCACCTCCCCAAAGACTCATAGCTAAAATCCACCATTGACTGAGTAGACATAATCCTTTCCCTCCCACTTCTTTTCACAGAGAAGAACTGGATACAGTCAAACTTTTGTGGAGATGATGGGAAGAAAATGGGTTTACAAATAATTCAGCATGAAGTAAGAATAATGAGCTGGTAAACTCTTTGCAAACTCTCAATTTTATCACTAGCCTAGTTTCAGGTTTTGTTATGAATGAACTCTAGGTCCCTGAAGTAAATAAATGATCCTTAATATGATTATTCTCTCATTGCTATTAAGTTTTCCATGATTTTTAAAAACATATTTGCACTCTTTTAAGTTTGGAGGATTTTGGTTTACACAAACCTGTTTGGACTACTCGTCAAGGTCTGTGTCTCCCAAGTTCTGCTGAGAAATAATGCAATTGCAATTACAAGCATCTCATATTCTGTAAACAGTTTGAGTTCCAAGAGTTCATCAGTTAGTTGTTTGGAGGCATTGCGTATTTTCCCATTACCTAATCTAATAATGGGTGGTTATTTCCCAAGCTGGCATTTCCTTTTTCTCTCCACGCACCTCCGCCCCCAACCCCCAAAACAACAACAAAAGAAGGAAAAGGCTGTTTCAACCAAGATGAACAACACCACTAAATTTTATTGGCCTGAGTCCTAAAGAATGTTGGGAAAGGGGCTTTATAATTTAATAAGGAACAACAATTCAGTAGTAAAGTTTGCATTCACACAAAGACATGCCACCCCCTGTCTGGCAGGTTGATATTGATCGGCACCTCAAAGTTTTTTCTAGGTTCTAGAATCTTCTCTCTCTACATTTTTAACTCACTGTTTCTCCAGTGGCAACACTTGAATGAGGGAAATATAAATAGGAAAGTGCTCACTTTCACATTCTGTGGTAGGTTCATGATGGCAAACTCCCCCACATCTATCTGATACTCCTTAAAATCAACAGTGATGAATAGCCAATGGTACCACCTTAACGTCACTTCTATTATCCAGGCAACAAAATTCCTTACATTTGCTGTTGTTCTTATCTCATTTTTTGCCTATACCTAATTCCATTAATGAAACCACTTTTATAGAATATGTGACATTTTTAAGGGATTGTGCAATTTTAAAAACTTCATCTTCATCACTACCTTTGAGAGTAGGATATCTTTTGCCACTCTATCACTTTTATAGATTAAAATACTGAGAATTTGAACTACAGGAGTTGACTAAGAATTCACAAGCTAAAATGACTGCACCCCCATTTGAGGGCTATTTCTCACATTTTTTATCTGGTCAATTTCACTCACCCTTCTAGATTCAAACTCCATGAGAAAAGGTATCATTTTTTACTGTTTTATACTTATCCCCAGGACACTATCTGGCAGTTAGTAGGTATCCCCAAAATGTTGAATAAATGAATTTCAGTTATTATTATCTTAACAATCTTAGCAATAATGTTATGTACTTTTAGTGGTTAAATATGACTTTTTAAGTTGTCTTCACATTATAAGATGCATCGTACATTGTGGTTAAGAGCAGGGGATAATTTTCTATAATGGATGTTAGCTCTGAGAGCCTCCAATCTGCTATCTCAATTGCTGATGTTAGCAACTAGCCCTGCTAGAAATAGGAGAAAATGTCACACACAAAAAATAATGGCTTCTGATTATTTTTTCCCAGGGTTTCCTACCTTTCCGAAATCCTAAAAATGTTTCTAAAACTTGATACGAAATTATTCAGCTGCACAATAACAAAAACATAAAAACAGCCAAAAATATCAGAACGGAACACCCCAAGCTTATTGCTCAATAGAAAGAGACTGTGAAGACTTATCTTCTAGAATAAGTGACAGGACTGAAAAGTGTAGCTTGTTCCTACATTGTCTGACCATTGGTCCCTTGTGCTGTCTTCACTCTATTCACTTACAGAATGAAGTCATAGTGAACATAGCCTATAATTATCCCTGCTTGGGGGTAAAATAAGAAGACCTTATGTTTCCATCTACTTTTTCAGGGACTGACTAGAAAGGCCAAAACCAAAGTTGACTGTCATCTCAAAGGCCATTTATAGGTGAAGGGTGTCCTTCCAGAGCTCTCGGAGGGGAAAACGAAAGCAAAGAGAAAGAAAAAGAAAAGAATAGGGTAGTAACAGAGGGAAAAGAAAAAAAAAACTCTCTGCAATAGCTCTGCTTTATTTCCTTCATAAAAAATGGCCTTAGCCCTGTACACAGCCTTATGCTTTAAATGCTAACTAAGGTTCATCAAGCAACTAATGGAAGGCTATGGGTTTCACATGCATGAGATCATGAGTCAGTCCTCAACAAAATCTCTAAGACAACCACTGTTATCTTGAGGAAACCGAGAGCTGGTCCCTGTCTATGTACACATCAGTAGAAATTAACTTAGCTGGGGAGTTCCTCCGAGTCTAGAGCCCGAGTACATCATCCTTATATTGTACTGCTTGCCCGGCCACCATACTTGTGTGCACTGGACCATGGCAAGCTGCAATTAAAATGTTCTATTTCCTTGCTTGTGCCTTGGATGCCGCCTTTCTCGTCTGAATCCTGATGCTCCCTGGTGGTCTAGTGGTTAGGATTCGGTGCTCTCTCATCCAAATCCTATTTGAAGTCCATGTAGATGAAGAATGTGAACTAACACGCTATGAGCACAATGTGCAGAACAGGAGCCATAAACGGAGGCACCTTGGAGTGGAGGGGGCCACATCGAATTCTGAAACACAAAGTAGCTCTAGTGTGAGTCTTGTTTCCTAAAACTGTTTTTAAAGAGAAGTGATTATATGTATTGCAACCCCACCCCTACGTCCCACCCCTTACCTCATTGGTACCAATGTTCCACCTGGGAGGGGTACGGAATTCAGAATTCCCCCCAAAAAAGATAGCCAAGGAAGGAATCTGAGCACCCTCCCCAGCCACCCTCCAGCTCCCAAATCATCTTACAGCCTTAGTAAAAGAGAGGAAAGAGATTTACCTGCTGCTATTGAGGCTGAAGCCTGAAAGTCATGCATAACCTGTGAAGGACTGTAATGGTTTTAATCACAGGAATGGCATCTTTTTGACAGGCAGGACAGAGGAAAGAGCTGAACCCCTCTGCAAATATTAACCAGGCTATTTTGGAGCAATGGCTATTGCCTTTGAAATCTTTCATCATGGGTCTATACTTAGAATTCAGATGAGCCCGGGGGAGGGGAACGGAGCAGTGTTAATCCCCAGTTGTTTTGAAGTTGTCCTGTAAACAGGTTGGCATCTACACTATCTTAAAGGGAGGCGTTGAATGTGTTATTTCAATTGTAGGATTCTCTCCGAGTATTTTGATTTTAACCTGTGCTGCATACAGATTGTCACATCGTCCTGGAGGTGACACTTCTCAGTTTTCTTTCAAACTAGATATTCTAGAGAGCGCTGGCTGGAATCACATTGGTAGACTGATGCCCCAAGACAGCTAAAAGTTGGATTGAGTTTCAGGAGCTACTATATATAAAGCTGGGGCGACTTATGTCACCGCACTAATTAAATGCCATCTGGGTGGTTCCTCTGGGTTTTTGAGCCCATCACCCAGTTCAGACCGAGTCAGAGGCCAAGGAGGAGAACATGATGATGGACCTTTTTGAAACTGGCTCCTATTTCTTCTACTTGGACGGGGAAAATGTTACCTTGCAGCCGTTAGAAGTGGCAGAGGGCTCTCCTCTGTACCCAGGGAGTGATGGTACTTTGTCCCCCTGCCAGGACCAAATGCCCCCGGAAGCTGGGAGCGACAGCAGCGGAGAGGAACATGTCCTGGCGCCCCCAGGCCTGCAGCCTCCCCACTGCCCTGGCCAATGTCTGATCTGGGCTTGCAAGACCTGCAAAAGAAAATCTGCCCCCACTGACCGGCGGAAAGCTGCCACCCTTGCGCGAGCGGAGGCGACTAAAGAAAATCAACGAGGCCTTCGAGGCGCTGAAGCGGCGGACTGTGGCCAACCCCAACCAGAGGCTGCCCAAGGTGGAGATTCTGCGGAGCGCCATCAGCTACATAGAGCGGCTGCAGGACCTGCTCCATCAGCTGGATCAGCAGGAGAAAATGCAGGAGCTAGGGGTGGACCCCTTCAGCTACAGACCCAAGCAGGAGAATGTAAGCCCAGCTGTTGCCGGGGCAGGGGGAATGCAAAGGCCGATTAGACGCTTTCCTTGGGGCCTTAACCTCCAGCTGCTGGGTCTCCTTTCCAGTTCCCGTTCCTTGCCCGCCCCTCCCGCTCCCTCTCTAATGAACCCCCAGTGACCCGTGAACTCGGGGTGCCCGCAACAGGCAGGAAATTCGTACCCGGCCCGAGGAAGTAGGGGAGACACCCCCCCCAACACACAAAGCTTCCCCCACTCCCTCCCCGGAACCGACGTTTCTTTCCTAATCTTCTGCGGCCTTGGTTTTTCTCCAGCTTGAGGGTGCGGATTTCCTGCGCACCTGCAGCTCCCAGTGGCCAAGTGTTTCGGATCATTCCAGGGGGCTCGTGATAACTGCCAAGGAAGGTAAAGTAAAAGAAGGGCGCTGGGCTGTGCTAGAGAACATGCCAGGAGGGGGGCTGGGGTGAAAGGGTAGAAAAGGCCTGGGGCCGCGGCGGGGAGGGGACGCACCCTGCAAGGGACGCGCTCGGCGCGCGCGGGACCCGGTCCTCCCGCACCGCCTAAGCCGCCCCGCGCCGGGCCCGGGCCCGGAGCCGCCACGTTCTTCATTTCTTGGGTGCTATGCGTGTGTGTTTTTCTTTTTCCGCGCTCAGGAGGGGCAAGCATTGACTCGTCGGCCTCGAGTAGCCTTCGATGCCTTTCTTCCATCGTGGACAGTATTTCCTCGGAGGAACGCAAACTCCCCTGCGCGGAAGAGGTGGTGGAGAAGTAGCTTGGAGCCGGAGTTTGGGATGCTCCCCTCGCAGCAGGAAGATCCACCCTCCCTCCTTCGCCTAATCCTTTAGATGGGGTCACATTACATTACTATTTAGAAACCCAGACCCACGAGTTTATGAAAGGGAAGGAGACGTGTTCACAAAGAAACTTCTCAGAAACTGTCGTGCACGCTCAGAGGAAAAAGCCTCTTGGCTTTGGGATTTTACTTTTGGAACCGCGAGTGGCTTAGGTCTAGCAGCCTCGACTTTGTTTTTGTTTGTTTGTTTGTTTGTTTGGTTAGTTGTGTAACATATTACTTTTATTACGGCGATCTTTTTGTGCCATGTTCAAAAGAAGTTCATTCCTGTCCGAAGCAAAGTGGGAACGTTGCATCTACATGTTAGTAGTACTGAATGTATTTCTTTTGTAAATAATCTTAGTACTTTCATTTTTTATGTAAACCTAAGAAATATATTTTAAATGTGGAGTGACGGATTGCATATAAAATGTGCGAGGATCCTGATATCGTAATATTAAAAAATAAGTTTCTTTCTGAACAACGTTGGTCCTAATTTGATTGAACTGAAAAATATGTTTGGGAGTACGTGCACATTAAATAAAGAGGAGCCCTATTTTAATTTAGACCCCACGCCACCCCATTTATTTGGGTGTTTTCTTAAAGGCTGGTTTAAAGAGGAAAATGGATTGTTTTCGTATGTCTGAATTAAACTGTTTACCTTTCTATCTCATATAGACCAACACTTGTGGTTAAAAATGAAGAATATCCAGAAGGAATTGGGCCCTTTTTCCTTTTATCGGCATCTTTTTTTTATTTCTTTATGCTTTAACCGTCCTATATCTGGAGATCTGGGTGAGATTTACTTCCCCAAAGTTAAGTGCTGAATTTTCAATCCAGTAAAATCTCACTGTTGCAAGAAAGAGCCACACAAAAACTCCAATTTGCCTAAAAAAATCTTTAGTTAATTTAGCCCAAATTACTTTCCCTCCTTGACTTTCTAGGCCCTGCCCTTCATGAAGAAACGTTGCTCATCAGGGGAAACCAGACCTGGCACTGGCCTCCCAGCCAGGCCTCTGGCTCCTCCCTAGTTTTCTGGAACCAGGCTGGTGGTTAGAAGACTGGAATATATCCTCGAGGTCCCGTGTGGCTCGAGTTTGTTTTGCAAATAGAAAGATAAAAGAAGGGAACAATCTGTCTCTTGAGGTGGGGGAGGCCTCTTTGAAGGACAGGTTGCTTCAAGAGAGGGAAGGGTTAAATGGTTGAGGGCAAAAGACAACAACAACACACATGAAACCTCTTAGCTGGACCAAATAGCAAAGCCCCAGAGAGGCCTGACGCCCCAGGAGCTCCTCAGTGCTGGGATTTTACAACGTGTGCCAGGTTTGTTTATCCTGTAACCTCAGGAAGAAACGACCACCAAGAATCGCAGTGGGAAGTGAAGCCCAGGAGAGGGCCGAGCCATTTCTTTAGAATTGCTACTTCTCGCTTGCATTCTATAAATGCCACTTCACTCCAACACCCCTCCCCGCCCTTAACTCCTGCCTTCCCTCTTTTTCCCTACAGCTACTCTTCAGTTTACAAATGTGAAAAATCAAATCCTATTCAATATTTCCCAGCCCAACCTTGCCTCCCAACTAACCCTCCAGTCTGGACATTCCTGTTGCCCACCACAGAAGTTCCAGATACCGCCACAGACAGCGCCCCCTGCAGGCATGGAGCGGTATCTTTGCCCCTTTTCTGGTTCCAAGGGCCTTTCCAAGTCATAGTTATTTTGTCTTCTGAGCACCGGGATGATTCTAGTTTCTCCTAGAATACGTATAAAGTGCAGGAAGGTTCATAGAGGAAACTGACACTGACATATAATCTCTCCCAGAGGTTTGAGAAAAGCAGGTGGGAGTGTTCCTGGATGCAAACGGCTGAGACTCTGTGGGCACTGACTACCTAGATTCAATCCAGGCCACTACCAAGTAGCCTCGGGCTATCCCAGCTCCTCTCTTCGCATTTCCTCATTTTTAAAATCATGGTGACAACAATAATAGTGCCTAACTGGGGGTGTGAAGATTTCGCTGAGGTAACACACAGTCAAGGGCTTGCTTAGTCACAGCAGAGCACTGAATAAACACTAAACATTGGCTCTCTTTATTTTTCATCAGTAAATCTAAATTGACCATCAGAAGGCTTGTCTTCCACCAAAAGCCACAGTTCCTTCAGATACTGCTTGTATCTGCCTTGCAGGCGCTATTTGGGGAAAGTATTAATAACAATGAAACCAGCAGCAATATGAATGACTCATTCTTAGCATTTTACATATTAACTCATAATCCTACAACTACTTGTGGGAGAGAAACTGTTATTTCTTTTGAGAAAAGGTTTCTTTGGAACAGAGATGCTTTTGCGTTTTAAGCATAGAGCCAGGGCCTGGAGCCAGAACCGGTCAGTGGCTTCACGCCTGTTCTCTCCATCGCCCTGCACCCTGAAAGAGAAGCCTTGGGAAATAAGAAAGGACATTTATGGTCTAGAATAATTGGCTCTCTTTAACAATTGTTTTCCCAACATTCTTTCTCAAGAGCGATTAGCTAGCGAACTCCAAATTAGGGCAGTAATTGTATTAAAGACAAGCGGTAAAGCATTTCAAATTATCCAATCAGAACACGTATACATATGAATGTGTCTTGGTGGTTGGTATACCCATTAACCATGCTTATTATGTATCTATGATTTTTTTTTCCTGAGACTCAATATAGATTTTCCCTCAAATGTGTGTCTATATACATATATATATGTATATATATATATATACACACAGTATGTATATACACATTACATAGTATATATAAAATACATATAATAAAGATGTGTCTAAATATAGGTATATATATGTGCTACGGATTCATGCCACAACTGAAAGCAAATATAAACAACCAGGTGAACTAATTTACTTTATGGTTGCACATATAGTTATAATAAGATCTGGGTTATAAACTGTTTAGCAGCAGAATGTTTTTATCAATTCATGGACTTTGTTTGCTGATGGATTTTATTTAGTCTTTGCAAATCCAATCGTCTCTATCTCTCCTAGCTAGGTAACTTGAGAAATTGTTTGGAATAAGTTTTGCCTATAGAGGTCTTTTCGTTAAATAGAGCAAATATTTCCCAAAGACTTCATGTGACCTCTACTGCTATAGCTGACATATTAGGCTTTCCAATGAAATCCTTGGTGTGTTTGCAATTAAAATGTTTTCATTTGATATTAATGATGATAATCTTCACTAAGGCCAAAGCCAAAACAAACAGGGCCATGGAAGCAGAAAATCAAGATATAATAACTTGGTAAAGATAAGCAATTGGGGATTTAAACGGAGCCTCTTTCTAGAGGTAGGCATAAAATTATATCAACTATTTTTAAAGTGAGTGATTTTCTTTTTTCTATTACCAGAGAAATAATTTACAAAATGTCAAACGTCAGCTTTTTCAAAGCTTAATCATCACACCTGGATCATTCAGTTCCAACCCTGATCATCAGCAAAATTCACTTATGTCTAATGGGCTCATGTACATATATATTTTTTTTCAGATTCCTTCATATGTACGGGGAACAGGAGCATGGGGCTGAAACTCAGTGTTCCCAACTACCATTGAGATTGCCAGAGAAGTCTTGGGTTGCTTAAATGAACTCTCTCCTTACTGAGACATTTTTGACTCAAAGCTACAACTTCTCCATTGGTGCTTTTCTCTTAGCAATATTTTATATCATTTATGTATCTCAAAATTCTCCTCCCAGAGCACCCTGTCTGGGAAAAAAATATTTTAAAAATATTCGGGTTTAAACTTTGAATATCTCATTTCCTAACCTAATGCATTAGTTAATGAGCAATAACATGGTGCTTCCTCACAAATCCAAGCCATGAAGGCATTTCTCCAACGGACCTCTCCAGTCACTCCAATAAACTCAAAGAAGTGCTGCAAAAGATGACCGTGGGTCCCAGAGGTTTCATTCTGAAAAAGAGATATTTGGCAAGCCTAGTTCAGAGTCAGCGTGTGACATAGAATGGCTATGCCATGTGCTGAAACAGAGATAATGCTGGACTCTGCCTGCTCTACTCTCAAGGCTGCTCTAAGTCCCTCCGTGCGCCTTTGATCTCTCCTGGGAGTCTTCGGATTCAAGCAGAGGCCAATGTCTTCCTCAGCTGTCTTCTCCACAAATTCTTCCAGCAGCTTTGGCAGGTACTAATGTGTTTACTTAGGTGTGCCTGGTTCCCAGAACTACTAGCGGTTTGAAATTTTTTAGCACATTGCAAAGTCATATGTGATAAACACAAATCTCTAGAAGAAGTAGAGTTGTCCAGGGATTGTTAAGGGTCTCAGAGAGAGGCAGATGAAGTGGACTTATCTTTCTATGCATATTTGGTTTCTGTCAGTGAGAGAAGCGTAGAGAATTTTCAATGATGCAGAATTCCTAGGGTAGGCGAAGTTTACTAGGAAAGGAAGCTCTCTGAACATCGTTTCGCTGGTGGAGTCTGTCCATCAACACTAGGATTGTTGCCATAATACTTACACTAAAATAAGTTCTCAAAAAAAAAAGTTGGTGATTACTTAAAAGTCTATGCAATTAAAACCTACTAAGTCTAAATTGTAAGAAAATCAAACATGCATTTATTTTCCTTCAGAATGTCAAGTGGAAAAAAATTAATAATCTATATACTCCACTAGAACCTTGGGTGGCATACATTTATAACAGCATGCATGGCTTAATTTTCTTCCCTTCATCTCCCTATTGTCAGGCTCTCCTAGTAGTTCGTGTTGGAAGGTCATTTCTAACAATTTGGTTAGGTAGTAAATAAATGGCATCTTCCTCTGCACCTAAGAAATCCACTTCACCCACGAGTGGAAAACAGATTGTGTTTTTCTTTTTCTCTGTGAAGAACAAAAGTCGGTCTAGTCTAATTTTGAGAAATAGCACCCAAATAATCAATAGAAGATCTCTTTTTTTCAGTGATTTTTAATTTGTTTCCTACTTCTTTGTTCAGCTTCCCCACTCAAGAAATTGTTTTTCTCTGTATGGCTCACCCAGGATCTCATTTTTTCTTACACAGTGTCCCCTCGGAGAACAGCGGTAGAACCTCTCCTGAACTGGGGGACCGCAGCCGTCTGTCTGTCAGGCCCTGGCTTCTTTCCTCTTCCTATACAGTCCCGGGATTTTGGGTTTTAGTGTTTGCTTTTTTTGTTCCTCTCTCGCCTCTCGCCACTGACAGCGGTTTAAAAGTTTTGTCTCATTTTTTTTACTTTGGTGTTCTGAGATCCTATTTTCAGCGCTTGAGTCCCAAGGGTCCTCAACCCCGACCCTGTTCTCCGCTCCCCCCCCCCCCCGGCACCCCTCCCCCAGCAAGTCCCATTAAGCCGCCGGGCGCTAGTGTTTTCGCGGCTTCTTTAGTTCCACTCGCTCGCGGCACTCGGGTACATTTGTTTTGAGATCACCTTACCGAAGACAGCCCTAACCTCTGAAACTACCGTTACCGACAGAGCCTCCTGAGTGACAGCATCTTCCCAGGCCCCGAGCTGGGCAGCGACGTCAGGGACCCAGCTTTTGCGAGTTTCTGCTCTGGACCTCTAAGCACGCGCCCGGAGCCGGCATTGACCGAAGAAAACCCCCCAAAATTCACCTCTAGGAGCGCAAGCTCTGGAGAACTGGATGCTCACTTCCAATCCTGTGTGCCCTGGGGCAAACTACCTACCCCTGAGCTTCCTTCCGTATCGTCTTTGAAAAATGGATCTAATAAGTAATTCCCACAGAGTCGTGGAAAGTAGTCAATGAGTGAAGACAAGGAAAGGGTTGAGAGCGGTGCTTGGCAAATAGAAAAGTCTTGATAAGTGGCTGCTACAAACATCCCACCCGGAGGGACTGGGGACAAAGCACCCTGGGTGCCTGGGGTAAAGAAATCAGCTGAAAGGTCGGAGATCTTCCACTTAAACTTTGAGGTACAAGTTCATTTGTGCCCAAATCTGCACATAACGTCTGTACCACATAGCCAAAGAAAGTGCGAGTATTGCTGCTGGCCAGAAGCTGTGACTTGGCTGAGAATTCCTAGGTGAGGTTAGCTCCCCACTATTGTATTTCAGAGGTAGCAATGTGTATGCATTCCAATGTTTCCACTGGCGTGGAGAGACTCTTTGGTCCTTTAGGAACTTGACTCTTTTATCTAGTATAGCCCTTGTACCCTATTCATTTCAAAGGCATACACTTATTAATAGTGCTAAATAAGGTGCAGACGGATTTCCCACTGGCCAGACAGTTAAGCAACCCATTGATGTGAAAGGGACCTTGATTTCCAGGGGAGTAGGGGGTATGGTGGTGTCTCTGTCTTAGAGTTGAATGAATGTGGGAAAGGGGGCAGAGCCCTGCACCACGTAGCTAACCTTAGTGTCTGTCACTCCACCCCTCCTGTTTTTCAGAGATTTCCCTTTGGAGAGCAGGTCTCACCCAGCAAAAGCACTTCTCTGGTCCTTGCAGATTTGGGATGAGCCAGCCAGGGTTGCTTGAGAAAAATAATTTTATTTAAAAGTAATAGAAGAAAGCGCCCTTTGCATTACTTTGGAGCCACAACACTTACTGGACTGGATGATTGGAGACTGATGAGAACAGTCCCTCCTATTTTAATGGGGCTGCAAGCCCTGGTCCAAAACTCCAGACTACTTAAGACCATTAAGACCTTAAGTGATGGTTTTTCTTGTACATAAACAGCACTGACCCCTCCTACCCCTACCCCAAGGCATCTGGAAGTTGGTTAAGGGTGGAGGAGCAATAGAAAAAGTCGATTAATAGATTCAGTCTTACTTAAATGGCAGCACTCCCCTCTCTTCTTCTACCCACCAGAGTTCCAAAGACCCCGCTGCGATTGCTTTTTTGGAAGGCTTTGGTCGCCCAAGTGTGTGAAGTTACTCAAGGTCTGAATTGGAAATTTTACACGGGCCGAGAAGGATTGCTGTGCCGGCAGCTGGGATGCATCTGTAACGGTGTTAGTTCGCCTGAAAGCAGAAAATTAGCGACCCCAAAGCCCAGCTTGGCTGTTTAGTCTGTCGAAATGGCGGGGCGGAGCAGAAAGAGGAGGAAGGAAACGCGCCCCTGGAAAGGGAGGTCGCCATCTAAAACGCGGTTTCTTAGAATACAAATCACAGAGGTGCAGTCAGTGTGGATGTTTGGCTGGCTCGGGGTCGAGCAAAGACCTGGTACAAAGGAGGAGGCGCTCAGTAAACATGTGCAGAAGGGGGAAAGAAGGGAAGACGATTCCCGGGCACCTAGCCCTTGAGCCCACCTCCTTCCAGATGAACAGACAGGTTGCCTTGGAAGAAAGGAACCACCCTGCCCACCCTCCAATAACACAGAGCCTGTAAAGTGACCATCTGATCAGGACAGAATAGATTTTTTTAAAACCTAGATTCATTCCATGATTGAAAGTGTGCTTCAAGTTTTTAGCATCCGTTATTCAATCCACTGGCTGAAAAAAAAATCCCGAGATAATTAAAGTTCATGTAGAAGAGAAACGAACACCTAAAAATAAGGTAATTCCTCACGTCCAAGATTGGGAAGGCAGCTCGGCTTTTGGGGTCAGCTGACAGTAGGGAGTTTGATTTATCAATATATATTTTTTTTATATGTGAGCAATGCCAAAAAGTTGGATGGACTTTGTTCCTGTGTCTGTGACACTCTTTAAGTGATCCCTTAGTTTCGGTCATCTAGAGAGTGGGAGTGAGCCGGTTGGGGAGTGATCCCCCTCACCCCCTCACCCCCTCCCTGGCAGAAATGCAGTAAAACCATTAGCGTCAAAAGGGGCTGTAAACAGCAAATTGTCTCTAGAGAAAAGGCGGAGGTCTGCCCAGACAGCCCCTGCGGGGGTTGTGGTGGGATATGCTAATAGTGCCTGGCCACTGGGGCCGGCCTCCCTCCCCCAAGAATATAAAAAGAGCCCCAACCCCAGCCCATCCGACCCAGGCCGCCAGGCGTTTGCCCTTGTTAATTACCCGAGAAACCGACCAGGGAGCTCCGCCGGGGATCTGCAGGCCCGCAGCGGCGCCAGGCTCTCCTTTCTCCCCTGCCTCTCGCGCTGCTGTCCAGGTGCACCACTTGCTTCACCGCGGAGGATGGAAATGATGGATGGCTGCCAGTTCTCACCTTCTGAGTACTTCTATGACGGCTCCTGCATCCCATCCCCCGAGGGCGAGTTCGGGGATGAGTTTGAGCCGCGAGGGGCTGCCTTCGGGGCGCATAAACCAGAGCTGCAAGGCTCAGACGAGGACGAGCACGTGCGAGCACCTACAGGCCACCACCAGGCCGGCCACTGCCTCATGTGGGCTTGCAAAGCATGCAAGAGAAAGTCTACCACCATGGATCGGCGGAAGGCTGCCACCATGCGCGAGAGGAGACGCCTGAAGAAGGTCAACCAGGCTTTCGAGACGCTTAAGAGGTGCACCACGACCAACCCCAACCAGAGGCTGCCCAAGGTGGAGATCCTCAGGAATGCCATCCGCTACATCGAGAGCCTGCAGGAGCTGCTGAGGGAGCAGGTGGAGAACTACTACAGCCTGCCGGGCCAGAGTTGCTCTGAGCCCACCAGCCCCACCTCCAATTGTTCCGACGGCATGGTAAGAGATGGCGCTGGTCACGCCAGTCTTTTCCAAAAATTCTTACATCTCCTTTAAACCAGGTGTGGCAACCAAATATTCACTGGTTTTTGGTGGATAGTGCGGTGCAGGTGGGGAAGCTAGCAGAGAGGTGCCACATTTAGAAAGATGGCCGGAAACAGCTGTTGAACAGGATTTTAGCTGGACTTCCTCCCAGGTTCCAGGTGAACATTGAGCGGAAGGGTTGTCATGTGAGATAGGTGGTTGCAAACGATCCATAACCAGTGTTCTCCATTGCTCAGTTTCTTTTTTCTAAAATATGCCACCAGTAGAACCCACCCTACACCATGATCTAAAGGCAATTGTCTGACGCTCCCACTGCCCTGTAGGTTATAACCACACGAAGGAATGGAGAGAAATGCCCATATGGCCCCAGTCCCTGCTCTGCTGAGGCCTGTCTGGAAAGAGATGTTGACGCATTCTTTTCAGAGGGCGTTTGCTCCATCGTTGCCAGGTTTTAATGTGTTTTTGCCCTGGGAAAGTGTTCTCTCCCTGAATTAGTGTGGCTTCCTTCTACTCCAATCCATTTTGCATGGTTAACCCAATGCACATTGCTGCCGAATTCCACCCCCTCCCTCTTCCCGTTGCTGCTGCACTCCTCTTCTTCAAGCGCAGAGATTGACCTCAGTGCCCTTACAATTTGGCTCCTGAATCGAGGCAATGAAGGCGGTTGAGTGTGGTCAATCTACAGAGCTAGTGGTCAGGAACAGCCTCACTCTAGGTCAGAGCATCTTTTGCCAAGACCCGAAAACAAACTTCCTTTGTGTTTTTGCATTATAGCCCGAGTGTAACAGCCCTGTCTGGTCCAGAAAGAGCAGCAGTTTTGACAGCATCTATTGTCCTGATGTACCAAATGGTAAGACGTGGTGACCTCAGAGAAGTTACAAAGCAGTTCAACGCCACCGTTCAGTCTGTCAAAGCAGAGTCTGGTCTTCCCAGGCTGCGCTGGGGAAGGGAATAGAAGGGATGGTTCTTAGGGGAGGTTTTGGCACAGCAACGTATATACACATCTTGTGTCTAAAATCCCCCGAACAGATTGACACACACATACACAATTTTACTTGGAATTTTACTGGGAGGCTTCTCCACTCCCTCCCATTCACCCCCGTGAAATGTTACATATTTGTTGCAAATTTCTCCATCAGGCTTTCTATCACCACCTGACCTCTGGGTGTCAAAGTTGCTGACCTATAGTTTAAGGGGCTATGTAAGCAATTCTCTCTGTTTGGGACTTTCTTTAAATGGTTTTTTCCTTGTATCCTTAGTATACACCACAGATAAAAGCACCTTATCCAGCTTGGATTGTTTATCCAGCATAGTGGATAGAATCGCCAACTCAGAGCAACCTGGACTGCCTCTGCAGGACCCAGCCTCTCTCTCCCCAGTTGCCAGCACGGATTCACAGCCCGCAACTCCAGGGAACTCTAGTTCCAGGCTCATCTATCATGTGCTATGAACTGAAAATGTAGTCTAGATCAGTTCTCTGAGGAGGGCCTACTACACAGGAGGAAGGAAGCCCAGAAAGGTCAAGACCAAGACAACTTGTATATAAAGAGTCCCTCGCAGTTGTAAATTTGTAAATATTATCTCGCCACTTTATAAGAAAGTGTATTTAACTAAAAGGATCACCATTGCAAACAATAGTTTCTTTCTTTTATCCTTCTCCTCCTCCTTTTCCTCCTCCTTCTACTTAACCGCCTTCTTTGCTTTAGATACATAGTTCCAGTAATATTGTTGTCTGATAGGGGGCAATTCATCGAAGGTAGCTTGTTGCAATGCTTAACTTATATTTCTTATAAATATTGCTTATCAAAATATTATGTCTGCTGTTAGGTCTTTAGTTTTTTTTTCTTTAAAACATTAGAACAGCTGGAAATCAGTTACAGGAAACTTTAAATATATTTAACTTTTGTCTTTCTTATTAACCCTTTGGTGATACTGTATTAAATAAAAACACAATGATACTGCCTAATGGTATATATTTTGATCTTTTCTTATAAGGAATGCTTCTTTCTAATGTAAGCACAAAATAGGACTTCGTGGATCGTTTCAAGATATATGACATTTTGGAAATTCCACCATAAATAAAATGGTTTAAATGAAATATTCTGGTTCGTGTTTAAAAACAACAACAACAACAACAACACAAAACACCCTAATGGAATTAGCAGTCATTGACGTGAGATCTTTAATGGGAGGGGGCGTGAAAATACCAAAATAGTTGGCTTTGTGGATGCATTTGAATGTTTACCATCTCATGGACCCAGTTTAGGGTCTGTTGAGGTCATAAGTAAAGAAAACATTTCTATTTTAATCAGCTTTCAAGGGAGGCCGCTAAATAAGACTTTTCCTTTATATTACGACTGTGCCACATAATATCAAATTGTGTGTGTATGGAGGGAAGGTCGAAGTGGTTCGGGACAGGACTACGTGTTTAAATGACAAGAATGAACAAACATTACATGATTTTAATACCTACAGTACCTTAGAAATCATGAGTCAGATTATATTTACTTCATCTACTTGCCTGAAAATATCTCGATATATTACTATGTTAATATTTTCAATAGAATACTTAAAAGTATTGAGCTGATCTTGGCTCAGACGGTTAAGCAGTGGACTTCAACTCGGGCCATGATTTCACGGTTTGTGAGTTCGAGCCCCACATCAGACTCTGCGTTGACAGCTCCGAGCCTTTGCTCTTTTGCTTCGGATTCTGTGTTCCCCTCTCTCTGCCTCTCCCCTGCTTGTGCTCTCTCTCCCTCTCTCAAAAATAAATAAATAAATAAACATTTAAAAAATATAAAAAAAGAAAACTTACACAAACCAGACTAAAGCGAAGCAGACTGCAATTGTCTTGTCTTTTCACAGCCTTTTTGATTTTATTAGTCATTGTATGTTTGTGTGTGTGTGTGTGTGTGTGATGGACATGCATTTGTATTGTTCATCACTTTAAATATCCTCTAGCAAGAATTGAGATAAAAAAAACAGAACAATGAAGTGGAAAATGAGGTTGAGACAATCATTGAGATAATTCTCACAAGTTTACCATGGAGAGAGATAAAAAAGAAATATCCTTAAAGCATTTAAAGTAACTTCACACAGAGAAGAGATGATTGTTTCATCCCCTAATTTGTACTTTTGTTTAAAACTGCCTAGGGTGTGTTTATATAATCAACTGGACTCCTTGCTAGAGCTTGGTAATCATACTCTACTCAGGAAGGTTTTCCCTTCTTTCTGATAGGATTTTTCTTGCACTTGTCCAGTCATCAGGCTTAAAAGAATGGAAATTATTCCATAAAGAGAGGGAGAGGAGAAGGGCTGATTTCAGAAAATAATGTAGCCATCTGTCACCTTGAGCATCGTGCCCTAATATGATGCTGACTTTTAGCACACAAGTAAATCTTTCCTTACCCTTGGTTCAGGAGTGTGGGGATTTGAGGTGAAGAGAATTCAAGATGGCATGGTGGATATGTATGCATAGTTTCAGTATAAGTTTGAGTCATTCACGTCATTGGACACTGTGGTAGGTACACTTTCTTTTTTATACTTCTGTGGAGAAGTTGGAGATTTGCTGTTACTCTCAGTGAAATTAGAGTCAAAGGAACTATCCAAAGATTGGTTTGTTATTTTAAGTTCAATTTTGAGACACATTGCCATGCTCTGTGCCATAAAAAGCAAGCAGAGAATATCATGTAATTTTACTTCAAGAGAATAAAAATGAACTGTCCTTCTCACCAAACTCCGGTTACTTCTATAACTTGTTAGTGTATTTGATACTCTCAGTGAAAATTACAATGCCTCAGTGTGTTTCGTTTTCTAGTGGTCTGGATTTAATAGGTGGTGATCAGTGTGCCATGGAAGGTAACCCTCTTCATGCCAGATTACTCGATTTTTCTCATTTCCAGCGTACTAACATCAAAGGCTGGTGTCTATTCAGCAGACAGCTTGGCACAACATATCACATACTGTCATATGTACTTTTTTCACAAAAGATCTTCAAGAACGGGCTCTCCAGTAATCCAGACCCAGAAAAGTCTCTTCTCCAAGAAGGGTGGAGCTGGGCAGGGAGACAGGGAGTGAAAAGTGACACTGGCGAAATATTCAAGCAAGAATAGGATTTTGCCATCTGTAAATCCCTGACAATGCACAGTTGAACTGTCACTGAGCTTGAATCAGACCACTCCATCTCAACTGGTGGGAAATGCAACAGCAGTCGAATTTCTAGAAGCTAGGAAAATGTTCCCTTTACTATCTGCAAACCTGTTGGGGAGGAGCTTCTCAGGAAATAAGAGTCAAAAGGAGACTCCTTTCTCCTCATGCCTGGAAAACACAAACCTACTGGCTACATAGGTTATGGAGGCTGGGAAGTTTATTGGAAGTAAACTTCTATGTAAATCAAGGTGTCTTGATGTCTTGATTGCCCCTGTTACTTTATTTGTTTATTTGTTTGTTTGTTTAATTTAAATCCAAGTTAGTTAACATATAGTGTAATAATGATTTCAGGAATAGAATTTAGTGACTCATCACTTACATATAACACCCAGTGTCCATCTCAACAAGTGTCCCTGTTTTTTATTTATTTTTTTTTATTTTCTTATTTGAAAGATACAAGTCAGATAAAAATTATTGGCTATGTTATAGTCACAAGTTCTTGTTTAAGATGGCATTCCTACAAACACTTAATCTGAGAGTGCTTTTTCCTGAAATTCTCTCTTTGGGGTTATAACAGTTACTAGATTAAAGTAGTAATTTAATTAAATGACTTTCAGAGGTGGTATTTCTGGGAATGTTATTAGAGCACAGCTATTTGTAACTTCTGAAGGGCCCTGCTGAAGTGGCAAGTAACCCCATGAAAATAACACCACTGAAGGTTTCCACAGCATCGCAAAAGGCATAAAACACTAGATGCGTTTCCTTTAAGAATTCTGATTGTTTATATTTTAGTTGACTAGTGATTTAGTTATTTATGTTATGCAACATGGTGTATTTCCTGAGCAAAGGATCTAGCATTTAACCTAAAGTCTAAATGGGATCTCGAATGATTAATGTGTTGTTCTCTTTTCAATTTTTACTCCTCATATCTGTAAAATGGGGTAAATGACGATTACAAATAGTTACTACTAACATTATTATAGTGTTAAAATCCTACAAAAATAATTCTTCATAGAGAGGAAAATAAGCCAAATTTTATCTCCATTTATGCTACTTAACTCATTTCATTATTGATTAAGTGGGCACTAATGATAAAGCAGCAACTAGTAATTATGGAGTACTTATCATTATGCAAATAAGGAAATTGAGGCTAAGAAGTTTAATAATTTGCCTAAGAACACTCTATTTGGACTGGCTAATCAGGCTCCTTCAGAGCACATGTTCCAGGAGGCTCAGGCATAAGTCATCTTATGATGTAGCTTTGGAAGTCCCAGAATGTTCTTCTGGTCAAGGAAGTTACTGAAGCCAGTCCAGAATCACAGAGAAGCAAATTCAACTCCACTTTTCAATGGAAGAAATAGCAATGAATTTATAGCCACATTTAATCTAACACACTGACTAGTATATAATTTATCTCTCTATTTCGTCACCTTTCACCCATTTTACCCGTTCAGTGTAATCTGTCTCTGCTCCCATCCCTATCCATGGTTGAAACAGATTTCAAGTCAGTTGACTGTTCCTATTCTGGGCAAGCTTATACCTGAAGCCCAGATGTCACTTAACATCTCTTCAACGTCTCACTGGCACTTCCAACTAAATATGTTCCAAATCCAACTCACGATGTTCCACTTCTACCTCTTAACCTGGCTCCCTTTTAGTATTGACTGTCTCTGTGAATGGTGTCACCAGTTATGTAAACATGAAACTTAGGACATACTCCTGATACATCTATCTCCCATAATCTTTTGTCTCATTCATCACGAAAATCCTATAGAGTTATTCCCCTAAATATCTCTCAAATCTCTATCCTCAATCAGACTGTGGTTATATCTATTCATAAATTTCATAAGATCCTCTTAATCTGTCTCCTCACCCCTTATTTTCTCTGGATCTCCCACGTCTGGACACAGCATCTAAGGTTTTCTTTGGGGACTATCCTTTTCTTTTTCTCAGGCCACGTGGTTCAGGTAGGAGTGGCTATACCAACTGACTCTAGAAGCGATCAAGTAATTCAGGACTGACTATGAGAATGTCCTCTTCTTTGGGCATAATGATTGTCTCATGGACCAAATTGTTCATAAAGTGTCAATCCTACGATATTTGCTGGATTGATAAGGGGGAAAAAGTTTTCTTTCTGCTAGGATGATAATATCTAAGATTGTTCTACTCTAGATTGCCAGCTACCATTTCATCCCCAAGAAAGGAAATTCTGTCTAAAAATAAAGCCAACATAGTAGAAAGCCAAGCTGTGGCTGTGATGCAAGAGATATATGCCAGAACACATTATTAAGTATCTGGATCCTAAAATACCTGAATATTTGTTCTTGGCCATGCTTTATAGTTTTGGAGCCAACAAGTGATCTTTTCCCTTAAACCAGCTATAAGTGGGAACTTTGTTAACTGAAAGAATCTTCATAATATCATTTTTTGAACTTTCCCGCCTATTCCATCCAGAGCAATCATCTCAGAATATTCATCTAATCAGGTCAACCACCCCATTTTCCCTCCAGCTTATTTCCCATAGGTTAACAACGGACCAAACTTAATGAGACCTTCAGGTTCTGGATGTCTTCTTCCTGTCTACATCTCTAGCATTACCTCCTTACAGAGGTAATGTCAAGTCCCTGTTCTCTCCACTCCAGCCACCTAAGGGACCTTTATCAGCCACTATATTCACTTGTGCCAAAGGAGCATCGCACATTCTCTCTGCATTGCTCTTCCTTCCTCCACATCACCTCGTTGATTTCCAATCTCCTTTCAGTTGTCAGGCATCGATTCAAAGTTTGCCTTGAACTCTTTCACAGTGTCATGTCCTCTGATTCTACGATCTCAGAACACCATACACCTCTTCTCCATAGCATATCTCATAATAGTAATTATGTAAGAATTTGCATGATTACTAACATTTGTTTTTTCTGCCATGCAAGCGAGGACGTGTTCTTGCTCAACCCTGTGTCTCCTGAACAATAGTAGCATATTCTGTGTGTATATAAAATGAATGGATATTGTTGAAGCATTCATTGTTGTGGAATACTCTCTCATTTTTCAAACTTTTTTCTTCATAGACTTCTTTAATACTGTTTTCTGTATTTCTACTGGTTCTCTTATTTTTTTGTTTTTTGTTAATTTCTCATGCTGACCTCTTTTACTCTGGTCAATCTGCATACATTTATTTCTTTAAGATTCCGTTGTGTGGCGTCTTTCTTTTGGTCCACTGTGGACCTTTTCTACTTCCAGAGTTTTACCTCCTACTTATTTCCTATGGTTTCTACCATTGTCCCATCTATACTTTTTCTAAAGGAAACTTCCCCACATGCAGCCTCCGATTGGTATGATTGGCCTTTTTAGTAGCTGTTAATCAGTTAGGGACAGGTATCTGACCTGAGAGCAACCAATCCCATAGATTGATCAACATTTCTGAATTGCATAGCTTGATTCCAATATGTGCATCGAGATAAACATTTCTTTAAAAAAAATTGGGAGTTTGACTCAGAGAAATCACTATTTAATAATGGGAACTAAACTGAAAGTTCATGATGTTGGTGGGGCTGGAGAGATTATGATAGGTCATGCCCAGGCTGAAATTACAGATTTATAGTAAATCTGGAGCCCTGGACAAGAGCCGAAGTTTTGCTCCACTAATTTAGCACTGATTAGCTGAGGAAACTTAGGCAAGTTATTTAATTCTCAAAAACTGGTTTTCTTGCCTATAAATGTAGATAGTAAAAGAATATAAATCACAGAACTTGGGAGGATTGCATGATATACAAAATAAAAATGTTTAGCTTAGTGGATAATACATAACAAATACTCAAAGAATGATAATTAGTAAAAGAAAGTTCAGAGACTTAGGATGAAGATCCGATCTGTGGATCTTTGGAACCCATCCTGATTCCAGAAACATCCTCTTGCTTTAGTGACCACGGGCCCAAGTGATTCCCTTATGACTCTTCATGAATCCTGTAAATGAGGTAACTTGTGGATCTTCAACTAAAAGAATCACATTAAAATATCCTCCGAATATTAATTTGCAGACTTCTCTTCAGAAGACCATTAGTATTTTCCATAGCACCTGAATCTTTCCCTCTTGATGGCAATCCCAATGTGGACAAAATTAAATGCATCTTCTCCTATGTGTTCTATTTCATTTTGTGGCATCCTTTGCACAGCTAAGCATGCCAAAAATTTTAGAGTCACTTTTGATTCTTCATTTCCCCTCAAAATAGTTAACTTAGTTTGGCTATAACATAATGTGGAAGAAATTGTAAAAATAATTGCAGTAATAGCAATGGAAAAGATAGTGTATTTCCTTAATAAGCACAATTTTCTATACTGTAATTTAGGAGTTCAGGTTTAGTTTTATATTCTTTGCTTACATTTAATGAAATAAGATTCCTTTTTTACTCAAAAGGTTGTTGGGGTCCCTGGGTGGCTCAATCGGTTAAGCATCCAACTTCGGTTCAGGTCATAATCTCACGGTTCATGAGTTTAAGCCCCATGTTGGGCTCTGTGCTGGGCTCTGTGCTGGGTTCTCTGCTGGGCTCTGTGCTGGGCTCTGTGCTGACAGCTCGGAGCCTGGAGCCTGCTTCCGATTTTGTGTCTCCCTCTCTCTCTGCCCCTCCCCCACTCATGCTCTGTCTCTCTCCATCTCTCAAAAATGAATGTTTTAAATTTTTAAAAAAAAAAGCTGTTTTAACCTGAACATCCTGTAATCAGTGGGATTTTAAAGTCAAAAAAATGTTAACTCCAAGTGAAAGTTAAGAAAAGACACTTATTAAACATTTCTTTTGTATTAGTATCTGGGTATTTTACGTGTATTATTATTAATGTTGATCACTAGTAGATAAAAATAATTACCTCCACTCATGAAGTGACTATTATATCCCTGGAACAATTTTCAGCATCTGATGTGCATAATATATAACTAAGCAGAAAAGCAGCTCAATGAGATGAGTACTGCCCACTCCAGGCTATAGCTGAGGAAGGGCTTATACACAGTGAGGAAAAGTAACATGATCAATGCATACGCGGGGTTCTTGTAAACCTCCAATTAGAGCCCTGTGCAGCAACTAGAGGTCAGTGAAAACCTGAGGAGGCAAGTATTTTGAGCAAGTGACTGAGATCTTAAAAATGGTGTTTTAATATTCTGGCAGTTCGCAACGGAGAGAGGGTAGAATCAGGAGGACTAATTAAGAGGATTTCGTAATGGGCCATGCGCAAGGAGACATTGTCCTCTAGCCCCTGCTGATTTGTCCAGCACAGGCAGGGTACTCAGTGAAAGTCGTTGACTGATTGAACTGCTGAGGTTGTGTCCGTATGATGCCAGACATCTGGATACAGAGAGTAAAATCCAGCCATCCAGATGTTAAGGTTACATGATACGTCGCCATCAAACATTTAAAACTTTTAACTGATTGACTGCCTCTTTTACTTTTCATCCAGATAAATAGCATTGAGTTAACTCAGCTTGAGCCTGTACTGACTGCTAGTCCTTGCTTTTTAAAATGTATTTATTTATTTATTTATTTTTTGCTGCAGAATGGTTAATCAGGTCGCCAATGCTGATGAATCGCTAAACGATGAATGATTGTATAGCAGGCAGGTGACCATAAAATAAGTGAGACCTAGTAAGGAATGGAGAAAGTGAAGAAAGTGAAAGCTTCATATTATCAGAGATGCATTTTAAGCACCGTTTGTGGTGGTTTCTCTTCTTTTTATTAAAAAAGTTTTCTCTGGCTTGGGTGTCTCAAGCTTACAGCATCACAGGTCTCTAAGTAACTATTATTTTTCACATCAAAGCTAGCTCCTTGAAAATATTTCACAGACAATTAAATGTTAACATTTTCCTTCTGTGCACAGTTAAAACGTGATGCAAAATTGAGGCATTGTAATGCCATGTTCAGTTCACTAAAGGTAAATTTTATTCTCCTAAACAACTATAATGCATATGGTAATGTACTTTAAAATCCTAATTTTGATAAAAACCATACCACTTTAATTAAGTAATGGTGGTAACGTAAAATAAATATACCTTTGGATTTTTGAAAAATTATCTCCAAAGTAAAGTAAATACAACTTGAAAATAAAAATATTAATTTATCATTGAAGATAATACTTTTTAATCAAATTCATTCTGTATCTAACTGCTAACCTGATTTGTTGAGAAATAAGTTTGAATAAAATAACTGATTTCATGTGCATGATAATGAAGAGATTAACCTCTATAGGATGGACCATTCTTTTTTTTGTACAGAGTAGATTTAATGAGATAAGCATAGAGCTATTCACATATGCTTCTACACAGAAGTTAACTAGTACTTATATCTTGAAAGAGTATGCTAGTTGAAGGACACATCATACACATTGTAGTTCCAATTAATTAAGTGTATGGTTATTTTCATCCATTTTTAAGTTTTTATTTAAATTCTGTTTAGTTAACATACAGTGTAATAATAATTTCAGATGTACAATTAAGTGATTCAACACTTACATACCATACCCAGTGCTCATCAGGAAAATGTCCTCCTTACTCCCCATCACCTACTTAACCCATCTTCTCAAACACCTCCCCTCTGGTAACCATCAGTCTGTTCTCTATAGTTAAGAGTCTGTTTATTGGTTTGCCTCTCTCTTTTTTTCCCCTATGATCATTTGTTTTGTTTCTTAAATTCCACATGTGAGTGAAATCATATGGTATTTGTCTTTCTCTGACTGACTTATTTTGCTTAGCAAGCTCCGTCCACGTTATTGCAAGTGGCAAGATTTCATTTTTTATGCCTCAGTATTACTCCACTGTATATATAAATACCACTTATTCTTTATCCATTCATCATCCATTTAACCATTCATCAGCCATTCATCAACGGACATTGGGCTCTTTCCATAACTATCTTCTTTGAAGAAATTACTGATTTCTAAAGTTACTTTTTGAATCACTTGATCGACTTTCCATTCTGTAGATAAGGATAATAGTACTAGGAAGATGAGCTATCTACTTAGGAAAGCAACAAGGAGAATTGAGATGATTTCTTGGACAATGTAACTCAAACTCCACTGACTCTAGTTGTCAATACCTTTTAGAAGGAACATGAGTTGTGGCTAAAGAATATTAAAAGCACATAGGTTTGTTTTTTATTTTTTCTACTAGGTTATGAATTCCCTAAATCCAGAACTCCTAATATCTAGTATTGCTTTAGACACACAAAGAGTATAAAATTAATGCTCATTGAATAAGTTACTATATTCTCATATCAATTCGCATACTTGAGTAGAACTTCTACTGGAGGAATTCAAACTTCTTCCCATATCTAATTGTAGATCAGAACATCCATCCTGTTTTAAATGTTATAATCTCTTTCAGAAAGACAGGATATATGATATGAATAGTCTCATACAAATTTAGAATCAATTCAACATGAAGAAATGAGTATCCACTACAAAGACATCTCTTTACAATCACGGGCTTAATAATAGAGCTAGAAAGAATTGCATCAGAGAGCCAACATTTGAATGGCAGTGAGAAAGTTTTTTATAAAGTTACATGAAGAAATTTGAAAGTGTTTCCGGCTTGCCACGTTGAAAGGATAAAGGCCTTTTACATTGACACATTGCCAACTCAAAGCATCTAAAAGTCCTTTCAGAATTACATATAAACAAGAATCATTTCACCCACCTCTGGGCTGGAATGTGACAGCTGGTTAAAGTAAGCATAGCAACACCACACAACAATGTCAAACAGGATGAATGGCTTAACCAATCAAAAATAGAGCATCAGAGTAAAACTGCTCAAATTAGATTTCTGGCCAGGACAGCAAGGTTACATGTTCTGTACTGGTATAAAGTCCCTAGGATCCTTCATGGCCACGAAGGTCATGGTAGTGCCACTAACTCAAATTAAGATGTGATGCAACGGCTAAAGAGTTTCTTAATATCACATGGGGGCTGTTTTGGTTTTCTGATCCAACACAGTGAATGTAGAAAGCTATGGATATAATTAAGGGAATGGGCAGTGAGGTGAGAGTGACCTTGGTCAAATCACAAGTTCCCAGCTTAGAGGTTGATCAAGCTGCTCTCCCTCTCTGTGCTTTATTTTCCTCAGTCATAACACGGACTCGTTAATACTCAGCTTTGCAAGCTATTTTTAGGATTAGTTTTACATGTAACATGTATCAAGCTCTGAAATCAATTCCTAATACAGGGAACCCACACTCTACATGGAGAAAATGATTTTTACCTAGTAGTGGTCAGCAGAATGCTGGGAAGGGAATTCTGAAACATATACTCCAAAATACTAAATTATTCTTAACCCAAGGACCTGACAAGTGTTGGCCCAAGAGAGAGTCTGCTTTAACTTAAGATGTTTCAGCATTGGCAATATATTATACACTACAGCTGGAAGATATGTTTAGGTGGAACTAGAAAAATATAAACATACCAATTTTTTGTTTTTTTGTTGTCGTCGATGTTATTGTGGTTTCCGCGTAGCAATAAATATTCAATCAAAACTCCAAAATGAATTGTTTCAAACTCAGTTTGATAAACTCTAGGAGTTTCAAATAAATACTAAGGTTTATATAGGAAGTTATATAAGGCTCCAGTAGTAAATAAAGTTACTTAAATAAGTTACCTAAAATCATTATTCCTTTTATTTTGGTTAATTTATAAGTTTTAATAAAATCTTACTTTCAGTGCCAGACACTGTATCTTCCCTATCCCATCTCCCTTCTGAACTTTGGCCATCATTCTCTGGATTAATAACCGCAGATATAATTTTAACATGTGTTCACAGTAGGGGCACCTGGGTGGCTCAGTCGGTTAAGTATCCGACTCTTGATCTTGGCTCAGGTCATGATGTCACAGTTCATGAGATGAAGCCCCATGTGGGGCTGTGCTGACAGTGCAAAACCTGCTCGGGATTCTCTCTTTCTTTCCCTCTCTCTCTCTCTTTCTGTCCCTTTCCTGCTCTCACTCACTCTCTTTCAAAATAAATAAACATTAAAAAAATAAAATAAAATGTTTTCACATGTAAATTAAACTCTGAAATATTAATAAATATATGTGAGCATCCAATACAAAAGTGCTATAAAAACTAATTTCTATTAATTCTTAGAGAAAAATATCTGAGTTATACTTTGAAATCACATACTGGTGATTGGCAGAAGTGACTTGTAAGCATATCACAGTCACAGTGCTCTTCACACTGTCTAGGAATGTACGGTTATTGCAGCATGCATGAGAAATTCAGTTTTAGTTCTAACTTGAGGGTGGTAGGCAAAACCATCCCCTTTAAAATCACCGTGTAACAAAAGTGGGGTGGCAAGACTTAGAGCTCACTGAAACCTAAACACATAGGATTCTAATTGTTAGTCTAATCCTGTCCGGAGGTTAATTCTTAAAATCGTGGCTATTAAGTTTCATGTGTTATATTTGCCATGGCACTTGGGAACACTGACAAAGGGCTGAGTATCTCTGGTATGTCCATTCTAGCTTTAATCACTGAACCGTATCACTTGCAGGTAAGTTATATGGAAGACTTCTGTTTTTATGGGTGGCATTTTAAAAATTACCTTAGATATAGCTCCCAATAAATGTTCAGGTAAAAGTAATGACATTTTACAGAAAGCGGCAAATTCTTTCACGTAGTTAGTACTTGTACTATATATTCTTAGGTATTAATGTCCAAAGAATGACAGCACATCTGGATGAGAGAACGATGGATATAATTGTCTCATCATTTTTCTCTTTTTTGTTTTTTCCCAGTTTTCTTTTTTTACATTTATTTATTTTTGCGAGACAGAGAGGGGGTGTAAGCAGGGGAGGGGCATAGAAAGAAGGAGACACAGAATCCAAAGTAGGTTCCAGGCTCTGAGTAAGCAGTCAGTATAGAGCCCAAAGCAGGGCTCAAACCCACCAGCCGTGAGATCATGACCTGAGCCGAAGTCGGACTCTCAACTGACTGAGCCACCCAGGTGCCCCAGTTTTTTCCCAGTTCTCTAAATGGACACTTAAGTAAAGAAAACAAAATGGTGGACAGCAACTTATAATACTCTTTTTTATATCAACATTGCTGAATCTGTAATTCCTCTTTTAGAGAGTTAGTTTATGTTGAAAGTAGCCTGAATGTTTCATGTCTTGTTGGGACAGAGATACATCTGCTTTCATAAACTTTAGCCATAAGTAGGAAGGATAGATTGGGAGAGAAGGAAAATGTGTTCGAGGGCAGGCACTGGTACAATTTCCAGACTCATTAAAAACCTGTTATGCAGAATTCCACAAAACCCTTTGTGGAAGCCAACAGGAGTATATCTCCCAGCCTTCTAGTGATTGCTCAGACCATTCCTATGAGATCGTTCCTCTCTACATATTTTTTTAAACTCAGAGTATCCTTGAGAAAGATCATGCTATTTTAAAGACACACAAAAATATGATTTCAATTAAAGAATTTATCCCAAGTCTATTTCGGAGCTAAGAATAAGTACTAATAACTATAACTCCAGTATCTCTGTTTGTCACTAACTGGCCTTCTAATGCAAGTATTAGTTTTAGCTTAGTACAGTAAATAGCTTAAATTAATCCTCTTTGCATAATTTTAATATTTATTAAGATTTTTGCAATTAGAAGACAAGGTTAGTCATATATTCAAGACTTTAATTAACATTCAAATGTGAGTTTATTACAAGTGTATCTCTGTTATTTTTTTTTACAGCAGACTGAGCCATGTCCTACAGAAAAAGCAGGTACTTAGAGTCATTTGGAGAATATTCCAGAAATTGAAGGAAAATACTAATCTTTAATGAAGGCCAGAAACGAGTGACTTATAAGGCTTTAACAAAATCCACAAAATAACATAAAGATATACACTTTTCTCTAATAGATTTAGAGAAAAAAATCTTTCTAATGAAAATGATGGAATGGCCATAAGTTAATTATGAAGAAGAGAAGCTGAATAAAGAAAATATTTTGGTGGCATGTTGCTGAAGCAGAATATAGGGATTGTCAAGAATAAAGTTGTATGGCTTCCATAGAAAATCTGACCAGAGGAGGGAAAAGAAACAGAGGTACCTAAAACACATTTCTCCATTGTTCCTCTCTGCCTGCAAATCCCGTTCTAGTTTTTGTTTTGTTTTGTTTTTGCTTTTGCTTTTATTATTGTGGCATATATCTTCATACTTCAAATATTCTCCCAGTGAATTATGAACCCCAAATAACTGTGAGTAATGTCTGTAATGCTTGCCTTCTAGAGGACTTAAGCTGGGCTTCATAGTTTATAGCTGATAAACTGGGAGTCAATCTTTCACAGCAATGATGTATTCACTGCCCTAAGAACCATTTCCATTGTAAATTAATTCTTGAAATGTTGGACTATAAATGTTGTCAGTATCATTACCCAATGTACTCCCAGAAGCAGTGACTCGGTCTGCTGCAGGTGCTAGCTTCTGAAAGCAAGGTGCTCCAAATCAAACATATTAAACCATGACTCCGTTCTTAAGGCCAACTCCTTTCAAAGGCCTCTACTTTATGCTGCTCAGCAAAGAGATTAATGGATGCCATTTCTGATATGCAACTGGCTTCGGGGTTTTTCTTTTGCCCTTTTGGAAGGAGGCACCCTTGAGTGCCTCTTAAGAAATATATTTCCCTAATGTTCCTCCTTCAGAAAAATTTGCTAGTTTAGCAAAATTTCTGGTAGAGTGAGAAATAATCCTACCATTATGAGCCAGGGAACAAATAATAAGTGAAACTAATGTCAGGCATTGGTACTTCACCATACATTTTGCAGTGTTTACTGTGAAAAAAAAAATGTTCTTGGGGAAATCTAAGTAACATGAAGGTTTGAATCCTTGGCATAAATTTTGCTGAACAGTACATCATTTGGAATATTCAAATGATTACACAATTCCTACACATAGTGGAGAAGAATTTTAAAAGTAGTTTTCTTGTTTGTCTTAGGAGATGTTCACTTCTTTTAAACTATTGAGAGGAACTCAGTGGACCATGCATCAAATCTAAAGCCCAGGAGGCATCGATCTGGGGAAAATAAACCTTAGGTGCCGCTGCAGAAAACTGGCGTTTCTTTCATGTGTCTTCTGATTTTGTATTCCAGGAAAGTACCAAAGAGATGTTCTGCTGTTTTAGAAGTTGGTAGGAGAATGTCAAAAGCCGTTCGCCTGAAAGCAAAAGTCTGATTGAACAATTCTAAACTGGCATTCAGTCAATACAAATAATGAGAGACAAACTGAAGCACCCTCTCTCCTGATGTGTATTTTTTTAAACAATGTATTGTCAAATTGGTTTCCATACAACACCCAGTGCTCATCCCAACAAGTGTCCTCCTCAATGCCTGTCATCCACTCCCCAACTCCCACACCCCCATCAACTTTCAGTTTGTTCTTAGTATTTAAGAGTCTCTTATGTTTTGTCTCCCTCCCTCTCTGTGGCTTATTTTTGCTTTCCCCTCTTCCCCTCCCCCATGGTTTTCTGCTAAGTCTCTCAAAACCCACCTATGCATGAAAACATATGGTATCTTTCTCTGACTGACTTATTTCACTTAGCATAATACCCTCCAGTTCCATCCATGTTGCTACACATGGCCAGATTTCATTCTTCTCATTGCCCCGTAGTATTCCATTGTGTGTGTGTATGTATATATACACACCACATCTTCTTTATCCATTCATCAGTTAATGGACACTTAGTCTCTTTCCATGATTCGGCTATTGTTGAAAGTGCTGCTGTGAATATCGGGGTACACATGCCCCTGTGTATTTATGTGCCTATGGCCAGAAGGTCTTTAGATACACTATCTTAACTTAACAAGTATTCACTGAAATTTTATGTAAAGACCTTCACTGCAGTCATTCTTTTGCATGAATTATTTTACAGATTATGAAGTCAAGATGAGGAAATTTCTGATATTCTTGTCAGATTCCTAATACTTGGAAAATATACTCAGAAAAATATTTTATGACCCCTTCCAGGATGGACAAATTCTGGAGACTGTTTTCAAGGGTCTACGATCACATATGGATTTAAAAAACCACAAATATTTTTACCTTTGGGCTTTGACAATGTTTTTCGAGGACTAATTACTGAGTCATTAACGACATTGTAACAATGGAAAGCTCATTAGAAAAATTGTTGATCATTCTATCAATCAAAATATTTACTGATTGATAGAATCAATTGATCATTGAATATTTAATGATTTTAAGAAGCTCAAACATAAATATTGAGAAGCAACTGGATATAGATGTTTGAAGTTAAAGAAAGGACTGAGATGGAAATAAAATTTTGAAATATTTAATTAGCTGGATAATCACTAAATCCATGAACATATAAAAAGACATGTGGAAAGAAGACATGACTTAGGAAGGGTAATTGAAAATTGCCAGTATTTAAGAATTAGGGAGAGGAGGAAGAATTGGTAAAAGGAGCAGGAAAAAGCACTCAGAGAAGTCTGAGCAGACTAGGGAAGTGTTGGGGGAAGACAAAGGTGCCAAATGTAATACATGAGATTGCTCCTAAATCTTTTTTTTTTTTTTTTTTTTTTTTTTTGGTGATAAGTAACAGTACCAGTTGCTCTCGATCTGATGAGGGAACGAAGATGGAGTTATTTGTCACTACAGATTGTGTTCTGCATTGCCTCTAGGTCGGTGATATTCAGGAGCTGATCCCTTATAAAACAGGGGTGGGGTTGGAGGCGCACAGGACCCTAAGAAAAAGAGTCCGACTTCTAGTTTCACCTCTGATATGTCAAACCTTAGACATCATCCACCTGTTCTCACAACTAGAAAGAAACTGAACAAACAGAAAACCAATGATTTTTCTTAGACCCAACAGAGAATTGAGGTTGCAGGGAAAATGGCATCCCCAAATCTGAAAGAAAGGTGAACTCAGGGAAACAGAGCAGTATCGGCTTACCTGGACTAGAGGGGCTGGAGTCATACACTAACAAGAACATTTACATGGTGATTTTGACAAATTGTGGAAGGTCAGTGTGGACTAACTGGAGAATGAGATACTCTTGGAGACCTCAGTCTAGAGTGATCCCCATGTTTCCATGGGTTTTACCTCTAAGAACTCCCCTAGGTTTTCCTCATAAAGAGCCAAGAAAAATCCCCTGTCTTAGGCAGGGGATGGGGAAAATGTTACCATTTAGAAATACAACTAGCACATTCTCCATAGGGAAGTCCTACCCTTCAGTGAAAAAAGCAGTGTTTGTGAAGGTCACAGCACCAGGACAGAGGCCAACTAAAAGATGGATGTTTAACCATAGCTATAGAACGTTTCCATTCTCCCACTCCTTAGCACCACATCAACAGAGCTCCAATACACTAACAGTAGATTATAGTGGAAAAAGCTTCAAGGCTCAGACTCTATTTAAGAAGAGAATCTTAGGGTGCGCCTGGGTGGCTCAGTTGGTTAAGCATTCGACTTCGGCTCAGGTCATGATCTCCAGCGTCGGGCTCTGTGCTGACAGCTCGGAGTCTGGATCCTGCTTCGGATTCTGTGTCTCCCCCTCTTTCTGCCCCTCCCATGCTCATGCTCTGTCTCTCTCTGTCTGTCAATAATAAATAAACGTTAAAAAAAAAAAGAAGAGAATCTTAGGAAAACACAAAGACAACAGAAGAGACAAAAATAAGGACAGGTACAGGAAACATTAAACACAGCCCAGCTCCTCCCCAGGAGAACATAAAACCTGCCACTAGAGGTTTATTTACCTCAGTTTCTGTTACTTGATATATCATGCTTAGCTTGTAACAAAACACCGTGATCATGCGAAAAGACAGAAGAAGACACAGTTTGAAGAGACAAAGGAACCATTAAAAAAATTGGATATGACACAGATTTTGGAATTAGCAGACAAGGAATTTAAAACATCTCTGATTCAGATGCTAAGGGCTGTAACAGAAAACACAGACGACATGGCACAATAGACGGGCAATGTAAGCACAGAGACGAAAACTTTCAGAATCAAAAGGAAATGCTGGAAATCAAAATGCTGTAACAGAAATAAAGAATGCTTCTGATGGGCTCATCAAGAGGATGAACAAGTCCCTGGGAAGAATCAGAGATGTCAATAGAGACTATAAGTTGAAACACAAAGAAAAAAATAATAAAAAGTAGCAGATTATCCAAGAACTGTGGGACAATTTCAAAAGATGTAACATACATGTAATTGAAATATCAGGAGAAGAAGAAAGAGAAAATGGATCTATGTTAACTACACTTATTGTAGGCACCTAGGTGGCTCAGTCAGTTGTGTCCAACTCTTGATTTCAGCTTACATCATGATCCCAGGATCATGGGATCGAGCCCTGCATCAGTCTCCATGCTGAGCATGGAGCCTACTTAAGATTCTCTTTCCCTCTGCCCCTCTCCATGACTCTCAAGTTCTCTCTCTCTTACTCTCTCAAAAAACAAAACAAAAAAAAAATAGAAATAAACTTATGGTGGTAATCATTACACGGCATATGTAAATCAAATCATTATACTGTACACCTTAAATTTCTACATTCTGTTTGTAATTATGTCTCAATAAAACTAAAAGAGAGAATATTTTTGTGATATTCAGTAGTGATGGATTGCTTACACAAGATACATAGCACAAAGTGCAAAGGAAAAAAGATGTTAAATTCTTGCGCACTAAAAAATTTTAAGTAATGTTTATCAAAAAACATAATAAAAAAGTGAAAATATAAGCCACAAACAAGAAAGTACTCACAACACAAAACCAACAAAGGATTGTATCTAATTTATATTTAATATATAGAATGTATATATATATATATATATATATATAATATGTATATTTAAAACATTCAAGTCATTAATGAAAAAGACAAATAATTGAAAAATGGGCAAACCATATAACCCAAAACTTCAAAAAGAGGAAATTGGACACTGGAATGCTCAATAAACATATAGAAAGTTGCTCAACTTAATTGGTGATCAAGGAAATGCAAGTTAAAGCTACAATTTACTCTCATTTTATGTATACTGGATTGACAAAATCTGAAAAGTCTGACAATCTTAGGTATTGGTAAGATGTGGACTATTGCTGATGAAAGTGTAAACTCCAATAACCATTTGAAAGAATCATTTAGGATTTTATAACACAGGGTCTTATAGGGTAAGTTTCATTTTTAAATTTAAATTTTGTATATACTTTTGTAGAGAATTATGGTAGTGAGATCAATAAAAAACAATGAGTCATTAACATAGGGGCGCATGTATCCCTTTGAACTGGTCTTTTTGTATTTTGGGGCTAAATACCAAGTAGTGCAATTACTGGATCATAGGGTGGTTCTATTTTTAAATTTTTGAGAAACCTCCATACTGTTTTCCATAGTGGCTGAACCAGTTTGCATTCCCACCAACAGTGCAAGAGGGTTCCTTTTAATCCACATCCTTACCAACACTTGTCATTTCTTATGTTGTTGAGTTTAGCCATCCTGACAGGTGTGAGGTGATATCTCATTATAGCTTTGAGATTTGCATTTCCCTCATGATGAGTGATGTTGAGTATCTTTTCATGTGTCTGTTGACCATCTGGAAGTCTGCCCATCAACAGATGAATGGATAAAGAAAATGTGCTATACATACAATGGAATATTATTCAGCCATAAAAAAGAATGAAATCTGGCCTTTTGCAATGGCATGGATGGAGCTAGAGAGTACAATGCTAAGAAAAATAAGTCAGTCAGAGAAAGACAAATACCATATGATTTCACTTACATGTGGAATTTAAGAAACTAAGGAAGCAAAGGGAAAAAAAGAGGCGGGGGAGAGAGAGAAGATCATGAAACAGACTCTTAATTTTAGAGAACAAACTGATGGTTACTGGAGGAGAGGTGAGTAGGGGGATGGGTGAAATAGGTGATAGGGATTGAGGAGGGCACTTGTGATGAGTGCCAGGTGATGTATACAGAATAATTTAATCACTATATTGTAAACCTGAAACTAATATAACACTGTATGTTAACTATACTGGAATTAAAGCTTAAAAAAAGACAATGAGTCATAAAAATATATTGTATTAAGATTATATGAAAAAATAGTTAGAAATACAAGTTGGAGAGGAAATGACTATGATTTTAAGTAGACTCAAAATATAAAGTGCAGTATAATATATCAGATCATATTATATGTAATAAGAATAAGTATCATTTCTTAATGTTATCCCACATGTGTTTGGGAATGTATGGGTATGTATGTATGAAGAGAACGTTTTTAAGTTTCTTGTCATAAGTGACAGCCCTGCATTAGTTTGAAGCCAGTTCTCTTTTCTGCTAAACATAGAGGGGTACTGTGTTAGAGATAGTGTGCCCCAGACTTCTGCTTACTGTGAACCTTGTTAAGGGTTATGATTGCTGAGAATTCTGTTTTGATTGCTGTTTGCTGTGTTAGAGAACTGCCATATTGTGAAAGTATGGTGCTGTTAGGGCTAAAGCCACTCCATTTTGGTTTAAGTTCCATCTTAGAGTAGTTCTGAGCCCCAAGTTCCAGGAAAACAAGTCACCCTGGACTCTGCCCCGGGTTCCAGGAAACAGAGTACCCAGATTAGCCTGGACCCTGATTAGCAGACCCTGCCTCCACCTTGAGTTCCAGGGAAACCACAGGAGGTCAGATTCCTAGAATAGCCCCTAGCAAAACCAATCAGTGTTCAGCCCAGCGCGCTGACCATTTGAATCTGCGCGGGACCCCCAAACTAAGCCAATCCATAGCTAGCGCGCGCCCGCCAAATACAAAATACTCAATCAGAAACTAGCCCGCGAAAATGCCAATCAATCAATTCAAAGGATCCCCATTCCCGCCCAAAAAGTGTACTCGAACCCTGATAAAAAGCCTTTGTAAACCTGGCTCAGGGCTTTTGCTACTGCACCACTGCGTCGGGAGGTGCAAGAGTCCGAGCTCGAGCTTCGAATAAAGACCCTTTGCGTTTGCATCAGTCCCGGCTCTCCAGTGGTCTTCTTGGGATCCAGAATTTGGGCACAACATGTGTATACAGAATCACGATGTAAAAGTATTTTTCTTGAAAATAGCAGCAAAAATCATTCTAACTCAGATGATTCTGATTCAGTAATCCACACATTCAGAAATAATACTCTAGGAATGGAAAGAGTGAAAGAGAAAGGTTTAAGACTTTAGCTTACCAGACGCTTTAATGTATGTGCACTTGTATGTGCGTGTTTTTATAAAATTATTTAAAATCTTGGGGCACCTTGGTAACTCAGTCAGTTGAGTGTCCGCCTTCAGCTCAGGTTATGATCTCATAATTCCCGAGTTTGAGCCCCATATAGGATTTGCTGGTGTCAGCAAGAGCCCACTTTTGATCCTCTGTCTCCTTCTCTCTGCCGACCCTCCTCCTAGCTTGCACTCTCTCTCTCTCTCTCTCTCAAAGTAAATAAACCTTTTTTTAAAAGTTAAAAATATTATTTGAGATCTGAAAATACATACTAGGGAATCAGACTTGAACTCTTGAGAAAGAGTTGGCAGCAGCGAAATACAGCTTTTAGGTGGCTGTAGAGTGCAGAACACATTCAGAAGCTTGAAGAGTCTCAAACTCTATAAATGAACTCCAAGAAAAGAAATGAATACACAAAAAAATACCATAGTAGTGTGAGTTAGGTAGATGGGGAGAGGAAAACCTATTAAAGCAATCAGATCCAACCTGTACAAAATCCTAGACACATAGGAAGGGCTGTGTTTGGGGGAGAATTTGGTACTATGAACTACTGATGAAAATCTATCCCTTTATGTCTTCCTAGCATAGATCCCATGATGGGGATTTATATGCAAATAATTTATTTTAAAAAAGTGTTCCCAGAGAAATCTGATAAAAGAATGAACAAATAAAAACAGAGAAGAGAAGGAAACAAAGCAAGGATGTGATTTCAGACAACGTTCTAACATCAGACTGATCTCTGGAGCGCAGATTCTATCTCAGAATTTGTCCTTACTGGAGACCTAGGAACTGGGTTTTCATATTTGAGAATCAAGTCAGTCATTGGCTGCAAGCTCCACTGGTAATGTCCTAGGAACTTCCTGTTCTCTGCGTTTTGCAAAGTGACCACTAGCCAAGGTCAGCATTTTTTGTAGAAACAAGGCACACGGAACCTGGAGATGGGCACTGAGGCAAGATCCAAGGGGCTCAGGGGACCCGAACAGAGCAAGTATGGCATCTACCACTCTTTAAAGTAGTTGTCTCTTAGTAGGAGACAATGTTACAGAAAGAGCCAACTGGAGTCTATCAGAAGGGTAAAGTGAGGCAAAGACAGGAAGATCTCCAGAAGCTCTAGGACACTTAAAAATACACTCGATCCCCTTTCCAGTAAAGTAATCTTTTAAAATATGAGAACTGGGACTGAACCTAGGGTGTTTAAGGATGTATTATTCTCCTTTTTTCATTTTCTTACTAGTATAGAAATAAAATAACTTTGACATGCTAGTTATATTACTTAAATGTGTGTATATATTACATTAATATATATTAATTAATGTGTATTTTATACGCTCTAAGAAGGAACTGTTTGGTGTAATTCAGAGGGCAAGGGGAAGATATGGGGATAATATATTTCTTAAGTTAAGCCTGAGCCCCTGCTATGATTATTCTGTCAGTTTGCTGACTGTGTTTTTAGCTACTAGAAAAGAAGACATCAAGGAAAATATGTAAGTACAAATGTGGGATTTTTTTTCCAGGTTTATTCAGGTAAAGTTGACAAATAAAAATTGTACATATTTAAAGTGTACAACTTGAAATTTTAATATATGTGTACTTTATGAAGTGATTGCCACAGACAAGCTAATAACATATCAATTAATCTATTACTTCACATAGTTATCTTTCTTGCTTGCTCTCTTGCCTTCCTCCTTTTCCTCTTCTTCCTCCTCCTCCTCCTCCACATCCCTCCCCCCTCCTCCTCATCCTTCTTTTTCTCCTCCTCCTCCTTCTCCTCCTCCTCTTTCTCCTTCTCCTTCTTATTCTTTTTTGTAGTGACAATCTGTTTCCTAGATTTTAAGATGCAAATGTTCCTTGGCTGCTGTCAGCACCAACTAAGAGAAACACAAGACTGGAATTTAAGGTTTTATAAGGATGAAGACATGAAAATGATGTACCAATAGGAGTTGTGGTTCAACGAAGAAGATGTAAGTAATAGTGCTTATTAGAGTAAATAGCAGTTTGAAAGGTTTAAAAACTCACTTTCTTTTATGAATGACCAACTATAATTTTAAAGTGATAAAAGTTGGCCCTTCCAACCATATATCAGCTAGGAATGCTGATATAGGCTGAAAGTACCAGAAAGATTCAAATCTTAGGTAGTAAACTTAAGCAAATTATTTAATTTCTCTGTGTTTTAGCATCCTCATCTAAAAAAAGGAAGGGATAATAATAGTATCTACTTTATATTTAGCTGTGAGAATTAAAGTTACCATATGTAAAATATCTGAAATATACATGTTTATAAAGGGGTACCTGTAATGTAGTAAATAATAAATAAATAACAAATTTTGTTTTGAGGTTACATAGGTAAGACATAAAGATGGTTTTATTGTCATGGATTTTTTCTTTTTTTTCTTCCGATATTTTATTTAAATTATTAATGCATAGAATAAGTTACCAAAGGAGGTAGATATTATATTTTCCCCCCAGCAACTTAGGCTTTATTCATAGGAAGGGGATAATTAATTCTGTGCCTATTTATTTCTTATGCAAGTGGAACACTACATATTTTTCTTTATGTTTTGTGCCTGTTTTTAAACAAAATTTAGATTTCTTTCCATATAAGCACATGTAGATATCCTTTAAGCTTTTAAAAATCAGCATAGAATTCCATTATATGGATATGCCATCATTTACTTTGCACTTCCCATACTGATGTAAGTTGTTTAAAAACAACAGTACTGGGGCTCTTGGGTGGCTCAGTAAGTTGAGTGTATGACTCTTGATTTCAGCTCAGTTCATGATCCGGCAGTGGTGGATAGAGCCCTGTGTTGGGCTCTGCACTGAGCATGGAGCCTACTTGAGATTCTCTTTCTCTCTCCCTTTGCCCCTTGCCCCCATTCATACTCTCTCTATATATGTATAAACTAAAAAATAAAAAACAAACACTGTAATGAATATTCTTATAGGTCTTTGAATATTTATATGAATATACTTGGAAGGCAAAATTAAAAGATAAGCATCTGTGGGGGTGCCTCGGTGGCTCATTCAGTTGAGTGTTTGACTTTGGCTCAGGTCATGATCTCATGGTTCGTGAGTTTGAGACCCAGGTCAGGCTCTGTGCTGATGGTTTGGAACCTGGAGCCTGCTTCAGATTCTGGGTCTCTTTCTCTCTCTGCTCCTCCCTTGGTCATGTTCTGTTTCTCTCTCTTTAAAATAAGCATTTAAAAAATTTTTAATTAAAAAAAAGATAAGCATTTGCTGTTGCCTTACCTTGGGGTAGGCCATTAATATAAAGATTAAGAGGGATTCAGGAAGATGAGAAAAATACTAGAACATGTTATGGGTGCCTGAGTGGTTCAGTTGGTTAAGCATTCAACTTCAGCTCAGGTCATGATCTCATGGTTCATGAGTTTGAGCCCTGCATCAGGCTCCGTGCTGACAGCTTTTTCCTTGAGGAAAAGAGTACATCGAGAGAAAATCCCTGCCATTCCAGCTGCCCAGCTGAACACCACCCCCCCACACCTGCCCACCGACACACCAACCGAATGCCGCAGTCCCAAGAGATTGCTCAAGTGAGATCAGGAGAAGAGTCATCCAACCAACCCACAGCATCATGAAAAGTAATAAACTGTCGTTGTTTTAAGCAACTAAATTTTCAGCCACATTGCTATGCAGCAACAGATAACCAAAACCATAGATAATATTTATTTCCCACTTCCACGAAGACCTCTTCCCTTCCTGGCCCAATATGATTCAGCCTTACCATAAATATTTCTAACCTCTACTTTTCCTAAGACACTCAGTATTTCCATCATTAAAACTTGTTTCAAAATGTGTTTGGTACTAACATATACTTAGTACCTGTGATGGGTCAGACTTATTTGTATCTGAGATCTGGCCTCTGACTTTGTCTCTGGCCATATCTCTATTCCATTGCTTGACTCTGTCCAATTGTTGACATTGACCTCATGACTCTGGCAAAACCTTACCTAGACACATTATAATACTGTTATTTTCTTGCAAATCTTAAAATCTGCAGTGTGGGATCCCTGGTGACCAGGTCATATTTGTTTTTATTCAACAGACTCAAAACTCCTTTATTGTCATCTCTCAGTAGAATCTACGCTTCTTATGCTGTGGTTCTTTACTAATTGGCAAAGCCTCTACTTTCTCCTGAGCACGAGTGTAGTGGCCGCTCCCAGCGCTTTTTGTTGTATTCGTTTTTAGCCTTCTGGAATCAACATGCTTGGTGAGGTTTCACCTGGTCTCCACATTTGGTCAGCTGCAAAATCACCTTCTGTAGGTTCCTGAGCTGACGCTGCTTTGACATATCAAGGCTTGTGTCCCACGGTGCAGTAAAGACTAGTACCTCTGCTAATGTGTTCCCCAAGCCATCATCTTCTTGAAGCTTCTGGAAAGTCCTAGATCAATCTTGTGCATCTTTTTACAGAGCTGTGATAGTCTTTCTTTATTTCTTTTTGGTATTCCTTTATTCCTTTTAGAAAAGTTCAGCTCAGCTTAGTACTTTACATGAAGCTTAAATTGCTCCCTTTCCAAGTTAGACAGGTACTGTCTGTGTGCTGGATTCGAATGTCTTGTTCTTTCCTCTCTTTTCTTTGTTTTCTGGCTCAGACTTTTTTTCTTACATATGCCTCTAGATTTAGCCTTACTGGTGTTTGCCATTGACAGAAATATGTAGTTTATGGAGCCACTAAAAGCTTCCAGTATTCAAAATTGTGTCTGCCTTTATTTCTCCCAAGTTAGATAATCTTGTCCAGGAGATATTCTTCCACCATACAAACATTCAGATAAGGCACGGACTCTATTATGATTCTGCCCAGTTTCTGGTAGTACGTTTCATCTTGTCTGTGCCTTCCCTTGGATTCAAAATGTCAAAAGTTTCTGGCGCATATTCCTTCAAGGCACAGGCAGTATTTGCAAACTTGTTGACAATTACTGTCTCCTTGAAAGTCTGCCAGGTAATTCTTGAGTTTCTATTATCAATCTTAATGTTTTTTTAACAGGTACAAATTTTCTATGTTAAGACTGTTTGATATAGCTGTCCTAATCTTCAGTGGGGCTTTCCAAGTGTGCTGAGTTTGACTCCAGCTTTAATTGAGATAACTGTGTGGTTCAAGGTCAGAATTTTCCGAATCCTGCTCTTTCTGAGGCAGTCATTTTACTCTGCTCTTTAAGATCTTGCTTCTCTTCCTGTATTAGAAGTTACTGGACTCTAGTTACCCTTTGGTGAATAACTGAAATTATTCCTCTAATTCATACATTCTCTTTAAAAGAAATGAGATCTGGAAACACTCCTTTTTCTTTTTTTCTATCTGTTTATTATGGCCTTGAAGATCTAACGTCATTTCCCTTTCATATCCCTGTAGAATATCTTCTATGATCTTAACATTAAAGAATGCTTTTCTCTTCCTCAAGTTTAATTCTTTACCTTCCTTTATTTTTATACTTCTCTTGCTTCTTTCTGAGTGTATGTCTGAAATCTAATTTTTTAAACCAAGTTTTGGACACCAAGAATCACGTTGTTGTTGTACCATGTTGTTACAGGTATAGACTTTTAGTTTTCCAAAGGTCCATTGGGTTGTTTCTCTGCCTCCAACAAAGAAGAAGGAATATCTTCTTCATGGTAAGCAACAACATATTATTATCTTTTTCATAAATACTAAAATTCACTTCACTAGTATGAATAAGATCATACTTTGGGCCTCTAAAATGTAGAGGTCAGAATGATCAGAATGGACAAAGCCATAGCCATTTTGAGACCATGTGGTGATGGTAGTAGAGGGTGCGCGTGTGCAAACATGTGGCCAAGGAACATGAATCAAAGATGTTGGCTCTTGCTTTGCCAAGAATGCAGCTTAAGAAAACAAAAAGAAGGATGGAATTTCAGGCAGCTGGTATAGCACTGTCTGTTCAAGTCGGGCACTAATAATTTAAAGTTTGAAATTCACAAATGGAGTCCACTTGGAACTCAGCAGCCGGAACTGTGTGAAGTCCCAGTCTGAAAGCCTGGCTGAAAAACAGTACAAACAGCCAACAGCTATCTTCCCATCAACGTTCAAAAAGAATGAATCCACTTTTCTGTCTTTTTTGCAATGTCAAGTCAAAGTAGAGTTTATAGTTAAGCGATACCAGCGTGCCTTTAGAGCCCAAGCAGCAGACATCTGCCAAGGCCATTATCCCAGTTTTGCTGAGATATAGTCAGTTGCCTGAGGATAAAGCCACCTTTATCGTACGCTGTGATGGCCTGTCAAGGTCAAAATAACCATGTAGCCTGTACAAGAAGAATCCCAAGTCCTAAAGTCACTCACCTAAATCATGCCAATTTAAAGTCAACTCCACAACCTTAAAAGCGTGTCATATAGGACAGTTTTGGCTATCATCTAACTTCAAAAAAATAATAAATACTTGGTTCAGTAAATCACCACTAAAACTTTAAGTCTCAGTTATATTACCAGAAGCCTCCCAAGAGGAGAGTATAATATATTCTCTAAAAGGAACAGATCCCAAAGGAAATCCAGAAGATCTCAGACACACATGCTTAGTTCCTTCAGAGTCAAGAAACGGCTAAGTCATTCCTCCCTCATAAGAGGCCTAAGATTTTATTTGGGGGCAATCATACCACATCATTCATTCTCAATTGTTGGGGGCCATTTTGCCCCAATGGCTATGGCTGGAGACATTTTTGGTGGTGCCCAAATTGGACATTGGAGGGGTGTTACTGGCATCTTGTGGGCAAAGGCCAGGGATGCTCCTATACATCCTTTAATGAACAAGAAAACTCCCACAACAAAGAGCTATTGGGTTCAAGATGATAGTAGTTCAAGGTTGAGAAAAACTGCTCCCTACACAACTACAAAAGTTGGGAAGCAATACTTCTTCCTAACACTTATATTCACTGTCTCACCGAAATTCCACTGAGAGAGATAGACAGGTTACTCTCCAGGACAAGAGCTGTGCTGGTAGACACGGAGAAGATTCTAGAGAATAAAATGACAAATACCTTTTTCAAAATTATGTGTATCTATATGTGCATGTATTTGGAATGTTAAGATTGACTGTCTACAAGACAGTATTTTAGGTGACTTTCATTGTAATGCATTCTTTTTTATTCATATTTAAAATTTTCTATAAAGTTTAATTAATGTTTCTATAGTGCTACTTTTCAAGGAGGAAATCACTTCCTTTACTTGAGACATCTGAGGCCAAGTTAGGAGAAAAAGAATATATCCTATCCCATGATTCTGAGTTTCCTAAAGATAGCAGGGAGCCTGTCCCCAGTTGCCATATTATGAAGAAGTACTGTTCAGAATCTGACAGTCCTGCTGGGAATAAGGAAGAACTTATTGCAATTATTATTTATCTTTCAAGTAGCAACAGAATTCTCACCACTGTGCCGAATATAAAGGAACATGTGACTCGGCAAATTCTTCATCGCAAGTGTCCTGATGCCTGTATTCTCCCCTTTTGTGTTGCATAACGGGGAAGACAGAGTTGCTTGACTCTTAACATATTATTAACTCTAAATCACGTCTGAAATGGGAACCCTGCTAGGAGGATTTAGATAACGACACATGAAAGAAAAAACACAGTCTAAAAATATTTGCTTTAAAATCTCATTCACAATGTGTCAAGTATTATTTTCCTGGATGTGCTCTCTTGCCTGTCTTGGCAAAACCATAATCACAATAATTTTCCAATCATATTCAATGGGTAAGAGGGTGGAGACTTCATGACTGAGCTGGCAAACTTCTAGAAATTGAGGAAAGTCCAATTCAGAGAATTCCAGAATCATAAAATTCTAGAATGAAAAGATGGCTATGACCATTCAAATTAATGTCCCTATTTTTAGAAACATGGAAACTGAGACTCAAAAATGGAAGTATATCTTGCTGAAGGTCACATAGTACGTTAGTAGAAAAGCTAGATGTCCTGACTCCTATACCAGTCCTGTCCCTACCCTGTGACAGTTTCTCATCTAATGCATTATCCTTCCATCAAATACTCACTGAACATCCATCATGTGCTCTTTAGAAACCCCAGAACGAAGCACAGAACTCTCAGAGAGCTAACGGTTGGGTAAGAGGAAGGATTTGCATATTGATAACTATACGGACAGACATTAAGTGATGCATATCCTAAAAAAGAAAACGGCATTACAAAAGAAAATCACAGAAATGAAATAAACTTCTGTAGAAACTAGACAAATTATGTTAACAAATGAAAGATGATGTGTATGATTAAAGGGATTAGTGAGAACTGGGGTAAATAGAGAATCCAGAGCATTTACACTGTCAGCTCTAGCTAATTATGACCAGAAAGGAATGTGGGCCATTGCTTTCCCCAAGAGAAACTAAGCATGTCGATTTTTATGCAGTGTGGTCATATTTTTTTAATGATATCAATGAATAAAATTGTTCTCAAAGTATTAGTTTTGTACGTACATTGTGGGGAAAGGAAGAAATGATCAGAAGAAAAGAGAAAAGGGATGAACTGGAAAGATGCTGACCAATTAGGGGATGAGATGGCCATTAGAATCCTAAATATTATGCAGGTTGACAGCTGACCTTGTCCAGTAATCTCTCCCCTTAGGATCCTGTCATGTTCCATATTGATTTCTTTGGTTTTGATTCGGAGTAAGGTAATTCTTAGACTAGCTGTTTTGTATGTGTTTTCATTATCTCAATGATAACTGGCACATTTTCTGACTCTCACAGGCTTCATATGTACCCTGGGTACTACCATTTGCATTTTTCTTACAGATTGAGACGTGAAACATCTCTGCAGCTTTTGTGCTACCCCTTGAACCTTAGGTGGGCAGTGAATCTCTTTTGTGACAAGTTCGTATTGAAACTGCAGAACAGATGGGAGCTGGCTAGAAATCATAAAGAACAGAGAGAAGCCAGCCATGAATTACGATTGCCAAAAATCCTCCAAAGTTATTCTGTATTAAGTAGCATGGAATATACTGGAAAACCCAGAATTCTGAGAGAATAATGGAGTTCATTGTTTTTGCCTTTTTTGCCAAAGAGTAGTGAAAGCTTTTTGATAGATTTTAAGCACCTGCTTTCCAACTCCTAAGACAGAATGGGTGGTGATTTCCTTTCAAACCTGGAATGGTTAAGGTACAGGATGGGGAATGGTTGGTATTCGGGTCTTTTCACCATCCATGACAGAAGTAGCTGCACCACTAAAATATGAAGTTTTGTGCAGTAATAACACTGCAGAAGATGTAGGTTCTGTCCTTTAAGGTACTTAAAATACAATATGTGTAGGCATGAATGCTATTTCAGCCACATATTGGTATAACAGGAGAGAGAAATTGTGTTGCTCTTAAATCAGGTCAAGAAAAGAACAGAGTAATTCATTATGAATGATTTTCTTGTTTCCATCACTGTTCTGTTTGTCAATGGAGAAATCATACAACCACTGGGATAAAATATTTATTGAGTACTTACTATGTGCATGACATTGTCTCCTTGCTAGGATTTGTCAGATGAGCAATGTAGTTCCTGGCATATACCATCCTCTACTTTTGCCTCTCCTCCTTAGAAATGCCGTTTCTTCTTTCTGAAATGAGGTTCGTTTCTATTCATTCTTCAGATCTCAGCTTAAAAAGCTTCCTTCATTTTTCATGACCCTACAATGTTGGATTAAGACCTCTTCCCTACGCACTATCCTAAAAGTGTGTGCATATCTCTATCAGCACTGGCTCCCTGTCTCTTCCAGACTCTAATGGAAGATAGAGTTTTATTCAACCTTATAGCCGCAGTGGTCTCTCATGGTACTCAATATACTGCACACACTCAGTGAATGTTTGTGGCAAGAATGAAAAAATGAATGAGTGAATGAATGAACAAATGAATGAGTAGATAGATGGATGAAATATATTCATGGATTAGAGGGAGTGACATACTTCACCTCAAGGAATCAGGAAGGACTTTACAAAGAAGATAAAAATATTCATTGGGACTTTAAACATTTGTTAGTTCATTTAGCAAGGCTTAAGGGTCTATACAGTGTTGGACACTTTTCTTAGCAGTAGGAATACAGCACAGAACAAAACTGCCAAGTTCTCTGTTCTTGGTGTTAACAGAGTAGGGCTAGCGAAACTATAAACAAGAAAGAAAGAATGCAAGAAAGAAAGAAAGAAAGAAAGAAAGAAAGAAAGAAAGAAAGAAAGAAAGAAAGAAAGAAAGAAAGAAAGAAAGAAAGAAAGAAAGAAAGAAAGAAAGAAAGAAGAAGAAGAAGAAGAAGAAGAAGAAGAAGAAGAAGAAGAAGAAGAAGGAAGGAAGGAAGGAAGGAAGGAAGGAAGGAAGGAAGGAAAAGGAAGGAAAGAAAAGGAAAGGAAAAGAAGGAGGGAGGGAGGAAAAGGGAGGAAAGAAAGAGGGAAAGAACATTTTAGGTAGCGATAAATGTTGTATGAAAATAAAACAGTATTATATGAAAAGGTGTGAATATGGGCAAAATGTAGTAAAACTTTTCTACAGCAAAGCTCAACCAAAACTCTAATTTTCTTAACTGATTCTGCTCGACTATCAAGCTTCCTGCTCATGGGAGGTGTCAAAGCTGTGTTCTGAAGGGGGATTTCTCTAAGTGGACAGGACCTTCGGTCCTCTGCTGTTTTTCCCTGTTTCCACTCTGATCTTCCTGAGTTTTTCTACTACAGACTTAACAAGACTCCTTCTTTTTGCTTATTTAAGGCTCCAATCAGACTATAAATCTCTTAGAAAACCACCTGTATCCCTTTTTGCCTCCCAAACCAAATGATCTAAGGAAAATGAAAGGAAATAAAGGAGAAAGTGGTGTGTTTTGTTTGGGCTTAGAATGGAAAGATTGCAGGAGTGGGCGGTCACAGCAGGCACTGAGGCAAAACTCTTCCTCCCAGATGGGAAAGGCAAAACATTGTGAAACTGTCTGGTCTTTGGGCTTTCCACATGGATATGTAATAAATCTTTGGCAGCATGAGATGAATGGCAGTCCAAAATTCTCCTGCAAAACTATGCAACTAATCGTCAAGGAATTTAGATACTGGTCAACCCAGAATACACATTACAATTAAAAATTATCCAGTGGAAGCACTGGAGTGTCAACCGAATTGTCAAAATTCTCTCTTTGATTGAACTCTGTCATAATCAATGTAGGCATTTCATGACTTATGCCCATCAGCACTGTGGCTAGGTCTATAAAAGTCCCCAATTCATTATAAGAACTATAGATGGTTAATGAGTGCCCTTCCAATAGTAATGTATGGGTTTTAGATACTCAGACTAACAACAGGTCGTCCTTGTCATCTGAAACATCATGGAGCGTGAGTTATAATATCCATTATTCTAGTTTCTGCATCTCGAGGGTGAGAAACTCCAGTTTCATGAAAGATTTAAGATGCCTATAGTATGTTCAGAATTTCTCAATATACAGCTCTCTCTGCTTTCCAAAAGGGTGTGTACAGTTGCTTTGCTACATTAGTATCTATTTTCACTCATTGAAAGAGGTCTGGAAAGAATTTTCACTTCTAGGAAAAATGTGAAAAGCAAAACTAAGGGTTGAGTGTTTGATTTGCCGTGAGCCTGTGGAGGCAGCAGTGCGGAGCCACGACGGTGGCCCCCGCCAAGCCCCTACTCTGGGACCTACTTTTCAGTATCTCAGCATCAAGATGCCACAGCTTTGAGCTGCATCTGTGAGCACGTGTGCATTGTCTTGATTTCTTTTGTTCATCCATTAGCAAGACGTGTCCTAAGGTATCAGAAAAGCCTAAGAGAGGTTAATTTTGGCGTCTGGGAATGCTTAAAAATTTTCCACATAAATTAATAGTAATTTTTTCTTCACTCTATGCCATTTCGGGTTACGAAAGTTTTCATGGGAATGCTCTACCTTTTTTTTTTTTAACGTTTATTCATTTTTTGAGAGTGCAAATGGGGGAGGGGCAGAGAGAGAGGGAGACACAGAATCCCAAGCAGGTTCCAGGCTCTGAGCTGCCAGCACAGAGCCAGATGCGGGGCTCAAACCCACTGACCAGGAAATCATGATCTGAGCCGAAGTCGGTCACCCAACACACTGAGCCACCCAGGCACCCCAGGAATGCTCTACTTTTGAATAGCAAAGGGAGACTTGTAACCTGCTGCCTTCGGTTTGGATTTTTTAAGTGAACAAACAAGTACTTTAAGGAAGCTGTCCTCTTCCACTACAGCCCAACGGACAAGAGCTTTCTTTTTGTAGATTCACTCAACAAATATTAAAGAAACGCTACTATGTAATGTGGCTTTGTGCTAGTTGCTGGGATGCAGTGGAATTCATTTTCTAATTAGGAAGATGTTAATCAAATAATCACATGGATAAAAGCCACATTACAAATGGTACAACGGTTACAAAGGTAAGACATGAATTTTTAAGAACAAGTAATGGGGGGAGAGGGGAAGCGCCTGGGTGGATCGGTTGGTAAAGCGGCTCTTGATTTCTGCTGGGATCACGATCCCGGGGTTGTGGGATCGAGCCCTGAGTGGGCTCCAAGCCGAGGGTGGAGCCTGCTTAAGATTCTTTCCCCCACTCTCCTTCTGCCTCTCTCCTGCTTGTGCACTCTTTCAAAAAAATTTTTTAATTACTTAATTAATTAGGGAGAAAAAATGATAGAGACAGAAACATAGTCTGGAGAGTCAAGGAGGTCTTCCCTGAGAAAGAAGTAATGATGTGAGATTTAAAGGAGCTAATTGGGTGGATGGAGGGCGGATGGAAGCAGGATTGGAGAAGAGAGTTCCAAACCCGGGCGATTGCATACAAAGTGCCTTCACTGGGCAGAGATTCAATCAAAAGGGCGAGAGTGGATGAGAATGATTGTTCTGAGATCGAACTGGAGGACGTGGGTTGAGGGAGGACCTTGGAGCATCCAGCTGGCCACTTTAGATATTTTGGTCTTTATTTTAAGAACGGTAGGAAGCTCTTGAAGAATTTGAAGTAGAATGATCATATGGTCAGGTATGTGTCTTGTGTGAAATAATTTTTAGTTAAGTTGACCCATCCTACATTTTAACAAAAATGAATAAAATCCTGTTTTGCTGTGCTTAGAGGTGGTAAACAAGCTTTCCCGCTGAAACTGTTTCTTTGCTTGTAAACATGCTTTTCTCAGTAATTGATGAAGTTGTAAACATGTTTACTCCATTTTGGATAAGCATAGAATACCTCACTCAAAGGAGAGAAAGTCCTAAAAAAGGACATAACTTACAAAAACATTATATAATCAATGATGTAATAGTTTCTGTAACTTTCCATCTAACCAATCAGATCAGGGCTGATACCATTGGAAACTGGCTTGAATGGGAGGCACTTTTGGAGTGCCTAGTCTCCCCAATTAGCGTATGGGCCTGCTGGGCAGACTGTGAGGCATATTGACCCCGGTGTCCTAGGGAGAGTGCACAGCTGGCTGCACTTTGCCACATGCACACCATTAGGTACCCCCTAACTTTGGTAAGACATCTGCAAGCGAGGCCCTGAGATACACCTGTGGGTAGTGAGCAAAGGCTGGGCTGGTGAGAAAGACTCTTAATCACAGGACATGTAGCAGGTGCCCTCCGGCCCCATCCCTTCTTGCTTACTTGCAGATGTCTCTTACCTTCTAAAGAAAATAAAAAAATAAAAGCCCCAAACGCCAAACCTGGGTGCTTGTTTTGTCCTTAGCTGTGTTTCCATAGACTAAAAACAAAGGCATGCCTTTTTAAATGACTTTTTTAAATCTTTTTTTTTTATCACCAGTTGTAGACATGCCCCTCTGCACACATTTTCGCTGTTTCTGTTTATTCATTTTGTTTTGTTTTCCCTTATCTACCTGATCTACAAATGTCAGTGTGACTTAGGCGTCAGCTTTTGAATGTCTTCTCTTATTCTCTTTGTGAACTCATTCAATCTCATGGCTTTAAATACACTTATCAAATGTTGAAGACTCTCAAATTTATATCTCTAGCCAAGATTTTTCCCTGTGAACTATAAACTCATAAATCCAACTGTCTGATCAACCTCTCTGCTTAGAAGTTTAATAGGCATCTCAAACTGCACATGGGAAAAGCCAATTTTTTTATCTTCCACCCTCAGTAATTCATTATTTCAGTTGCTCAAGCCAAAAACCTTTGACTCTTTTTGTTTCATAAGCTATTATGATTTATTAAAAATTCTGGTTCTACATTCTTTTTTTTTGAGAGAGAGAGAAAATGGAAGTGGGGCCGAGGGGCTGAGAGAGAGGGGGACAGAGGATCCAAAGCGGGCTCTCTGCTGACAGCAGTAAGCCCAATGTGGAGCTTGAACTCATGATCGTGAGATCATGACATGAGCCAAAGTCAGATGCTCAATAGACTGAGTCACACAGGTGCCCCTATATTCTAAATATGTCAAAAGCCAAATAACTTTTTATCACTTAAGTAGTCTCCCTGCTTCTGCCACCCTTTTCAGCCTGTTCTCAGCACAGTAATCAGACACATCTTGATGAAACATATATCTGATCATGTTATTCCACCACTCAAATATTTCAGTGGTTTCTCATCTAATTTAGCACAAACGCTAAATTCCTAGAGGAGGTGTTTCCATAGTACTTCTCTAATCACACCTCTACTATTCTTCCCTGGTTCATTTGCTCTAGCCCATTGGGCTCCTGGCTGTTTCCTGAACACATTAGTTCACTTCAGGACTTGAATTCACTCTTTCTGTACCGAGAATGTTCTTCTTCCATATACCCATATGGTTCACACCTTTGCTTCTTTTAGGTCTTAATTCATAGATCACCTTCTCACAACCCAGAAATGTTTTCCTGACCATCCCCTGTCCTCGCACACTTCTTACACATCCTTCTTGTTTATCTTTTCTCCTGTAATCGTTATCATCCAACATAATCTATATTTCACCTATTTATCTTGTTTATTATCTGTCTCTACCACTAGAATATTAACTCATGAGAGGCATGGATTTTTGTCTATTTCATTGGCTCTTATTATCTCCGTGGCCTAGAAAATTGTCTGACCCTTGGTCATGCTCAAGAAATACGTATTGAACATAAGAATTTGTGTTCATAGCACGGTGAGTAAAACCATAGGGAATGCATCCAGTAGCGCCGTAGGCAGCGGTGGAAGTACTTAACTAAATGAACAGTGTCATGAGTAAGCATATGTTTAAATTGAGGTAAAATTGACCCCCAAAATAGTAAAATTTGGCGATATGATACATTTGAAATGGTACATGGTGATTTGATATATGTGGGTATTGCAAAATCTTAAGAGCATAGAGATGAGTGAATAAAAATAAGAAACAGAGTATAATTTTTCACACAGTAACATTTATACAGTTTAAAAACCTATTATAACATCATATTTCTTACAAGTATATCTACTTATATGTATAAGCAGAATGAGAGAAGAAAAGAATGGTGATGGGGAGTAGAGGGAGAAAATAATAAAATATAAAATAAGAGAGGAACATTGCATGGACTCATGATGATACTGTGCCATGAGCTGAAAACTATGAGTCACTTACCTCTTGACACCCAGGATCCCCCAGATAACCACACACACAAATGAGAATCAGTCTTGCCGTTGTGTGAAGAATGACTTGTAGGAGGCAAGAGTCAATGTAGGATGACCAGATATTAGTGCCATCGTCCAGGTGAGGTATGGTGGTAGCTTGAACTCCCATGATAGGAGATGGAGATAAACGGATACATCTGAAAAGTACAGGGGAGGTAAAAATCTGTAAGATCTGCTGCTGAACTGGCCCTTGGGTGAGGGGAATGATAGGAGATTTCAAAGACAATTCCTAAGTTTCTGGTTCTGATTTTATCATTCACTTGGAAAAGGGAATATTGGCATAGGAATTTCCACATCATTTTTGGTTTGGTTGTATATTTTTGATTTTGATCATCTGTATAAAATACAATCAGATAGTAGGCTTCATGAAGCTAATACTACAATATTTTTCGTGTGATAGATGCTCGAATTATGCATTATGGGATTCACGCTTCATATTTCCTGATTCATTTCAATTTCAGATAATAAGATGAATTAAATTGAGCCCAGTAGTATTTTAGATTATGGGAAGTTACTAGATTAAAAAAATAATCTTTAAAGCTTCAGGATTCAGGGCTTTGTACTTTGCAAAGCATTAAGCAAATTGAGGGAGTGACAAATGAAGAGCATAGAGTCTGATAACATAAAAGAAAACCCATAGCAATTATTTGCAGCTGGCTGAGGTCAATTTAGTTGAAGCATCTTGCAGGAGATAAACACATGCACAAATTTAAAATGAAGTTTAAAAGAGAATATCTCCAAGTATTGAAATTAATCATTCCCATTCCTGTCTTTCTATTGTGCTCTGTACTTTTATGATAGCACTACTCACATTCTGCAGTGAATTATAATTACCGGTGGTACACGTCCTCTATGTCCTACTCTTATTGGGCAAAGACGATGTCTCATTTTGTGTCCTCCTCACTGCCCACACGTTGCTTACTGCATAATGGTCACTCACTATAGGTTTGTTGAATGTAGTTATCTTTTAAATTTAAGTTAAATTCAAATTGATCTTTTATATTAACTAATTATTATAAATTATTGATTTTAACTTTTTTTTGATAGTCTGCATCCAAATCAGTTTTCCGAAGAAAATGGCTTACAAGTGTGAGTTTCTATTTGACAAACCTGACTGCTGGACCCTGAAAGATGCCTTCTGAAGCTCTATTCAAGGAATTTTCCTATCTTTCTGTATTTTGTTCCCTATTAATTGTTCCCTATTAATCTTATTGTTACTGTTTTAACCCAATTATATACAAAGAGGCGGTGATATGACTATTGTGTCTCACCATCTAGTGTTGGCATCTGAAAAGCAAGTCTTGGACAAGAAATGATACAAGTCTGTGTTAGCAAAAGCTTGAATATTGTTAATCATGCAGAAGAGGAAAACAGGTTAAGTTTGTACGTGAAAATGCTTAGATCAGCGATCAGTAAATCTTCAATGTAATTTAAATCTTCTTTGCATACTACTCTTCTCCCCTCTCCCCATTCAGTCATTCCACAAATATTGAGTGTTTCAGGTAGTTGAATCAAACAGATCAAAATCCCTGCCCTTGTGAAGTTTACAGTCCAGTAGAGGGAAGTATACAAAATAAAATAAGCAGCACAAAAAAAAAATGGACAGAGAAGAGAAAACACATACAGACATATGTGTTGGAAGGTAGTAAGTACGCAGGAACAAGAGTGCATAGAACGGGATAAGATGGATTCAGAGCATGAGCAGGGGACGAGCAATTCACTTTATGAAATGGAGAGGCGAAGATAGGTCATGCTGTGAAATGAAGACCTGAGCAAAAGTTTGAGGAATCTGCAGGAATTAGTCAAGCAGTTGTCTGGAGGAGAGTATTCTGGGAAGACAGTAGAGCTAGCGCAAAGGCCTGGTGTCTTTGAGGAACGACACAGGGGACAGTGCGATAGGAGAGGAGTGGGCTAATGGAGCCTTGAGGGCATCGTAAGAAACTTGGTTTCTACTCTAGGTGAAGAGTCATTAAAGAGCTGTGCACAGAGGAGTTACACAATCTGACTTGTAATTTTAAAGGATCTGGCTGCCGTGTTGAGAATAGACTGCGCGTGGGGAAGTTATTACAACAATTTGGGTGAGAGATGGTTGGTGAGACCAGAATGATGGTAATAATAAATAATGGAAAGCGATCAGCTGCTGGACATATTTTGAAACTGGAGTCAAGCAAATTTCCTCACATACTGGATGTGGGATGTGAGTAAAATAGTGGATTTGGGGGTCACTCCAATGCATACAGCTCAAACAACTGGCATGGGGGAGCTGCCACAAATTAAGATGGTGGGGGGCTGGCTGTGGAGGGAGGGTGTGGCCAGGAGTTTGGTTTTGGATGTGCTTGAGATGTCTGTTAGTCATCTGAGGTCCTACCTTAATACTTCTTAGTTGAGAAAGAGCTTTGAGACTACAGTAAATACAGTATTTGTTGATCTAGTCAATATCATTTCTTTACAAATCAAGGAGTTCATTTGTCAAAAAGGTTGAATGACTTGTACAGGGTTACACAGATGGCCTTGTTGTCATGAACAGTTGTTCTTTCAAACTGCAGTCTAGGCATTAAATAATAGCCCAGCTCAGAATGCTCTGGCCTATTTAAGGGAAAACCTGCCAGGGGTAATGATTCCACTCACTCAAGAAGAGGTTAAGAAAGAAAGAAAAAAAGAAAGAAAGAAAGAGGAAGAGAGAGAGAGGGAGGGAGAGAGGGAGGGAGGGAGGAAGGAAGGAATGATGGAAGGAAGGAAGGAACAAAGAAAGAAAGAAAGAAAGAAAGAAAGAAAGAAAGAAAGAAAGAAAGAAAGAAAGAAAGAAAGAAAGAAAAAGAAAGAAAAAGGAAACAACACCTCCCTTGTAATGCAGACATATAACTAACACTCATTAAGAGTTTGCAACATGCCAGGCACACAGTCCCATGATCTCACTTAAGGTTTAAGCAGCTCCATAAGCCGGGTCCTATAACTACTTTCTCTACTTTACAAAAGAGGAAGAAAATTCACACAGAAGTTAAGGAATTACTAGGGAAGGGCAGAGCTGGGATTTAAACCCAGCATTCTGAATCCAAAGTTTTGTGCCACACCTTCTTCCTTCAGCTTAAGCACTCAAGCCTATAAAACTGCAGTTAGAGCTCAGAAGGATAGCTTTGAAAACTGGTCACTCTGTCTTTCATAGCAACTAAGGTTGTGACAACAGGTATTTATCGATCTCATATATACTGGTGGTTAGAGAGGATGGAGGGTGGGATTAGAGAGTGAAAGAGAGTTCAGGAACTGGGAAGGGAAGATCAGGTTCCCAGATTTCAAAGACAAATTTTCCAAATCAATTCTAAGACTGATTATTTTATGGAGAAGACCTGTCTAAACATTAAACCAGGGGAGGTTTTTAAACATTAAATGATTACTTTGAATTAAAGGCACATGGCATGGTGATCTTATGTATTAAAGAACACCTTGTTTAAACTTGCCTGTAAACAAGAATTTTTACCATGATCTTATGGCTTGGAGACTTGATGGCCTGGAATTTAATTTAAAATGTGCCAGTGACTAAACTAAACTCTTTACTGGCACCTACACACCAAGTGAAATTGTGAACTCGCTTGTATTCTTTCCGCTAGATTTGCTAAGACTAAGGAGAAATCCTAGGGAAGTTTGCGTCCACAGGTTAACTATGGTGATACCACAGTGTCTGCTTTCTTTAGACCAGTGAAGTAACTTCAGGAAGTAAGCAGGGTACATATCCACACATTATTCCGCTTTAGTACTCACTCACCTTTAGCGAGAGGAGACACTGTCTCCTCAATTCAAACCAGCAAAATGATGGTTGATAAACCCTTCAAATATATTGAGATGAAAAATGACGGAGATGTTGTGTCTTAGCTTACGCCTTCTGGCAGCCTTTATCTTTAAGGCAAAAGAACCATTGTGTTTATCAATGCAATTTATTTCTTTGGCTTTGTTTGCATTCCCTTTGAGGTAAGTTTTTGACATTTTTCATGTCTAAGTGATTGAAGAGGCTTTGTCTGCTACCTGGTGGTCAGATAGGAAATTGCATTTGCAAGCCCTGGAAAACCACATGTCAATTTCTAGGCCACATTAAAAAATTATATTTCAAATTTGCATTCGGAAGCTCATGGTCTCTCCTTTTATTAGCAAGTAGGTGCTGCATTAGGTTATGTCATTGTTTTCATAATTTCATTGAAAGTTTTAAATGGCCATTTTATGACATAACATGTATATCCTAACATGTCCACAAATGTCTCTTTGCTTAATTGCACTGTACAGAGCTGTAGTCTGGGAGGTCAGTTCTTAGGAAACAAAAAAGTAGAGAAGCAAGATTAAGAGTCATTCCTGGAAGAGACAGGAAAACTGGTGTTTCAGGAGATGCTTCTCAATCACTGGAGTGGTAAGACCAAGGCTTTCCTCTGGTTTCTTTTCTTTTTCTTTAACACACTCGTGCACACACTCATACACACACTGAGTGGTGATTCAGTTTCCTCTACGAATAAAGTGTGGGTAATGGATTTATATTTAAATAAAAGCCCAACATCTTAATGCCATCCCCAGGGTGAACTGATATTTAATAGGGAAAGAGACCTGCTTACACCGTTTGAATTTGCTACTCTTCAAATCTTTACCATCACCATCAAAGAACAGACAAAACAAAATCCAAACAACCTAAGAACCTCAATTTCATCTAGGGCCCCCTCCTCAATATTTTGTAACACATGACAATCGTCATTGATTTTACCATGCTTCCCGGGATTAGAAACAGCTCTCAAGATAGAAGTATTTTTTGTTGAAAGACAAAAAAATACAGGTGCAATTTGTACTGTAAGCACTGGCCAGAGAAAGGTAAGCCATGACTGTCAAGTTTTTACATAGCAGCTTCTGAGTTTTATGGGAAAAGGAGCATGTGTTCAACTTTCTTGGTTCAATATCAGTCAAGGTATGCATGATAATGGCATCTTTATACTGTGGTGTATTTTTATCCAATACTAAACAGGAAACGCAAATTTCTTAGAGCTATGTTGAATGTGATCTCTCTCTAAAAGTATATTTGGTATGAAAATTATAAATCCAATTGCTTGCTTTTTTCCTGAACATATACATGTCTGAAAATTTCTCAGCAGAGAACTACAAACAGTCTCTATCTATTGGATTATCCAGTTTCTTTAGCAGGCTGGGAAAGCAAACTTTTCTCTGGGAGGTTTTAGTGCTTCTCTCTGACCTGAACCAAGCTTCATCTAGATGGAGCAGGTGATAAGGAAAAGTACTAAGATTTCATTTTAGACTCAGGAAACACTGCAAGAATTTCATTGTGTTGGGTGCCTTGCAGTTGGTATTCTAACCAGCTATAGACTGGATGTTCCAATGACCTCCACCATGTTTTCCATTAATTTGCTAGAGCAGCTCACAGAACTTAGAGAAACATTTTATTTACTAGATTACTGGTTTATTATAAAAGGATTTAACTCAAGAATGACATAGAGCAAGATGTGGGGAAAGGGCATGGAGTTTCCACACCCTCTTAAGAGCACACCACTCTCCCTCTCCATGCATTCTGGGAAGCTCTCTGAACGCTGGCCTTTTAGGATTTCTATGGAGACCTCATTACATTAACATGATCGATTACATCATTGACCATTGGTGACTGAACTCAATCTCCAGGTCCTCCTCCCTCCTGGGAGAGGAGGGGTAGTCTGAAAATTCTAACCCTCTAATCATGAAGTTGGCTCTATGGGCAATCAAGCCCACATCCTTAGGTGACCTTAGGACTTTCCAAAAGTCAATTCACATAACAAAAGACATCTCTACCACTCTCTTCACAAGAAGTTCCAAGGGTTTTAGGAGCTGGTGCCAAGAACAGACCAAATACCTCTTATTATAAATAACAACATCACACAGGGATGTTGCTCTGATTGGTTAAATTTTGAAGCAGATCCACTACTGTAATTGAACTTTCTTCAAATGTAAGCACTCACAAAAAGTAAAAAGTAAGTTTAAAATTAGAGTGTGATAAAATTGTTATATGTACATGAATTTATTGAAAAATCTTTATATCCTGTGGTATAAATGACATTATTTGTTGTTCAGTTATTTTTTTTTCAGCAATGTGTTTTTGAATTCCTCCTTGCAATCTTATTTGACAATATCTTGGGCAGATTCCACAACTTTCTGGTTGCTTTTGTCTATTGAAATTAAATCTTGGTTCTATTTAAAACTGCAACGGTTATATTTGATACAAAGTTCTTCTGCAGAGTGTACATAAGCTATATTATTTGTAGAGGTAGAAAATTTTTAACTTCTTTTCTTCTAGGTTCTTTGGTTGGTGTAATAATTAAATTGACAAATGACAGATTAATAGGAGAAAAACAGTTTAATTTAGTCCATACAGGAGCCCCAAATATAAATATATAAGTCTCCAGGGCAAGTCAGGCAATTAAGGCTTATATGCCATCCAGAGCTATGGAATGGGGGATAGGGGCTTTCAAAGGAGAGGAGAGTAATTCACAGGGCAATAAGAAGAGCAGACATTTAGTTTAGTAATTAGATGTTTGCCCTGCCTTACAGATAGGTCTTTCAGGTAGAAACTTATCTCATCATAGGTCTTTTTCTGGGTCAGGCCCCATATTTAAATTCTTTTAGGTAATTAAAGGAAAGGTAAAAGTTTTTCTTGAGTCTGTTGCTTCTTAATTGCCTTGAGCTCAAAATAATCCTCATACCAAAGTGACATATTCTGGCAAAAGCTTCCTTCTTTCATGCTCAAAGTGTGGTTAATGGACTCTTTCTGGTCCATGAAAGGTTTACTACTAAGGAGAGGCAAAATAAGTGAGAATAAACATTTAGAAGCTTGTATAACAGCTTGACATTGATGTAACATCCAAGTTCATTCAGGCCCCTCCTCTAAGTTCTATACTTCATCACACGGACCCACCGGCACTGCTGAGAACCCTCTTCCATGTACCCTGAGGGCCACAGAGTGTTTCAGTGAGGCAGAGATTTGTCCCTATCTTCTTCTCACCACATTCCCTTCAAGCCTTGCTGGACAGGGCCTAGCGGAGGTTCCCGTCTTTGGCATCTTTGTTTATGTGTACCCACATGCCCAAGGGACATATCTCAAAGCTTTCTTGAGAACATTATCATTGCACTCAGCTGCACAAGCAATGGCACCATGGGGAACTATGGATTTCCACAGCTCAGCAATCGTTCAGCAAGAGAATGCGTTCTCAGTGATGTTTTCCTATAGTTACCCTTACATCTGTATTCGAGAGTGTTCTGAAGCTCCCCTCTCTCACATGGCTTGAGTTGGATGGGAGTGGAGGCAGAGATGGAAAACTTTCTCCCTAAAAATATTATATTCTGTACCTCTCTCTCTCTCTCCCTCTTTCTCCCCCCTCTCTCTCTTTCTCTGCTGTTGTGATTTTCGGTGATGGGGAAGGGGTTAAAGCAAATGGAGCCAATTCTACTACCTGTTAGAAAGTCTAAAGCTGTATTTATATTATGGTAATGTTTGGTAAATTCTGATTTCAGCTGTAAGTCTTTGCCATAATTATGACCAATGGGGAAAAAAATCTTCTAAACATCCTATTACATCTGCCTCAGTAGATTGCATTCTGTTTGGAGGATGAGGTTGGTGTCATCTGTGATAATTCATTTTTATGTGTCATCTTGACTGAGATAAGAGATATTCAGAGAGCTGGTAAGATATTATTTCTGGGAGTGTCTGTGACAATGTTTCTGGAAAGGATTTGTATATGAATCAGTAGACTGAATGAAGATCACTCTCATCAATGCAGGTGGACATCACTCAGTCCATTAAGGGTCTGAATAGAACAAAAAGGCAGAGGAATGGTGAATTTGCTCCCTTGCTAGAACTGGGACATCCATCCATGTTTTCTTGCCATTTGACACAGGCCCTCATGGTTCTCAGGAGGCTTTAAGGCCTTCAGACCCAGACTGAATTACACCACCAGCTTTCCTGGTTCTCTAGTTTGCAAATGGCAGATTGTGGGACTTCTTGGCCTCCATAGTATCATGTAACATGAGCCAATTCCTATAATAAATTATCTTATCTATCTATCTATCTATCATCTATCTGTCTATCTATCTATCTATCTATCTATCTATCTATCATCCATCTATCTATCTATCTCTCATTGGTTCTGTTTCCTTTTGAGAAACTTGACTAATACATCATCCTATTAGCTGTCATATTCTACATAGGCAGCTGAGAACCCAATTATGCAGAGAAATCTGACTTCTGATGAGGGACAATAGGGAATCCCTGGCTCTGGACTCAACTATGTTTCCTAATAATAATAAATCTAATAGTAAGCCACATCTAGACTTCCATATGCAGGTAGCCTATTTCTCTGAAATGTAAGATGTTGTAAGATTTAGAATGTGTCAATGTATGTTAAACTCTTAGAACAGTGCGTAGCACACAATATGCTTTTAAGAAATGTTCACTGGTAACTACAGCTTTGCCTGCCAGGTGCTTTTTCAACCATCTTATTTTAGTAAAAGCATTGTTGCAGACTGACATCAAAATGGCGCAATTTTATGTCCCTCTGTGTACCCACGCCCTTCACATTGAACTTCTCCCATCAAAAGGTAGAGACTCTTTCCTCAGTCCTTGAGTCTAGGCTGGCCCTGTGACTTATTCAATAGAATATGGTGAAAGTGACATTGTGTTGGTCTGAGTCAAATTCTCAAAGGCTTTGTGAACTTCTACTCACTCTTCAATCCTTCTTTTGTCAAGAAAACAAGGACAAACTAGCCTGCTGGAGTGGAAGATTGCTGAGGTACCTCAGTTAGAAGTCAGCCAACCGTAGTCAGCTAAGCCACCGGGCTGGTGTGCAACTGACGATGGACACATGAGGAAGCCCAACAAGCCACTCCCAGAAGAATTGTCTCTCAGCCTGGTATAAACTGGTAGGCTTGAGAATTAAGAACTAAATAAAAGATTCCTGTTTTAAGCCCTAGATTTAGGGGAGTGCTCCTCCTACAGTCAACGGCTACCTCAATGCTATTCCAGATTCCTTCCACATCCATCAAATCCCACTTAACTTTTAATATCCATTTCAATTGGCATTTCTTCCAAGAAGATTTTTTGAATTTCTTCAGACAATGTCTTCTTTCACCTGTAATCGAACCCTCATTTTTATATTACGTCCCCTTTTTAGTTCTTCTCTCAGCTTGCCTTATAGTGGAAGTGTTTGTATGCTACTCATATTGGTTTCTCTACAGCTAATAGGTAAACACTCAGTAGACATGAGGATGTGAGCCAGGCCGATCCACTCATACCACTTTTTCCCCATGGCGATTTGATTCAAGAAGACCAAGCAGGCCATTCAGAGTCTGTGTATACCAGATAGACTCTGAGGAAAAGAGTCTGGTGTTCCTTTTAGATTAAGAGCTATAAGGATATAGGTGTGGTGCTGTGCAGGATTAGGAGAGGAATGGAGAAGGGAGAGGAACTGAGTGGAGCAGGGAGAAAAAGGGCCATGAAGAGGATAAAGAAGCAGAGCTGAGAAAGGGAGAAAGGGATATGAAGAAATGTGAAAGCTATCAACATTGAGACTATGAATCTGGCCTTCTCTGGAGGTGGTTAATTCTCTTTTTACCAAAGCTCTATTGGGTTGTGTCTTGATTACTTGTAACATGAAAGAATCCTTATAATCATCTTGTGAATCGAGGAGGGTTAACATGAACCATCCTAGAGCTTCACCACCTAATGTGTTGTCTAAATTGGGGCACTTCTAAGAGTTAAAGTGGGTGTTTTTGGTGTTGACTTTGAGAAAACAGGTTTTAACTAAGACTGTCCCTGAGGTTCCTAGAAAAAACAATTTTCTCAAGTGAGCCTGAATCTGCAGAGCTCAGGACAAGGTGCTGAGAAGCCGTGTTACAAAAACTCCAGGTATGAACCTTTCAGGGGTCTCCTTTCATGGGTGCCAGTCAGCCTCCCACACTTACAACCTGTTTAGGTACAGTGCAGTTAATGGGGAAAAAAGACCATAGGAAATTTATTATACAGGTAGCAATTAAATTCTTTGAAACTATCTTGTATTAATATAGGGTATTTCTTGGAGTTCTGTTTATAATCATTATAACTTAAAGAATAAAAAGAAAAGTGTTAATCTTTGTGTGGGAATTTTCCTTGAAGATACTGTGTTTCTATCCTGTGGGGAGAAATAAATTAGTATCGTTGTCTAAATTAGGTGCTGAATATGTTTGTTATATAAATGTCATACTCAGCTAAAACTTTGTGTTGGCCATACAAAAGAACACAGTGTGTGGCTAGGGCTGGAGAATGCTTTGATTTCTACTTTTATTTTCCTGTATGAGCTAAAGCAGTCAAAACAATATACTTAGTCTCCCAATCCCCCCTTGCTAATGTAGTGGTCTGGGGGGTTGGGGAGGGACAAGACTAATAACGAGTAGATAGACTTATATTTTAATGAACAGAGATAGGCAGGACCATCAATACAGGACTGGAGTCCAATCAGAAGTGGTATTATGGTGCCCATCTTGTTTGTTCGGTTGCTGACTCAAAACCTAATTTTACCTTTTACCATTTTTCCCCATGAAATATGCAACCAAATATATACATGGGAATAAATCAGTGGCTTTAGCCATAGTGTGTGGGTATGTGTGTAGGAGGGGTGGCAGTGATATCTAAAATATTTACATCAAGTTTCATATTCATCCCAAGAGCAGCAGTCAGATCAGAACAACCTAGGAAATAAGTGATAAGAATTAACTCTATTCTTTACTTTTCTTTTTAATAAAAATCCTCAGTAATTAGCATTTTTTTCTTTTTTTAAAAGTGTCTGGTGTTGAGTTCTCGATTCAGATGAATTTCATGGGTGAACTACAGAACACTGAGACTCCAAAATAATGCAGAAGCCATTCCATGAAGTTGACAAGTGAAAGGTAATTCCTTTTAAGAAATATTAGCACCCACTCCATACATAATTACTAACTGTGGGGCAAATTAGGATGATAAAGACACAAATAGGTATACTATAAGAGAATCTAAGAAAAGAGCTAAAGAATGGTACAAATGCCACAGTGGAGTTTGACAGTGGGGTAGGTAACATCTAGGTGGAAAAAATAAGAAAAAACTTCTTAGAAGAGGGACCATTTGAAATGAGCCTTAAAACTTGAGCAATTTTTTTTCAGGCACAGATACAAGAAAGATAGAACTATTTCATAAATAACCGAAAGCTCAGGGGAAAGGAAGTTTGGGACAGTTTCCAGGAATAGGTGGTGGTCCACTTGGACTGCAAGATAGAGCAAGATGACCAAAAATGCAGTGACATCTAGTAGGAAAATACACTCATCCCATACAGTATGGAAATACATCTCAACTTATACCTCTCCCTACTGTTAACACGGTGGCCTATCCATCGACATACACACATACATACACCTCAAGCAAATACTTTGGAATTTGCGGGTCATCGTTTGATAGAATCTTGATATCTTCACTATACAACACTGCTAGTGTCTCTTTGCATTTAATTTCACCTTGAAAAAGAACTTGTAATTCTTTCAGTGTCATGACATTCTGTGACTTCTATTTCAAAGCCCATACACCAGATTTCAATATCATCACATTTCATATTCTGTGTTTTACACTTGTGGATGGGAGAGCACTATAACGTCCCCCTTCCCCAACACCATACTAGTGTTCTGGCTCACACCAAGAATCTGACGTTGTGCGTATGTGTGATGGGGGACTCGTCAGAGGATTTTGAACAAAGGAATAGAGGGGGTAATCTAGCATCAATATATAGGGAAATTTGGGGAGACATGTTAATTGTGACAACAGTTAAAGCTCACAAAAGTCCTGTAAAATACTAAGTTTCTATGCATGGGTAGGAATAGTCAGAATGGGTAAGAGAAGATAGTTTCAAGAGACTTTGCCAAGGTGAAATCTCAAGAGCATAAGAATTGATGTAAATGGTAAGTGACAAAGAGGACAATTTTGGTACAGAGAATGGTAATATCACCAGTAAAAATAAAGGTGACAAAAGGTAGGGAGATGTTACCAAGTATGTTTTTGGAAATACGGTATTTGAACTTCCCCACTGACGTATTATGTGCAAAGCTAAACTCTGTAAAATGTTAATTATTTTGAAGGGGCTAATTACTCAGTACTAAGGAAGAATAATGATATAACAAAAGTTCTCTTAAGAAGGCTCCTTTCTGCCACCAATAGGAACCAGCGCTTAAGATGTATAATGTGCCCAGTTGACTGGGAGGGGCAGAGAGAGAACAGATGTAAATCGTGTGTGGGATCCATCTTTGTGAGTGAATCAGAGGGAAGCAGGTGTTCACTGCCTCCACAGAAGGGGCCAGTTCCTGTGAGCCTCTGGAAATGTGGTCACATCCATCTGATTGTGCTTCTAACATTAGGCAAATCTCCATTTCTGCCCTTCCTATTGGTTTTAGAACCTACTCCCTCAATAGTGTGACCCCCACTGTATGGTTTGGAATGAAGAAGGACAAGGAACTTGGCATCCAAATATTCAGGCACTGTCAGCATCTAAACATCTTTCAATATCCATGTTTTTTTTAATTTAATGTTTTATTTATTTTTGAGAGACATAGAGACAGAGCGTGATCAGGGGAAGGGCAGAGAGAGAGGGAGACACAGAATCCTTGAAGCAGGCTCCAGGCTTTGAGCTGTCAGCATAGAGCCTGATGTGGAGCTCGAACTCATGAGCCATGAGATCATGACCTGAGCTGAAGTCGGAAGCTTAACCGACTGAGCCACCCAGATGCCCCTCAATATCCGTGTTTTAAATGAACTTAAAAGTTATTTGATAATGAAGACAATACTTCCAGTCTGGTGTCTAATACTTTTACTTCCCAGCAGCATACCACTTTGGTCAGGTTGAACCACTGCACAATTTTGCAGCTCTTTTAAGAAAAATGAAGAAAACAATTGGAAAGACGCGATCACATGCAATGGTGAGAAAATAGTACTATTGCCCGATCTTTTCCCATAAATGTGAACCAAATCCTTGGTTCAGCTCCACACTGTGTATTTATTATAAGCCCTTACAGCAAGGGATTTTGTTTGTTTCTTGTAGCACCAGAGAGACACAGTGGCTAACAAATAATTCAGAAAAGCCATTGACATATTTATCGCATGTCAGAAATTTCCTGGATCTGTACTTTATCCATGTCCCTGGCTTGAAGTGCTCTTCACGAGAGTAAGCTGTAACATAAGACTGAGTTCTTAGTCTGCTTCTGCCACCGATGACCATAATAACTTCACTACTATGTTTTTGTATACTACTTTACGACTTCAAAGTACTTTTATATACAGTGACTCATTTATATTAATGACTCGTATATTTAATGTAATGGTGTCCCCCAAACCACGGATAAAGGTTCAACACATGAATTCTTGTGTTATACTGCATGGGTTCAAATCTCCATTTCATCTGCTAGCTATGTGACCTTGGACAAGTCACATATCTGTGCTTCAGTTTTCTTGTCTATAAAATGAAACCTACTAGAGTTGTCAAAGGGATTCAATGACATAGTCTATGGAAAGTACCAAGCATGGTAGAACCTAGTGAGAGCTCAGTGTTAGTTATGAATAAATTATGACTTATCTACTTTGCTGGGGTATAACTGTGATATATGGAGAAACCGAGCAGTATTTTTGAGTGATGTGTTTGAAAAGCAAGCTCACATAAGTGTGTGCCTGGGGTTCTTTCATGATTTCCATGGAGTTAGGGATTTTATTTCTTTTGTCAGCTGTGAAGAGGGACCCAATGGAGAATAAACTCTACCAAAGTGTTGAGGAGTTCCTCACAGTAAGCTCCAGGAGGGCACTAGGTCTGTCTTGTTTGTCATTACATTTCTAGAACCTAGCATGTACGAGGTGCACAATAAATATTTGTTAAATGAATAAACATGTGGAAAAGTCTTAATAGCTATGCGATTGACCTTTAGCTCAGGTACATTTAGCAATCAAATAGGAAAGAAGTGATCTTTTGAAAGCAGAAGATTTAGAGATGTGTCCCCGATTACTAGGAATTCCTTAGAGAAATGTTATCAGTAAATATTGAAAGATATTAATAATGTGCTTGATGATATGACTTCTCTTCCATTTTAAAAATTAAAACATAATATTTTATAAAATTCATAAGTGGAGTTTTGTTTTAATTGCCCTTGCAAAATAACTCAGGGAGCTTTCGGAAAGAACTAGAAAGGTTGAGATTTATTCATTGTTAAAATATCTTACTCCCCAGACACTATCCTTTATCTAAATGCCCTCAAATCTTTGAAGCTTTTGAAGGAATTGATTCCAGATTCATATATCTGAAAAGACTTTATTTGTGAAAAGAGTCAATCTAGTTCTGACTATAAAATTCAGAAATTAAACCGTTCGAATTACTGTAAATTGCTGGACTTTTTCAGATTATCTGAAGGCAGCATTGATTTATTTGTCTATCAACCTATCCAGTTGTTCATTCATTCAACAAACACCAACTGAGCACCTATTGTGTGCCAAGCATCATACCAGATGCCAGAGATACGACAGTTCACAAAGCAGTCACAGATCTTTCTCTCCTGGAGTTTATGATCCAGAAAGGGACGGGATGGGTAGGACTGCCTCTTTTTTTGGGAGGTATTACCTAACGTTGGCTTCCCTGAATCTTCAGAATATTGATTTCTACTTCACAATGCTGTCTAAAGCTGGTCTTTGTAACAGGCTGTCTGTATAATAAACACAAACTAGCTAAAAGATGAGAAACTCAGGCATTATTCACGCATTCACAAATATCTATAGACGTTTAAGATAATGTAGACAAAATATCCCAACGTCTTGGAGTCCTATAGGCACAGCTGAGTAAAATGAACTGAGATCACAGCAGTTTCATTTGTCACGGTTGAGAACTGCATTTGTAAATTGATGTAATCCATCCCTAGCTAAGTTGTTCAGAGACAGCCTTGAATTCTTAAAAAGCCCCTGAAAGCTAGATTTTCCATTTAGATCTTAGCATTGTCTTAAAAGATAGTGGTAGTTCACCTAACAAGAGAATTCCCTATTGATTACATGATTGAGGAAGCACAAAAGTCTGTTATTCTTTCCAAAGTCAATTGTAATTTAAGCTTATTATCTCCATGCGGATGCTCTATTTCAAATGGCAACGGAATCAAAATGTAAATGGCCCAAATGAAAAGGTTCAGGTTTTTTTTTGTTTGTTTGTTTGTTTTACTAAAGTATGCTCTGTGTACTGGCCTTCAAAATCACAGCAGGAAAGAGTTTAGAAAAATCTGGCCACCAATCTGACCAGGGGAAAGAACTAAAATTTACCAGGATCATGGAGGAATGGTCATACCAGATTTCTCCCTAACTCTGAATATCTAATTTATTTCTGATACTCAAGATTGAGCTTCATGTAAGAGCAACCTGGTATGGCTTTAACAGGACTTTGGACATGTCAGTATCTCTACCACGATCATTAATAGTAAAGAACATTAGCACAAGTTGTGGTGATTTTATTTTTCCCTTTCCCTCTGGCTTCAGTGAACCTTAGAGAACCTCAAAAGTGTCTCTCTAAGTCTTAGAGACAGCTACTTTTGATTAAAATTTTAAGGGAAGGTTTATATTTCAATAACCAGATTTTAGTGAAAAAGAAAAAGAAAAAAAGACCGGCCATTTTATCATTTGTATGTAGGACCACCGTGACATGTAATCTGTCTTTAGATGCCTTAGTTGTGATGGATTTCCCCTTCACTTTGACAAGGGACTTGGCATACATTTATTAGCATTTAACATTATGCAAATGAAGCATAACATACAAAGACATCTAGAAAACACAAACGTAAGGTATCTGCTCATTTGATAGTTGCTTCTGTAACTCCATGATGATATTTATATTGATGCAAAAACACATGATAATTTAATATCCACCATACACTTATGGCTAAATGAAAATGTCTTAAGCTCCAAATTTATACAAGGCATTGAAATATGTTGAAATGACCATTTTCTCATTACAAGGGTGCAAAGATTTCCCTTTATGAGAATCTGTGGCATTGCCTGAATAGTTTTAATATTTCTTTGTTAAATGATAACTAAAATATATGTTTTATTAAATTTTTCTTATAAAAATGAGAACTACCTCTTTCAAACTGAATAATACTCACATAGTCTCCATTCACTCCCTTTAGCCATGCTTATCTCTTTTGTAAACCTATTTTACATAACATTCAGGGTCCTCCCCCTTGCCCCCCCTCCCCCCCCATTTCTCTCTAGTTAAAAAATGATATGTTTTCAGGATGGTTGTTGAAAATGGTGTACCTCCTAGCTTCCTTGCTCTTTAGTTCTATGTTGGGCGATGTACTATGAAGGGTAGGCAGAACTTGGCATTGACAATAATACCCTTTGACAAGGCAAAATAAAATGTGCTGGGTAGTTCTGATTGGTTTGGTTTTGTTTTCAAGAAATAGCTCCTGAAGTGAGCTTCATAAATTTCTAATTTGGGAGACTATCTGAAATGTAAAATTTATTGATGTTGGGAAATCAATTTCTGCATTTGAGAAAAAGAAAACACTCAAATATTTGCCTCAGTTTTAATCACCTGTCTAGAATGCTTCAACTGAACATTTATTCTTTTTTCGGGTACATTTTCGGGTAAGACATTTAAGTGCCCAATTAATTATTGCTCTCTATTCATTCCGATGAGTAAAATCAGACTTAGGTGCTTAGATTTACCATAAGTCGAAAGTGATGATCTGTATAGGTGGCTCTTAATGGATCATTTTCCAGCAAAGGATACTTTCTGAGAGATGATACCTCATTGTCTACTTTCCTATATGAATGTGTGTAATGAATTAGGTATCTTTTCCTTCTAGAAGGAGCAGCTCTTTCACTCACAAAATCAATATCCTCGTTTACATATGCCTAATTTTAAAAGGAATATTACTTTTAATCTTGGATGGCCAAAAACATCCACTTTGTCTTTGGGGAAACTGATCTAAACTTTGCGTGATGCATATATGTGTGTGTGTGTGTGTGTGTGTGTGTGTATATATATATGTATATATATATATGAACATATATCATAACCGAGTTTTGTAAAGCCTTAGGTTTTAAAACATGAAATAAATTCCTATGACAACATATCGGTACAGATAGAAAGAGTTCAGATTTCCCCAGTCTATCAATAAAAAAACATAAAACTTAACAAAAAAAATATTGAGAGCAGGGTTATATGTAAGTATCATGGGAGGATCAGTTCGTGAAGCTAGGTCCTTTGCTGGTATTCTCTTACCAGATTCATAACATTTGGTAAGAAAAACCTCAGTTTGTAACAAATACACTCTGATAATATATACTTTGTGGAATAAATACATGTTATATTCTGTTAGAATTAATCATCATAGGTACAAGCGATGCTTAAATTAAAAAAATATACAGTACTAGAGTTCTCTGTCCTTGCCTCTAGCAAACCAAAAGTTGAGCTAAAATCATCTCTCTCCATTAATGCATAATAAAATTCATGGAAACAGAAAATAAAAAGCCAATTGCTTCTAGAACCTGAATAGAGTATAAGTACAGCATAAGGGGAATAAGGGTCAAATTTGCAATTAACTGGAATTCTAATTCAGACAACTCAGCAGTATGGATGTGGAAGAGGTCAGGGTATGGGGGCAATGAGTAGGTTTCTTTTAAGTGATGACAACCTTGAACTGATGCAGTTTAAACTATAGCCTAATGAGGGATTTGTTAATCTCTGGAAAAGCTATAGAACAAAGATTCACTTAATCTTGGCCCGGTGATTTATCTGAAAGTCATGGACTTTATTCTTCTTGTACTATTTCAGTCTGCAGACTGGAAAACCGCTCCCTTTACACACTGAGAATTCCCACTGCAGTGCATGGAAGGTCAGTGTGTGTACAGAGCACGTGAGCAGTGGGGATTCAGCCCCAGAGAAAGAAGACGTCGAGGTGCCTTCGTAACGAATTTATATACCACGTGGGCACAGCTTCTTGACAGGTATCATTATCAATGTTGTCTTTTCCTTTTACTATGTGCTGGGATTGTGAAGCACGTTTTCAAATTTGTGACTATCAGATGTTTGATCAAGTAGCTTCTCTTTAAGGACCTGAAAGGAGGGGAAAAATTGAAGGGAAATCAGTGATTAGTATTCATTTGTCAACTACAATATGCTAAAAATATCAAAAGAGCATGTGCTGTGTGAGAACAGCAAGGATTATTTTAGGGCCTAGCACGCACAATCTTCCGCATATGAAAAAAAATTGATGTTTGCAAAGGAAGTAATTATCGAATGAGGAGGGAAGAGACACAGTTATTCCTTAAAATGAAAGACAGAACACCAGTTTGGAAACATTTCAAATGTAAAACATTTCTTCTTCCCAATTCCAGATGACTCTATTTTTCTTCATGAAGGCAAAGGATAGATAACCTTTATGGCGTGAATCTTCCGGCGATTAGTAGTGCTCTCGTCGAGGTGCAGGGAGCAAAGCCTCTCTCAGATACGCTGGGAGCACCAACGTCCCTTCTCAGAAGCAGGTATCTGGCCTGTTTCTTATGCCCCAAAGTCAGCCTGACACCAGGTAGAAAAGAGTAGGCAGCTGCCCATATGGTCAGATTTGGAGGAGCAGCCTCCGTGAACACTCCCCCAAGACCCGTCCTTCTTCCGCCATTAGGGAATCATTCCTTCCAGAGAGAACAGTGGTTTCCAATCTTTGATTTTCAAGGCTGCGGATATTTTTATTTCAATGAATGCTAAGCATCATATAGAAAACAGATTTTTACAAGTTGTGGCAGGCCTTGCAATCTGCCTACTTTGCTTCAACACTCTCCAGCTGGCATGCCTTCTAGAGATGTGCCTAAAAGCCCCCGGGACCCACAGAGTGGCTTGAAAGCCATGCACAAGGCCATTGTGCTTTGTCGGGAGTCACCTAACAAGATATTACACACAAGCATTATCTGTTATTGACATTTTACCAGTTTAATTCCACTACTGCCCTACTACTATTGAGTGCTCACTAACTGCCACATAGTTTATTATGAGTTTTACGTATTTTTTTTCTTACTCAATAGACCATTTTACTGAGTCCTATATTGAATAACTTTCTACAGGTTCCCTAATTACCGAGTGCATTTTTAATGAATTAATTTATTATGTAGTTCCACCTCTGAAGGGAATGGGACTCAGAACAGGTGAATTTTAGTAAGAGTCTTGGATCTTTTCATCCATCCAGGGGAAGGGGTAGGACTGGGGGATATACCAGCAGTTGAGAGATGATTGGGCTTCCAAAATGTGGGTCACTGAAATACCCACTGGGAAGGACCATCTGCGCCAAATGTTCTCATTATTTTTCTTATTCCCATGATTTGTAATTCAACAGATTAGTGATTGTTTTTATGTTTTTAAGTAAAAGCTTTTTTCCCCCATATTAGTGTAAATTTGATTGATCAAATTACTTTGCTAATATTATTTAATGTTTATTTATTTATTTAGAGACACAAAGAGAGAGAGAGAGCATAGGAGTGAGCAGGAGAGGGGCAGAGAGAAAGGGAGACAGAGAATCTCGACCAGGCTTTGCAGGGCTCAATCCCACCAAATGTGAGATCATGACTCAAGCCAAAATTAAGAGTCGGATGTTTAACCGACTGAGCCACCCAGGTGCCCCTGCTTTGCTAACTTTTAGATAAGTCATTGTGGTACGCAGAATAACAGATCACAAATATAGCCACATCTTAAAACCTAGTAGATTCCGTGCTAAAGGGAAATTAAAGGTGTAGATGGAATTAAGGTTGCTAAACAGCTGATGTTAAAAAATGGATATTAAGTGGGATCTATAATTAATATAATTAAAAGTGGAAGAAGGAGAGAGAGAAAGGAGCCAGGGAAGTGGGTGTGATGAGGAAGCAGAAGTCAGAGCAATGCAATGTGAGGACTTAACAACTCGAGAAGGATTATTCTTCATTCCCCCTTTGATGCTTCGAGAGTCTGGGGGAAATATGGATGTATACAAATTCACGCTTTAAAAAATGAGATGCTTCAAGCTGAATAAATGTAACACTCTTTGTCAAGAAAGTGGGTATAGTGTAAAAATACCTATATGCCTATTCTCTGTTTCAGTTTCTATAATACAGTTGTTTAGAGATCATATCTATTACCTTTTAGAAAATGTAATATACTTCTCCTGATTATCAAACATAAAAGTTAGGGGGAAGAAACAACTGAGTTTTATTTCAGGTGAGTTTAAAATTAAAAGTGGACATAATGGACATTCTCCACATACTACTTCATTCAACCTATTTTCTATTTGTATGCACCATTTATCATGACTAGTTACTTCATAACATAGACATTTTAGATTTAAGCAATTCTAATTTAGAGAATGGAAATTGTATTTTGCGTGATAAACAATAAGATAATATCTGACAAGTATGTTGCTTTACCTGGTCTTTGCTTGACTTGTCAAACTTAAAAAAAAAAAAATCAGAGATCTGTTCAAAGTCAGTTGGTCAAATTAGCGTCAAATTTCTTCCCCAAAGCAAACATAGTATGAGTTAGGAAGTGTAACAAATCCCATTTAATCCTTAAAATCTAATTAATTAAAAGTCGAACAAGAGCTAATGTAGGTCTCTTTGACTGAATTCACCATAAAATCCGTGCATGACATGACTTGGTTGTACTTGGCTTGTTGAAATGGCCACTACAGTTTCACCTCAAGGGGCCATGATGGTGTGTATAGGAAGTGCTGTCTTGGCAGGCATAAATGTAAATTTCATGTTCACTTAATTAGAACATCACCGTATCACATACAAGAAAAAAAAACAGTTTGTAAATGTCTTCTATTAAAAATTTCAGCCTTTGGGGCGCCTGGATGGCTTGGTCAGTTAAGTGTCCGGCTTTGGCTCTGGTCATGATCTTATGGTCTGTGAGTTCAAGCCCCGCATCAGGCTCCGTGCTGACAGCTTGTGAACCTGGAGCCGGTTTTGGATTCTGTGTCTCCCTCTCTCTCTGTCTCGTCCCCGCTTGTGCTCTCTCTCTCTGTCTCAAAAATAAATAAACATTAAAAAATTTAAAAAAATGTTAGTCTTCGGTGATGAAACAATAGGAAATTCTGAAGTGATTTCATGAAGACTGATGGAACAGAGAGATGGAATTGCCCAGGAAATATAGAGGTATTCTAAAGATATAAAGACTGAATGGGTACAATGCTGGAAGCTTTTAGTAAGACCTCAGAAGTCTGAATGGCAACATATCTCTTTTAAAACACTTTAGAGTAATTTTACTCTGGGCCAGGGTGGCAAATCAATTCGAAAAATGGTACAAGTCTACATTTTTGAGGATAGAAGAAAAAAATGGGTTAGTGGAAACAGTGTCCATGTTTGACTAAAGAATTGTGGATTGTTATTATTAGAAAAAAGAGCTTGGGGCGCCGGGGTGGCTCAGTCGGTGAAGCGGCCGACTTCGGCTCACGTCATGATCTCGCGGTCTGTGAGTTGGAGCCCCGTGTCGGGCTCTGTGCTGACGACTCAGAGCCTGGAGCCTGCTTCAGATTCTGCATCTGCCTCTCTCTCTCTCTGCCCTTCCCCTATTCACGCTCTGTCTCTCAAAAATAAATAAACGCTAAAAAGAAAAGAAAAGAAAAAAGAGCTTTGAAGGGATTCTGAAAGTACCAAGGTAAAAGAACTGTACATTTGGAATGGAGAAGAGAGGAGAAGGATGTGGACAAAGTGACTAGTCCGATGCATCCCTATCACTCCACCTCAACCCTATCAGCCTGGTCAAGTCCCCGCATCTCCTGCCTGGACTACTATATAAGAGCCTTGTAATTAGTCTCTGTTCTCTCTCTCACCTTGCAATAATCTCTTCTCCTCAGAACAGCCAGAGTAATTTTTTAAAAACATAAATCAGATCACGTCGTTCCCTTGCTTAAAACCTTCAGTGGCTTCCCCTGCAATAAAATCTAACTTCCCTCAGCAGTTTAAAAAGCTTTCCGTGACCTGGCCCCCATCTACCTTCTGTCCTCACTCATTATTTCCTAACTAACTACCCTGGCTTTTTTTCTATTCCTCAAACATCAGATAGCTCACGAGTCTCTCTTAGAGCTACACACTGGCTATTTCTTCCTCTTCTTAAGCTCACTTCTGGCTTCTCCTCGTCATTCAACCTCAGCTTAAATGTCTTCTCCTTTGAGACGTCTCCCCTGATCACATAATTGAAAGTTGGTACCCAGTCAGTCTCTGGCAAAGCACCCTTTTAACTCTGTGCAGTACTGGTTCCAACAGGGTATGTTCATCCACCTGTATCTTAACTATCTCCTCCAACCAGAATGTAAGCACCATGAGAGCCAAGACTTTGCTTTGTTCATGCTGTTTCTGCAGCCCATGGGACAGTGCCTGGCCCGAGGCAGTACCAGATAGATATTTACGGCTGAGTAAATGTAATTTTTAGAATGAACGGAAGGTGATTTGAGATTAAGTCACCAAACTATGGTATATATGACAGCACTTACAGGCAATAAAAGAAAGACCGAATTCTCGGCAGTGTCTGAAGACAAATCCTATAGTCTTTACACTTCCCCATGTAGCTTCTCCTATTTGCGAGGGTTGCAAACAACTGAAAGTCTCACATCGTATCCAATGTTTCTGGTTGTGCAAATAGTCTGATGTTGAATAACCTAAAACCACTGTTACCTAATTCTATACTACTTGAAAGTGCGGTTGTGAGGACACCACAAAGCCATCGCAATTTCGTATCATTCGTCTAAAACATGGGACTTTAGTGAGACTTACCTTGAATGTTTTTTCTGAGGATAGGGAAGAACACGTGAAAAGAGCCTCGCACATAGAGGCACTTCAAAGATGGTGATTCTTAGCCTTAATGTGTTTTCTTGAATTTTCTTAAGAACATATAGCAAAATCTGACTTAGCATTTTTGTCACAAAGTGGAATTTAGAAAAAAGGCAAGAGCGTCACATTTTACGGGAACGCTCACAGAGAATTTCGAATCTCTTCGAGCATGCACGCTGGCAGGTCTCTACTTCAGTCTTCAGAGTGGAGTAGTTTTCTAGTACTTTGTATCATATTCTAAAGGGCTCTTCCCAAGATCAGCACTATATGGTTGCTTAGTTTATACACTGTGCAAAGGCAACCGACCAAGGGGGTGAGTGGGGCTGGAATTCAGCCCACACTCTTGTCATGTGGCTCTGTGCCCAGTGATCCGGGTTGCGCAGAGGATGCATTTTCCTGATTTGTATAAAGGAATCCCCTAATCTGTACCTGGCCCTCCCAAGTATATTATTTTCCAAAATATCTTCCCTTTGCAGAAAATATGGCTGAACGACATAAAGTAAGCAACTGTCTTGTTTACATTTTCTGAGATCATCATTTTTTTATTTGCTTGGTTGATCTTCAGGAGGCATTGTCAAACCTAATGACGTTAATCCAGCTGTCTAAGAAACTATATTAAAAGCCGAAAAAAAAAACTTGTATGTGTGAGGGACTTCCCTTGTGTGGAAGAAGGCACTTCTTACCTATGACATGTGGTTTTGCTGTGTTTGTTGCTGCTGCTGCTGTTGCTGCTGCTGAATTAGCAACTGCTGCTGCTGCCGACGCCGGGCAGTCCGGAGCTTTTCAAAACGAGCCTCCATTTCTTCCAGGACTTTGGGGGTATATCGTACCACCAGCTTGACGCTGTCTTTGGCCGCCTTGAGTAGTTCCACCGCTTTCTCATGGTGCTCCCCTTCCACACTCTGAAAAGACAGTGACATCTCTTAAAGGGGAGAGCTTGCAAGTTCTTTTCCCTGCAAGACCAGTCTGGAATTAGCATCTTATTAAAATCCCAGTTTGAACTCTCGAGAAGGTACGGCAAGTGGCATTCATTGCCATCATCATTCTTATTTAATGCGTTTGGAGATGAAGTGTAGGCAGGTTAGGATGCGCTAGGCTACTGGATGGATGGAATCGGGGCTCAAGTTTGGAGGGTCAGAAGCAATCAAGACCTCAAATATCATGCTAACATTTTGAGTGGGATTTCTAAATTTCAACTGGAAGAATAAATGCACTAGTCAAGAAACTTCTGAAAAAAATTAAAAAAAAAAAAGAGTAATGAAGGGGAACTCTCCCTATCATATATTAAATGTTATTAAGAATCTATAATGATTAAAGCAGTGTCTTATTGTTGTAGTAAGAGATAGTAGGACCGAGTCCAGAAGCAGATCCATTATAGGTAAAACTGTGTTATAGAGAGAGGTGGGATTTAGACCAAAGGGGGAAAGGACTGTTAAGTAAGGAGGCTGAAACAAATAATAATGAAATGATAGAAAGTACTGTGGAGCCCAAATCTCACAGTCTACGCTAAATATAATCGATTAAAACTTTAAACATAAAAATAAAACCATAAAGCAACTAAAACGAAATAGAGGTGAACGTTCATCTTGCAATGGAAGAAGAATTCTGGAGTAAAAATGCCAAGGGAAAAATCGCAAAATCAGATTTACAGATGGTAAGTTTCTATATCTTGTATACCATAAAAGTCAAAAAACAAACCAGAAAAAAAATTCTCATTTTCTGACAATTTTTTTAATATTCTTAAATGGCAATACAGACCTAAACAAAATGGGCACATAACTCAAAGACACATAATAATTAAAAAATAAAAACTCATAAAAGGATGTTTAAGCTGTCTTGTAATGAAATAAGAACAAAAGAAGACAAAATATTTCATTTTTAATTTAAAAATGACAAATACATATTTTTTAAATATGGTGTATTTTGCAAGGATGTAGGGAAATGGATCTCTCATATACTGCTAATAACAACACAAACTGGTACAATTTTTCCAGACGGCATATTGTTATGCAATGCCCTATACTATTCTATAAAGAAGAGTTTATTTTCAGAGAAATTTACTAAGGATAGACTCAGACATGCCCACATACCTATAAAGTAGAAATGATAAAGCAGAAGCAAAAAAAAAAATCAATTCTCTGCTTTGGAGTATGAAGTCTTTTGAGCATCATGTTACAGATGGTACAAATAATAGTTGGGGAAACTGTGTTTTTACTATAAGTAAATACTAAGAGGTTTCTTTTCCTAAACCTTCTAAAGATTCTCAGGTTGGGATTAGGGAGAAGCAAAACAGAAGAAAGCTGTAATCACGTTATAGGGCCCTGAGAAAAGGAGATAATCTTCCTCCCTGTCAGCTGATCCTCGGGGCAGATGACATAACTCCTGTTTTGTAGGATCGAAGTACAAAGGCCTTGTTGACTTGTTTCATGGATAGAGCTCCTAGGAGAAATGTCTGTGTGAGGAGATAGGCTGAGAGACTTCCAGAAAGCCTAAGAGTGGACTAAAGTGGCCGAGAAAGCCACCCGAAATTGGTTGAGATCACACTTTACAACCCAAGCAGAAAGGGGACTCAAAATGGATATGATATTGAGTTACACAAAGTAAAGTAGGTTGCATTTTAGGCACGCCTCAGTTATAGCTCGAGATTCATAATTATGACATTATAATTTAGAGACAAAAGATTATGTCCCATTCTATCACTTGCTTCAGCAAGCAGGATGTAGACTGAAGAAAATAGGTAAAAAAAAAAAAAGCTTTGAATTTAGCAATGAGGCAGTCATACTGGTGTGTAAGAACGCTGCTTCCTTGGAGACCAAACTAAGGGTTTAAGAGATGACCGTGGTGAGCCCCGGAGGCAACCTGCATAACTACACCTTCACTAACTCCGGCCACTGGAGAGCAAGGGCATATAAAAAAAGCTGCTGGGCAGAGTGAAATTTTGACTGTGGCTACAGCTTAGGAAAATAGACTAATGTATTCTTTTAATTATTCATCCAATCATTGCCATGGTCACTCAACAGATACTTATTTGGCACATATTCTACGAATTATATTCGAAGTTCTTTAGAACATAAAGGACAGGTGAACGCTTTGGCAACTTTGCACAGTATAATCCGTTTTCAGCCTGCACAAAATTTCTAATTTGCCCCAAGATTAATTGTCACTGTGTGAAATTCTCCTTATAAAGGAAAGTGATTTGGCTGTTCCTGCTCTTCTCTAATTTCTTCTTTAATATTAAAATTTATTGGTTTATATGGTTCAATAACACTGGTTCACGAGTTTTCTAGGCCAGATGATTAGTCTCCAAACTCCTTTTGGCTTTTGTTCTATTCGCTTTCATCTAATAGGGTTGGAGATTCTAGGCCAGACCTTTGGAGGCCTGTTATCCCAGTTTAGGTATTATGCCTGCAATTTTGAGTTGCCATAGGAGAGCCATGGTCCTAATACATAGGGCCCTCAAGCTCTCACCATAGGGACGAAGAGCTGAGAGAAATATGGCTGGTGTGCCCTCCCGAGCCCCACTAAACCATCAGTTACCCTCTCCCCCCCCCCAGCTCTGCTCCTCCCCACACAGTTAGCAATTTATAAAAGAGCAGATGCCATGGTCTTCGAATCTAGAATTTTTTGCCTTGAATTTCTGGTTTAGATGATGACTCAGGTCCTCCAGGCTCACCAGAGTTAACAGGTCTCCTGGTTGAACTCTGCATTTCGCTTTGCCTTCTCCACCCGGGCACAGAACTTTCCAAAGGTATCTGGGCAGAGACTCATGCTTTTTCTCTTCTGCTTCCAAAAATGCTTTATGAAAATAATACAAATTACCTGACTGAACAGTAAAGTAGAAACTGAGGTAATTCCAAGATTTGAAGAAGTAGAAGGATGTTTGTAGAATGCATTATTTCAAACACTCTTTATCTTTTCATTGTTTTCAGAGAAATGACCTAACTCTTGTCTTAATGACGGATCTGGATGCTCTTTTCCACGGGCTTTGCCTATTTTGTGAATACTATTGGGTGCAATTTCTTATCTCTTCAACCTATAATTTACCTCTTAAGTGCTTTTGTCCCTCAGTATAACTTTTTTTCTTTCTCTAAATTTTTATTTAAATTTCAGTTAGTTAACATACAATGTAATATTAGTTTCGGGTGTCGACTTCAGTGACTTACCACTTCCATACACTTCCACACAACACCCAGCGCTCATCGCAAAGGCCCTCCTTAACACCATCACCCATTTAACCCATCCCCCTCAGTACAACTTTTTAGAAAAATAAGGTCGTTTCCTCTCCTTCTTTCTTTTTCTTTTAAGGTAAGAACAAAAAAGCAGATCACCTTCTCACGGAGGTCTTATCCCATGCATAAGAAGAAGCCAAACTATCTGCTCAGTTAGGATGTACATGTTGATATGTAAACACTTGTTAACAGGTATTCCTTGAGCCCTCAATGTTTATCACCGCATCCCTACTTTGGGCTTGTTCAATTTCTCACTCTTAATGAAAGTATGCCTTATTTTGAGCTAAATATTTAGCAATATTTAAATATTTAAATGCAATAGTTTACATTGCAACTTAAAATGCAATAGTTTATTTGTAAACAATTAAACTCTTTCTGTCAAGGCTGCGCATCTAAAAGCCCTCCTGACTCAGACATTGTCCTCTGTAACAGCCAGCTCAGTCTGGTGGGTTATTGAGAACCTGCAGCAGCAGCTTTTCACCCAGCAGGACAATGTGGCCCTTCTGTGATGTGAAGAGACCGAGCAAGCCTTCCAATTTTACAGCAAAACCCCCTCTTGCATTTAAAACCTGAACTCCTATATGTTAAGATTTCATTCCCTTGCTTAAGAGTTTTGTTGTACCTACTGCAATTTTAGGAACTCATTAGCAAGGATTCATTTAATAAAGACCTCTGGTGAAAGTCAGATTTCAGTAAGAAAGGCAAGGGGTGGTCAAGAAGGCATGGGGGTAGATAGTAGGTCCCTAGGAAATATTTAGACCAAAGAGAAGCAGGGATCTGAAGGTGAAAAGGCCTTAAAAATAAATATGATCTACCCCACAGTTCGGCACACTTTGGCCATGATCATTCACTGAAATGAATGAAACTGCGCTAGGTAAAATGGACATTTCCATCCTGAAAATATTTATTTCTCCTGCCGAATCTCGTAAAAATACACATAGAAATCAATATGGGGAGAATTCGAATCATTTTATTGCCATTTCCAAATGCATAAATACAAGCTAATGAAATAGTAAATTGATACAGAACCATAAGAGCTGCATCTCCTATAATGCGAATATATAAAAGAAGATATTTTCATTCAGGAAGTTGGGGGAAAATAGCATAATCAAATCCAGATGCATACTTGTTTCATCAGCAATCCCATGCAGTAGTAAGTTCTAGGAAGCTTTTTTTTTTTTTTTAATTTTTTTTTAATGTTTATTCATTTTTGAGAGGCATAGAGGCACAGCGTGAACAGGGGAAGGGCAGAGAGAGAGGGAGACACAGAATCGGAAGCAGGCTCCAGGCTCTGAGCCGTCAGCACAGAGCCCGACGCGGGACTCGAACTCACAGACTGCGAGATCATGACCTGAGCTGAAGTCGGCCGCCCAACCGACTGAGCCACCCAGGCGCCCCCTAGGAAGCTTTAAAGCTAGTTAATTTGATGGAAGTTTTAGCAAATCGGTGGCTGGCCAATGAACCAAATTAACAATATGGCTGCATTCTGATCTTTCAATAGTTTTTCTATTTCCACACTTTGTGAGATATCAGAATGGTTGCTTTCTCATGGTATGCTCAATTTCCTAGTTGATGAAGAATTTTCTCTAATAAAAGAGACTTTGGATCACACTGCAGACACTAATTTGCTCCTGACTTGTGTTTTCTCCCCACTGCAATTGAGAAACTAGTTGTTAAATTTTGACCCTGGCTAGCCCTGGATGGAAGAGCTGCCTGCCCAGGGAAGGAAGCTTGTTATCTGTGCATAATTAGCTGTCAAATGGCCCATGCCCAGATCTTTAAGCAGGTCTTTCTCTGTGGGGATTTCATGAATATAATCTTCATGGAGTTTGCTGATAGATAAGTTGCTTAAACACTTTTTCAGATAACCAAGAGTTGGCTGTACTTCTCAGTTATTCTAGGCCAGGTTTATGCATGGGCTCCTAAATAACATCAGTCATTCCTTTGGATTAAGGGCCAAATTATGTTATTAGGGAGTAAATGATATGAAGAGCATTGCATCATAATATCTAGGCAGCTCGGAAACTCAGATCATTGTAGCTGTAAAGACCCTTAGAAACAATCTTAGTTATCTCCTTGCATTTTAGTTTTTGTCTAGTTAACATCATCACCATTCATAGCTACGAAATGTTTTTCTTGTAATAAGAACTTTTAAAATCTACTTTGTTAACAACTTTTAAATATGCAATACAGAATTACTAACTACAGTCACCACGCTGTGCATTATACTTCCATGATTTAATTCATTTTATAAATAGAAATTTGCACCTTTTGTACAAAGCTTGTTTGCGCCATGTGAAAGGGCAGGAACTAATGACAAGGGTAAGAGCTGCAGGAGTTGGCTGGCGAAGGAGCACCATGAGTATGTGAAGGGCTTAATGTTCGTAGATTATGATTCTCAAGTTTGAAATGACCCGATACAGCCAGAGACAGACCGACTCCTTTTCCACAAAGTTAACAGCGATCGATCCTTTTGTTCTTATGACAGTTTTCCTTTTAGTCCATTAAAGTGCTTTATTAAGGACGGGTCCTTCTATATATATAAATGTGTGCCTGTGTGTGTGTGCATATGCTCTAACATTTATGGAGCCCTGCAAAGCACTGCTGGCTACTATTCTGTCCATTATGTCTAATCCCCATAACTCTATAAGAAAGGTACTGGAGAATTTAAGAAATGTATCCTAGGTCCCCAGGTAGTGAGCGAAACTGAGATCTGTTTCTGGAGATTAGGCTCGTACCTACAAAATCCGCAGCCGCAGGATGATAAAGAGAGAATAAATACTATGTGGGTGGCTATTCCCTGTTTGTGGTTTTTTAGACCAGTAGTTCTGAAACCTGTATGTATACAGCAATTAATCAAGGCATTTTTAAAATAGTAGAGGCCTGGACTGGATCTCAAACTTGCCATATCCACGGAGGTATGACCTAGGAATATGTGACTTTATAAAACTCTGATACGGCCAGTCAGCCAGTCACTGACATCTAGATTAGTGTTTGGACACGGTGCTCTAGACTATAATTAACCCAAGTAGTAAAATGTAAGAGTTTCTTTACTATGTTATTCCAGGAAAGAGACCTGGGCAGTTTAGAAATTCATAATTTTGTCTTGGGGTAGCTCTAGAATCATCATTTTCAGTCACTGAGAAAACCCTGTACATACTGATTGGGTGTTAATTAAGAATGTATCTCCGTACAAGCTACAGGACATATTCAGAAAAACTTTTATGACTTTTGATCCATTCTTTTCCTCAAATATGTTAATTTCCTGTTCTCAATGTATTCTCTTTTGCTGAAGGAAAGTGGCAGGTGTATAAAAAGTATCACATTTATCCCCTGGAAGAAATATGCTAATATTCTCCCAGAGTACTTTGGACCTGCCTAAATGCTAATATCTATTTTGGTGTGCTGTAATTTATCAGTTTACAATCATTCTGCTGTCACCAGACTGTCCAAGGGTAGGATGAGTCTTATTTATCTCTGTGCCCAGCATCTATTGTGGCTCAATTAATAGTCAATGAATAAACCATCTTTTTATTTCCCTCCTCTCCCTCCCGCCCTCTCTGTCTCTCATATATATAATATAATATATTATATATATAGAAAGCTGCTTAGTATCTCCAAGTTTCAATTTCTTCATCCGTAAAATTGCTATCATAGAGTATCTGTGTATAAGGTTCATTAAGGGCATTAAAATAGACATGAATATCCAACAAATGCTAGCTCTTTGTGATAATCTTACTGTAGGGCTACAGGGGCTTAAGGACAACAGCAACAACGAAATCTAATTTTGGAATAAGTAGAAGTTTCCTGTATATTATCCAGGGGCAAAGTTTACAAAATAAATTAACAGTTTGTTGGGAGAATGTTTCAAGCGACCTAGGTAAGTCAACGGCTTCTAATCACTGTTAAGTAATTTAGAACTTAAATTTAGAATTTAGAAGCATCATTTCCATACACACAATTGGTATGTTAATTACAATAATTATTTATTCATAAAAAATTATTCCTCTCAGTCCATCCACTGTGTCACGTTTTGTTAAGGAGACGGGCGGTGTGCACAACATTTGGCTGATGCGTGATGTGAGCGAACTTGAGAGGGGAAAAACATCGAATAACCAAACACTACGAAAAGGAGCAGAGAGGTTGACAGGAAAAAAAGGTGTATGTAATTCCACACATTTTCATCTTGTTAGAGAAGTTACAAATATAAGCATTTCTGAACCATGAATGTGGAGAGTACAGAGCATGACCGGCAGGGCCGAGGGGCAGAAAACCTAGAGGGAGCAAAAGCTTTGGAGAAAACCAGCGCCAGGACACAAATCTAGCATCTGGGTGATCTCAGCCCACCTTTCAGATCCGGGGCTAAAACTGGAATCAAATGCAACTGCTACATTTCAGCTGTAATGCTGTCTAGTTAACTGTTCAACCCTTGATATTCTGGCACCAAGAGGAGGAAAACAAATTCCTGATGGTTTTGGGGATGAAGATTAAACACGCACACAACTACACACAAACACACAATAAATACACACACACGCATTCAATAAACATATGTACATACACATACACACAATAGACTCACACACGCATACATATGCTCACACAAATACACGTACACACACATGCACACACAGCCATCTTCAGGAACAGAAATGTGAGCACTAGCGATCTGGAAACAGAAGAAAGCTGCATGGGAAAATTATTCCTAGAAAATGAGATCTTCCAATGAGTCTGTTAATTTTTGAGTGGTAGGTTTCACCAAAATGTCAAGGTTACAGCGAACATTTTCCAGTCATGATTCACCTGATTCGTGCTTCCAAAATGCATGCTATGTCCACTCACACTCTCCCAAGCCGGGACGCTCTGTGACACTAAACCCCTGAGGAGGAGAGCCTTGCTAATGTTCAGAAACAGGTGTATAGAAATTGCCAGTTCTCGGTATTTGCTTCTGGGTGTGGTTTGGCAAATGGGAGGAGGTGCGGAGGTGTGATGACCACCACCTCACACCCAAAAACGGTCTCCTCCATTCTCAGCACCATTACACTCCCCAGATACATGCAAATATATCCCAGCCACTAAAACTTAGTGTGACTCCATCAAATCATCAAACTGACCTTTAGCCCCGCCCGCGTGACAGTGAGGACAGCTGACATTGGAGTCAAGAAGATTGGGGTGTGTGAGGAGTAGACAAATCGTTGATTAAGAGTATGATCTTTAGAAGATGCCCTTCCTCTTTGTGCCTCAGTTCCCAGACAGTCTCGAGTTTTAGCACTGATGTGCCAGGAAAATGCCTCAGTTCTGGGCAAAGATAGTAGGTCATCCATTAACACGCAGGAAGATGTTGCGAAGTGTACGTAGTAGTGCCCGGTACATGCTATTTCTTTAGTATACATTTGGTTCTGTTTTTGTTGTTGTTGTTGTTGTTGTTGTTGTTTTTTAAATCAGCAGCCCCGTGGAATTTGAATTTTCAGTAGACATGAGGGGAAGCGATTTTACCAAACAAGGACAGGTCCACTGACCACCAAAGGGCAGCATGAAGAAGGGGAAGGGAAGAAGAGACCGGACTTAAGAGAAACGTTAGAAAGAGTAGGTTTTCTGGCACTCCGGCCATTATTGCTCACTTTGCAATTCTGCCAAGGCCCTAGATGCATACCTGGTACCACGGGGCACGATCTCCTTCTGCTACTGCAGAAACCCAAGAAGGGTGGAGCCTGGCTTAAAATGTCAAACTAGTTTAGAAGGGATACCCAGATCCCCTTCTAACGTTGATGAAGTAGTGTTGCATATTCAGATACAGGCTGAGACTCCCTAAAGACAAATACCAAAGTCCACCTTCTGAGTTTTAGGATGGGTGGACTGTAATTATGTCGGGGACAAGACGAATGCTGGAAGGGTCTATGAAAGAGTTTACAGCTTAGAAAAAAGGTTTAGTCTAGAGGAGGCTTGGGGAATCTTATTTGACTCAGCATGGCCCACATCATCCTGTCTCCTCTGGCCGCAATAACACTGCGACGCTGCCAACCAGAAGAGGGTTTTGGTTTTTAGTTTTGTTTCTCCCTTCAGTTATCTTACTCTAGTGATCTCGCAGAGATCATAGTCTTCTAAGGGGTGTCAGACACAATAATGTGTTCCTGAAATTATTCAATCAAACCCTTCAAAGGATACACTTTATTATTTAACCCATTTGAGAATCCTAGACACCCAGGCAATTCATGTAAAGCGTAAGAGAGAAAGACAATACATCTAGGCAGGAGCTGTCTGAATCCGGAGCTGTCAAATGTGTTTCTTGGAACGTGGAAGGCAGCAGGGACATTTATGTTGCTGTGTACTGTGAATGATAAACATTAGTAATAGCTATAACATTGAACTTAATTGCAGAGACTCAACATTCCAGATGCCTTCTTGCAGGAGAAGTGAATATTTAAAGGTATTTCAGGTTTATTTTCCAATATCTCTCTGGCTCTGCGTATAAATGTCTTTACCAATTAAAAGCACATCCACAGAACAGGCTCGGATTTGTCACCACTGACTTACACTAAGATTTTTCATGTAGGTTCACAAAATAAAACTTATTTCCAATGCTCTAACTGGCTCTAACCTCCAAAGATTCTTTTCACCCCTCCTCTCTGGTTCTTGCTGTCTCACTAGCCACGCAGCCATCCAAACTAGACATTTTGGGGATTTCTTTAATGCTCCCTTCAACCCACGTCCAATTAACCACCATACTATACTGATTGATATTCATTTTGCTTCCTCTCCTCCCTCTTATCTCTTAAGGATTTCTTGCCTAGATTTTAAAATACCTTCTACCTTCTCTCTTATCAGAACTCTTCTCCAGATTGTTCTCTGAGTCACTTGGTCTTTCCATGGTGTTGCTCAGATCTGGCGAAGAGCAGAAAATGCACTGTCCTAGAGGCCGGGGACTGCACCACCCCAACCCTAACCCTAACCCTAACCCTAACCCTAACCCTTCCCCAGGACCCAGCACAGTGCACAGTATTTACCCAATATTTACTTAACCAATCTGGGGAGTGCTGGCTTTGAAGCTCAGACCCAGAGATTACCAGCTGTATGGTTTAGGGCAAGTTCCTTAATTTCCCTGAGCCTCATTTCCTACACACGCAATATGGTGTAACATTTCCTTCAAAGGAGTCATTTAAGATTTAATGAGCTATCCATGCAAAGTACCAAGTACTAAACCTGGCCCATAGACTGCACCCAATAAATGCGGGTTCCCTAACCCCATGAATATTTCCCCATTTTCTAGAAATAAAAATAAAAATTTTTTGCATAGCATGCAAAGTACTTCCCTCTCACAGGTGGGTCCAACTCTGCTTCCGTGTATTCATTTTCAATATATGAGCAACACCATGCTTTTGGTTTTATCATGTATTTTCATGTTTCCATAATTTCTCAGTTTTATCCCCTCAGCTTAGAATGTCCTTCCTTCATTCTCCTGTTGTAGTAAACCTCCACCCATCATTAAGAGTCCATTCCAGATAGTACGTATTCTCTATTTTTTTAATATTATTTATTTCTGAGAGAGAGACACACACACAGAGCACAAGTAGGGGATAGGCAGAAAGAGAGGGAAACACAGAATCTGAAGCAGGCTCCAGGCTCTGAGCTGTCAGCAGAGCCCAGCACAGGGCTTGAACTCGTGAACTGCGAGATCATGACCTGAGCCAAAGTCAGATGCCTAACTGACTGAGCTACACAGGTGCCCCTATTACATCAATGTCTTGCTCCAAATAAAGTGAAAACACCTTACAATGACCTACAAGGACCTTCCCTCTCCACTCCCAACTGGTTTCTTCAACTTACCCTTCTACCTCCTCATTCATACCCCAGATCACCCTGGAGTTTTGTGTGTGTGTGTGTTTTTTTTTTTTTTTTATTACATATGCCCAGTTAACTTCCTCCAGAATTTAGTATGACTTCCTCCGTCTCATAATATGTGCAACTAAAAAATGGTTGACTGACTTTACTATTAGTTAGGGAGATACCGGTTAAATCCAGAATAGGATAAAAATTACTTGATTATATTTAAAAATTGATAATGTATTGCCAAGGATTTGGTGAAATTCATGTTCTCACACAACACATAACAAAGAAGTGTAGACTGGAAGTCAGTTTGATTAACCATTAAGATAAAGTATGCCCAGAGGCGCCTGGATGGCTCAGTTGGTTAATCATCCAACTTGGGCTCAGGTCATGATCTCGCAGTTCACGAGTTCAATTCCCACGTCCGGCTCTGTGCTGACAGCTCAGAGCCTGGAGCCTGCTTCAGATTCTGTGTCTCCCGCTCTCTCTGCCCCTCCCCCACTCGTGCTCTGTCTCTCTGTCTCTCAAAATAAATAAAAAACATTAAAAAAAAATTTTAAAACAAAGATAAAGTATGCCCATATCTTCCTAATATTTGCCCCATATCGGTATTCACCCTAGAGAAACAGTCACTGGTATACATGAAGATTTTCACTGAAGCAGTGTTCACAATAACAAAACAAAACAAAACAAAAAGCTAATTGGGTAGCGAGCTAAATGTCCATCACTGGCGGAATGGTTAGATTAACTGTGGCACTCACACGCCACAAAATACTATACCGCAGATTAAAAAACATCAGTATATACTGACATGGCAAGATTTCCAAGTCATACTTCTGAGAAAGCAAGTCATAGAAATAATAAGCGTATGAAAATATCCATAGATTTTTAAAACTTATAACAATAATACCTAACATACACTCTTTACTATTTGCTGTTAGATATTGTTATAAGTGCTTTATATTTATCAAAATAGTTACTTTTCTTAAGAACCTGGTGAGGTACGTAATGCTATCATCCCAATTTTGTATGAGGAAACTGAGGCACAGTAATTTCCACTGGTATACTATTAATGGGTAATGACCCTCGCTCCATGCTTGCCTTATAATCACTGCTCTGTCTTGTCTCGTATGTTTAGGTCTAAAAATAAATACGTAATTAAGTGTGTGTGTATGTGTGTGTGTGTGTGTGTGTGTACTTAAGTGCCAAGAAAAACGTTTGCATAAATAGTGACTATCATAGCATTTCTTCATGGGGGAGGGTGGAGAGAGAAAGGAACTAGAATGGAGAAAGAGGTGAGTGACTAAAGGGACTTTAAAAAAAAATTGATGGCACTCTTTCACACTGAATTATCTGGAAATTTTGTAAGGATGTTCTCATGTTTCTTTTTGTATAATTTGTTTTAATACAATAGTTCAGTATCATCATAAGGAAATGAGAACAAACCGAAAGAGGTGGGACAAAGGCCAATTTTGTTTAAAAAGTGCTTTGAAGCACAGCTTTGAAGTAATTTGAGCAAAAATAAATTATAACTGTAATTGCCTGGGTAATTTAGTCGAAATGAAGGGATTTTAGCTGCATTACCGCAGAAATTATGGATGTAGAAGTGTGGTCTGTGTGAGCCTCAGAACCCCAATTATAAGAGAATGTGACCGAGATTCCGTTTGACCAGTCACGGCTGAATGTTTTTGTCTGCTTGTACGTTAATTTGCTGAAGCCTGGGTTTTCCTTTCCTCCGCGTCCTCTCGGTTGTTCATTGGTCCGTGTTGGCATTTCAGTTACATGGCCTGGTAGATCATTCGTGTTGAAGTGGGGATGCTCTACATTCAGGATTTCAGGGAATGATGTCTGACTGAGAAACGGTGAAAGAATTATGAAATACTGCGGGTTAAATTTTTGCTTTTCATCTAATGGTTCCTGAGATGAAAAACGGCAGTGATTTCCAGCTTGACGGATGTGATATCCCAGAGGGAGGTACACATCCGTCCACCTAGGAGTTTTTTTGCAAATGAAATGAGTTGGCTTTACTTTCCTACTTTCATATGATTATTATTGATCCTCTCCCCCCTCTCCCCCAAAGAACAATGTGTTGTAACAAACAAAGAAACAGCTATTCTCTACATAATAGATTCATAATGAGATCTGTTTCTCCTCTTATTAAACATTAAGTTATATGCATGCCTGTCTGGTTGCCCTGCCTCTAATTGTGGCTCTTGCTAAACCACTTGGCACATTGCAATCAGAGTAATCATTCTAAAATGCACATTTAATCATGTCACTTTCTTGCTTAAAGTCCTTCTGGGTCGCCGTATTGCTCAGACACAGCCCGATGGCTTCAGGCCAGTGTGCCTCATCACAATATGGCTCCTGATTATATTTCCAGGCTCCAGACAGAAGAACTGGCAATTTTGTCTAGTGTCTGGTATTGTTCTCCCTGAGGTGGCTCTTTGATATTCCTCGCTGCCTCCATTCACCTACAGCATCTTCTTGCCTTTGAGTCTCATCCACAGGAGCCCACTCTGGCCCTTCCATGCCCCATTTAGGTGCCAGTCCATAATCTCCCACAGAACCCCATATTTGAGCCTATTTCTTCCCCATACCTATGAGGATAAAATCAGAGATATTTATTTAATCATTTATTTTAATTTTTTTAAATGTTTACTTTTTTGAGAGAGAAACAGAGGCAAGTGGGGGAGGGGCAGAGAGAGAGGGAGACATGGAATCGGAAGCAGGCTCCAGGCTCTGAGCTGTTAGCACAGAGCCCAACGCACACCACCAGGCTCATATTTGCAGATGATGAGATCATGATCTGAGCGAAAGTCAGACCGAGCCACCCAGGTGTCCCCAGAGATATTTATTTTTTATGTTGCCACTGACTAAGACAACACCACACCCAGTAATATATTGTTGAATGAATGAATGAATGAATGAATGGATACCTAAATTTTACAAATTAGTTGAAGAACATCAACCAATTTGTAACTTAGCTGTGTTGTCAGTTCTCTGAGAAAACAATGATTTCTTAGTTAAATTAATGGTTGCTGCCATAATTATAAACTAGCTATAATTATCAACTAACATTTATTCAGTTTTAATTATGTGTCAGGAATCATGTTATGGCATTTTAGCACCGAAACATAAAAAATGAGGTAGCCACTGTTATCATCTCTTAGCGATGAGGAAACTAAAGTTCAGAGAGATTATCAAATTACTTCTCAAATTCCATGCATTCCATTGAATTCCTTTGTGAGAATCAAATTACCCGGTACACTCAGAGCACTTAGCAAATGCCTAGCCGGTAGGGTCCCAAAGGAAGCCGTTTCTGTGACTTTTGTTCCTGATTTTGTGACTATGCCTGCTTCACTTCTAAACCTAGTATGCAGGGAATTCTAAATTGGCATTTTAATGTAGTGGCATATATATTGAGTAGAAGATAAATATGTTTTTAAAGTTACACTTTCTTTAAATTAGCACAAACTTACAAAAAAAAAAAAAAGGAGTTACTACCGCTGACCTCATCTGTGGCTCCCCTGTTGCTTCTCCAACATTCCAACATGCCTGGTGCTCTTCCTCTAGCTCTTTCCTCTGGATGCATTGTTCTTCCCTACATACTCACGTGGCTGGCGCCTCGTCCCCTCTCATCCTCTCCAGTATCAGCTTCTCCCCGACACTCCTCTGACCACCCAGCACCACACCCTCCCCTTCCCTGACCCTGGCACTCCCTATCCTCCTTACATGGTACTGATTTCTTGTTTTCCCCTACCGTACTTGCCACCATCTAACACTGTATATGTTGTTTTTTTTATTTATTTCATTTATTGTTTATCTGCTGTACTGGAATATAAACTCCCCAAAAGAAAGTATTTCTTTCTCTCTCTCTTTTTTTTCCACCGGAGAACCCTGATTTTATCAAATAGCACCTGGCACACTATAGAGGCGTAAAAAAGTACTTTTTGAATTAACAACTGAATATCAAGACTATAACTGGGCAATGCTGTATAAACTTCTTTGGCCACTTATGTGCTCTAGATACGGGAAACTGAACTATCTTTTGTCAACTGATTGGTCTATTTTTGTCTCTCAAACTAAACTTTCGGTGGAATAACTGAGCAGCTGAATTGTGAGAGAAAGCAGAGGATTGTGGTTGGATCAGGAGAGAGTAACACAACAGAGATAGTTAACGTTTAAAGATTGACTCAGATGCCCCGTTTCTATCAATAACTGAAAGTGCATCAGAGGGAATTTTAATGAGTGTATTTAATTTATTTTATTCAAAGAATAATCAAATACGCCTAAAAAGTTGCCCTTAATTAACTTTTTGAGGATTTTCTTAAACCATACATTTATTAGAGGTCAAGCAGGTTAAAAGTGATTGGGTTTCTTTGTGGAACACTCCAAATATGGGCAAAATATATTCGACGCAACCGGAGGAAATCACATTTTTAACTTCCACAAATATTGACACCGTAAAATGATGTGTGATCAGAGAGCTAGCATCATATAGCTCTGTATTATCCCTCCTGCCAATTCCATTAAATAAAAATAGACCCACGTGCAATGGGGTGTGCAGTGGGTTCCTGTGGTCATTAGCTCTTTCTCAATTGCTACGGCATGGGCGCTGATATTTAAAGTTGCGTCTTACGTTGCTTCAGAACGAGTAACAACACAATAATCATTTAACTTTTCTAAAAGCAAGGACAAAAAAAAAATAAAGAGAATTTCGGGATTAGCAACTGTCCTCTTTTTGCCTGGTGGTAAAATTCCAGACCCCTGTCAAACTCAGAGAGCTCTCAGGGTCTCAGGCTCCCTGCAGACTTCAGTTCCTGAGTTTATGGAATGGTCAAATAGATACTGCGCCATCCAGATTGAGGCAGAAAAGTTGCAGAAGCCTTAGCATATTTCTGTTGATGACACGCTGGCACGGTATTTCTACAAATCACTCAAAGTTATATCTCAGGCCAATTATGAGTAATGTAGCCATTTCTATATATGAAAAACTTAACTCGATGTCTCCAGGAGAATTAGACAAAAGTGAGCTCCTTTAGGGTATGACCTATGTTTTGCTTAAACTGATCCTTTCCCAGTGCCAGCCATGGACACATGGTTAATCATTCCTTTTTGACAGTCTGATTGAATCCTTTTTAAAGTGATTTTCTTAAAATATGGCATGCCTGTAGAGACGTATTCAGTCATGGAGAGTGGTCAATTTCTTTGTCTTTATCACCCATGATAACTAAGGTCAATGGCAGGGTTCCTTCTCATGGATCCTGTAATTCTGAGGCATGCCTTGGATGAGTCTCCTTTCCAGAACGGTTGTCATTTGTGAAATCTCTACATGTTAGGATTTGGCAGAAGTCCATTCTACATTTCTACATTTCAGAGTAGTCACCAGTGATAAAATTACCCACTAATGATTCTGTATCTATGAGAGAAGAGGAGGGAATAAACCAAGGAGGGAAGGCCTATGGTTCAGTATGACACACTCTGCAATTGCATTAAAAGTGGTCATGGCTGAACTTAGAAAGGTGTAGTTCTGGGATCAAGACTGCCAAGACTCCCTCACCCCTTCTCCCATATCTGAGGCTCAGCAACTCACACTTAAGTTTGGGCATCTCACACACACCTCCCAATAATCACACATAGCTTATGCTATGTTACATGCCTGCCATCTGTATTGGTGTCTTCGTTCTTTGAAAATATAATCAAGAGCAAGCCAAGATCAAAACCCATTGTGGAAAATCCCACAAACTTGGAGACTTAACTTGGTTTGCATTTCATTAGATATACTCATGGGACTGTGGTACATTAACAACATCCTAACTGAGCTCTAGGCTGGTGCCAACAGTCTATAGATCAGCGTTTAATAACCTGAAAGAATGTTCTTTCTCAAGCAAGTTAGGCTTAAACTGAATCATAAAGCATAGCTTTCAGGCCATAGAAATTGACTTCTCTGCTAATGGTTAAAACAATAACTGGTAATTGGATTTGGTGAATTCCTCAAAGCAAAAATGATGCCAGGACTTGATCTAGTACAGAATTTGAAGACAGATGCTGTATTCCTTTGAGATAAACCACATATTTCTCAGCCAACAGACGAAGGATGATTATTCTACTTCCATTTTCTGCGTTTGCAAATTAAGACTTTGTAGCAACAAGAAATACAGAGAGACCCATCTGAGAGTTTGGTGAAAAGACTGTTGGATAATAATATACAGCAATACTGGTGTATTTTTTGTGGAAAGATAAAGTGTGGATTTATTTCTGTGGGCAACACTATCTATATTTATTAATCCTCTCACTTTGCTCTTATTACTATTAGACAAGGTAGACAGGACAGGTGCCATTTTATCAGTTTTGCAGATGTAAGACATCAAAAAATCCAATGACTTGTCAATACCAGCCAATGAATAGGATCCAAAATGCCTGGACTTAGATGGTCAATGAGGAGGGTTGGCTGGGGGGCATTTACTGCCTCTTGAAGATCAGCAGACACCAGAGGAAATGGCTTGGTCTGAGCTGAGAGTTTAAATGCATATGTAGGCAAAATTGTAAGAGAAGGAGACTATTACCTGTCTTAAAGGAAAGGAATTTACACTGACAGTTAATATCAGTAATAGTTAATAAGAATTAACAGTTAGTGGCAGATACTGCCACATACTTTCTCTTAGTTAATCTCCATATCAGCTCTGTGAAAGAGGTATTGTTATTTCTGCATTATATATGATGAAACAGAGTTTCAAAGAGTAAATGATCATTTTAGGGTTAGAATATCCTTACAGTCCTCAGAAACTATAAGAACTTGAAATATAATGTCTTATTTGAAATGTTGAAAATATCGATTGGCAATAAAGTAAAAGTTTTCTAATTTCCATTGAAAGTAACACTAGGAAGACAGAAAATGGCTTCTGAAGTTGTTCTCAGGTACCAGATCTTAGGTCAAGTGGTTTAAGGGTATAGAGAGAAAATATCAGTATAGAAAAAACAATACTATAGTAAAATATAGAAAAAGTAGAATACATTTCATTTCATAATGAATAGTCATAGAAGGTATCCAAAATCTTAGCCTAACTGTCTCTCTCTGTCTCTCAAACATAAATAAACATTAAAAAAATTTTAAAAATATATTTAAAAAAGGAGGGTGCCTGGGTGGTTCAGTCAGTTAAGCAGCCAGCTTCAGCTCAGATCACGATCTTGCAGGTCCGAAGGTTCGAGTCCCGTGTCGGGCTCTGTGCTGACAGCTCGGTGCCTGGAGCCTGCTTCAGATTCTGTCTCCCTCTCTCTTTGCCCGTCCCCAACTCATGCTCTGTCTCTGTCTCTCAAAAATAAATAAACATTAAAAAAATTTTTTTTAATTATAAAAAAGAAATCCTTAGCCTATCACCAGATTTCAGAATCAACAGACATCGAGATTCCTATTGGACTTACAATGAAAGGAAATAAAACCTTTTTGGTAGCACCTAGAAGAATCTGTCCCATCTGGTTCCCAACCAACTCTATAGCTCGTCTTATCTGACTCTCCATGACACAGTAGCTCTGCTCTTTTTTCAGTCACTGCAAGTCATTGACTTCCCTACCTGGGTATCTTCACACAAGCTCTTTCTTCTGAGATGATTGGCTCTTCCTTGCCCTCACCTCAGCCTATACATCACCCTTCAAAGAGACTATTCCTACCACTGTTAAGTAGCTCCTTGTATTCGTTAACGGGGCGACTTGTTTTCTTCTGCTCCTTTTCCCTCTCTAACACTTGTCATGTGTTTAGTTATGAGACAGTTTTACATCCTGAAGTATAAATTTGTGTTCTTTTTATATCCCCCACCCAGCTTCCTTCAGTCCACACCTTGGTGACAAAAAAAAAAAAAAAAAAGGACTCAAAAATAGTTGAAAACCTTTGGCTGTAAGGCAGAAAGAGATGGCACCATTTTTTTTCGTCATCCAAAGACAAGATAGAATTGGGGATGGGGGAAAGACAAAGAGAAGGCTGAAAGGCTTCATTGATTGTACAGACAAGAGTAGAAGGAGAAAAGTACCCAAAGTGGGAGGGGAAGAAGGAGCTTGCATTGTCACAACAGAGGTAGGGTGGAAAAGATTCAGCACATGCTAACTAGAGAGTGGAAAACCAACTTGCCCACAGCCTGTGGACAATTGGTCCTATTCCCATAGTCCTGGACACATGTCAGCCCTCTGAATTTAGATATTAACATACTGTAGGGGACTGCATAATGGCCCTCAATGGTCTTATTCCTTGGAACCTGTAAATGTTGCCTTACAACAGAAAAAGTGTCTCCTCCACAGATGTGATTAACAATCTTGCAATGAGGAGATTATCCCACATTTTCTTGGTGGGCCCTAAACGCAAGCACAAGTGTCCTTATAGTAAGGAAGCAGAGGAAGATTTGACACAGAAGAGGAAAAGGTAACGTTACCATGAGGCAGAGGTCTGAAGGAGGTTGCCACGGGTCAAGGAACGCAGGCAGCCACTAGAGCTAGAAGAAACGAAAAAGGGATTCTCCTCTAGAGCCTCGGGAGGGAGTACAGTCCTGTTCACACCTTGGTTTGGGTCGGTCAGCTGATTTCAGACTTCTGGGCTCTAGAGCTATGAGAGAACACGTTTCTGTAGTTTAAGCCACCGAGTTTGTGGTAATTTGTTGGAACAGCCACAGCAAACTAATCCACACCTGGAGTGGAAACTCTGACCAATGTAGAATTGCACTGAAGCATTGGGGTGATTTCCTTTAGGTTGGGGATAAGTGATAGATAGGTCACTAGTTACGTACACATTTATTATTTTATTATTATTGTTAACCTCCTCCTAGCCCCGGAAGGTTTTTTCCCCGCCTTTGCCCCAGGTCACCACCCCCTACCTGCTGATTGCACCATTACACCAGGAGATGTCTCAAGGAGAAAAACCCTGCCCACGCCGCAGGGGTAGCAATGAGAGTGAAAAGGGGTGGTGCTTGGTCTACAGAGCTGAGTAGGGCGGGGTCGCGCGGCCTAGGCAGCACGCCAAAAAGAACCATCACTGGCCAACCACAAGGATCCAACTCAGCTAAACACCATATTTGGCGCCAACTCCAGCCGGAACCGACTGGGAACTGCTACAACTTAAAAGACCTGCCCCCTCCCTCCCCGGGGGCGACTTCCCTGACTCCCCTACCCCCGGGTCATGGAACCTCACCAGGGAACTTTGGTCCCACCAATAAAATCTCTTGCTATAACCCTCACTTGATCTCCATCTCCTTTTTCTCTCTCTCTCTCCATTTCCGTGCCATTCTAAATTCTAACTATTATTATTATTATCATCACCATCATTTTCTTACTACCAGGCAGAAAGTTCCATGAGAGTTGCAACCTTTCTTATTTTGTTCACCATCTATACCCAGGGCTTAGCTCAGCAGCTGTCACATAATAATTGCTCTACAAATAATCATCGAATGAATGAAAAAAAATTGCTAAAATAGCAGCACAAAATGAGGAAAACACAAACAACACATGGTAAAAATAACTCTGAGAAAGACTGCACCAGCACTACATTTATCAGTCAAACACCCATTAATCTGCAATCTAAATAGAGATTTAGGTCAGTCTGACCCCATGCATAGGAATGCTTTCTAGCATCTAGAGATTCGTACTTCATTACTCACTGAATGTGAGCGTGGCCTGGCGCGGATACACTTGCAGTCGGCCTATCAGCACAATCTCAGTGTATGCTCAAAGCTCAAGCTGACCTGTTAATGCCTGAGAACCACCAGAGACAGTGCTCGTTCCTGCAGGCTGCAATCACAGGGCGGGATGTGGTGGCGGTTCTATCTGTGAGCTCCTGTTACCGCTTCTACTGTCACAGCACCGTTCTTTCCTGTTCCGTTTTTTAAGTGAAAAGATCTCTGATCCTGAGCCAACTCAGAATGAAGGGGACCAGACCACCGGTTGCTCAGTGCTGCAGAATATACTGGGTTGTGGTGCCTTGTGTGTGTCATTCCAAAGGTGACTGGGATAAAACAACATAATTGCATTTCTCCGGGCTTCTTGACGATTTTGAGTGAGTGGAGTGTCACATGATGCCACGCGGAGAACAAAAATTTTCAGTACTTAACTGGAATTCCAGCTTGCACTCCTATTTCATTAAAACCCAAACAATCTCCCACTCGGCTGCCAAGAAAGGTAAAGAATCTGGAAATGACTCCTAGGCAGAGGAAAGATGGGAAGAGAGTAGCTTTTCCTCGGGGCCTTTGTAGCCTAGAACAGAGTTGGGGGTCCTGGTGCCGGGCCGCTAGGGAAGGCGAAGAAGACTGAGGTTGGGCCTCTCTGCCTTCCCCCTGTTAGGCCTAGGCCTGCTAGCCTCGAACAGTCAAGCCAACCTCCTCAGCGAGTGTGGATCAATCCGGGCTATAATTAGCCCTTTAGACTCTGAAATTTCTATGTCTGGCACTGAGTGGAGGGAGGGGTTAGGCAGATAGAGAACAAGTCAAATACATTCAAACCAAACTCTTCAGACCCCTTTAGTATTCTGGGCCATTTGAATTCAAGTCAACTCCTCCTTTTTCAAAACATTACTATTTTTAGGAATGGTTCTTAACTTTGGAAAGGTCAAAGCCCCCTGTGAGAATCTGAGATAAAGAACAGATCCTCTCCCCACCAAGAATGCACTTATGCAAACCCATAAAGGCTGAGACACTTGGATGTTTTCTGCAGATACATAAAAATGCTAATTTATAATGGCTAAGATATATATTTACTTTTAAATTATGATGAATGAGGCCAGACTGCCCGAGTTAGAATTTCCAGTTCTATCATCACTTGACTTCTCTCTCTCTGTTTCCCCGTGTGTAAAATGAGAGTATTAATAATAGCACCTACCGGAAAAGATCATTGTGGGGAAATAATAAATTCATTACATAGAGTGCTTACAATGGTGTCTGGAGTTCAGTGATTCTATATGGTGCCTCGACTACTTACAGAGACTCTTCTAAGGCTGAAGACAAGGCAATGAACAAAAGTTACTGCTGTCAACAGACACGCATTTTGATGCAGAGCCTAAATTTCCATAGAAATCTTAGTGCATATCATAGTACTTTAAAAATTATTTTATTTATGTTTTCTCTTTGTTCAGGTAACAGGTAAATAAGCTTTTCATGCAGATTTCCCTTCTGGGATGCTGCAGCCCCACAGAGCTCAAATCTAAGGAATTCTCATTTCGTTTCGTCCTCATCCCACACCTGACAGGCTTTCAGCATAAATAATTTAGACTGTGAGTACTCACCCTTAACTTGGCACAGGTATTTATAAAATGGGAAAAAAGCCAAATTCCAGGAAAACAATTTATTCTGTTCCATCCCTAAACTTTTGCTCATTCATCTGTTATGCTTCAAAATCAATTAGCGCTGTGCATACACTGTAGCGACAGCTTCATTTAGGATTAACTACAGAGCTGGGCAAATTCAACCGCAATTTTCCCACCAATGATGCTCTAAAAACATGCTTGGATTTCAGAGGCTAATGAAAGCCTCTTTTCACTGTGACATATTTTTAAAGTTCTCGAGCTTTTATTTTATCTTTCTGTCTGCCTTCTGGTTCCCACTGCCCTCTCCCCCGTCGGTAGCAGTAGGACATCATATTTCAGGTTGGTTCTTTTGGACTTTCTTTGTTTAAAACAAGATTATTAGGAAATGTTATAGATTCATAGCAAGCTGAAAAGAAATGAGCAAGGAAGTCTGACGTACCCTTTACTCAGCTCCTCCCAATACTAACATCTTATAAAACTATTGTATAATATTAAAGATAGAAAATTGATATTGGCACAATCCACAGAACTTCTTCATATTTCATTGGGGTTCACTTTTATTTTTTTAATGTTTATTTATTTTTGAGAGCGAGAGAGGGAGAGACAGATAGACAAAGCATGAATGGGGGAGGGGCAGAGAGAGAGGGAGACGCAGAATCGGAGGCAGGCTCCAGGCTCTGAGCTGTCAGCACAGAGCCCAACGTGGGCCTCGAACTCACAAACCGTGAGATCCAGACCTGAGTTGAAGTTGGACCCTTAACCGACTGAGCCACCCAGGTGCCCCAGAGTTGACTTTTTAAATAACTAATTATTACGTTTGGTAAGCATCAGCAATGATCACAATAAAGGCTGAAATTCAGTTCGTGTGTGGGTATTTCGGTGTGGGTTTCTGTGTATTCATTTCTGTGTGTGTGTGTGTGTGTGTGTGTGTGTGTGTGTGCGTGTGAGAGAGAGAGAGAGAGAGAGAGAGAGAACAAATTCTGGCCCTCCCCATTTCATGAGACTGTTCTAAGGAACAAATGAGAGAAACTCTTGTAAATGCAGTTCATGAACTTTAAGTGCCAAATAAACAGAAAGTATTATATTGTAGTAGATTTCTAATCTTTCTGTTTAGGAAAAATCTCTCCTTAGTACACATTACTAACGTGTACAAGAGAGTGGAGCTCACTTACCTGCATAAGGAGGCGTGTGGGGGCTATGTGTATAGCAGTCTCAGGAAAATCCCATCGAAGGACATAGAATCATAGCTGTAGAGTTAGAAGGGACCAATTTTTCCAGCTGTCTATACAGGACACATAATCTAAAATACTCCTTCCAGGGGGTCTTCCAGTCTCTGATTAAAACTTCAAATCATGGACACATACTGTTTTATGATTCAGTCTTTCCCTATTTATAGAACTCCATGTGTTTAAAAGCTCTTTAATATAATAAATGGAAATCTGCCTTCCTTGCGGCTTTTACCCAGGGGTCTCTGTTCTGCCATCAGGCCCCTGACACAATGCAGGGCAACTGAAGACAGCCAGAATTCCCCTGAATATCCTTTTCTCCATCTGAAACAATCTCAGGTCCTTCTTTAACATGTTCACTGTACACAAGACTTTTCACCTCCAGATGAACTGAATTGTTCTCCACAAGGATGGGGCCAGGATCGGAGCACAACGATGTGAGCCGAACAGTACTTTCCAGAGCTCCGCCAGTCTCCTCCGACGTCCGTACGCTATATTTGTATTAATGGCCCCACGCTCACATTAACATGGTTTTGTGATTTCCCCCAACTTCCCTCCTATTCCTCTAGAAATAAACCGAAATCCCCAGGCATTTTTTTGGTTGTTTGCTTTTTTTCTGCAGATTTTGATGTTTTAGCCATTCTCCTCTGATTTTGCACACATGTAGCTAGTTTTCTGGCCACAGGGGCACGGTTTCATGTTGATTCTCATTAAATTCAGCCTATTATACTGTCCTATTGAGATTTTTTAATATCTGGACTCTATCACTAAATTTATTTATTGCCTCTGCTGGCTTCACATGGGCTGCAGCCTTTATAAATGGCCCTTTAGTCCTTCTCAAAATTGCTCATGAAATACTTGGGCATAAAAGGGTGAAAAGAAGATCATTAAGAAGCTATAAATTCAAACTGTAATATTTGACCTTCTGTTAATGTTAAATTTTAATCGAACACTCTGCTCTGTTTTTACTGAGGGTCGACATTAAGAAGTAGCCTTATACGAAGGCCCTGTATTTTCTATAACATTGCATTAGGTGATTCAGCATCTCATTTGTAAGAATCCCATGGGAAATTTCTCTGGCGCTCAGGAATGAAAAAAAACAAAAAACAAAACAAACAAACAAACAAAAAGAACAACTTTCCTCCAATGATAGCTGAGCTTGTATGAGTTTCCTTCGATTTCGACTTCCAAGACACAAAGAGAGAAACCGAAAAACACTTGCTCAGTTGCTGTATCGTTTCTTTATTTCTACTTATTGATTTTTTCCCTCTTTCCATCATCCCACTTTATTATCTAACATGCCATGTTAACAGTTCTGTACGCACATATTTTATTTTTTACCAAATATTGTGACATATCCTTTCTGAAAGGAGGCAGGGAAGAAAAACAAACATACATAATCAAGACATCCTTTCAAATGTCTTTTCAGTAAGATCCATGGAATAATTTCTTCACGTTTTAAGTGGGACTTTAGGAAACTTTTCCAGAGGTCATGTACTGAAGTAGCTCAGGTTTGCTTCAGCCCCTCAAACCACTTTCTTCTAAAATTTGTTCTCACTTCATACTGACATGTTCAAAAATCTTCCATATTAATTTCCCCAAGTGGTACTTTAAGTGTAAAGAGAAATGATTTGATCATTTGCTAATCTTTTCTCTTTTTTAACTCTTCCATTACCTTTTTTTTTTTAATTAAGTACTTCTGTCTGACTGAAATTTATACTGAAAGACTTCTGGACTGGGTTTTAGAAGCAAGGTTGGGTTTTTGCCTGGGATTAACCATTCTTTGCATGACTATGAGAAACACATGAAATTTCTAGACGTATGTAGTATCTAGAATGCAAACTACCTCTTGATGAACATTTGATCAATATTGGGTACTGTTAAAATATATATAACTTACTTTTAAAGACTAAAAATAGATAGTTTATAATATATAGTTTGATTGTACGGATGTACAATATTTTAAAGCCCAGCTTCGGGAGTGTAAACCAGTGCAGGGTCGTCCACAAGCACCAAATCAGATGAGCAATACCTCCGAGCTTGGCCATCATAAAAGCATCTGTTAAACCTATTTCAATGAACAAATGAAGCTTTGCTTATTAGCAAAAATAGGTCAATGGATTCTCACTGGTGAAATCAGTGGCTTATTAACTAGCATGATAAATGGAATGTAAATGGTAAAATTAAAAGCTTTATATATATGTGGAATAGTAAAGACTTTTGGAGACGTTGCCCACCTTTGCAGGAACAGAAGGCAAAAATCTTAAGAAGGCTCAAAGCCCAAACCATAGGATTAGTGGCCTACTTTTGGTCACTAAACCTTCCTATTTCCAACTGCCATTCTAATAGAATTTCTGGTTGTCTGAGGCTTAATATAAGGGTAACAAAATCCTGACCCTGGAATGTTGTTTCATCTGCCTGAAGTGAACTTTTTTTCTAAGGTAATGACTGCAACATCTGAATGGACCGAGAACTAGAATTTCATCAGCTTATGACAGAGGTTGCACGAATGCCTTTTTGCTAATATGTCTGCTAAAATATGCCTACACGTGTAGCAGAATTTGCCTCAAGATTTTCTTTTAATAACAAGAGTAGCATTAACAATATCATAGGGCTGTTGCTAACCCTCTTCAACCTTCTGCAGTAAGCACACTTACTTATCAAATGTGTGTGTGACAGGGGTGCCTGGGTGGCTCAGTTGATTAAGCATCCAACTCTTGATTTCATCTTCCATGCTGGGCATGGAGGCTGCTTAAGATTCTCTCTCTCTCTCTTCCTCTACCCCTCCCCTGCCCACACTCGATCTAAAAAAAAAAAAAAAAAAAGGAAAGAAAGAAAGAAAGAAAAGAAAAGAAAAAGTGTGTGGGACCAAATTACCACAGTACTGTTCTTAAAAGACATCCTGCCCCATTTTAATCTTCATCAGAGCCCTTAGTTACTAGTACCGTTATTCAGACTAGGAAATTCAAGTATAAGGGATATTAATTTATAATCACATGAACACTGAGTGATAGACACTGATGAGTCTGATTCCATTCTCCAATACCGCCTGCAGATAAAGCCACATGTTCAGTGCAAGAAATGGATGAGAGATTACAAAATGGTTGTAGTTGTGTTCCCTACAAATACATGGGTTAAACATAGGCTCTTCAGCTCCTTTTACAGATAGTTAAAAGTCAACCACTTATTAAATTGAAATCACTTATATTTACTGTTGCTTTATATAATCACCATTTCCCTTACTGTGTTTTTGGTTATTTTTTGTACTTTTCATTTTTTAAAAAAATCTATACTTTCAATCCACCCAATATATTTAGATAAATTGTAATAAATTCATACGCTGAGGCAGAGATTGCTTTGTGACATAATTGCCTGATCTAGGTCTCGAACCTTCTACTGGAAAGTTGGACTCTGAAATTATCAGCCAAAACATGCTTTGAAAAAGTCAGAATTACCTAGTGGTCACTAAGAAAGCTCATCTCAAAACATTGTTACATACAAAAAAGTAAGTAAAATGGTAGTTTTAGAATTGGAATGCGGAAGTGATATGAACTATTCACGGATCAATGATTTTGATGTACATTAGAGGTCAGCAGAGTTAAATGAGTAGTTTTGGGTTCTACAAAACTACTAGTCAAGCTAAAAATAAAGAAATAAAATACAAGATTTAAATACACAAGAATTTACCCCATAGTTCCCAATATCACATTCTAAAAGTTTTTTTATTTGGGATATTGTGTTCTAAGCAGAAATCAACAAAGTCACAAATAACCCAGATCTAGTTTATTTTTTAAAATCTTAAGTCCTTAGGGAAAAGATCTTAGATTAATACAAAGATAAACATTGATGTGTTCTTTAAACTTCTGAAATTTATGCTTTTAGATTATTTTTAGTATATGTAGAAGTTATGGGGAGAAAATTATTCTTTTCAGATAAAGTTATTTCTTTAGCAAGTCTTTAATACATGTGGAGGCAATGGCATCCAAAGAATATGAGGTTATGGGGAAAAAAAGTCTGTTCCTACTTCCACTTTAAAATGTTACATATTTAGGGGTGCCTGGGTGGCTCAGTCAGTTAAGCGACCCACTTTGGCTCAGGTCATGATCTCAGGGTTTGTGGGTTCGAGACCCGCATCGGGCTGTGTGCTGACAGCTCAGAACCTGGAGCCTGCTTAGGTTCTGTGTCTCCCTCTCTCCATGCCCCTTCCCTGCTCGAACTCTGTCTTTCTCTCTCTCAAAAATAAACAATAAAAAAATTTTTAAATGTTACCTATTTAATCTACCTTAACTTCGTGTCAAAATCAAAATATATATAATGAATAGATAACATAATCAAACATTTTTGGGGAAGAGGCTATTACATTTTTATCATACTATAGCTGTACATTAAGGAATTATCTGTGCATTCTTTTGCCATGTGCATTATTATTATGTATATTAAAATTATCCTTCCTCTTTAATTAAAAAATACAAGATGAGGAGTTTTATCTTTATTTTTAAAATGTGTGTAACTGCTTATAGTAATTTGAATAAAAAGAACCTGAGAGTTATTATGTTCTTCTAAACATTCAATTTGAGTATCATATGGGGGAAAATTCTACTAGTTGGGATAATTTCTTGGGATAGTTTTCCAACTAGCTCATACTTATCATACCCGAACAGATGAAATGAGACATAAAAACTATAAAATTATTGCTTTTGTAGGCTTAATGTCCATCGATGCTGAGGAAGCTATTTGGACACAAAATTATGATTTGTTCTAGGATTTCAACATTGACTTTAGCAACAGCAGGGGGCAAAAAGTGTGCTTACGGGAGAAAACCTCTGGTTATTTTATGAACATACCACTCCGTTCACTGATAGCAGCTGGTCTCCCCTTTTGAGGCCTCCGTGTCTTTCGGCCACCCCTCCAGGAATGATGCGGGAGATATAAATGGGGGAATTTTGCTCCTTTCCTCCCATCACGTTAAAACCAAGGCCTTCATCAGTCTTTGGCAGTTCGACTACCCGAGGGTGGGAGTGGCCTTCACTAGCTGCAAAAGCTGCAACTGTTGCCTGAAAGAAAAGATGGTCATTTGGTAATAAAACGAGGGAAAAAAGGCTAATCGTATGCTTTGCAGTGCGTAGGATCAGGCAACTCCTCTTATTTTTATAACATTCTCCTGTGAAAGAAAGAACAAGATGGGCGGTGGGGGGCGGGGTGGTGGGAAGACTCGCTTCATTTAAACGTCATCTATGACTCCTTTGTTTGGGGAAAGCCCTGCCTACCTATTCCTGGCTTTCTAGAGCTTATCCATTATGATACAAATTTCCCTTCTTCATAAAAATCTTTTCCAGTTACCTTAGTTAGATGCAATTCCTCCTTTACTTGGACTCCAAAATAGGTTTGGTCCTTATATTACCTTTATATGGTACATATGCCATAATCATTATGTATATGTGTTGACTATGAGCACCTGAAGGGCAGAGATGATGTAATCCACTACTTTGTATGACACACAGTCTACCCCGGTGCATGTACATAAATGCTTATTCAACATGCTTAGAAGCACTTATATGTGTATACTCTGGGGAGTACATATATAATCTTGCTTTTGCCAGACCACTGGCTTAGCACATTTTTTGTTTTTGGTTTCATTTTTTGATTGAGGATACCTAAAAGAAAACAAAAGCTAAAATAGAAAATATATTCAAACAGATTATTATTATTTCACATCAATATCCTGCATTATTATGAGAGGTCCTCTTATCTCGTACAGAAGTCTCCCCCTACGGTTTACATTAATATTTCAACTCCTATGGCAACGTGGGCAAAATGAGCAGCCCGTGGTTCTAGACATAGATGTACAAAACATCACTTAATATGGACATCGATTTATTTTAAAATTCATATATGAATTCTGAAAAATAAGCTGGAGACACAACTTACCATTAGTTCCCACCCCTCATGGAAATAAAATAACAGCATCTAAGTAGTTTCTATAAAGAAAAGATCCTTTGCGTCTTCTTATTTTGCACCTCCATTAACCTGACTTCACCACAGTTGATTAGACGCCTACTATAAAGTGATTTACTCGACGCTGTGAAAATACTGATTGCCACCGACTGTACATTCTTTTCCACACACAGCATTATCACATCAATTTAGCATTATGCTACTGTCTGCATTTAGTGAAGTTTAGTGAATGATATGGAAATAATGGCTTGTTTTTAGCTACATGCATTTGCTCATGCAAACCTTGTCGTCATGCATAGATTTTAATGGCTGACATGGATGCAATGCAGACAGCCCAGAAACAACCAGAAAATATTGTGCTATTGCAACATTATGCTGCTATCCTGCTGTTCTACATGAATAAGAAATGAGAATGGTAAAACACTACATAATTCACTTTCCCCTTAATTAAACCATGTAGGGATCATTTTTCTGTGTGTGTTCCACTTCAGTACAAGCAAAGCATGATGTAATGATAACAATACCCTCCTTTTGCCTGGGTTTTAAAAAAAACTTACAAATCTACAGTGTTCAGTTACAGAATGAAAACTAAGAAATCAGGAGAGAAACCAAACAAGAGGTGATATAACACAAAAGAATTAAATGGAAAATTCAGATTATTTTCACAAGTTCTTGTTTCTTACACATTATTAGAAGGGTAAGAGCTTTTAAAAAGCAAGCTGTAGTGCATCGATTACAGCATTTCTGTTTGTAAAGTAAGAACTGCATCAGTAATTTTATTTTAAAACTATTGTTTCCTAACGGTCTATTTTCCAGATAATTTCACGATCTCATTGCCATAAGCTTACCATTAGTGTCAGATTTCTATTAGATTTCTCTGCAATCTCTGGATTTGAGTTTTTAAAGAGCAAATGTGGTCACTATCACAATAGGTGACAGGCTTTCCCTTTAGGTCAATGTCGCATTCTTTCAGCAAGCTACCCACTGCTCAGCTGGATACATGGAAGAATCCTACATCAGTGGGTCTCAGGTGAGTTCTCTTCATGTCTAACTTAAGTCAAAGCTTTCGACTCGTGCAAGGAAATCTCCATGCACGAATGGGGAACAGGTTCTTTTGTATCAAAAGAATGTGTCAGAAAACCATGTATTATTTCATACAATGGACCAGAAGATTTGCTTGTGCCAAATGGACATTTAGTGAGTTTAATGAAATCATTCTCCTTTCTTAAGCTACAGAAGCAGCAGAAACGTTCAATTTTCCATTAGGATTTTTACCTGGGAAGTAGTACTGGTTCTAGACTCTGGGCTGCCACTGATGTCTAAATTCTCTTACAGTGTACACACGAGAATACCTGAAACACACACGCGCACAATCAATTACTAGATCACTGGGGTCAAATGTATTTTTAAAGTTACTCAAGTCTTACCTTTGCTGTGGCCCTGGCACGGAATTCAGGACAGCCATTAACGGTTATCGTTTCATGCATATATTGATACACCTAAAAATGTTCACAAAAAAAAAAAAAACAAAAAAAGAATGTATAAGAACATTAAGAATATCAATTCTTTCACTGCAGATAGGATAATAAATTTTCAGCGTAAAACAGAGGTTCTCTGTTACAAAATGAAATAGGTCTGAATCAATTATCCTGATGATTTGGACCAAAAAGTCCCTCCTATTTTTTTGGTGGCTGAGGGTTGCAGCAGAGAAGGCAAACACTTATTATTTGTCTATCCAAGTTCATCAAATATGAAAAACTCCGATACTCGATTTTATAAAAACTACTTTGTCAGTAAAAATGTTTACCCTTACATCTAGCGCCCTCTCTTAAGTATCTGATAAAAATTATATATGTAAAACTGGATAACAATATCCTTTCCTTGCCTGTTGGAATGTATGTTACCATTTGTGACACATATTCATAATTCATAAATACAGAGCTAAAATGGTATCCAGGAGCAGGGACAAGTAAAGTAAGAGATTTTAGCACTAGTGACACAGAGCAATCTATCAGCTCTGGTTCATGTTAATGTTTAAATTAAATAAAAAGAATACAGGTAAAATCCGGACCCAGAATGATATTGTAGACGCACGTAGGTTTTGCTGAGTAATGGACCTAAGTTTGAGCCTTACGGTAAAATTGAGGGACTACGAGGTCTTGGTCGAACCACTTCCCCATGTTGACTCTCTTTTTGCCCTTCTGAAAAATGGGTAAAGAATATTGACTTAGTATAGGTTTTGTTTGAAATAACACTTTCAAGGCACCTGGCACTTAATAAGCAGTCCTTAAACAGCAAGTATTATTATTAATTATTATTTTAGGCACCACCACAAAAATTGTTAGAACATAGTTAAAAAAAATGTTTTCCTTCTAAATCGTCAGGGATGGGATTATAAAATCTGTACATCAGTGGCAAAATAATTGCTTCATTATAAATAAACTTATGTATACAGAACGACTCTTAAAGGATAGTTTGAGAAGATATTTAGAAAAAAGTAACAAGGTTAAGTATGTTGGACTATACGCTCATTTTAGAGATTTAAATAACAGTTATAAAAATCAACTGCCTGATGCACAGAGGTGAAAGTCCATTTAGAATTTCGCTGGGATATTTTTTGAGATTGGTCCATTAACTATTTTAGTAAAAGATGAAATATAAAGTTGCAATTAAAGATCTTTTTCCTTTCTGCTCATCATATTTTTCACACTTAAGTCAGAAGTTATTAAGGTGAATTCAGAATGTGATTAATGCATCCAATCAACAACTGTTCTTTGAGTATCTCAGACCAATCTCTTTCCAACATTTCTTGGGTGACTCGTCATTTCTCAAATACGTTAGGTCGGATCTCCGTCAATGCTGACTCCTCTTTCCCAAGTAGCATGTTTAGAAGGAAAAAGAGAGAGTGGTCTAGACTAGAAAGGTAAGGGCACCACTTAGAGTTTACCAGTTAGCCTGATACTTCACTAAATAACTGGAGTACACAATTTCAATGAGAAACTGGAACGCGAAAGGAATAGTTTTCCAGGAAAGCATTTGTGGAGCCTCGGACTTGTTAATGCAAATTCTGTAGGTTACCAGAATAGCTGCTTAACATGTTTCCATGTTATTTCCTTGAAAGTACATCACTTCGTTTTGCAGAAATATCCCTTCTACAAATAAATTCTACTTACTTGATCTTACAGCCCATTTGGGAGGAAGATTTTCCTTACTCTGCTTTTCTTGTGAATAAACTCTCTCAAATCTGGCCCCTTCATTCTGTCTTAACTCAATATCTCTTGCTCAAAGCTCTGCGTCAGTGTCTTAATTGGGTCTCCCACCACCAAACACTATTGCCTTTAGCTATCATTGTCAAGTACCTACCTGCTCATGTCCCTACCGTGCTTTTGGCTGTCTACTGCCCTGAGAGGAAAGGTTGCAAAGTCAGTGTCCACAGGAGTCAAGCCAGCAATAATAATGCAGAACGCAGCCTTTTCTCTAATTTTATTCCCTGACTTCCTTTCCTCCATCCTCCCTATTTCCCAAACATATTATCCTTTCCCAGCTGCCTCGGCCTTTGGGTATGCTGTTTGCTCTGTTTGGAATGCTCTTTCACCTGGTAGACTCTTATTTAACCCAGTTTAACATGATGATAAAAGACCCAATCCAATTTCATTTTCTCTGTTCATTGTTCCCTGCCTCCCCCAAGCAGAGAAATTTCTCCCTCCTTGGTTTTGGACCATATGGATTTGTCTAGAGTCATTTTGATTATCTTTTCCAGAGAAAATGATATATTCGCTTGCACCAAAGTATGTTTATGTGGACAATCATTTGCAAACAATTAGGAGATTGTCATCAACTGATAAGAGCAAAAACTAATTTTGTAAGCTCCTAAAATAAATAAGTAAAAATTAAAGAATAATTCCCCTTAACGTTCTAATTTGAACTGTGAATTAAAAAGTGGAGTATGCGAGTACTATGTACAGATAATGCCAAGTTCTGCAGTGGCCACATGTTATTTGTATGATCTTGGTCGTCTACTTGACCAAGTTTAATTTTCTTATTTGAAACATATGCCTTAGAGTTATAACTAACTTCTAGGTCTGTTAGGAGGATTAAATAAGATTAGAACAGTTTGCAGCCTATAGTAAGTTTACCAAAAAAAAAAATGAGCTATTATTATTACTATTATTATCAATATTCAGTGTTTCCCAACTTATTTGACACTGGGATCTTTAGGGATGAATCTCCCAGGACTAGCAGTCCATGAACACATTTTACAGAGAACTGATGGAAAACTGTACTTATCAACTGGGGGCTTTTTGCACCCTAGGAGACATTTATTTGGCAAGGTTTGGACATGTTTTGGGTTGTCACAAATGCGAAGGGGAAGGATGTTATTGGTATCTAGTATTAGAAGGCGAAATGCTGCTATATATCCTACAATGTTCAGGTAGCCCCCTGTAACAAAGAACTATGCCAACATGCCAATAGTCTTGAGATTGAGAAACTCTGAACTAAGAAATTCATGCTATATCATTTTTTTCTTATACATAATAATTAGTAGGCCATAAACAGACACTTGCATAGCAGTGAGTAAAGGATCTTGTAAATAAATTCAAGGGTCTTGTTCAACAAATATTTCTCGAAGTAAATAATCACGATTCTGGTGTGCATTTAATGAGGAATTACATGTGACGCTAAGCATTTTATATCTGTAAGTTCAGTCAATGCTCACGACTTATGATTCAGGACCTCTACACATAAGGAAGCAGTCACAGAGATGGTAACACACCTATGACCACACAGGTAGTGGCAGATCTGGTACAGAGATTCCTATCTAATTGCCTCTGTCTTTCCTCTTTCAACCACATCAGGCTTTCTTATTAAGACAGCATCAACTACTACTATTTTGGCTGCAGTGAGGAAACAAAAACTTGGAGGTGTCACCAGTATTTAATTATATTTTGAATAAAGGCATCTAGGTTTAATATGACATTTACTATAATACAAGTGGTGGCTGCAAATGTACAATACAATTCAGAAACCAACAAATTCTTCACTCCCAATGAAAGCGAAGTAGCATTTTCAATCATCTTTTATGATTATAATACATGAAGCTTCAAAGAAATAAGTCAAATATTATTGTTGGTGTTTTCTTTTGTAAAGCACGACAAATTCTGATTAGTTGGTTTTTAAACAATGGCTGACATGGTCCAGTTAGAGAGTCAAGTCAGAACTTGGAGACATTAATTCTATTTCCATTGGTTATGTTACCTTGTTAAAGCTTCTTAGCTCATCATTTTCTGGGCACAAAATGTATCCCTACCTACGTTACTTTTCTACAACAAATGTACAGGTATTTGTAAAATTTTGGAAGAAATTATTATTGAAAGCTAAAGTATTTTACCAGATGTCCTCAGAGAATTCTTAAAGGGAAAAGAGAAAATGACATTGTGTGAGCTTCAACAAAGGACAGTATGACTTATAGTTTCCAGAAACAGTCTCCATATTTTTGGACAATGTCAGCTACAGCATTTCTAAGCACATTCCATTGGTAAGATAGGTTAAGTCCTAGTGAAAGTTGAACAATTTATAGAAACTCTTATACATGGTTTTAGCTTACATTTTAGTATCAGTAATTTACTGACTTTGAAAAGATCTCACAGGTTCAATAGCATTTGAATACTTGAAACTTACTCTAAGCTATCGAAAATTTACAAATATAGATCAACTCAATTAAGGTAATGGGGTTGCAGTCACTTGATTCAGAAAGATCATTTGTTCACTTGTTCTGCTAACATTCATTTAGGAGTTAACTTTAGTCAGTGGGCTAGGCACCTGACCCAAAATATGAAAGAAAGAAATTAATGACTTCTTCTAAAACTTTGAATTAACATAAATCTTCACTACAGAAGAGCTTTAAAAAATTTTTTTGAGGTTTATTTATTTTTTTTGAGAGAGACAGAGACAGTGCAAGAGGAGGAGGGGTAGAGAGAGAGGGAGAGAGAAAGAATCCCATGCAGACTCCACCCTGCTAGTGCAGAGCCTGATGCGGGGCTCAAAACCTACGAACTGCGAGACCAAGACCTGAGTTGAAACCAAATGTTGAATGCTCAACCGACTCAGCCACCCAGGTGCTCCAAAATCTTAAAAAAATAATAATATAAATTTTACTTTTCTTTATATTAAGAAAGTAAATAGACTACTTTTTTCTAGATGGAAATTTTATCACGGAGACAATAACAAATACAAATAAAGTAAAAGTTTCACCTTTACTTCAACTTACTTACCAACTTTCCAGCAGAATTCCCGTTTAGATAAATTAGGCCGAACAGTTAAAATTCTAATGCAATAGGAATTTTGCTTCTGAGCTTTCATTTACACACAGGTTTTGTAGATAATATTGAAATATAAACTCTACACTGAACCATTCTTCTTGATTTTGAAAACCCTGATTGGTACAGAGAGGTAGGGACAGGATGATTAATCTGTATTATGAGTTTCTCTTCCTGGATCCCTTTTGTATGTGACTTTAAGTGACCTACTATCTATGCATCTTAGTTTTCTATTATATAAAGCCCTATCTTCAAGAGGCAGTCAAAGAAGATAAAGTATGTGGCTTCATAAACCGCAACCCATTATTCTTATTAAATTCTTATGATAATAGCTACTAGGTTTCTATTATTACTATCATATGCATGCCTAGGATGCAATGGAAACAAAGCCTTTAGAATTTAGCTGCTTGGTCAGCAAGTGTGGAAAACACCTCGAATTCAAAATTAGATTTTGATTGCTCTTTCTTCTGCTCTTACAGTTTCACTGCCTTTCGTACTTTGGTGTTACTTTAAAATGGCGGTGTACGGCAGATACTAGGTAGGCTCACCTCATCCAGCCTCCATTTTCAGTCTCCTCCTCCTAGCACTGCCTCACCATAGGACCTAGTTCTGTCCAGTAAGAATTTAACCGGAAGTAGGTGAGAGATTTCTGGGAAAGTGTTAACCTCTTGGTACAAGTGCTATCCTTTTTCCCTTCTCTACTTTTTGTCCTGAGTGTGAAGATGATCAGCTGTAGGAGCAACCTATGACCGCAAGAGAAAGACCAAGAAAAAGTGTCTATGGCAGCTCTGATTACTTGGCGCTCCTTAAACACTGTAAGCAGCTGCCTTTATCTCTCAATTTGTAATGAAGAAAAATATTTGTTTAAGCCACCGAAGTTGGATTTTCTGCTAGTTTCAGCCCAAAGAATTCCTGATTGCTGTATTATTTAAGTAAATGTTATACAGAACCGTGCTATCTTTAGAGTTTGTTTTCTTTGAGCTCCCTCCAGTTCCAAGAGTTACATAATCTGTTCACTAGAAATTAGTGAAAATTTGTTAATGTCAGGGTTTAGAAACTGAGAAAGTTTAGACTAAAACATAGTTTAAAAAAGTAGAAACTAACTCTCAGGAAAACTTTGTTGAGAAAATGTAAAAATAACTTGTCTGGAGGAAAATGATTGTAAAACACATATCTGATAAAGGCCTCATATCCAGAATATATAAAGAACTTTCAAAAGTCAATAGTAAGAAAACAACCCAATTAAAAATTGGATAAATTCTTTGAATAGGCATGTCAGCAAGGATGATCTATGAGTGGCAAATATGAAAAGAGACTCATCATCAAAGATACTCAGTATCACTAGTCCCTAAGAAAATTAAAAATAAAGCCACAATTAGATACATCTACAATTTTATTAACATGTCTAGATTTTTTAAAAAAATGAACACCCAGTATGGGCAAGCATATAGAACAACTAGCTGGTAAGAATGCAAAATGGCACAGCCACTTGAGAAAAGAGGATAGCAGTTTTCTATAAAGTTAAATCCACACTTATCTTAAGATTCTCTTATCTATTTCTAGTTATTTATCCAAGATAAATAAAAAATGTATATTCATACAAAACTGGTATGTAAATATTAACACAGTTCTATTCATTTTCACCACAAACTGGAACAATTCAAATAGCCTTCAACTGTGAGTGAACAATTAAATGGAAGTACACCTACACAATGGAATATTGCTTGGCAATCAAAAGGAACAAACAACTCATACATGCAACAATGCGGATAAATCTCAAATAGGTGTAGCTTAAGTGAAAGAAGCCAGGCTCCATGATTATTTCATTTATGTGACACTCTGGAAAAAGCAAAATAGGAACAGAAAATAGTCAAAGGTTGCCAGAAGCTAAGGGTGGGGGATGAGTTGACCACCAGACATGAAGGAATTTTGGGGAATGTTGGAACTCCTATACCTTGATAATGGTGATGATCACATGATTACATGTCGTAATTAAAACGCTCAGCATCATACACCAAAAAGAGGAAATACTAATACCCTACATAAATTATACTTCCATAAACCCAACTTTTAAAAAAGCAGAAAATATTTTGAGATGAAAATATTCTGAAACTTCATCATGATTTTGGAAATTAAAAATAAGGGCTTTGAAACACAAAGACCTACATATATTTGAGATGTATTTAATATAAGAAAAAGATGACATTAGCTCCCATTCTGTGAAGTTTATAAATGTGGAAAGCAACATATACTTCAATGGATGGTAACATTTCTTTCGAGTACAGGATACTCCAGAGATTTTGTAGTGCTTCATTATGAACAGGCTGGCTACCAAAATGTCAATAGAATTACAATTAGGATTAAATACACCCCTCTATATCAGTGACTGGAAAAAAGAAATAAACCTTTCAGTAACGTGTGAAAAATGAAAATTTCTATCATTAGACCAAGGTACCTCAAGTAGAAAGACAAATGATCAGAATCATTAGAGTAAATTAATGAGAAACAAAGTCCAAATGGGAAAAGGATATGGTTCAAATCCCACCACATTAAGGCTTGTGAAATGTATAGTTTGTAAGAACGTACATTTTTAAAGTAAGAAAAAAACCACATAAGTATTAAGACTGATATTTGTAGGGGCTCCTGGTGGCTCAGTCAGTTAAGCATCTGACTCAATTTTGGCTCAGGTCATGATCTCAGGGTTCATGGGTTCGAGCCCCGTGTCTGGCTCCTTGTTGGCAGCGAGGAACTTGCTTGGGATCCTCTCTCTTTCCCTCTCTCTGCCCCTCTCCAGCTCATACACGTACACATGTTCTTTGTCTCTCAAGATAAAAAAAAATAATTTTTTAAAAAACACTGATATTTGTATCTATATTTATAATTTTTAATGGTTTTCTTAGTTTTTCAGATTTGGAAACTCAAAAAAGAGTTGAATAAAGGAAAGTTATTTGATGTGGTATCTGATTTTAAAATATTTAAATATTCTCATAAATTAAAAGTAAGATCGATCCCTTTCCATACCCTTTTATTATTATAGGCCACTTGACTGAGTGGACAACATTTGCAACATGAAGCCACAATATATTTATCATAATATAATGAAAACATGGGAGTTTTTCTGAAAGCAGATTTTAGGCAGGGGAGGTATCTAAAATGAATTTGTGGCTCTAAATTTAACTGCATTTAGTGGAGCTGAGTTCATCCATGCAAAAATATGGGCCCTGCTGTGAATGTGTATACTATACTTTATATGACTAGAATAAAAGAGAAATAAAGCTTAAGTCACTGAAAACATAATCTGGATATTTTTAGGAGGTTTTGTAGAAATAATTCCAAATCAACTGAAATTTGGTTCATCTATTAAGGAAGAAATAATCCAAAAATATCTAGTCTTTTCCTTGAATTTTTCTTCCACTTAGAAAAAATGGCAGCCATAAATAAATGCTATGTATTTAAAACTATAGTTATCCTTGTATCTATCATCTATGGTTGCCATATGCTTTTGTAGCTGTGGAAACATTTTGTTTAAAATTGTAGTGTTAGAATTCCTATAAACTAAGGAATTTAAGGTATGAAACAATGTCTAGAACCAATTTTTTTTTTTTTTGCAAAAAGGGATAGAAAATGACCCATACTGGTTACAAGTCACGTTTTCTAAAATTAGACCATTAAGGCTCAAATCAATCCTGTGAAAGTCCAAGAAAGATAACATTTCCAGAGTAATGTCCTTTTTCTACATCTCTCTATGGCCATCAACTTTGGTGAAAATATGCCACCCACTGGTCAAGAAAAATATTGACAGGTATAAAGAAGCAAAGGACAATACATCTCTATTAGGTTGAAATGATTTGCAAAAAAGGGCTCAGTCATTAAGGCAGACATTTGATGACATTACGGGTAAAATCAACATGGTAACTGATATTGCTTCCAGAAATGGGCCATCGACTTGAAAGAAGCATTCCTCCTTAGTTCAGTGACATGCAAAGTACTCTTTATGTTCTCAAACCAGGAAGGGGAAGTTAAATGGACTCTGCAGTTTTAGTCACAAAGGACACAAAAGACCTTTTTTAGGCAGTATGCTTCTTACTTCATTACTATTTTTTTCAACCACGCTGATGTAGTATATAGTAAATACCTTTGACAAGGCAGCATTTCCTTTTAGCCCTCAAGAAAAAACTTCATTTACCACTCGCCAATACAACTATATTGTTTTCAAGAATCAAATCAGGCTTACTATAGAGTCTCCTACTTCACTTGTATCCTGACAAGATACATCTGACAACTAAGTCATCATGGAATGGCATTATCTATAATTAAAAACAGAAACAAACAAACAAACAAAGCACCGAATTTGAAGATCAAAACCAAATATGACATTTTGGGACTAAAACCATCTGGCCCTCCCTCCCACATGTTAGCCTCTGCATCCCTGTTTACTTATTGTCCCAATACCCCTCCCCAGGAAGGAAGACCTACTTGCTCATGCAATTGGTCAGCAGTCAGGAACTGTATTGGACCATGGTTTTACTAGAGGTACCAATAGTGTTTCTAAAAGGTTAGCAGTCATGAGACACACCTTCATCCCTTTCTGTATCCATGTAACAAGAAATCAGGCAGGAGTTGCCTGCTTAGGGTAGATGCAAATGGTCCTGTTGTTTTACATTTTACTTTCTTAGGTCTAACCAGACATCTCAGATTTAGACTGTAGGAAAGGGGGGGTTTATTTAGGTGAGCCCAAGCTTCATTATCCAATCTGTATGTCACCAGACAGAACTGCACTAGAGAGAATTTGGGTACTTCCCATGCAATTAACAAAGTGGTATTTTGTTTTCTACTTGGTTTTGGTCCTTTCATCTTGCTTTCTTGGTTGGTAACTCCCTGAGAAGTAAGGGTGAAATGCAGAAGATTTGAGCACTCTTGGACCACTAGCTATGATACCATCTTAACAGCACTGAAACTTCAAGTCTGTCTCTCACAATCCACGTGTGTATCCCCAAGTTCCACTACATGACTCAGACTTTGCTGCAATGTGATACATGCCATTTATGACTTGCTTTAAAGGACACTAAGTAGCCTACAGCCTAGAAAAGCTGAATTGCAAGGGTCCATAATTTGTGACCAACCCATGTCTTATAGAATTTACACGAAAATAGCATTACTATCCTGAAAAAAACACAGCCTAAAACTGTAAGTGATCTCCAATCAGGAATATTTTGGACAAAGTGATGCCTTTAAATCTCTACACACCTGATTAGCCAAGTTACAAAGGAACTAGATTTTCTGAAATACTGTTTATAGGTTAATTCTGATGAGAAGAATACATTAAGGAAGTTCTCTAGCACTCTACCTCCTAACATATGTGGGAGGGATGAAAGGATCGTCAAGGAGGGTATTCTGGGATCACTTAACAGGGAGGATTAAACGCCCCCTCGTGCCTGACAGTAAATGGCACATCTTTTTATTTGTTTTTGGTTTTGCCAGGGACTCAGTAAGAAAGCATCAAAACTATTGGTATGTTATATAACACAGTCCTCAAATCTCTATCAATTTTGAAATTTCCAGAGGTTATTTATATCACTTGTTTTAAGTGAATTTAAATGACTATACTTATACTTATTTCCAAAGGGAAGAGCAAATACTTTGTTCAGTTTTACAGTTTTACAACTAATTCTTCTGTGATATGAAAGCAGAAGAATTAGTTGTGAAGCCATAAAACTGAAGAATGGCCATAATTTTAAAAAACTGGGTAATTAGCTATTAATTTCTCTACTTATTTTTATAATTAGTTTATATTTCCTGGTGGATTCTTTACACATATAACTTTCATAAGGTAAGACAAATTAAGTGTCTTGTACAAATCATTTAATAACTGCAGGAAAAAGTGAGATCATAAATAACAGCATTTCCACAGGGTCCACATGGCAGGTGGCCAAGCCACCAGGGAGAAATCTCTTTCCTTATGGCTGTCTAAAAGAGAATTCCCTTAAGGCAGCTGTTCCCATCCTGTCCTTGTTACACAGCCAGAGTCCTCTGTGACAGGAAATGCCTGAGCAAAATGTTGGGAAGATGTCATTTCCAATTAGTATAACACCACTCAAAGGGATTGGATTATCTTTATTTGCTTATTTGGGGTAAAATTCAAGCAGGGTTTGGGGCTTAAAAACTTGTCTCTTTTTACTGATTGGATTAAGATGATGTAAAATCTCACAAAGGGTCCCAAAATGCTAGAATATTGCTCAGTAGGGTTAAAATTTACCAACGTACTTAAAATTCTGCAAGAGTCGTGAAGTTAGTTTTTACTTCTTAAAATAGGTCTTTATGTGGTAAACGAACTAATCATTTTGAGTCAATTCAGTGTATACTGTCATTGTCACAAGAATCATATGAACAAATAAGTAAACACTAAAGAAAAAATATAGCTCACTTATTAAAAGCCAACCTGGTTATTCAGCTGATTGAATTAAAATTATTATGGCTAGTAATAGGTTTCTAGAGATAGCAGTAAAAACACAGGATGCCCACTTACATTGGAATTTCAGACAATGAGTACATTTTTAGTTTAAGTATATCCCACACAATATTTGGGACATCATAAATGGACTGTGATGGAAAAGGAGACTATTATAGTTTGGCATGCAGGAAGTGTTGGATGCAATTCAGAGCAAATTAGTGAATACAATTAAGGAGTAGACCGAATGGAGCTTGGTGTTGGTAGACTCTGAGTGAGAAAAGATGGAAAGAGGTCCAGTTTGGAGGTGTGGGCAGGCATGTAGGATAACGGGTTTGACTTTGGATGATATTGTTTGAGTTGCCTCGTGAACTCCAAGAGATATTCAGTAGACAGCTAGATATGTACATCTGAAGGTCAGAGGAAGAACATAGACTATAAGATATATTTTGTGAGTGATCTACTCAGTTGGCAAATGAAGCTCTTTGTGTATATGCTAACCTCTAGGAGAGATTTAGACTGGGAAGATGAGGAGGTCTTGAGGGGCTCTGACATCTACTTAGGTAATTTATGAGCCAAGCCTTAGTCTTAGTTTATTTTTGAGAGAAAGAGAGAGCATGTGCACACTTGCGCATGAGTGAGCGAGGAGCAGAGGGAGAGAGAGAATCCACACTCAGTGTATAGCCTGACATGGGGTTCAATCCCACAACCCTGGGATCATGACCTGAGTCAAAATCAAGAGTCAGATATTCAACCGACTGAGCCACCCAGGCACCCTGCCTTAGTCTTATATTTAACCAGTGGAGCCAAGGCAACTGTTTTGAATTGAAACAACTCACATATATGCCTTTTCAAATGAAATATATTCAAGAAAAACAGAATACAAAGAAATACATTTTTTAAAAGTGAGTTGACAGTAAAAGTAATTCATATACATTACAGAAAATTTGTACAATATAGACCTGTATAAGCAAAAAAATTAAAATAATTTATAATTCCATATCAGGATACAGCTACTGTCTACATTTAGGGAGACTTATTTCTAGACTGTTTCATTTGTTTAAAAAATCAACATCAACTCAGTCACTATATACTTTTCATAATCGATTTTTTACTTAAAATATTGGGAATATTTTCCCCATTTATTAAATACTCTTTCACATTATTTTAATGGTGCCATCATATTTGATCTTATAAATGTGCGATGATATATTTATGAAAAGATGATAGAAAAACAAAAGTGACTCTATACTCTAGGTATAGATCTTATCATCTGTCCATGTGAGTTTATCAGTTACTTTTTCTGTCATAGTTTATATGCTTGATGCCTATTATTCTTATCCCTTCTCGCTTATGTTCGGATAGACTCAAGAGAATACAGGCCCATTTATTTGTAACTAGAGGTTTGTTAAACAATGAAAGAAATGAGATAGGGTCAATAGAAAAGAGAAATAGACTATAATTATTTCTTGATCAATTACTATAATTAGTCTAGTAACAGTATGTTTACTGCCAAATATACATTAGACTTGTCCTAATTTTCTTCAAGCCCTAAGCATAAAAATTTAGCATATAAAAATAAAATTAAACTGAGCATTTTACTAATTAGATCATAGCCAGCTCATCAAAGCACAAAAGCAGACTGTAAAAATGATTATTACTCATCGGAATCCTAATGCACAATCATGTTAGGCAGGGCCTAAAATTTCTGATTTTCATAAGAAAGTGTGAATTAGAAAAAATCCTATTGGTGATAGTCATATGATTTTTAAACCACAAAAGTTTGTTGCTAATGCAAAAAAACATTGGGATCAGATTGTGTGACTTACTGTTATAATCTACTAATTACTTTTGTATTGTTTTGCTTTTTTTTTCCTACATGATTACTTGAAAGTTTAATGCTGTTAAAACTGGATTACAGACAGTTCAATAAAAAGAGAAGATATTAACAAATAAATTCTAGTAATTTCCTATCTGAACCTCCTGCCAATTTAGTTGGTATACAGAAACAAAGTTTTCTTATACTTACTTCAGGAAGTAATTCTTGCTATAGGTAAAACTGAAAAATGAGCAAAAAAGAATCCTGACTTTTGGTCTGGGTTTTAATACCAAGTTACCAATTGTATCATCACTTCAACTTTCCAAATGTTCCATGATTCCTCTACTATTTAGAAAACGTTTTAAACAGATGTGCTAGCTCACCATTTACAGACTTTTTAGGGGTACCTGTGTGGGTCAGTCAGCTAAGCATCTGACTCTTGACTTCAGCTCAGGTCCTGCCTGATCTCTGTTGGGGAGATCAAGCCCCATACTGTAAGCAACTGGCCTGCTTGGGATTCTCTCTCTCCCTCTCTCTCTACCCCTCCCTAGCTCACCCTCTTGCTCTGTCTCTCTTTCTCTCCCTCAAAATAAATAAATAAACTTCAAAAAATAAAGACTTTTCAATAGGGGTTGTGCAGTTCTCAAAATAAATCTTCAAAATAGAGAAGTAGAAGATTTGGTTCTTTTCCAAAAAAGTTATCAGATGGCAGATGTTGTAACTGTCTGAGCTCTGATCAAGTCATTCAGCTGCCACTAACCCTACAGCGAGGCACATTTTGGTGATCTCTGTGAAACATAAAAATAGTTTCTAGGTATCTTGGGAAATGATAAATTATGAAACTTTATATTATACAACTGCATTCCTGATCTCTCTTCTTGAATGATCATATTGAAAATGAACACTACAACTGCTTCCTGTTACTTGCCAGAGTGATGGTCTATAAAGTCTGCAAATGCTGAATTTGCAAACACTGAGCCATTGTTCCTAGGGGAAATACGGGACTAGGTTCCTATGGGCCTCTGGTCATGACACTTCCATCAACCCATCAATTTATTAACTTGTTTTATGTTTGTTTTTGTTTAAAGACACTTTACTCAATATATATTTTTGATCATTAACATTGAACTCAGGGCCAACAACACTATAACTTATGCCTGTACAAAGTTAATCTAGCAAGAGCTTTCTCCAGTAAGACACATGACAGCCTTCTTGTACTTAGGAACACTGGACTGTACTTCAGGACTATGCTTGGGAGCCAATTCAAACAGCAAAATCACCAAAATACAAAAATGAGATCAACGTGACACTGAATAAACATGACACTAAACATGTAAACATCTTTGCAGCAAAAGAGCCAAAACAAGAAAGTGGAGCACTGCCTTGTTTATTCTCAACCAGAAATGTGATGGTACTTACGTGAAACATGAAGGTGATTCACATTTTTCACACTCTACACGTTTTAGAGAATGACCACAAAATAAATTTTAGCAAGTAGGTGAATTCGCAAATATGGAATACATGAATAGTAAGATTGATCGTACAAGGATAATTCATCGAAGAAGCTGCAAAATGAAGACTATCAGAACAGGCTTGCCTTTCCTGACACTCTCCTGGCTCACTATTCCTGAAACACCAGACTACCCCCTTCATGGAGAGCAGTTTTCCATTTCGTCTTCTCTGCTGTGCTCTATTATGTTCAACTTATGTTCAAGGCACCAGGCTTGGCTCTGTTTAATTAATCTCATAAAGCCCATAAAACAATCTCTCTGTTCTAATTTGTAATCAAAGATGATCTCCTAGCTCTTAAACATAGGCAGGTTTGATAAAAAGAAAGAGAGAGGAAATGAAGGAGATTTTAAAATTGCTGGCTTAAGGCAGACTTCTGTTACAGTTCTATTTCAAGCTCATTCATTCAAGGGCTAAAGAGACACACAGAAGTGATGATTTTGTTCTCCATTTTCTAGTCAGATTTAAAGGAAACTGAAGTAGAGCAGGTAAATAAACATAATTAAACATACTCTGTTTATAAAAGTAGAGCCTAAAAATGTTCTGAGTTTGGTCATACAAAAGGGCAGTTAGTGTGTCCTCACAGAGATAAGAGAAAGAGGGAACAAAATCACTTACCCATGGGTGCACACAAACTTAACCAAGTTGCTACTAATGACAGATTTTATTTGGATTTAATTACCCAGACTGCTCAGGCTCCCCCCCCATTCTATTCTGATGAGTCATTTACCTATATGTCCTATGATTATGATAGGTCATTCACCCAAGAAGGACAGAAAAGAGGCTCGAAATAGCCCTTCTGGTGGTACATAAGTTTTGAAAATGAGAATATTTTAATGTGGTCCATCTGATGTGGCATTGTGACAAGCCTCTCTTAACAAAGACAAGTAAATTTAAAACACTGTATTTTGTAATGACCAAGCAACGGATATAACAGATATCTCTGACCTTTTCCCCATTCTGTACCCCATCTAGTGGTGTAGGTCAGGCTTGCAGTGATGCTTTGGAATAAGGTCGTCATGACTTTCAGGACATGCATACCTTTTCAAGATCTTCACTTCAATTCTTTTGCATAAATACTCAGACGTGAGACTGCTACATCATATGGTCGTTCTATTTCTAACTTTCTGAGGAACCTGCACGCTTTCTTCCATAACAACTACACCATTTTGCATTCCCACCAACCATGTGTAAGGGTTCTAAATTTTTCCACATCCTAACCAACACGTGTTGTCTTTGATTTAGGTGAAATAAGCTAGTCACAGAAAGACAAATACTTCATGATTCCACTTAAGCGAGGGATATAAAATAATCAAATTAAGAGACTGAACGAGTGGAATGAATAATGGTTGCTAGGGGCCGGGGTTATGAAGGAATGAGTTCGTAAACAATGGGCATAAAGTTTCAATTAAGCAAGGTAAGTTCTAGAGATCTGCTGTGCAACATTGCAGCTATAGTCAAAAATACTGCAGTGTACCTTTAACAATTTGTTAAGAAGATATAACTCATGTTAAGTGTTCTTGCTACAATAAAATAACATCTTAAAAATGAATAGAGTAAGGGCATCTCTTGTGCGTACAAGTGGAAATTCTTTTTTAAAAGGTAACTGATGACAGGCTTGCGTTTTGGAACATATTAAAATGTTCCTTTGAGGAAAGAGCAGGAGCAAACATTCACCAAAATACATCTAGAGTTTAGTTTTGTGAAAATCTCAGCTGCAGCTTTGCAAAATTTCATGTTTTTTTTTTCAATGCAAAAAGGTTTGTTCAATTATATACCAGTTATAGATTAAAGATTATTAAATTAGAGATGATGTAATTAAAGATTAAAGGTTATTAATTAAAGGTTATTTACACCAATTTGCAAAGATCTTTCATTATTTTCACCTATATAAATCTCAAAAGCCAAAGTTACATTCCTAAGATTCAGGGCCTCTTACTTCTAGCAACTGTATTCCTTTCTTTCTTCATAGGAAATCAGTTTACCTGGACCTAAGGATCAAGATGATGTGGCAAATAAGAGTCAGTTCACAAGGCTTGACCCTCTGCTGTCACTACAACTGCACTGCTTCTCATACCAGCCCCCCCACCCTCCACTAGGAACCTGCGTAAGTTTTGTAAAAGTTGGTTCCATATCAGGGCCAGAAAAAAAAAAGAAAAAAGTAAAAGAAAAGACACTTCATTGCTGCAACACAACAGAGCAAAAATGATGGGGAGAAAATAATGGACTGTTTACATTTGCCATCTTAGGATGAAGGCATTTGAATTTTCTTGCTTTCAAAAATGATTGTTTTTATTTGCCAGGAAGTAGGCATGTGTTTTCATTAGGGATATTGTTGGAAGATCCCTACAAAGAAAAACATCTGCATCATTATCACTACTGTCGGAAAAATTCCCTGGCACGCAAAGCAGCAAATGCCACTCGTCTCGAGCAGCAGAGATGCTAACTCATTACACAGCTCAGACCTGAAAATGAACTAAACTTCATTTAACTTTTGGAAGTGATATGCCAGGTTTAATTATAGAATGTAAGAAGAAAGACACCAAAATGCAACATCTTTTATGTGAAAATATTTCATAAGACACTTCCTCTCTTGAAGAAAAAGTAGGTCAGTTTTATCAACACGGAAGGTGATGTGAATCTGAATGCATTATTAACCTGTCCTGAGGCGTGATGAAAATCTGCCTTTGTATTTCCATATCCTTCAAATTAAATCCTGTAAAAATCTAAGTTTTGAAAGGGGGAAGAAAAGCTCAGAAAGTTTAATCAGGTTGAAGTGCTTCGATCCTACCTACCCTCAATCAAGTAAATGCTATCAATTCAGATTGATGCAAACAATCCCTCTCTCAGACACTAATTATTCCTGTCACATTGCCCACTCACCCTTATTAGAGATCATTGTCAGCACAACTCAGTATTAAAAGAAAAAAAAGCCTCCTGGTTCCATGCCTATTTGTAAATCTTTAATGCCCTCTATATTATGTTCTTACCCACCTATGTAAATACATAATTTTAAAAGTATTTTATTTAAAGAAAAATATTGGGTAATCACTTTTTTCATCTATTGAGGAAATTATCTCCCTGTCTTATAAAATTTTTTAAAAAATCTACACCAGTGTCACCAATGAAATGCAAAGCCCATTTATCTGTTACTTTACAAGGCTTTTTAAAAAACATTGAGTGGATCTACACATTCAGTGCAATCCCATCAAAATTGCACCAGCATTCTTCTCAGAGCCAGAACAAACAATCCTAAAATTTGTATGGAACCACAAAAGACCACGAATAGTCAAAGTAATGTTGAAAAAGAAAACCAAGCTGGAGGCATCACAATCCCAGACTTTAGCCTCTACTACAAAGCTGTAATCATCAAGACAGTACGATATTGGCACAAAAACAGACACATAGACCAATAGAATCAAATAGAGAATCCAGAATTGGACCCGCAAATGTGTGACCAACGAATCTTTGACAAAGCAGGAAAGAATATCAATGGAATAAAGACAGTCTCTTTAGCAAATGGTGCTTGGAGAACTGGACAGCAACATGCAGAAAAATGAAATTGGACCACTTTCTTACACCATACATAAAAATAAACTCAAAATGGATGAAAGACCTAAATGTGACCGAAAACCATCAAAACCCTAGAGGAGAAAACAAGCAACAATCTCTTTTACTTCAGCTACATCAACTTCTTACTTACACATCTCTGAAGGCAAGGGAAATAAAAGCAAAAATGAACTACTGGGACCTCATCAAGAGAAAAAGCTTCTGCACAGCAAATGAGACAATCATGAAACTAAAAGGCAACCAACAGAATGGGAGAAGATATTTGCAAATGACATATTGGATAAAGGATTAGTATCCAAAATCTGTAAAGAACTTACAAAACTCAACATCCAAAAAAAACAAATAATCCAGTGAAGAAGTGGGCAGAAGACATGAATAGACACTTTTCCTAAGAAGACATCCAGATGGCCAACAGACACATGAAAAGATGCTGAACATCACTCATCATCAGGGAAATACAAATCAAAACCACACTGAGATACTACCTCAGGCCAGTCAGAGTGGCTAAAATGAACAAATCAGGAGACTACAGATGCCGGCAAGGATGTGGAGAAACGGGAACCCTCTTGTGTGGTTGGTGGGAATGCAAACTGGTGCAGCCACTCTAGAAAACAATGTGGAGGTTCCTTAAAAAATTAAAAATAGAACTACTCTTTGACCCATCAATAGCACTGCTAGGAATTTACCCTAAGGATCTAGGAGTACTGATGCATAGGGGCACACATACCCCAATGTTTATAGCAGCACTTTCAACAATAGCCAAATTATGGAAGAGCCCGAATGTCCATCAACTGATGAATGGATAAAGAAGAATGAATGAGAAAGAATGAAATCATGCCATTTGTAGCAACGTGGATGGAACTGGGGGGTACTATGCTTAGTGATTCAGTCCGCCAGAAAAAGAGAGAGATATCATCTATTTCACTCATTTGTGGAATTGGAGAAACTTAATAGAAGACCATGGGGAGAGGGAAGGGGGAAAAATAGTTTCAAACAGAGAGGGAGGCAAACCATAAGAGACTTTTAAATACAGAGGACAAACTGGGGGTTGATGAGGAGGGGAGGGAAAGAAGGGAAAAATGGGTCGTGGGCATTGAGGAGGGCACTTGTTGGGATGAGCATTGAGTGTTGTATGCAAGCGATGAATCATGGGAACCCACTCCCGAAACCAAGAGTACACAGTATACACTGTATGTTAGCTAACTTGACAATAAATTATATTAAATAAATACACAAATAAATAAATAATCCTTGAATCTTAAAAAAATAAAATAAAAACTGAGTGGCCTCTCCTGGTATTGAATGAGATTAAAGATGCCTATTTATATAATGCCTATCCAGTTTTTACAATCTTACTTGAAGACAAAGTAGGAAGTCAAGGCCCCGGTCCAATAACTGAGCAGTGAAGAAGAGGAATGGAATCGAAGATAGGTAGGTGATACCAAGAACATTTTTGCAAAAACTGAAAGTTTTTTTCTGGAAGCCATCATGTTAGACTATGAGGTAGTGTGGTCACAAACAAGGTCAAAGTGTAGGGTACCAAAACTTTCCACTCTTGGAATGGGGGTGACACAGATTCTCAGAAAGGTCTTAAGTCCACTGCACAGTGTTTCAAAAGTGTGAGAAGAGATGCAGCCTGCTGTCGTCTGGCTCTCAAATAAGGAGATAACTGAAGGGTCATTGCTCTGTAGGTCTACCCTGATGAGGTAGAAGACACCCCTTGAAAACGAGAGAAAGTATAGCCTTCTGGAATATAGAAAGTTTCTTCTCGGTTGAGTCATAGAATTATCACCATGATTCACAGTGAGCTGTTAGGTTTGTTGCCTGTGTCTTCCCATGTGGAGTGTAAGTCACAATGGACCATTTCTTAGATGGTTTCCTAGATTCAATATTATAATAATTATGGACTATGCAATGAGATATCAGAGGGACTTAATCTAGGATTCACCAGAGGTTAAAAAAATGTGTGTATTTGTGTGTGTGTGTGTGTGTGTGTGTGCGCGCGCGCGTGTGTGGTGTTTGTGTGTGTGGTTAGGGAGATTTGTAACAGCTGACAAGGATAATGAATCACCCTTCTTGAAATTATATATAATAGAAGCCAATATTTGTTTCTATTTTATGGACATTCTTAAAGGATGAAATTTAATAAAGATGGAAGGGTTATCTCATTTTTAATTATTTTACATAAATTAAACTTCACATTATTAAATAGAGATGGTGCTGTATAAAAGGAAATATTCAGTGAGACTTCTCTATCTGGAGTAGTAGGTACTTGATTACATTTGAACATGGTTCAGTTAAATTGCCAAGCAACTGACGTAGAGTTCCTTTTGAAAACTATGAAAGCATTTTTGACTATTATACTCTTCTTAATATTGTTTCTGTTTTCTAATTCAGTGTAGCTACTCATATCGTACAAATGAAGTTTTTTGTTTCTTTTTTCCTTTTTTTGTTTTGTTTTGTTTGAATTCTGTCATTTCAGTTGGGAAGCACTCAGATGGAAATAACAAAAGATATACTTCAAAATGGCTCAAACCAGATGGTTTCCAAATGTTGCTACATAATGGAATCACCTGGGGATCCTTAAAATATACTGATATCTGGCTCCAGCCCAACATTCTGATTCAACTGCAATGGGGTGAGGGCTGGGCATTGAGAGTTTTCAAAGCTTTCCCAGTGATTCTCATGTGCAGCCAAGTTTGGGAAATACTGGCTCAAACACTGAGGAAAGTTCAAGATGAGAAGAATCTAGAGAATTAGTTCAAGGACTTACCCTTTTCGTCAAAGACCCTAGTGTTTACTCCCCTGGATTGCTCTGAATCTTTGTCTATGAAGGCATGTTCTCCTTGCAGCCATCCAAAGGGCTGTCATCGTTCCAAAAATCACATCCAGACAGGACACTATCCAGTGGAAAAGAAGCAATTACCTGTTCCTATGTCTCTTTTTAATAGCTATGATATATTCCTCAAAACTTGTCATTGGACTTCCACTCATGCCACATTAGCTAGATCCGGTTCACTTCTCCCCCACTGCTAAACCAATCATTCATAAAGAGAATGACACTGTGGCACCTGCCTTACATTAAGCCAATCAGATTTACCCTCCTAGTAAATTCACCCTTCCCCGAATTATGCTGGGAGGGATAGACACCTACATAAAATCACATTTCTGGCAGCTGAAGAGCAGTGAAGGAGGGAAGCTGTTTGGTAGAAAACATGGAGTGCCTGCTCTATCTCTTTCTTCCACATTCTACTCCATTGCTTGGATACGTTTCCTCTTACAGAAGACTTCTATGCACTTTTTTTAATTACATTTTTCTTTGCTTCATAAAAATGAGAAATTATGAAGGTGGCAGGGCTCAGAGGAATATCAACTGGAAACAATCCCATTCTTTTTTCTTTTAATGTTTAATGTATTTATTTTCGAGAGATAGAGAGATAGAGCATGAGCAGGGGAGAGAGAGAATCTCAAGAGCCTGGCACTGGGCTTGATCACACGAACCGTGAGATCATGACCTGAGCCAAAATCAAGAGTTGGACGCTTAACCAACTCAGTCACACAGGCACCCCAAAACAATCTCATTCTTAAAGCATGTCCTTGGTGGTACAGTCTTATTACATAGTACATTCCAGTTGTTGTTTTTTTTTCAATTTTCATTTTGTTAGTATTTGCAACCCACTCCCTTCAGACCCAGAAATGTGTAAAAAGATGTCTGCTGCCTGTGTTTTATACTGCCAATTTAACGTATGGGTAGAATCTCAATTTGCACTTAAGTATACTTTGGATATACAGTCCACACAAACATACTTATCCCTGAAGTGTTACTATATTGACAGCAGAGCAAAGGAAAAGCTGGAAGCAGCTATTTTGGGCCTCCTGTAGTAAAATAATGGATAGTTAGAACTTGCCTGCACCTTGGTAGCATTCCTTCTCTTGGTAATGCTGAACTCGCCTCCCACAAGAGTATAATAGTAATTATGGGGGCCCATCTGTAGTAGCAGGGCAACCACTCACAGAGTTCTTCCAACACGTCAGTGTTTGCCTACTCAAGGATACAGAGACACCAGCCCTGCCGGTATGAGAGGAGAGAACCTGGCAGGAAGTATGAATTTCTCCACAGCTGTACGTTATTTGTCTTTTAGGTCAAGCTTGCCAGGAACTAATTAATTCAGAAACCAGGAAGTGGCTAGCATCTCATTTAACTGTCCCCTGACAAGACAGATCAGAAACACTATCTGCCGAGCTTATTACTCAGCTTTAATTAATGAAGTGAGCATATACAATCTATTGGATACGATCACTGGAGGCCAGTGAAACCAGCTCTTGGCTGGTTTCACAAGCGAGTTCCTATTAGTTATTAATCACTATCAGGTAACAGGATGGGCTCACCCTTGAGGAAACCCTAGAGCAGACTGTTCTCCAGTGCCAAAACCCAACTTAAACTGCTCTGCATTTGACGCTTAAGTAAGGTTGATAAGGATGTGATACCTACTCTATACAGTGATATGATTGCCATCAAAAAGCTGCCAGGAGGAGGACAAGGTTTAGAAGATAAGGTGGCCTGAGTTTTGAAGTAGGTGCAGAAAAGGTATTGGCATTTAGCAATTTAAGCCAAAGTATCTTAAACTTTATTTTTAAAAGTCACGCTGTGTATGAGACAAAAGAGCAAAAGCCTATGAAGTTCAACAGAAGGCTTCATGGGAACTCACTTTGTTATTTAAGATGCATATGTTTTCTGGTCACACATAAAGAAAGCATTTGAATATGAATTAGAGGATTCCTCCGTGAGGGGACTTCTGTGGGCATATCTGTCCCTTCGACTCAATTCAAACTGCTTGGGGAGATTGTTGTGTTGGCTCCGGGCATGGAGTCTCTGGGTGTGGAGTCATTCAGGCACAGGGCCTTCCACTCTGTCAGGGCACTGTGGGGTGAGCTTGGCAAAGATTCCCAGGGGTTTGGGCTGAAAACCGTGTCTGCAGGAACCCTTTATTTCTTAAAATCACATCTCAGGCGTCCTTAGAATAGACATATTCAAAAGACTTTTGGAAATCATTTCACTGAGTAACATGTGTTTTGGAAGATTCTAAGTGGGTGGCCATGCAATAGTATATGTATTGTTAGAAATTTAGATGACTATCTATTAAAAGCAAAAAAACTGAATAATGCCTAAGGCCATATATATGTATATATGTATGTATATATGATAATGTTATAGTTTTATATATTCAAATTAGTCATTGATGAAAACTCTCCTTTTATTCTTTTTTTTAGCTGCCAATATGTACATCAATACTAAGTATCTATATAATATATGTATATTACATATAATGCATATTGTCTTCTTTTCAGTCTGAGAGAAGGCCACACCTGAAAGCTCAAATTTAGCCCATGGGGCACTGAGTGGGCACGGATTACATAACAGTGTTGCATGTAAACCAATCACGCAAAACTTAAAATTATAGAACCAGATATTTTCACGAAGCATTTCTCATGAACTTTGGAGTTTATAGAGAGGTAACCAGTATGAGGAAAGCTAAAGGATATAAGAATGCTTAAATTAGGGAGAGGCAGCTTGCTGGTTGCAAGGCTCTGAGAACTGCTAATTCCTAATAGGTTCAGGATCTCTCTTAGAATCTCAGTGGACAAAGTATTACCATTCTATTATAAATGGACAAAATGACAAAGAATATGTTATGGGAAATCCAGTCTCGTACTTAGCACAATTGGTGCCTCTGTGCATGTTAGAAGAAGCTGGCGCTTCTTCAAGACACAACCATCTGCCAGGAAATTGCAGTAATAAATATTCAAATCCGGATGACCACAGAAATGAGTGATGTCCTTAAGGCGTGCAGTGCACAGTCTTTCTTCGTACCCTTGAGAAGTTCCAGAGGAATAACTGGAGTAAGTAGACTCTCCTCTTCATTTCAGGAAGAAAGGGGACCCCTGGCAGCCCAGGTGATGAGACTGATGCTACCTACAAGTACTGGACAAGCCCTGGGCACAGGATGGAGGAGTAGCAGCTGATGTCAAGTACATGGGGCGAGGGGGGCACGACCAGCAGAGAGGACCGAAGAAATGTTCCAGACACACATTAAATTACAACTGGCATCGCAAACACCTATTAGGTGTTTGGTGTCCCCACCTGTGGCTTACTGGGAAAGACCACAAAGGAAGACAAAGTCTCCCATGACTAGAGATTATAAACAGGAGAAAACTGCCTGAGCCAGCACTATGCCCAGACTCTGTAGAGGAGAGTCATTTTTACCAGGGGCTCCTCTACGTGCCATCGAAAAACGGAAAATGAGTACTTCTTTGCACAGGGGAAACCATTTTTGTTGCACTATCATGAGTACCTTCGGATTCACTGATCTGGGGTCTAATTTACCACTGTACATGAACACTGTAAATGTGATGGGTTTGGACTATTTTTAGCCGCAAAGATTCTAAGGAATTATTTGTACACCTTAGGAAAGGTCAATGGAATATTCTGCTGAAAATGGAAAAAGCATTCATGTAGAAATGATCTAAGCCCTGAGGTCACAAAATTAGTGACTGCTACATTTTAAAAAGAACTGATATCGCAGTCAGAATTAAGAAATCTTCAGCTGAAAACAGTGGCGGGGGTGGGGGGCGGAATGTATCCACCTCATTCAGCTTCCTTCCCTTTTCCAGACACATTAGAGGATAAAAGCAGTGGGATGAGAGGAGGAAAGAGAATGTATCAGTGGTTACTTGACTTTTAGAGGCTCAGTGAAAGGGAAGCTAATGGAAAAGAGCGAGGACACAGGAAATGTCCCTCACAGTTAGCACACAACACGTAATGAATTTATTTTCTAAGTAACCTGCTACATTAAAATAAAATTATGTATATTGAATTGCAGCATCTGGAACGAGATCTCTAGAAAATTATTTCTATATTAGCAAAGCAAGTCAACGAGCTTAATTACAATTTGTCTGCTTTTAAATCCAACTAAATAGTTGTCTATATTCAAATTAGTCATTGAGTAAAATTCTCCTTTTACTCTTTTTTAGCTGCCAATATGTACATCAATACCGAATGCACTGAAATATATAGTTCAATAAGCATATGTTTTTCTAACAATTATACATGTTGCTTTCCTAAAAGAAAACCCATGTTTGAAAACATCTAAGCATTTGATAGTGAATGAACAAAATAGCCTGATAGATGATTAAGTTGTGAATATTTTGCTTGTAAACACATGTTTAATTAAGCATCCATTGTAGAACATTTTTCAAAACGAAATGTAAATATCCGATGGTCATAAACTTTCTGAAGTCTTTTAACAAATTAACAAACATAAATCTTTTCATCACTGGGAATTCAATGAAAAACTGTCATTTTATCTTCCTCAGAATGGAAATATTTTATGGAAATGGAAATATTTTATGAAATATAAACACATTAGGCATTTTTCCTTTTTCTTACTAGTAGATCATTATAACTAACTAAACTAAAAATAGAAAAAATGTTCTGAGATTTTCTTTTACTAAGCTATAGCTTTACTGAGTCCAATTTTCATTATATAGAAACGAGTTAAGGAAAATTCATTTATATATTCACATGTTTAAATGTGTGGCTACTTCAGTCTGTCTTTATACTGGGCAATGCAAATATTATAAAGCCATATTTACTCTAATAAGCAATTTCATTAAAAACAATTTTAATTTTAATTCCACGATGATTAAATCAACATGGACTCTCTATTACCCAAGTCTATCCTTTCTAAGATGAAAATATGAGTATGACTCAGTGGCTCTATTACTTTCCATCAGTAAGTTATGGAGATCTTAAAAAATTCCTCCCTCGGCTGGAGTAATGCACCAAAATTAATTAAGGCAAATGAACATTCTAAATGAATCTCTTCCTTCTAACTATTGTTTGAGTAATTGCCTATGCTTGACAAGGTATTTTGCATGAAATATCAACAATGTGATTTGAATCATATAATTACAAACTCTTCAACCATAGTAACTAATAAATTATTGTCCTCTCATGGGACTATCCTCAGACATTGAAAATATTTATTATTGAGAAGTTCTACTGAACTATTATGGGGTCTTTATAATTGTCTAAGAGCACAAATTTCTCCAATGTTATGATTTGGCTATTTTAATTTTTATTGAAATATAACTGACATGCAGATCTTTGTCGTATCTGGAGAAAGGACACATTTTTTTCCCTTCTTTAGGAAAGTCTAATTTACTTAGCTCATGTCTAGCAATCCCAGTTATCTCCATGTTTAGTGGTAGTTGGCTTGTCTCTATCCTGGACACAGAAGTAATTACTATCCCATCTGTGAGGAAATGGAATCATATTCAGAGAAACTTAAATAGAATCTAGTTATAGTTCACTTTCTGAAGCAAAGAGTAAAATATATCTGGTAGTTAAGCAGGTGGTCATAAAAGAAAATTAACAGAATATCCTTGCAATTAGAAACTCAGGAGGTAGGATTCTTTAATTGTGCTACACTGCCAGTAACCTTTCCCACATCGACTCCGCATGGGTTGATATTTCTCCGAATGGTTAGCCATGAGCATTCTTTAGAAAGATGTGTGTGGCACCGTCATCCCTGTTATGACTGCATGCCTGTATTGATATCCCCAAGTGGATAGGAGCTGGGAATTGTGTCGGGAGGTGTGTGCAAAAAATGATGTCAACAAAATCAGTGAGAAAGAAATTATCTACTCTACTGCGTGTTCCAGAAGGACTAATTTCCCTCTCCTTTCTTGACCTTAAATAAAGACATTACTGCATTTAACATGGAAAATACACATCTGTTCACTGTCATCAGGGTAATGCGTCTTTTGTTTATTCAGACCTCAATGAATGCCCTGTCACATGTCTCTAGTCACTAGCCCCATCCTTCCAGAAGCAAGACTGAGGAGAAGAAGAGGATGTATCTCTTTTGGTCCCTTGTTGTTGCTTGGTTTGTTCCTTGTTTATTTTTTCTATTTGCTTATTTCTTTCCGTAGCCCCTGAAAAAATTGGAAAGATGCTTTTCAGAGTGATTACTGTCTCTTACCTATGAACTGTGACTGTACCTGTAGGTGCTAGCAAATGGGAAGTGCCCGGCAAAGTAATTCTGGGCAGGACTTTAAGCAAAGGGACAAATCTGGGATGCACTATTGCTGACCTATGGGAAACAGCATGGAAAAAATGCAGTTCAAAAGTATCAGGCTTAATAAATATTTGGCATCTCTTATATAATCAAGAGGTACACATGAGGAAAACCAAGTAGTCTGGAAGACAAGATTACCTGTAATAGATTTTTCTTTTTCTGGGAGAGCAGGTATTCTCCCTAAAATATCTATCGATTGGAAATGGCTTCACTGCCTTTAGTGGTAATATAGTAAAAAAAGGCACTAAAGGCATATTTGAATAGACATGCATATTTGTGATAGATCTTGAAACACATTTGCAAAAGTCTGATCTTAAAATTACTAAATTATTTCAGCGGGGGCTGAAATTTTCTGGAAATATAACCCTTTGGGTGATATAATGCCAATTATACAATGATGAGTAACTAAAACTTTTACATTGCCTCTTGGAAATTTGGATCACAAACATAGGAGAAGATATATTACTAAGCCACAATGCATTGTCCTGTGTTAAATGAGGCAAAGAAAGAACTAGAAGGCAAAAATTTTAAAGAATGCTGTTGGTACACATGGAACACCGATACGAATAGAAATTACAGAAATGGGAACCATGACGCGATTTTCCAATTATTTTGTCTCATTACTGAGAAGAGGTGAAATAATGTTTCATTGTTTCCACATTTCAGAATGTTCTATTTTTGCCACTGTCCATAGCAAGTAGAATTAGAACTGGACTAGCGTTCAGGAAACTTTCCTCTGTTACTAACTCGGGCACTAACTAGCTTAAAAGACAACTTAAGCTTTCCAGATCTATTTTCCCAGCTGTAAAATTAAAAAGTTATAATAGCTTAAGAGACTCTGAATACACACATTTTAGAGAGTTTACTAACTGCTTTCATTAAAAAGAATTTGCACATATATATTCCTTGAAAAATGATCCATAATTTCACAAGATTCACAATCACGAGATTCACGAAGTGTATGACCCCCCCTAAGTCTAAGAACTACAGGATGATGGGCTTTCTAAGTTTCCTTCTTCACCTTATACACATTACTAATTTTTTTTTTAATGTTTATTTACTTTTTGAGAGACAGAGCATGAGTGGGGGAGGAGCAGAGAGAGAGGGAGACAGAATGTGAAGCAGGCTCCAGGCTCTGAGCTGTCAGCACAGAGCCCGATGCGGGGCTTGAACTCACGAACTGTGAGATCATGACCTGAGCCGAAGTCGGACGCTTAACCGACTGAGCCACCCAGGCGCCCCACATTACTAAATTTTATATCAAATACAATAGTTATGCATTCACCACATGAAAGAAATCATATTTGCACATCCATAACAATGTATATATTTATGCAAATACATAAAAATCCTTGAAATCTTTATGTTAATTACAGGTCAGTTTTCATCGTTGGAAATAATTTTTAAATGTAAATAAAATTTTAGTTATAATCACTAACCACCTTTCAAGGTTGGCAGCCATTTTAATGTAAGTAAGATCTTATCCTAAACTAGAAATGTTACCACCTTTTGTCTGGGATCTGTATGAGCTCAGAATCCCGTCTGAAAATCAAAGCCTATGGAAATCAAATATATGTTTGTCTACTAATGAAAAGGTCATCTTAATGAATTTGTTTATGCATCCAACAAACATTTATTAAATGCTCATTATTTGGCAGACACGGTGGTAGGTGCTAATTTTGCTGTGATAACTCAAACATTCTCTAACGTCAGCTGAATAAGATACATGACTGTACTTAAAACCTTAATTAACCTTGATGAAAGAAACTGAAAGAGACCCACAAATCATGAATGTGAAACTATTTGGTTTGAAAACATTAAACTATGTTTTTTTTCCTTCCCTCATCATACCTCTAGTGCAAAAAACAGAATTGGAGTTATCATAATAATCTTTAGTTTATGACACATACTGTTCACCGATGCATGAATGGTTTGCTTTTATTAATTTACCTTCACACACACACACACACACACACACACACACGCAATAAGCATTCATAAATCTTCTAATAAAAGTGAGGATTAAAACTCTCCCCCCCATACTCATTGCCTTGAGTCTCCCAAATGAAATAAGTAGGCCATTAATGAAGGAACAGAGAAATTGATGAATTAATCAGAAGCCCAGAAACAGATCCATGTGTATCATCTGGTGTATATTAATTTGGCAAATGACAGAGAAAATTATGAATTATTCAACAAATAGAGCAAGAAATAGTTACCCTTATAGATAAGAGACAAAATCGGATCCCTCCCTCACACTGCATACAAAAAAAATCAAGTCTAGATGGATTAAGAACATAAATTTCAAAAATAAAAATTTTACTTTTAGTAGAAAGTATAGATGAATACTCTAAGACGTTGGGGTAGGAAATATTTCTTATGTAAGATACCCCAAAAATGGATTAATTATTTAAAAGATAATCAATGAAGAGCACCTGGGTGGCTCAGTCGGTTGTTTGGTTTTGGCTCAGGTCACAATCTCAAGGTTCGTGAGTTCGAGTTCCACATTGAGATCAATGTTTGGGATTCTTGCTCTCCCTCTCTCTGCTGCTACCCTGGTCATGTGCTCTCTCAAAATAAATAAAATAAATAAACCTTTTAAAAATTAAAAAATAAAAAAATAATAGATAATCAATGTGAATACTTAACATTAAGAACTTTATGTATAAAGACATCTTGAGAGATGTCTGGGCGGCTTAGTCAGTTGAGCTCCCAACTTCAGCTCAGGTCATGGTCTCAAAGTTTGTGGGGTTGAGCCCCACATTGGGCTCTGTGCTGACAGCTCAGAGCCTGGAGCCTGCTTTGGATTCTGTCTGTGTCTCCCTCTCTCTGTCCCCACCCCCGCTTATGCTCTGTCTGTCTGTCTCTCTCTCAAGGATAACTAAACATTGAAAAAAGTAAAAAAAAAAAAAACCCACCTCAACTTAAAAAAAATAAAAATAAAAAAGACATCTCGAGACAAATTATAATGTAGGAAATACAATGTAGGAGAACTACATATACCATCAGTAAAAAGTGAATAACAAGAATATATTAAAAATATTTTAAAATATGTAAGTACAAATCAGTAAAAAAAAAAAAAACACATGAATTTTTCCCAGAAAAAGAAACATCTATGGCCAGTAATTACAAGAAGGGATATGCAACAATTTAGTGATCAATTAAATGCAAAAGATGACTGCAATGAAATATTATTTTAATATATTCGATTAATATAAGTGTTTTTGTTTTTGGTTTCGAGAGAGAGTGTGAGTAGGGGAGAGGCAGAGAGAGAGAGACAGAGGATCCCAAGCGAGCTCTGTAGTGACAGTGGAGAGCCCGACGGGAGCTCCACCTCATGAACCCTGAGATGAAGACCTGAGCCAAAGTTAGAAGGTTAAGTGACTGAGCCACCCAGGCGCCCCACAACCGATGTAAGTTTAAATGTCTCCTATGACAATGTTGGGGGTATTGTGGACAACACAACTTTTTTTTTTTTAACCTTGTTTCTTTTTTCTCAAATGTTTGTTTATTTTTGAGAGAGAGAAAGAGACAGAGTGTAAGTGGGGGAGGCACAGAGAGAGAGAGACACAGAATCCGAAGCAGGTTTCAGGCTCTGAGCTGTCAGCACAGAGCCTGACACAGGGCTGGAGCTCACGGACCATGAGATCGTGACTGAGCTGAAGTCAAATGCTCAAACGACTGTGCCACCCAGGTGCCCCCAACACAACTTCCATATTGCTGGCTGAGATACAAACTGGAGCAACTAAGTTTAAAAATTGTTTGGCATTATCTCGTAAAGTTGAGTATTTTTATGCCTTATGACCCAGAAATTTCAGATCTGGATATGGACCCCAAAGAAGTCTGGGTCATGTGACAAAAAAATGCATGTATGTTCATAGCAACACTTGGAAACAATGCAAATGCTCATCAGTGAGAGGGTGGATTAGTAAATAGTGTTATATTTACACAAAGGGATATCGCACAGCCGTCAAAAGAAATGAACTACAGCAACACAATAAAGTATGACCGAATCTTAGGAGTAGGATGGTAAGTGAAACAGGACATCCCCAAAGATTTCAGCAGCATGGTCCCTTTTATAACATTTTAAACAAATACAATTAAAATATATATATTTGAGGAAAATACACAAGCACTCGGACTATATAAAAGCAAAGACACGATGAATACAAGACGTGGTGGTCAGTGTTCTGCCCTAAATCTTATACGAAATAACAAAGAAAGGAAGGAGAGAGAAAAAAAGGGAGGGAGGGAGGTAATAATCACCTTACTTATATTTGAATTATAAGTGATACTAATTCCATTTCCTTTTCTATGTGCAAATCACATTCAGGGTGACAACAAGCTGGTTAAAAATGATCATTTATAGGGTGCTTGGATGACTCAGTCGGTTAAAGGTCGACTTTGGCTCAGGTCATGATCTCGCTGTCTGTGGGTTTGAGCCCCGCGTCGGGCTCTGTGCTGATAGTTCGGAACCTGGAGCCTGCTTCGGATTCTGTGTCTTCCTCTCTCTCTGCTCCTCCCCCTCTCACACTCAGTCTCTGTCTCTCTCTCAAAAATAAAGATTAAAATTTTTTTAAAAAAAAGACAATTTGTAACAACATTCACTTTAGACGATTTGTTCAATTGGACTTGTCTACACACAGTTGGACTTGTCTACACATATGTTGCCAATACTGAGGTAATAAAAGGTTAAATGACTTGTTCACTGAAATAAAAACTGTCATCCATAGTTCCAAAAATAGAAATTCTGATTTCCAGTCTTATGATCTCAACAGAAGACAGGATGTTCACTTTATCTGACTGATATAAAATACAACTTCTTGGAGGACTCTATTATTATTTTGAACTACTATGTAAGCACATGTAATTACAAGCTTCTGGAAATATGTACTGTTTATTTTACCATTTGTTACAGCAAATAGAAAGCCTGAGCTCAGTATTTACCCAACAGTGATGCTAACAGCCTTCAGAGTCATTATAGCCTGTTTGTGAGGGTCTGCTGAGATATCTTTAAGATCAATGACCTATTAGTGCAATTATAGTCTAAGATGGTTCCTGACACACAAACCCTGCTCTTGATACCAGAAAGTGACATGTTGATGTTATAAACACTCCTCACATTGTTACAAATGTTTCTTTTCTGAGAAAGCTGCAGAAATATAACTTAGTTTAAAACTACTGTTTCTAGTGAATTTGTCATTCTGTTTTCCCAGTTTCCTGTAATAATAGATTACGTTCTTTGAAAAACTCAGCAAAATGAGTACGTTTACTTTTCTCATTATTTTTATCGTTTTAAAAATCTTTATAGTATCTGTCTTCCCTACCCATTCATACAGAGTCTCACATAGTGACAATTCCTACCATGCATACATGCTGAGCCTTATATAATTCGATGTCATTTATGTGAAGAAAAACATGGGTTACTTGCTATGTCACTACAGATTCATAGAACTGGGAGGATCTTAGAGATGGAGACCAACTAGTCAAGTAATATATTTCAGCTGATACCAGAATCCTTTATTAGGGAGTAGTCTTCATTTTCTGGTTGGTGAGGCGGAAGGATATATCATGGGCCTTTTTGAGAATCTGCTGAAGTTACAGTGTTATACCCAGAAAAATACACTCATGTGTAAATGCTCGTGCCGTCTTTTTGCCTTTGACATTGAGTTGTTTTATTCATTACAGAAGATTATGTGACTTTTTTGGTAAAAATTAATGGTGTCTTTCTGAAAAAAATTTCCAAATTAACTAAATCATATTAAGAAAAAGAAAACTTTTGTCTGCTTGAAATAAATTTCAATGAGAAGGCAGTTTTATTTGAAAGAAGCCAAAATTTGGAGTGATCTTTTACAAGGAAATGTTTATGTCATTTTTAGCATGCAATCAATTTTGAATCTGTTTTAATACCAGCAAGAGCTCAAAGTTGTCGCTCACATCACCTTCAAAGGCAAACAGAATTAAATTCTCTTACGGCAGAACAGACTTGTGTCAAGACACCTGCGCTTTCTTCAAGACACCTCAAGTTGAATTTAGGTCTACCAAATCCTTTGTCCTCAAGGTAAATGAAGTTATTTTTGGAAAGGCTGCTTTCAACAATGCAGCCTCTGTCAGCAAAGAAAGACATTTGAAACATTTTTTCAATTTTAAATCATTTAAGCGGAAGTAACCTTTAAAAGAGTTTTGCAGTCTTTCCAGTTGTAGTTCTTCTCCATGGTTAAACTGACAAGGCTCTCATTTTCGACTCCCTTTGCCCGCACAGGTATCCTTCCTCTAGCTCTGGAAAGGTCACAAGTTTTCGGCTCTAATTTCTCCTTCCAAAATGGTGGGTATTCCTAGCAGCAGTCGTACAAGATCAGTGAATCTGGAATCTGATTTCTAGCCTCCTTCTTACGGCCGGCCATCTTAGAGTTTACTACAAGAGAGTCTAGCCACAGATGAACCTCTCTTGTCAAACTCTTCTAAGATACAGCAAAAAAATAAACCAGACACTTAAAAAAATCAATCAATCAATCAATTGAGTGAAATTTCTGACCCAAGTTCAACCAAATGCATTAACGCATATCTTCTGGAAAGCCAAAAACAAATCCAAAAGACAAAAAACAACAACAAAACAAAACAAAAACAAAAAACAAACAAACAAATACCACAACAACTTTTGACAGGGAAAAGAACACA